>JAEOAD010000054.1:10542500-11142500 GCA_036365145.1 Orientallactaga sibirica | reverse complement strand
CATAAAACATTTGAACATATTAAATTGTTCTTCATCTACTCACAAAATAGGCAATGCATTGGTCTTTGTCGGTGGTGGGAACACTAACATTGGAACTTCAGTACTTTACTGGAACCCTTTGTTAAGCTTTATTCTAGTATGGTGATTATCATATATACTAAAAAAATTTGGTTTTCAGGGCTGGAGAGTTGGCTCAGCAGTTAAGGTGCTTGCTTTCAAGACCTAATGACCTGAGTTTGATTCTCCAGGACCCACGTAAATCCAGATGCATAAAGTGGTGCGTGCATCTGGAGTTTGTTTGCAGTTGCTGTAGGACCTGGAACAATCTCTCTCTCTCTCTCTTTCTCTCTCTCTCTTTCTTTCTCTCCTTGTAAATAAATAAATAATAAAATATTTAAGAGAAGAAAAAAAAATTTCAATGGCCAAGAAAGTAGTCAGATTAAAATGCATATTGACTTTCAAGATCAGTATGTGACAGAGTTCTGGAGGGAAAACGTGTGTATAGAGCAGTGGCTTGAAGGAGCGGGATAAGAATGGCTGTGATAATGAGGGAGGAAATGAAGTAACTGAGATGACGTGCTTTTACCCCCCCCCCATTCACACTGAGTTGGAGACTATAGGTATTAATAATAATTTTCTTCCAGACATCTGGAACCCCAGTATCCTTCACTCTGACTGGAAACTTTCAGCTTGGCTCAGAATATCAGCTGACATTCTAGGCCGTGGCTGAAACAGAAAGTTGCTTCTGTCTGTTAATTTTTTAGACAGGGTAAGTTTACACTCATTGTCTTGTATAGTTCTGTGTGTTCAGGGGCCAAAGTTTCGACAATCTGTGGGAAATTAGAGAAGGAAGGAAAGATTTACTGCCAAACTTGTTGATTCATTCGATCCTTTGGAGTGACTAAGTAAATATTCAATGAAGACACAACAAGGAATAGACTTCCAAGAGTAGCTATTTGCTATGGCCTTCCTTGAAATGGCATAAAAACATTTCTTACTTGAGGCTTATGGTCAACTGATTTTCAGTGTGTGGTTCACAAAAGATTGAAGTCTCTCAAAAGGAGTATTTGTTACTTTGATTCTGTTTTTAAATGTTTTTATTCATTTATTTGCAAACACAGAGGAGAGAGAGAGAGAGAGAGAGAGAGAGAGAGAGAGAGAGAGAGAGAGAGAGAGAGAGATGGGCACACCAGGACCTCTTACTGCTACAAACAAACTCCAGGACCACTTTGTGCATTTGGCTTTAGGTGGGGACTGGGATTTGAACCTGAGCTGGCAGGTTTTGCAGATGAGTGCCTCTAACTGCTGAGCCATCTTTACAGTCCTCTGAATTTTTTTGCTGACATTTTTTTCCTGGTATTAGCACAAGAGACAATGTGACTACATTAATTGCGCAAGCCTATGGCACATAAACCCATTCTATCAGAATTAGAAATGGAATTGTCAGTAACCTTCTCCTGCCTCAGTTCACTTGTTAAAATCTGTATGTCAGTACCTTTGAGTGTGTCTTTATTTAGAGATAGGGTCTTTACAGAGGGAATCAAGGTAAAATGAAGTCATTAGGATCGGCCTTCGTCCAGTCTTCCCATCTTCATAAGTAGGAAAACTGTGGAAACCATTACACACTCCATCACATCCCCTCCCTCTCCCCATTAGTCTCTCTTTTAATTTGATGTCATCATCTTTTTCTCCTATTATGATGGTCTTGTGAAGGTATTGCTAGGCACTGCGAGGTCATGGATATCCAGGCCAATTTCTGTCTGGTCGATTGCATTGTAAACAGTCCTACCCTTCCTTTGGCTCTTACATTCTTTCTGCCGCCTCTTCTGCAATGGACCCTAAGCCTTGGAGGGTGTGATAGAGATGTTTCAGTGCTGGACACTCCTCCGTCATGACTTCTCAGCACTATGGTGCCTTTTGGGTCACCCCAGTGGTCACCAGCATCTGAAAAGAGAAGCTTCTCTAACCAAAAGTGAGAGTAGCATTAATATATGGATATGAACATTAAGTAAAGTGCTTACAGGGTAGTTTGGTGGGCATAATATATGCATTTAGCCAGACAAGAGCAGGCATTACATTCCTAATGCTCATGACCTCCCCCACCATAAGCTTTTGATTAGGTTTTCAATACCAGGCATGTATTCCCTCCCATAGAGCAGGCCTCCAGTCCAATTAGAGAGCAGTTGGTCCCCCCCACCCCATAACAGACATGCCACTATTGTACCCGTTGGCTCCTTTGGCCTGGCTGGCCACACTTTTTTTACTACTGTTTTCACTACTGATGCCTTCTGTCTCCCATAAGGCTGCATAAAGTGCAGCTTTTTCCAGCTTTCAGTCAGCTGGTCTACAGGGAGAAGGTCAGCCCCAGTTTGATTTCTTGCAGCCCAGCCATGTGGAGTCTTCAGCAATAGGGTCTTATCATCTATTCCTGGTGGGAAACCAAGAGCCCTGGCAGTAGCCTGTAATGTTTTGGGGGCATCAAGGACCTCCCTGACCAACACCTCACTGGAATGTAAGGGATCATTTTTTAAATAATTTATTCCTTTATTTGAGAGAGAGAGTGAGAGAGAGAGAGAGAGAGAGAGAGACGGATCTAGAGAACGAGAGAGAGAGACAGAGAGACAGAGGGAAAATGGGTGCACCAGGGCCTTCAGCCACTGCAAATGAACTCCAGACGCATGAACCACCTTGTGCATCTGGCTTACGTGGGTCCTGGGGAATTGAACCTGGGTCCTCAGGCTTTGCAGGCAAGCACCTTAACTGCTGAGCCCTCTCTCCAGCCCTCAGGGATCATTTCTATAGTTTTTAATTCCCTCTTGCTGGCTGGCGCTATGAATGACTACACGTTTAGTGGATTTCCACAATATAGATTGTTCCCGTTAGGTTGCTGGTAGGCCAGAAGTCCAAAATCAAGGAGTTAACAGAGCTGAATTCCTTCTGGAGGCTTCTGGGGAAAATCTATCTCCCTGCTTTTTTCACCCTCTAGAGACTTCCTGTACTTCTTGGCTAATGGCCCCCTCCACCTAGACAACACATTGTTCTAACCTATGACTCTGAGGTCACAGCTTTTGTCTTTCCTGCGACTTCTTTTAATTAAATTAATTAATTAATTAATTTTTGGTTTTTCGGGGTAGGGTTTCACTCTAGTCCAGGCTGACCTGGAATTCACTATGTAGTCTCAGGGTGGCATTGAACTCATGGTGATCCTCCTACCTCTGCCTCCTGAGTACTGGGATTAAAGACATGCACCACAATGCCCAGCTTCATTAAAAAAAATTTTTTTTTGTTGCTTATTTTTTACTTACTTATTTGAGAGTGACAGACAGAGAAAAGCAGAGAGAGAGAGACAGAGAGACAGAGAAAGAGAGAGACAGAGTGAGCAAGAAAGAGGCAGATAGAGAGTCCCTGGTGCAATTCTCACTCTCTCTGTGTCTTTAATAAAGAAATAAATAAAAATAAATCAGAATTTTTTAATTTAAATTTTGTATTATTATATTTTTGACAGACAGAGAGAAAAAGAAAGAGGCAGAGAGAGAGAGAGAGAGAGAAAGAAAATGGGTAAAGAAAAAGGGTCTTTCAACTGAGAACGAACTCCAGACAGGTGTGCCCTTTTGTGCACATGTGCGACATTGCACACCTGAGTCACTGTACATCTGGCTTACATGGGACCGGGAGACTTGAACATGTGTTCTTAGCCTTTACAGGCAAGCTCCTTAACTGCTAAACTGTATCTCCAGCCCCCCATCTTTAGACTCTTAACCAAATTTGTAAAGTTGCTTTTGTGAAGTAATTTATTTATAAGTGCCAGGGATTGGAATGTGGACACTCTGGGTGGGATGGGGGGGCAGTGTCATTATCCTAGCACAGGAAGAAGGGAACAGACAGAAAGACATATAAAAAGAAATCAAGGGGCTGGAGAGATGGCTTATCAGTTAAGGCGCCTGCCTCCTAAGCCTAAGAACACTGGTTCCAATCTCCAGCGGTTCCAATCTCCAGGTCCCACGTTTAGCCAGACGCAAAGTGACGCAAGGGTGCAATGCCACACTTGACCACAAGGGGGCGCACACATCTGGATTTCGTTCACAGCAGCTGAGAGACTGCTGGCGTGCCCATCTCTATCTGTCTCCCTCTCCCTCTCTGTCTGTCTCTCTCCAAAAAAAAAAAAAAAAAAAGAAATCAAGGCATCTTGCAAATTCTGGAGGGCCGTTTCAATTCTCTCCAGAAGTTCCTTACACATGATAGCATCCCTCTCAGCCAGTTCCTATGTAAAAATTTATTAAATCAGTGTTTTTTTTTTTTTTTGTAAAGCCTGTTTTCTCATTTATCAGGTAGTACACTGAAGGCACCACAAAACATCCATTTTCCAAGCAGACCTTGTTGGAAACTGCTATTTAATGGAATTATTTCTTTTTTAAAAAATTATTATTTTTTTATTGACAACTTCTATACTTACAAAAAAACCCCCACCTGATATTTCCCTCCCCTCCCCCCATTCCACTTTAGAACTCCAATCTCCATCATATCCCCTCCCTCTCTCCATTAGTCTCTCTTTTAATTTGATGTCATCATCTTTTTCTTCTATTTTGAGGGTCTTGCGGAGGTATTGCTAGGCACTGCAAGGTCATGGATATCGAGGCCAATTTCTGTCTGGGCAGTTGCATTATAAGAAGTCCTACCCTTCCTTTGGCTCTTCCATTCTATCAGCCCCCTCTTCCGCAACGGTCCCTGGGCCTTGGAGGGTGTGACAGAGGTGTTTCAGTGCTGGGCACTCCTCCATCCCTTCTTCTCAGCACTATGCTGCCTTTTGGGTCATCCCAGTGGTCATCGCCATCTGAAAAGAGAAGCTTCTCTAACCAGAAGTGAGAGTAGCGTTAATATGTGAATATGAACATTAAGTGTAGTACTTTCAGGGCAGCTTGGTGGGAATAATATATACATTTAGTCAGACAAGAGCAGGCTTTATACCCCTAAGGCTCATGACCTCACCTACCATAGACTTTTGCTTAGGTTTTTCCGTACCAGGTATGTATTCCCTCCTGTAGAGAGGGCCTGATTCAGTCCAATTATGGAGCAGTTGGTTACCCCAAGAGTAGATATGCCACTATTGCACCCATTCAGTCCTTGGGCCTGTCTGGCCAAGCTTGAATATTCAGCGTCCACTGTTTTCACTGCTGATGACTTCTCTCTCCCATACGGCTGCATGCAGTGCAGCTTTTTCCAGCTTTCAGTTGGCTGGTCTATAGGGAAAAGGTTTTCTGCTCAGCACCAGCTTGCTTTCTCAGTGACCTTGCCTAAGAGGCAAGAGTTGGAATTATTTCTTAATCAGGCAGTTGCTGAGATGGGAGGAGAGGAAATGCCTCTGGATATTGACAGGCCAAATGCCTAGTTGAGAGGTGGTCCTGAGACAAGCCTACGCACTCCGTGTATGGGAACTGGGAAGACGCCTAGAGAAGGGTTTTGATATTTCTGTATGCCTCCAGTTTCTGTTTCTCAGCTTCCGTGGGAAACATACCAGCTGAGTCTCCCTGTCTTTAAACCCTTCCCTTGGGACGGTAGAGAGAGCATACCCCACCCAGGAACTCCCACTCAGTCCATGTTGGCCACACACAGGCAGGAGTTGTTCTTGGAGAAGCTGAAGACCCAGTTCTAGACAATTGGAAAATTTGAATATATTTTCCATGGAAAATAAACCTCAAACGTTAGGAGCACAAAGCTTATAAAGAACTTGTGCTCTGTCCTCCTAGTCTTTCATTTGGAGTTTCCTAAGCACCGGACTGTCTCTTTGTCCATACCTTGATTGATTGTCCAATCAAAGATTCTGGTTTGCGGTGAAAAGTACACCCCCAGTACATCATTGTGAGGTTACCCATGGGACGATGGTGTCACACTGTATCTTCCAAAGCACTGTGACCCTGATTAACCCTGTCATGAATTTTTTTTTTTAATGTGTTTTAGAGAGAGAGAGAGAGGATTGGCGCACCAGGGCCTCAGCCACTGCAATCGAACTCCAGACGCTTGTGCCACCTAGTGGGCATGTGTGATCTTGCGCTTGCCTCACCATTGTGCGTCTGGCTAACTTGGGATCTGGAGAGTCAAACATGAGTCCTCAGGCTTTGCAGGCAAGCACCTTAACCGCTAAGCCAACTCTGCAGCCCATGACCCTTAGATTTAATTGAAAGATTCTAGTCTCTAGTCTGAGTGGAATGACTACTGGTCCTCCTCCTCTATCTGAAAGTAAGTTGAGTGTTTTGAGTCAACCGCATTGCCATGACAACTAGATTATAGACGTTATGGTCTAGTTCCTAATATATGAATATGTTACATGAATACCAGTTATATGGTAGAGGTAATGATGATGATGTGTGCGGGGAAGTAAGTAAGGGTGTTATAGGAATAAATTAGAGTCTATGCATTCCTTACTTTTATACCCAGGCTAAGGAAAAAATGATTTTGCCAGCAACCCAATTTTCTCCCCCAAATAAGTCTTCCTGAAACTTTGAGCTTTTGTTCTCTACAATGAACCCCAAGTCTGTATTTCCCCTTTCTTGATGACTTGCTTTTGACATGAATAATATGCTGTAATATTTTTGGGAATGAATGGAGGCTCAGAGAGGGGTTACTCTCATGATAACAATAACAAACAATTACCTTAGTGTGTTTGAATAGGCCTGTCATTGTGCCTTTAGTTTGCATTTCTCTAATGGCTGAAACATTTTTTTCCTGTAGTATAATCATTTGGAGAAATGTCTATTCAGTCCTCTGCCCATTTTTAAAACTCAGTTGTTTGCCTGTTTGTGTCGGGTTATAGGAGTTTATAATATATTCTGGATATGATTTCCAAACATTTTTCTTCCATGTGTAAGGTGCCTTCCTGATAATGTCCTTTGATCCATAAAAGTTTTGAATTTTGACAAAATTCAATTTGTATGCCTTTTTATTTTAGAATTCATGCTTTTGGCATCTATTGCCAAATGTGAGTTCATGAAGATTTACCTCTATATTTTTAAATGAATTTTATGGTTTTAGCTCTTATATTTAGGGCATTGATCCAGTTTGAGTTAATTTTATGTATAGTATGAAGTGAGGACAATGTAATTTTTTTTTTGCATACCAAAATCTCAGAAAAAGAACATGAAAGGGAATTCAATTAGAATTTGGGATAATAAATGCTCTGTCCTTCCTTTTCTCCGAGTTTAGTACGAGCAGTGGATAGAAGTAGACTTTCCCTAGGGTATAATCCGGGGCTTGTTTTCAAACCACAATAAAATATCAGACTGAGCAACACTTCCAGCTTGAGTCTTAGATCTAGATAGAGAAGAAAAAGTAGACCAAGACAATTGGTGTTAAGATTTCTACAAGGCAAGAAGAAGGAATAAGACTGGAGCTTTAGGGCTAGAGGGATGGCTTAGCGGTTAAGGCATTTACCTGTAAAGCCAAATGACCCAGGTTTGATTCCCCAGGACCCACGTAAGCCAGATGTACAAGGTGGCACATGCATCTGGAGTTTGTTTGCAGTAGCTAGAGGCCCTGGTGCACCCATTCTCTCTCTCTCCCTCTTTCTCTGTTAAATAAATAAACAAGCAAAAAGCAAACAAACAAATAAATAAATAAATGTTTTAAAAAAGAGGTAAAAATGGAGTTTTACAGTTTTGGAGAGTTGTGGAGCCTTTGGGAAATGTAACCTTGCTGGAGGAGGTGTGCCATGAGGGCAGACCTTGATGTTTTTTTTTTTTTTTAAATAATTAATTAATTTATTTGACAGAGAAAGAGGGAGGAGAGAGAGGAGAGAGAGAGAGAGAGAGGAGGAGAGAGGGAGAATGGGCACGAGGAGAGAGAGCCACTGCAAATGAACTCCAGAAGTATGTGCCCCCTTGTGCATCTGGCTAACGTTGGTCCTGGGGAGTGGAACCTGGACCCTTTGGCTTTGCTAAGCCATCCCTCCACCCCGACCTTGATGTTAGTCTAGTCCTCTGGGTTTTCAGAGCTGGTTCACTCCTGCTACCACTTCCTAATCCCTCAGCAACAACACCTTCCTGTTTTCTTTCTCAGTGTAGTGGGTTTAGCACCTGTGGACCATCCCTCCAGCCTCTCTCTGGGTTTATGTTAGTTCCTAGCCTCTCTGGGTTTTCCCAGAGCTCCCTACTCAGCCTCTCTGGGTTTACCACTTCAGGTTCCTTCCTACTCAGCCTCTCCTCAGCAACAAGCACCTTCCTGTTTTCTTTTACCCACCAATCAGTTTATTCAGCCTCTCTGGGTTTAACACCAATCAGGTTCCTTCCTACTCAGCTCTCTCTGGGTTTACCCACCAATCAGGTTCCTTCCTATTCAGCCTCTCTGGGTTTACCCACCAATCAGGTTCCTTTCTACTCAGCCTCTCTGGGTTTACCCACCAATCAGGTTCCTTCCTACTCAGCCTCTCTGGGTTTACCCACCAATGAGGTTCCTCCCTACTCAGCATCTCTGGGTTTACCCACCAATCAGGTTCCTTCCTATTCAGCCTCTCTGGGTTTACCCACCAATCAGGTTCCTTCCTATTCAGCCTGGTGATGAGGCCTGAGTTGATTGGATGCCTGATTCACATCAATGGACTTCAGCCCCACGTGTGAGTCCCTTCCCCAGAGGCGACTTCTTCCGCTTTTTTTTCTTCCCTGTGTGAGGGCCATTTTTTTCCTTTTCTTTTTTTGGTGTCTCGGAACTGGGAGAAGTTCTGGCTTGAGAGCATTCCCAAAGGACTACTAAAGCGTTATATTTTTCATCTTGAACAATTCTTCCCTGACATAGCGTTCTCCTTGAGTGCTTCTCAAAAACCAGACAAAACTCTCCCATGATTCTTTCTCTTGATTACAAATATTCCTGGCAAAGATTTATATTCAATGTCTCTGCTTTCTCACCCCATTCTTCATACCACTCACTTTAGTTCATTTTTTAAAAAGTCATATATTCAATTTAAAAAAGTACACAATCATCAATGATCACCCACTGGGCAAATCCAGTGTCCAATTCATTGATCTCAAAGAGTTACTTGGAGATCAAGGAGATCCCCTACCCCCTTCTTTCCCCTCTTCTTTCCCCTTCTTCTTTCTTTTTTTTTTTTTTTCGTTTTTCTTTTTGGTTTTTCAAGGTAGGGTCTCACTCTCTAGCTCAGGCTGACCTGGAATTCTCTATGTAGTCTCAGGGTGGCCTTGAACTCATGGCGATCCTCCTACTTCTGCCTCCCAAGTGCTGGGATTAAAGGCGTGCGCCACCACACCCGGCTTTTCCTCCTCCTTCTTTCCCCTCTTCTTTCCCCTCTTCTTTCCCCTCCTTCTTTCCCCTCTTCTTTCCCCTCCTTCTTTCCCCTCCTTCTTTCTTTCTTCCCCCTCCTTCTTTCCCCTCCTTCTCCCCCTCCTTCTTTCCCCTCCTTCTTTCTTTCTTCCCCTCCTTCTTTCTTTCTTCTCCTCCTTCTTTCTTTCTTCCCCTCCTTTCTTTCTTCCCCCTCCTCCTTTCTTTCTTCCCCCTCCTTCTTTCTTTCTTCCCCCTCCTTCTTTCCCCTCTTCTTTTCATGGTCTCCAGGTTAGGACACTGCCATTTTCATTCTGCTTTACTGACCTCTCATTCCTTTCTTTGTAAACATTCTTTCACCTCTTCCTCATCTATGTCCACTTTAGAATGACCTCCTCCCCATTTATTCCGTTCCACCTGACATTACTTTTAATCGGGGAGCTCTCATTTATAATAAAAGAGGAGAGGTGAATATGAAGATTGATTAAATAAAATAGTAGAAAAAGGAGCAGGGAGAATATAATCAATATTTATAATTATGTAAGGTAAAGAGAGAAACATGGAGCTATTGCCGACCTCGTTCCTTGTCTGGTTGTGAAGTTGGTCTGCAATTGTCTTCATTCATCTCTCTCTCTCTCTCTCTCTCTCTGTCTCTCTCTCTCTCTTATCCTCTGGATATGTTTTACCTGGTAAGTTGACCAGACTGCCCGTTGAAAGGTTTGAACTCTCTTAATTATTCTGGGCTTCTTTAGAGTCTGTGTTTTTACAGGTTCTAAATTATATTGGGATTGCTTTTAACATAGGCATGTATACAGTAGAACCTATTCCAGAAAATTCCCATCGGGTACAGGAAACGCTGTTCTGCCTCTTCGTCCAATAGTGGTCCCAGTTTCCTTTGATAATCTACAAACTCACTTAAATCAGGCAATAGTATTTTCTTTTTTTTTTCTTGGGGGGTGTGGGTCCAGGTTGGGGCTTGCTCTAGCCCATGTTGGCCTAGAATTCACTATTGTAGTCTCAGGCTGGCCTTGAACTCACAGCGATCCTCCTACCTTTGCCTCCTGAGTGCTGGGATTAAAGGTGTGCGCCACCACGCCCGGCTACATGCAGCTATCTTAAATGGCGTTTATTTGTATGCTTATACATTCATTGCCAGTTTCTCTCTCTCTCTCTTTCTTTTTGGTTTTTCGAGGTAGGGTCTCACTCTAGCTCAGACTGACCTGGAATTCACTATGTAGTTTCAGGCTGGCCTCAAACTCATGGTGATCCTCCTATCTCCTGAATGCTGGGATTAATGGCATGGGCCACCAAGCCTGGCTGAGTTTCTGTTTTAAAATCATTTCTTTTTTATTTTATTTATTTATTTGAGAGAGAGAGAGAAAGAGACACAGAGAGAGTGTGAGAGAATGGGTGCACCAGGGCTTCCGACCATTGCAAATGAACTCCAGACTCATGCACCACCTTGTGCATCTGGTCTACATGGATCCTGGAATCGAACCTGTGTCCTTTGGCTTTACAGGCAAGTGCTTTTACTGCTAAGCCATCTCTTCAGCCCCTTAAATCAAGTCTTTTTTATTTAATTAATTTACTTATTTGAGAGAGAGAGAGAGAGAGAGAGAGAGAGAGAGAGAGAGAGAGAGAAAGAGAATGGGAGCACCAGGGCCTCTAGCCACTGCAAACAAACTTCAGCTGCATGCTTCACCTTGTGCATCTGGATTACATGGGTCCTGGGGAATCAAACCTGGGTCCTTAGGCTTCACAGGTAAGTGCCTTAATCACTAAGCCATCTCTTCAGTCCTCACTGCCAGTCTCTACCACTACCATGCAGATTCCGTGAGAGCAGGGCCCATGGGTCCTACAACAATACTGGGAATATAAAAAATAATCAGATATGTGTTGAGTGAACGGACAAGACGGTGAGGATCAGAGAAACCATTAATTCCAGCCATTAAACAAAGTTAGCATCATGACTCCAGATGATTCGACCATGGGAGACCAAGGGAATTCAGAAGGGATTTAGTGTTAAGTAGCTGTGTTTTCTTCTTCCTCTTTTCTCTTCCCCTGATGTGTAAATATAGTATGTCTGCATAAGATAGGATGGGGATACTTACTAACACTGGGCATTGATAGAGAAACATTTAAAAATCTTATGTTAGGGCTGGAGAGGGGGCTTAGTGGTTAAGGCACCTGCCTGCCAAGCCTAAGAATGCCCGTTCGATTCTCCAGGTCCCACATTTAGCCAGATGTAAAGTGATGAAAGGGCACAATGCTGCACACAAGGGGGTGCACACATCTGGAGTTCATTCACAATGGCTGAGAGGCTGCTGCTGCACCCATTCTCTCTCTCTCTCTCTCTCTCTCTCTCTCTTAAATAAAAAATAAAGAAAAAATCTTATATTAAAATTTAATATTAGATGGGTTGGAGAGATGGCTTAGTGGTTAAGGCATTTGCCTGTGAAGCCTAAGGACTCAGGACCAATTCCCCAGTGCCCACATAAAGCCAGATGCACATACATCTGGAGTTCATTAGCAGTGGCTAGAGGCCCTGGCATGCCCATTCTCTCTCTGATAACTAAAAATAAAATATTAAAAAAATTAATATAAGCCAAAAGCTGAATTTCAGATTGTTAACAGGAAGAGGGAAAAGCCAAATGAACACCATGGGACCTTTATATCTCAGAAACTGGCAGCAGGAGGGCTCCGCGGAAATGGGAAGTGGGTATAGTACTAAGTCCAGCATGGAGGGCTGAACCCTGTGATAGATAAGTATTTGGTTCCCACAGGTCAATGAGAAAACAGTATACCACTCAGAACTGGGTTAAGTTCCTTGACCGCTAAGCCTTCTTTCTCTTCAGTCCCAATGTCTGGCATTTAAAGAACCATCTCAAGCCTGGAAGACTAGGGAGGAAGGGGGAAGGGGGATTATAGATTCTCTGTCTCAACCCTCTACTGCCTACCACAGATGTTTCCTTTCTTCCTCCCTCCCTTCCTCCCTTCCTCCCTCCTCCCCCTCTTCCTTCCTCCCCCCTCCCTCCTCCCTCCCCTCCTTCCTCCCTCCCTCCCTCCCTCCCCTCCCTCCTCCCTCCCTCCCTCTTCTTTCTTTCTTTCTTTCTTTCTTTCTTTCTTTCTTTTTTTTTTTTTTTCTTTTTTTTTTTCTTTCTTTCTTTCTGGTTTTTCGAGGTAGGGTCTCATTCTAGCCCAGACTGACCTGGAAATCACTATGCAGTCTCAGTTTGGCCTCAAACTCACGGTGATCCTCCTACCTCTGCCTCCCAAGTGCTGGGATTAAAGGCTTGTGCCACCATGCCTGGCTTTTCTTTCTTTTTTTATTTGAGAGAGAGAGAGAGAGAGAGAGAGAGAATTGGCATGCCAGGGCCTCAGCCATTGCAATCAAACTGCACACACTTGCATCACCTAGTGAGCATGTGCAACCTTGTGCTTGCGCCATCTTAGTGCATCTGAAGAATTGAACACGGGTCCTCAGGCTTCGCAGGCAAGTGCCTTAACTGCTAAGCCATCTCTCCAGCCTTCTTTTTTGAGATAAGGTTTTGTCATGTAGCACAGGCTGGCCTCAAACTGTTGATCCTTCTGCCTTTGCCTCCTGAGTGCTGGAATTATGTCTGGTTTCTATTATGGGGAGGCAGAATGGGTGCCAGGGCCTTTAACCACTGCAAATGAACTCCAGACACATATGTCATCTTGTGTATCTGGCTTACATAGATCCTGGGGAACTGAACCTGTGTTTTGGGCTTTGCAGGCAAGTGCCTTAACCACTAATCCATTTCTCCAGCCCTCTATCTAGCCCAGGCTGACCTGGAGTTCACTATGTAGTCTCAGGGTGGCCTTGAACTCACAGCAATCCACCTACCTCTGCCTCCCGAGTGCTGGGATTAAAGGCGTGTGCCACCACGCCCGCTCTATCATGTGTTCTAACTGATATATCTGGGCTTTGAGTTTTTCAAAATAGGAGATAAGAGCTTAAAGATGTTCCCACTTCTCTTGGATCCCAACCATTTGCAGAGGTGGAATTAACATTCATTTCTGAATTTCATGACATTATTTTTGGCCAGTGATCTATGCCTCCACAATATTCTCTCTCTCTCTCTCTTTCTCTCCTCTTTCCCCAAAATTGAGGTTCATGGCTGAGTATTCAAAACATGTCCCTCGTTGACATTTGGATGTCATGTAATTCGAAGGATTCTTTAATATATTTCCAAAGCTACTGCTCAATTATGGATATGAAATGTCAAAAATAATAGCACCCTACTGTAAGTAAGAGTCCAATAGTTTTAAAAGAATGCTTCATCATCAGATGCTTCGCCCCTTAAGGCCAGAAGAAAAGAGACAGAACACAAAAGAGCCCTTCAAGGGCCAACTTGGTGATGGTGACATGTTACTACCACAGACTCTGCTTTTGTTACCCTCCACTGTCTGTCCCTCCCTCAGATCTGATGGAGATGGTAATTTAATTATTGCCAGGAGCCCACCCAGATGGTCAAATGTAGTTCAGTACTAGCTCAGAGGGAGGTAGCTGTTACAACACAGAGTGGTGAACAGTTAGCCTTTTTAAGGCTAGGGAAGGTCTAATATTATAATATAAATTCCCCAGCTGTAACATTACCACGTTCATCTTAAAGTAAACCAGGACCCCATGCACAACAGTGATGTGTGCAGTGCCGCCACACAAAAGACCCACGGATGAATGTAAATCAAGTTAATGACCACACGATTTGAATACCAAATCATGCAAAACCAAACCAAAAACCCAAAACTCCCCAAATTCCACCCAAACAATGGTGTGATAGATATCTGAGATGTAAAACTTCTGAGCTGATTTTTTTCCCCTTCCCTTCTGCCAGTTCTAAGCATGCGTCTGGGTTACTAACAGCTTGAAAACCAATTATATAAAAACCATCAAAGCATTTTTTTTTCTTTATTTGTAAATCTGTTAAAATCTCTGCATTTTGACAATTAGACACGGTTATAAACACGCTTTTGATGTAAGCTGGGAGGTGAGTGGCTAGCGATGTTTCTGACGTGAGTTCCATGAGGAAACTGGGAAGACTGGTGGGGGTGAGATCTGCAGCTGTTAGACAGGGAGCAGACCTGAGCAGATGTGGGCCGTGTTTAGCTGGAGCTGAGCGGTCACAGCACTAGTGCACAATTCACAAGGAGACACGGATCAAAAAGACGCAGGCTTGCTGAGGAGGGCTGGGAAGCAAACATGACTGCCAGACCAGAGCATGCAGCACTGGCTTCCTCTCTGAGCTGCTGGCTCACCTGAGGACAGGCCACCTGTTCTGATCTGCCTCTGATGAGCACTTGGTGTGACAGGACCAATCCCCCCTGGGACTGTCACACCACCAACAGCATGTAATCTGGAGGCAGAAAGAACATTCATTACTCAGGGTTCTCCCTTGCTTTCCTCATTTGTAAAATGGAGGTTTGAATAATGATTTCTACTTCATGGGTTTGAAAGAATAAGAAAAGGTGAGAGAACGGTACATTATAACCAGTAAACACGTTTGATTGATTTGTTGTGACTGTGCAGATTGTATATGGTACTTTGTGATTTGCAGTGCAGGAACAACATGCTTCAGCTGGGGTTCTGAAAAGTTTACAGATACATTCTTGTAATCCTGGGCTTCTGAGAGAGAGGACAGTTACGCATTGATATTCATAATCTTATTTCACTCTTTTGTCTCAATACCGTGCTGTTTTCTTTTCAGATGTGAGAGAAATATACCTTTTCTTTTTTTTTAAGATTATTTATTTATTTATTTATTTATTTATTTATTTATTTATTTATCAGAGACAGAGAGGGGGAAAGAGAGAGAGAGAGAGTGAGAATGGGTGCACCAGGGACTCTAGCCACTGCAAATGAACTCCAGACACATGTACCCCCTTGTGCATCTGGCTTACGTGGAACCTGGGACCTGGAGAATTGAACTGGGGTCCTTAGGCTTCACAGGCATGCTCCTTAACCACTAAGCCATCTCTCCAGCCCACCTTTTCTTATAAAGTAAAAACAGTATTTATTTATTTGCAAGGAGAGAGAGAGAGAGAGAGAGAGAGAGAGAGAGAGTGAGAGTGTGAGTGTCAGTGGGCATGCCAGGCCCTCTAGTTGCTGCAGACGAACTCCAAATGCATGTGCCACTTTGTGCATCTGGCTTTATGTAGGTACTAGGGAATCAAACCTGTGTCCTCAGGCTTTGCAGGCAAGTGTGCCTTAACCACTGAGCCATCTCTCCAGCTCCAAGAAATACATTTTGCTCTCCAAAGAAATTGTATGGGAAGAAATCATTTTATAAGGAAACTTTTCAATACCTTATTAGCAGTATTTAAAATCCATTTTTTAAGATTTATTTTTATTTATTTATTAGAGATAGACAGAGGGGGAGAAATTGCGAGAGAGAGAGTGAGAATGGGCATGCCAGGGCCTCTAGCCACTTCAGACGAACTCCAGACACATGCACCACCATGTGCATCTGGCTTATGTGGGGCCAGGAGAATTGAACCTGGGTCCTTAGGCTTCACAGACATCTCTCTCTCTCTGCTTGCAAATAAATAAATAAACATTTAAAAAATATTATTAAAAAATCCACGTTTTAAAAACATGAAGTGAGATGTCGGCATGTGGGTACTATATTTACATACCACCTGTGACCCCTGCTCACACGATGATCCTCCTCCTCCTGTCCGGGAGGGACCAGAGCTCTCCTGGAATGAAGGTGTAAGTAGCTGGCTTGTCAAGGTTTAGGGAAATGTCTCATCTTTATTGTCATGCAGATAGCTTATTTAAATAATTACCTGTACCATATTTATAATATTTATGATAAGGTTGCTTCAATCAGTTACCTAACTACTCAATATTACTAAAACTGGGATGGATTCAAGTTCATAGGGTATTCATGGTTCAAGAGCCTAAGGAAGGCCGGGTGTGGTGGCGCACGCCTTTAATCCCAGCACTCGGGAGGCAGAGGTAGGAGGAGTGCCATGAGTTCAAGGCCACCCTGAGACTATATAGTGAATTCCAGGTCAGCCTGAGTTAGAGTGAGACCCTACCTTGAAAAACTGAAAAATGAAAAAAACAACAAAAATAAATAAATAAATAAACAAAAGAGCTGCAGGATGGTGTGTAAAAATCTAAGCAAGCTAGTGAGACATGTCAAGACAAAAAAAAAAAAAAGAAGAAGAAAAAAGAAAATTGGTAGTAAGGTTATTTTGAGTAATCTTTCAGTAGGTGTTACCATTAACTTAAAATAATTTCCTTGGGCTGGAGAGATGGCTTAGGGGTTAAGGCGCCTGCCTCCTAAGCCTAAGAACACTGGTTCCAATCTCCAGCGGTTCCAATCTCCAGGTCCCACGTTTAGCCAGATGCAAAGTGAGGCAAGGGCGCAATGCCGCACTTGACCACAAGGGGGCGCACACATCTGGATTTCGTTCACAGCAGCTGAGAGACTGCTGCCACGCCCATCTCTGTCTTCCTCTTCCTCTTTCTCTCTCTCTCTCTCTCTCTGTGTCTCTCTCCAAAAAAATAATTTAAAAAAAAAAGTTAAAAAAAATAATTTCCTTGGGCTGGAGAGATGGCACAGTAGTTAAGGCACTTGCCTGCAAAGCCTAGAAACCCGAGTTCAATTCCTCAGCAACCCATGTAAAGCCAGATGCCCAATGTGGTGCATGCGTCTGGAGTCAGTTTGCAGTGGCAGGAAGCCCCAGTGTGACCATTCTCTCTGTCTCTCTATCTCTCTCTGCTTGTAAATAAATGAACACAAATGTTAAAAATAATTTCCTTAACAAAATACGGTCAGGATACAGGAAGAGATCAAGGAGTTTTCATGCTATTGAAGAGCACACACGCTATGTGTTGAGTCTGAACGCAGACAGCAGCGGTCATCTGTGAGAGATAAAGATTAGACACCAGGTCTGGAGAGATGGCTTAATGGTTAAGGCACTTGCCTACAAAGCCTAAGGACCCCAGTTCAATTCTCCAGGTCCCATGTATCCAGATGCACAAGGGGGCACATGCATCTGGACTTTGTTTGTAGTGGCTGGAGGCCCCGGTGTGCCCATTCTCTCTTTCTCTCTCTCTCAAATAAATAAATAAAATAAGTTAAAAAACAAATATTAGACACCAGAAAGAGCTACGAAGGTGTACAAATATTTGGCAAAAAGACTCATGAACTCTAAAAAGTAGGAAGAAAGTTCTGAAAAATATCAATCAAATATCCTCTTTCTTTCCATGGAATAGAGCTTGTTTGGAAAATTTAAGTGGTTGATTAAAAAATAATTGCTTTTTAATTGGCAAATAAAAACGGTATATATGGTATAAAAGATGATATTTTGAAATATGCTACATTGAAGAATGGCCAAGCCAAGCAGTCAACATGTGCATTATGTCACATTCTCACAAGCAGCTTTCTTAGCCATTTTCAAGAATACACACAACACGTTACTCGTTCCTATATCGGCCTGTTGCACACACACTGTATCCCCTGAACTCCTTCCTCTACCTCACTGAAATTCCATGGCTTTGTACTCCTCCCTGACTCTTCCCATTCTGCTCTCTGATTCTCTGATTGGACAGTCATTATGCAAGTCAGAATAGAGTTATCTCAAAAAATTAGAATTAGAATTAGAACTATCCAACCCAGCTCTACCACTCCTGAACATATTCAGCAAGGACTCTACACGCTACTGCAGAGAAACTTGCACATCCATGTTTATTGCAGCTCTTTTATTAACAGTTAAGAATTGGAGGGCTAGAGAGATGGCTTAGCGGTTAAGGCACCTACCTTCTAAGCCTAAGAACGCTGGTTCCAATCTCCAGGTCCCACGTTTAGCCAGACACAAAGGGCGCAATGCTGCACTTGACCACAAGGGGGCACACGCATCTGGATTTCATTCACAGCAGGTGAGAGGCTGCTGGTGCACCCATCTCTATCTGTCTTCCTCTCCCTCTCTCTCTGTCTCTCTCTGTGTCTCTCTTCAAAAAAAAAAAAAAAAAAAAAATTGCATTCAAGGGCTGTGGAGATGGCTTAGCAGTTGAAGGAGCCTGCTTGCCCAGGTTCAGTTCCCCACTATCCACGTAAAGCCAGATGCACAAAAGTGGCACATGCATCTGGAGTTCATTTGCAATGGCAAGAGGTCCTAGTACGTCCATTTTTTCCCTCTCGTTTCTTTCTGTGTATCTCTCAAGCTCCTTGCAAGTAAATAAAGAAAGGGGGACTGGAGAGATGACTTCGCAGTTAAGGCACTTGCCTGTGAAGGCTAAGGACCCATGTTTGACTCCCCAGATCCCCCGTAAGCCAGATGCGTAAGGTGGTACACGTGTCTGGAGTTTGATTGCAGTGGCTGGAGGCCCTGGTGTGTCAACTCTCTCTCTCTCTCTCTTTCTCATAAAAAGGAGAAGTGTCCAGTCTAGATGCCCATCCTCAGATGAATGAATAAGGTAAATGTGGTACATACACACAATGGAGTTCTATTCAGCAGTATGGAAAAGTGAACTTACAGCATTTGCAGGACAATGGTGGACCTGGAGATAATTATGTTAAGAGAAGTGAGCCGGGCTCAGAAAGACCACAACTGCATGTTCTCTCTGATATGTGGATCCTACCCTGTAATATCTATAGGGATGTATATGTAAGGGGGCGATGTGGGTATAGTCTATAAAGGTAGAATGGTAATAAAAAGTGAATATAAAGAGATGAGCCAGGGGTGGGGACGGTGGCTCAGTGGTTATGGTGCTTGCCTGGGAAGTCTAATGACCAGGGTTTGTTCCCAAGTATCCGTGTCAAGCCAGATGCACAAAGTGGTGCATGAATCTGGAGTTCATTTGCAATGGCGGGAGGCCCTGTCACACCCATACTCTCTCTCTCTCTCTCTCTCACACACACACACACACACACACACACACACACACACACACACAGTCTCTCTCTGTGTATTTGTATCTCTGTTTGCAAATAAATAAAATATATTTTTATATAAAAGAGATGAGTTTGAAGAGGAATGAGGGAGGGGTAAAAGGACATATGTGACATGTAAAAAGAAGGGGAAGATGTTGTGGGGGAAAGAAAAAAGAAGGGAGGAAAAGAAGCACTGGAGTGGGGACAAGAATCAACTAAAACAAATTGTATTTGAAAATGCCAAAATGAATAATACCTAAATTTCTATATATCAACTGGAATAAAACTTAAAAAAAAGAACAAAACATTTTAAAAGGGGGCTGGAGAGATGGCTTAGTGGTTAAGGTATTTGCCTGCAAAGCCAAAGGACCTTGGTTCAATTCCCCAGAACCCATATAAGCCAACTGCACAAGGTGGTGAATGCATCTGGAGTTTGTTGCAGTGGCTGGAGGCCCTGGCGTGCCCATTTTCTCTGTCTCTCTGTCTGTCTGTCTGTCTGTCTGTCTGTCTGCCTATCTCTCTCTCAAATAAATAAATAAATAATAAAATATTAAATTAATTTTTTTTTAAAAAAGATGTGATTGGACTCAAAGTACAAATGATGGCATGGACATGGATTGCCTTCTCATTGTGCTGGAAAGAGGACTTGTAAAAGCAGAAATATGCTAGGCCATTCACAGGGTAGAGATAAATTAGCTACTGATGTGGGCCTGAAAAGGATGCCTGAAGACATCCTTAGCGGGCTTCACGTTTTTGCCACGCTGAGCCTGTTCTACTGTCTCTCCTGTTAGAACAGAAGAGAGATGTGTTAGCTATTTTTTTTTTTTTTAGAATTTTTGTTTATTTTTATTTATTTATTGAGCACAACAGAGAGAGAAAGAAGCAGAAAGAGAGAGGCAGAGAGAGAGAGGGAGAATGGGCACACCAGGACCTCCAGCCAATGCAAATGAACTCCAGATGCATGTGCCACCTTGTGCATCTGGCTTATATGGGTACTGGGGAATCGAGCCTCGAACCAGGGTCCTTAGGCTTCACAGGCAAGTGCTTAACCGCTAAGCCATCTCTCCAGCCCCCCCCTTTTAATTGAGTAGCTATTTTTATGTCTCAGTTACCAGTCTGTGTTCTTTAATCCTCTTTACCTTTAAAAAAAATTGAACAACAATTTCATTTTATTTATTTATAAGTAGAAAGAGAGAGAGAGAGGAAAGGAGGGGGAGAATGGTTGTGCCAGGGCTTCTAGCCATTGCTAACAAACTCCAGATGCATGCGCCACCTTGTGCATCTGGCTTTACATGGGTACTAGGGCACCGAACCGGGATTGTTAGACTGTGCAGGCAAGTGCCTTAACCGTTGAGCCATCTCTCCAGCCCCCTCTTCACCTGTTGCAGAGTAACTCACCCCTTCCAAGGCTTCTGGACATCCAACTTGTGACCTGGGACAGGTGGGCACAGCTATAAATTGCTTGTCTTTGACCATATGCCACCTACTCCCCTCTTCTTCCACTCTAGTCTTTTCCACAGTGCTTGTTTTTACCTGTCAATGACAAGTACATGTTGGGAAGTTGGGACTCCTTGTCCCGAACCCTTACGTATATAAATCCCTTTTGCCAGCAGAATAGGATATTCCTTTTTAAGCTGTGTTGATATTTGGATTTATGTTCATAGGTGTTTGTTTTGCATGAAAAACTTTAAAAAGAGCTAAGAACTATGAATTTTATATTTAGAAAGCAAATTCTTTTCAAACGTAGTAGCCTGTTATTAGCTCTTGTAATTATCTTAAGTTTAGTCTGATTATGTCCAGCATTTTGTCATGAGTTTGCCCTCTGGGAATTTGGAAAGCTTTATAATAAACTCTATTTTTAAATCACTCCAGCTTTGGGGTCTTGTGCTTCCTCAATTAGGATGAAACAAATGTCTCCAATTAGGAATAAAATGGAATTAAATTTTTTTTTTCTCTTTTACAGAAAGAATTACGAGGCTTTGTCTTTGAAAGTCTCAGAGTGAGTGCCTATTGTGCTATGGGTATGGAAAAAAGTATAACTCTTAAATCCCACTAGTGTATGTAAAGACTTCCCCATTGTACACTGTAAATAAAGAAAATGCTTTCATTTTGAATATGTAAGGTACATGGAATAAGCCTTTTTTTTTTACATTTTTAAAATTTTTTAAATTTTTATTTATTTTATTTTTATTTTTTGAGAGAGACAGAGAGAGAGACAGACAGAGGGAGAGGGAGATAGCAGTCTCTCAGCTGCTGTGAACGAAATTCAGACGCGTGCTCCCCCTTGTGGTCAAGTGCGGCATTGCGCCCTTGCATCACTTTGCATCTGGCTAAACGTGGGACCTGGAGATTGGAACCGGGTTTTTAGGCTTAGCAGGCAGGCGCCCTAACCGCTAAGCCATCTCTCCAGCCCTACATTTTTTTTTATTTGAGAGAGACAGAGAGGAAGATGCAGAGAGAGAATGGGCACACCAGGGCCTCTCAGCTGCTGTGAATGAACTCCAGACATGCGCCCCCTTGTGGGCATGTGCAGCATTGTGCGCTTGCATCACTTTTGCATCTGGCTAAATGTGGGACCTGGAGATTCGAACAAGCGTTCTTAGGCTTCTCAGGCAGGCGCCTTAATCGCTAAGCCATCTCTCCAGCCCTGAATAAAGCTTTTGATCATAGCAATAATGGCTACCAGGATAATAAATTTACAGTGGGTGCACTCCCATTGTTCGTATTATGTTCAAGTTGCTGTTCTCAGGACTTCATGTGTGTGATGCCTGCCTCTCACTCCTCACGGGACCTCTGGGACAAATGGACAATTGTCATCCACATATCACAGGTCAGAACAATGTCGAGAGGTGAAGTAAGTTGGAGAGACAGAGCAAGCTTCACAGTGAGGAAACGTATTCACAGTTTTACTTCTCATGACTGAATGGTGATTTTAAATGAGCATGAGAAATGCCTCACTATAACTATTTGTGAAATGATGTAAAACAGGCATTTTCAACAGGAAACTTAGCTTGGATATATACATGGTGCTGTGAGCAAACTTTTCTCCTGTAGTGTTTCCAAAGAGAACATATTTTCACGCAAATAAGTGGGAGAAATACCATTTTCCCAATTCTCAAAAAAACACAATTTATAATTTCCGCAATTTAGAGCCGTTAGTATATATTAGCATTTATCTTCCTGTGTTTCACAGATTTCAAGTATAATGCCTGACGCATGTAAACTGTATGAATTATTTTTCAAATACTGCGAGAGGCATTACTTGCAGAGAAATTGATCTGCAAATTTTATGTGTAAATTGGTTTCTGTCTTCTCCTTCCATATCTTTGTTTACTGAGAACGTAGTCTTAAGGTATAGAATTGCTTAGTCATTGTTAGAACATTCAACTTTTTTTCTAAGCAAAATATAGAACTACTCAACCCATCAATGTGCTATCTTATATTCATGGTTTGTAATTAGCCAAAATATAATTTAAAAAATTGAGTCATAAGTACATCAAAAATGGTTCAGAGGGGCTGGAGAAATGGCTCAGCAGTTAAAGGTGCTTGCTTGCAAAGCCTGACAGCCTGGGTTCAATTCCCCAGTACCCACTTAGCCAGATGCATAAAGCAGTGCATGTGTCTCGACTTTGTTTGCAGCAGCAGGAGGCCCTGGCATGCCCATTTGCTCTCTCTCTTTCTTTCTTTTTCTCTTTCCCTCTCTCTCAATAAATAAATAAAGGGTTATTTTTAAAGAAAAAAGATATTACTGACAATAGTGGGTAGATTCACAATGAGTATTTTGAATTCTCTAAAGACAAGACTTTCACATTTTTTTATTTTATAAGGAACACTTGTCTCCTCTTCCCTTTTTAAAAAATATATTTTATTTATTTATTTGAGAGAGAGAGAGAGAGAAAGAGGTAGAAAGACAGAGTGAGTGAGTGAGAGAGAGAGAGAAAGAATGGTTGTGCCAGGGCCTCCAGCCACTGCAATTGAACTCCAGACACATGTGCCTCTTTGTGCACCTGGCTTACATGGGTCCTGGGGAATCGAACTGAGGTCCTTTGGCTTTGCAGGCAAATGCCTTACCTGCGAAGCCATCTCTTCCTCCCAAGACTTTCACATTTTTATGATAAACATAGCTCTTATCATTATTCATGGGCCCAAGGACACACAACCTCTTTCGAGTTCCTTAGGAAATAGGCTCTGAGAGGAAGTGCTGGCAAGTAGGAAGTTGTCTGAGTGGAGGGAAATCATGATGCACTCCTTGGTCACCACGGACATCTTATTCAGTTTTTCTGAGAGCTTGGATGGTATTTCTGAGTTGTTCCAAACTCAGACTTGGGGGGGGGGGAGAGGAATTAGTGTTAATAATTATCTAGCAATTTGCCATGGACTTCCCCTGTGATGGATGTAATTGTGGGCGAGACAGCTCACTGTGGCTGGAAGGAATTCGTAGCGAGGTGCAAATGGGGGTAGTCTGACCAGAAGCTAAGAGATGAGTGCTCTGGCCCTGAAACTGGGTCTGGGTGGGGCACTACAGTAGCTACCCCATCACCCACCAGAAAAGCAGGCAATTGGCTAGAGGTTAGAACCCAGCAAAAAAAAAAAAAAAAAAAAAAAAATGGACAAGATGTTTATCGACAGAGAACTACCAAGTATAATAGCCATTTTGTCTATCAAATTGGCAATGATGCTAAAATACTCAGCTAGCATTTATATAACATATACAGTATATAATATATAATATAATAATGAGAGTACCACCAGGTAGGAATACTTTTTAAAAAATATATTTTATTTATTTATTTGAGAGAGAGAGAGAGAGAGAGAGAAAGGGCACGCCAGGGCCTCCAGCCACTGCAGACAAACTCCAGACGCATGTACCCCCTTGTGCATCTGGCTTAGGTGGGTCCTGGAGAAGTGAAATGGGATCCTTTGGCTTTTCAGGCAAATGCCTTAACTACTAAGCCATCTGTCCAGCCCCAAGGAATAATTTTTTTTATTAAGTAAATCATTTGGAAATAATTTTAAATTTTCCTCCTCCCTTAACACCTCTCCCCCCTCTGCCTGTGTAATGCATATCTATGTCATAAATTGCTCCCTATAAGGAGAGTTTTCTACTATACATTAAATCAAGACCTTTTGAGCCAAACCTTGAATGCAGATGCCAACTTGAATCCCAGTTGTTTGGATTTTATGTTTCATGGAGTAAGACAGTTTTCTCTTAATCTGTTTCTCTCCCATCATAAAGTAGAGCTAATGATAATTCCCATACTACTCTGATTTCTTTTTAAAAAATATTTTTTATTTATATTTATTTATTAGAGACAGAGAAAGGGAGAGAGAATGAGAACAGGTGCGCCAGGGCCTCTAGCCACTGCAAATGAACTCCAGACGCATGCGCCACCATGTGCATCTGGCTTACGTGGGACCTAGAGAATCGAACCTAGGTCCTTAGGCTTCATAGACATGTGCCTTAACTGCTAAGCCATCTCTCTAGCCCCCAGTTCTTTGAATCCGACAAGACTTAGTCCTTGGTAAGGTCTCAGTAAATGCCAGCTGCGGTCACTACTGACATTGTGACTGAAGGTCTGGGTGCTACCTAATGATCACTATGAAACACATCAAGCTTATCACTGCAGCTCGCACTGTGTGGTCTCAGGAAATGTTCCGAGTTAATTCGCTTCTTTGCTCAGCATGTTACGAGGCACAGGCGCATGGGGATGTTGGCTCAGATGAGAGCTGGAGACAGACAATCCCCAGACGTGAGCAGGAGGGGCCGTGGCGAACGAAAGCAGCTCTCAGAAGCTTGCAACTCTGCTTTAAGGATGCTGCTTCTGCCAAAAGAGGTGACTCATTGGCCTGGCCAAATCAAAGCGTGTTTTCAAGTAACTCCTTCCTCTTTCTCTCACTCTTTGAAAATCCTCATGAATGTCTGGGCTGGGTATATTATCTGCTGTTCATGATTCTGGTTCAAAAACAAAACATAAAAACTGGCGAAACTCAGAAGGAGAGCAATTGTTGTGTGTGGGCAGTTTTTAGAGACCCCTAGTGAAAAGTCCCTTCAAAACGTTTGCCATCGCCTCCCATCTTCTGCAGTTGGCTGCTCTGCTCTACATTCTGTGGCCCTGGGGACATGAAAAATATGGACATGGTCACACTTGAACATCATGGTGGAGAGACTAAGAAGGTGAGGTTGGGTACTGGCAGGAGAGAGTGGAATGGAGGAGGGAACAGCTCCTGTTCAGTGTTCAGTGAGCATGGTACACGGAGAGGCAGGAGCCAGGTGTACTTGATATCTGTTTTTTGTTTTGTTTTGTTTTTGGTTTTGGTTTTGGTTTTTCAAGGTAGGGTCTCACTCTAGCTCAGGCTGGCCTGGAATTCCCTCTGTAGTCTCAGGGTGGCCTTGTACTCACTGTGATCCTCCTACCTCTGCCTCCCGGTTGCTGGGATTAAAGGTGTGCGCCACCACACCGGGCTTGACATGTGTTTTTGTTGGTTGGTAGATTAAGCCACAGGTGAGTTCGTAGTATCGTCTACTGAACCTATAGGGTGAGCCACGTACAAAGCAGGGTACCCGCTGGGGATTTCTGAAGGTTTGAATCTGCCAGGAATCTCCACTCTACTTTTCTGAGCTTTGTGCTCTCACTCCCAGCTTCTCCTTATAGAGTTGCAAGGGGAATGTAGCCAATACCCAAAGATATTGTTTTCTTTGAGTAGTCATAGAAGAAGGAGGAGGAGGAGGAGGAGGAGGAGGAGAAGGAGAAGGAGGAGAAGAAGAAGGGGCCTGAGAGATGGCTTAGCAGTTGTGGCATTTGCTGCAAAGCCAAAGGACCCAGGTTCGATTCTCCAGGACCCATGTAAGCCAGATGCACAAGGGGGCACATGTGTCTGGATTTCGTTTGCAGTGGCTGGAGGCCTTGGTGCACCTATTCTCTCTCCCTCTGCCTCTTTCTCTCTCTCTCTCTTAAATAAATAAATAAATAAATAAATAAATAAATAAATAAATAAAAAGTTTAAAAAATAAAAGCCTTGGGGAAGGACCCTGGCAGGACAGGAGTAGGTACTGGCCCTGTCAGAAGCCCTCTAGCCCGAGTGGGGGATGCTGTGTTAGTGCAGTCCACGTGGATCCGAGGGCACGGAGTTTGTTGTTGGAGGTGCGGGGTGGGAAGCCATCCTACTTTTTGGAATGTTGTCCATTTCTGCCATCTTCCGTCTCTCATGTCTGTTCTTATTAGTTTAAAACACAAACCCTAGAGGGCTTCTCCTTGACCACAACCTCTTCTTTCCCCAGACAGGTGGACTCTGGATAACTTTGTCCCAGCCTTTGACCTTGACACGGTCCTAAATAAGTCTTGGACTTCTGGTGCCCTTCATGGCGTGTGTCTTTGTCCCTCTTATTTTCCTGCTGTCTTTATTTTTTTTTTTAAAGTATTTTATTTATTTATGTGCAAACAGAGAGAGACAGAGAGAAGAGAGACAGAATGGGCTCACCAGGGCCTCCAGCCGCTGTGAATGAACTCCAGATGCGTGATCCGTTTTGTGCATCTGGCTTTGCACGGGTCCTGGGGGGTGGAAATGGGGTTGTTAGTCTCTGCAGACAAGCACTTTAACCTCTGCGCCATCTCACCAGCCCATTGCTGTCCTTATTTTAATCCCTATTTTTCCTAGTGCTTCCCACCTTCCTTCTCCTCTGATGTTTTCCTCAAAGTGCTCAGTGCACAGATAGCCTAGAACGTTCTCCATACGGGGTACTGGGGGCAACATGATATTCCAAGACTGCACTGCTGTAACTCTTCATCCACATCCCACAGCCTTTTAGGAAAAAGTTCTCGTCACTGTTGCAAATAAAAATTAAAACATATTATTTATTCATTTATGATAAGAGAATGGGGGAGAGAGAGAATAAGCACACTAGAACCACTTGCAGCTGCAAAGAAAGTCCAGTTGTATGAGCCACTGTGTGCATCTGGCTTTCCGTGGATGCTAGAGATTCAAAGCCAGGCTGGCAGTCATTGCAATCAAGTGCCTTTAACCTCTGAGCCATCTCCCCAGCCCACTGACTGTCGGTAAATGTGCCTGCATTGTGCCACTTCCAGCATGAAAGTAACGCATGACACAGGACCATCAGGTGATTTAGGAAACAAATGATAGATTTTTTATAAGATGCTCCCATGTTATACATTATATATATATAAAATTTATTAACACACACACACACACACACACACACACACACACACACACGGCTTTCTCCAAGCTAACAGATGTTTGATGAACATTTCTGTGCACCAGCAATCTGTTACGGGACATGAACAAGAGAGGAGACTGCCCTTCATCTTGAAATACTCCGAATCAACTTTGGGAGCTGGAAAACACTGGTACTGTGGTTGTCGCATACTGTAAACGAAGGAACAACAAGCTTCTCAGTGTGTGTCAATTGTTAGGAGGGAGGGAATTATAAAATGAGGCAATGGGGATGGGATGTATTAGGATCGGATAGCTATGTAACCAATTACCACCATCCCAGTAGCTTAATACAAACACTTTTATTCTTAGATAGTTCTGGAGGTCAAACGTCTAAAATCAGGGTATTGGCAGAGCTGTGTTCCCTTTGAAAGCTCTAGGAAAGAAGCTTTAAAACTTTTTTTAAAAAATAAAATTTTTTCTAGGGCTGGAGAGATGGCTCAGCGGTTAAGGCACTTGCCTGCAAAGCCTAATGACCTGAGTTTGAATCCCCGGCACTCATGTAAAGCTGGATGCATGGGGCAGCACATGTATCTGGATTTCATTCACAGTGGCTGGAGGCCCTGGCGCACCCATTCTTTCTCTCTCTCTCTCTGTGTGTGTCTCTGCTTGCAAAAAATATTGTTACAAACTTTAAAAATTATTTATTTGAGAGAGAGGCAGATAGAGCAAGCGAGCGAGCGAGAGAGAGAGAGAGAGAGAGAGAATGGGTATGCCAGGACCTCAAGCCACTGCAAATAACTCCAGATGCATGCGCCACCTTTTGCATCTGGTTTATGTGGGTGCTGGAGAATTGAACCTGGGTCCGTAGGCTTTGCAGGCAAGTGCCTTAATAGCTAAGCCATCTGTAAAAAAGTCTTTGCTAAAGCCGGGTGTGGTGGCGCACGCCTTTAATCCTAGTGCTCGGGAGGCAGAGGTAGGAGGATCGCTGTGAGTTCAAGGCCATCCTGAGACGACATAGTGAATTCCAGGTCAGCCTGGGCTAGAGTGAGACCTTACCTAGGAAAAAAAAAAAAAAAAAAAAATAAAAATAAATAAATAAATAAAAGTCTTTTCTAGCTTCTACAAGGCTTCTTGACTCCCTGTTTCCAAAAGCTCACAGTTCCTTCCAGGGTACGATTGCATAACTGGCTTCTGCCCCCATTAACTATCCAATTCATCTCTAACTCTCCTACCTCCAGCTGTCACTGACAAGTACCCTTGCGATTCCATTTGGCATACTTAGATAATCCAGGATCATCTCCCTGCTCAAATTCCCTAATTTGATGATATCCATGAATCCCTTCTTTCCATGGAAGGCAGGCTGTTCAGAGAGTAAAGATCTTTGGGAGGGGTCGTTATTCGTCCCGCGACAGATTGCCTTGAAGGTCTCTTTTAACTTGAAAATTCCAAGGGTTGACTGGAGCTGTGTCAGCATGATTTGTTTCATTTAATTAGAGCCCCCCCACTCCTCCCCCCCCCCCCGCCCCCCGGCTCTGTGCTCTCATTGTGTTGCACTGGATTCAATGAAGAGACAACTTTGTGGAGTTCCAATTCTTTCTGTATGCGTTGACATTTGGGCCCCTACAGAAGAGGTCATGTGGTGGAATTAGAATATGCAATGCCTGCCAAGGGTTTCAAAACCCAGGCTGTTTCTGTGATAAACACAACCCGTAACTGAAGGGTATCTATTGTTTTCCGCTCAGTCACAAACCAGACCCAGAGATTGCAAACTTACTTAAAAATTTTTTTTTAATTTTTATATTTCTTTATTTAACACAGAGAGAAATAGGCAGTTGGGTGGGGGCGGAGAGAGAGAGAGAGACAGAGACAGTGAGAGAGAGACAGAGAGAGAATGGGTGTGCCAGGGCCTCCAAGCACTGCAAACGAACTCCAGATGCATGTGTCCCCTTGTGTATCTGGTTTATGTGGGCCCTGGGGAATCGAACGTGGGTCCTTTGGCTTTGCAGGCGAGCGCCTTAACTACCAAGCCATTTCTACAGCCTCTGCAAACTTACTCTTGCCTCTTCATCATGGGCTATGAGAGATCCCATCCTTCCTGCTGTGGCCTGAAGAGTGTTAGAGGGTACAAGGCAAAGAGATGGAACAAAAGGAGAGACCCAGTTTGCTTCCTCCAGGCGGAGTGGGAAGCTGACTAAGGATCGCTGGAAGCTTGGCCATTTGTAAGTAGAGGCAGCGAGGTCCAGATGGTACCAAGTGGCAGCTACTCTGACGGTCAGCTCTGAAACGAAATCTTTGTTTGCATAATGCTTTAGATTACACAGTGACCCCTTGCTTTGACCGCTTAAAATGTGATGGTTTTTCCCTGACGCCAAACTAGGGAATCTGAGGCTGATGAGGGGTTGGGGGATGCTGGCTCAGTTGACTGGAATTCCTTTTATGTTCTTCAGCTTTCCCCCTCTTAGCTCCTTCTTATTTGTATTTAAACCCCACAGAATTGTCTGTCCTATTTCTTCCTACAAATGTTTAACTTCTTTCTCTCTCTCTTCCTTCCTCCTCCCTCCCTCCCTCCCTCCCTCCCTCCCTCCCTCCCTCTTTCTTTCTTTCTTTCTTTCTTTCTTTCTTTCTTTCTTTCTTTCTTTCTTTCTTTCTTTCTTTTTTTACAGATAGGGTCTCACTCTAGCCCAGGCTGACCTGGAATTCACTATGTAGTCTCAGGGTGGCCTTGAACTCATGGTGATCCTCCTACCTCTGCCTCCCGAGTGCTGGGATTAAAGGCCCAGCTTTAGACCTTTAATTTTGTCAGGTATCCTCTCCCTTCTAGCAACCTAAGTTCCTTAGGGTCTGGGGGCTTCTATGCTCGGCTTTGGAAAAGGGAAGCTGATTGGTTGCTTAAACATAATCAGTGATTGGTTGCAGGATGAGTAGGTGGACAAAATCTAGCCAATGAGACACAAAGACAACTGTGCCTAACCAAATTACCACAGAGAACTTAATTTGTTCACTTAGCACACAGCTTCAGGTTCGCTGACATGAACTTCCAGACCAGGCACAGTTATGGAGGAAGGGATATTTATTGAACCTTCCAGATCCCGGGGAAGTAACATAACGGCAGGAGAAGTTGCCCTGCTCTTACAGGACCAGGAGAGAGAGAGAGAGAAAACTAAAAGCCAAAAGCCACACAGCACAGCACTCTTCAGGAACTCCCGCTAGGAACACTTTGCAATCTTTAGACTGAAGATCTTAAGACTCAAGATCCGCCCAGTGACACTGCCTCCAGCCACGTGGCCGCAGATGCAAACTACAAACTTCTAAAACACTGACTATATTGGGGGCCATCTGTTCAAACCACCACAGCTTGTAAGATAAATGTAGATGTCTTGCTCTTTTCCATTGTGGGGGCAGCGGGGGTGTGTGTGATAATTATAATTCTATAATCATGAGAAATAAGCAAAATAAGAAAAAGCAATCTAGCATTATAAGGACTCTGACATGTGGATGCAAGAAAGGACAGACAAACAGAACCTAATGTTTGATCACAAGGCCAGTCAGTCTGTGTGACTCTATTATTTTTTTTTCAGTTTTTTCATTGTTTTGTTTTTCAAGTTAGGGTCTCACTCTAGCCCAGGCTGACCTGGAATTCACTGTATAATGTCAGGATAGCCTCGAACTCATTGCAATCCTCCTACCTCTGCCTCCCAAATGCTGGGATTAAAGGTGTGTGCCATTTTTTTAAAAAATATTTTTATTTTTATTTATTTATTTGGCAAAGAAAGAGGTAAAGAGAGAGAGACAATGGGCATGTTGGGGCCTCCAGCCACTTCAGATAAATTCCAGATACATGTGCCCCCTTGTGCATCTGGCTAACGTGGGTCCTGGGGAATCGAACCTGGGTCCTTAGGCTTTGCAGGCAAATGCCTTAACTGCTAGGCCATCCCCCCAGCCCTCTATTATCATTTCATGTTGTCATCAATATAAAAGCTATTTATGAGATACTGTTGTAGTTATCTTTTCGTTCTGGGTCAAAGCACCTGAGCAAAGGCAGCTGACAGGAGGACAGTTTTTCCAAAGTTTGTTTTGTTTTGTTTTGGTTTATGATCTCTAGGCAAAGCTTCATGATGGCAGGGGGCAAACCTGGCATGGGCAGAGGCTGGACATCACCGCTACCACTTCAGGTGGAAAAAAGCAACAAGAACAATAGCAACTAACAAGAAGGATGCCAGAAATTCTGTTTGTGTGTCCACGCATGACTGTCAAAAGAAATTAAATGCCTGTGGTGGCTCGGTCCGCATACCTCCATGGCCACCCCCACTCCCCCCCCCACAGTACTCACAGGCCTGTCTTCTTCAGAGGTAAAACCCTAAGTGCATTATTTCCAAGCCAAGAATGTCACCATCAGTGAAGATCTCTAAAAACCCGTTTTGATTAGGGACATACTTATTTTGAAGTGAACGGGTCTGTTGGCTGGGCCTGGCAAGATGGTCACTGTGGAGCTGCGGCTCTGGGGGCCTTCTTGCCTTTTGGAGTCACGATCCACGCAGCCGACGTGGACGGCAGAGCGTCCCCAATCCTATCAGTTTGCACCTGCAGGAGGGAGTCGACGCATATGATTGAGAGAATGTGGTATTCACTGGAATGATTTGAATCCCTTCGTTGCTGCCATAACTGACAAAATGAGGGAAAATTCTGGAAAAGCTTTCATCAAATTTCTGTTCCAGGTCACTGCTTATTCCTTTCTTTTTCTCCAATCCAGTTCCCTGTAACATTTTCCTACTGATAAGTGTTTTTTTTTTTTTTTCTTTCTGACATTGTTTCTTTTCCTACTTGGAAAATACCTGAATTGGTGTTCATGTGATACTGTTCATGGTTGTTTTAGATAATTTGGATTTGGACTCGTTTTTGGAATTCTTTTTTTGTAATTCTAATTGATGAATTAAAATAAAGAATTAGCCGGGCGTGGTGGCGCACACCTTTAATCCCAGCACTCGGGAGGCAGAAGTAGGAGGATTGCTGAGAGTTCGAGGCCACCCTGAGACTACATAGTTAATTCCAGGTCAGCCTGGACCAGAGTGAGACCCTACCTCGAAAAACCAAAATAAATAAATAAATAAATAAATAAATAAATAAAATAAAGAATTAGAAAATTTGCATTAATATATTTCTTTGAGAAATATATATTGGGCTGGAGAGATGGCTTAGCGGTTAAGGCACCTGCCTCCTAAGCCTAAGAACGCTGGTTCCAATCTCCAGGTCCAATGTTTAGCCAGATGCAAAGTGTCGCAATGGTGCAATGCTGCACTTGACCACAAGGGGGCGCATGCATCTGGATTTCGTTCGTAGCAGCTGAGAGACTGCTGGTGTGCCCATCTCTGTCTTCCTCTCCCTCTCTCTCTGTCTCTCTCTCTCTCAAAAAAAGAAATATATATTAAAAGTTATTCTGTTATATAATTCTTTTTAAAAAATATTTTATTTATTTTTTTATTTAAGAAAAAGAGAGAGGAGAAGCAGATAGAGAGGATATTGGCCTCTAGTCACTGCGAATGAACTCCAGACGTATGTGCCACCCTGTGAATCTGGCTTATGTAGGTTCTTGGGAATCAAACTCGGGTCTTTCAGCTTCACAGGCAAACACCTCAACCACTAAGCATTCTTTACAGACGGTGGTCTCCAGCCACTGCAAACGAACTCCAGATGCTTGTGCCCCCTTGTGCATCTGGCTAACGTGGCTCCTGGGAAACCAAACCTTGGTCCTTTGGCTTTGCAGGCAAATGCCTTAACTGCTAAGCTATCCTTCCAGCCCTCCTTTTGACCTTTTATGCTCACATCTTTTAAAAAAAAATTTACATGGAATTGACATTTCAGAAATGTTTAAGTCAATCATTTTAAGTGTCTTTATTGTTTGGAAGTACAACTTTGCAATAGCTGAACTTACTGCTTTGGACATTTTATCAGTATTCTAGGTTTTCTTTATCGTTTTTCATTGTTTGGATCACTTCGCACATGCTAGGCAAGTGCTCTACCAACTCAGCCACATCCTTAATCCCCCTTCCCTTTAAAATTATTTTTATATATTTCTTTGCAAGGAGAGAGAAATAGAAGACAGACAGACACACTGACAGACAGACAGAATAGGCATGCCAGGACTTGCAGCTGCTGTAAAGGGACTCGAGATGCATGCACCATTTTGTGTATCTGGCTTTATGTGGGTATTGGCTAACCCCCTAACCACTTTTCTTGTGTTGCTGTATTTGAACAATTTGTGCAAATGAGCATGATGCTACTTATCTTTTTATTTTTCAGGAAGGTTTTGCAACTTTGACATAGGAATTCAAAATCTGTTGCGATGATCATTTCTAAGCTATGGGATAATTGAAAGGAATCACCCACCTGGAGTGATGAACGAGTGTTATCTAAATGCCACCTTCCTCTCTGTGCCCTTGATCCTCACTCTGCCACGCTTCTTCCCAGGGTATATCTGAACATTTTCCTTCCTTCCTTCCTTCCTTCCTTCCTTCCTTCCTTCCTTCCTTCCTTCCTTCCTTCCTTCTTTTATTCCCTTCTTCCCTCCCTCCCTCTCTCTCTTTCTTTCCCTCCCTCCCTCCCTCTTTCTTTCTCTTCCTCTCTTTCTTTTCTCTTTCTTTCTTTCTTTCTTTCTTTCTTTCTTTCTTTCTTTCTTTCTTTCTTTCTTTCTTTCTTTCTTTCTTTCTAGAGAGAGACACACACACACACAGAGGAAGAGGCAGAGAGAGAGAGAGAATGGGCATGCCACGGGCCTCTCAGCCACTGTGAACAAACTCCAGATGGGCGCGCCCCCTTGTGGGCAAGCGCAGGATTGTGCCCTTATGTCACTTTTGTGTCTGGCTAAACGTGGGACGTAGAGATTTGAACAAGCATTCTTAGGCTTGGCAGGCAGGCAGGTGCCTTAACTGCTAAGCCATCTCTCCAGCCCTGTCTGAACATTTTCTAAGTGAGGGCGATTTTCTAAGTGCTGTACCTTTGAGTAGAGAGAGTCAGCTGCTTTCCCATGGCCAGTGGGGCTGAGCAGAACTTTGCAGTGCTCCCTTAATGCCTCCGTGAGATTGATCCACTTCCTCATGGTGTTAACACCCACGCTGCAATTTTCAGGGGAGGTGGCCTTAAATCAGGGATACTGAGGCTATCTGACCTTTCACATTTTCTTTGGAGAGTGTCTCACTGTGTCGTCCGGTGGGATGGCTTATGTGGATTGTCAACTTGACAGGACGTAGAATCACCATGGAAACAAATCTCTGGCTACGTCCCTGATTAGGTTAGTTGAAGTGGGCAAGCAGCAGCCCACGGGCTGGGTTTCTGGACTATTTCAAAAGGGAAAGCTAGGGGCTGGAGAGATGGCTTAGCACTGAGGCAATTGCCTATAAAGCCTAATGACTGGAGGTCAGCTCCCCAGTAACCCACATAAAGCCAGATGCACAAAGTGACACATGCATCTGGAGTTCATATTTGTACTGGCTAAAGGCCCTGGCATGCCCATTTCCTCTCTCTCTCTCTCTCTCTGTCTCTTTCTGCTTGCAAATCAATAAAATACATAAAATAAAATAAATAAATAAGATAATAAAAATAAAGTAAAAAATGTATAAATATTGAGGGGGGAGGGGATATGCTTGTCCATAAATCTGCATAATGCTTCTTAGGGCAAGAGAGAAATAAATATATCTAAGTTCACAGATGTAAGACCCTGGCAGGGCACAAAGGATTCAAAGTAGATTAAACCAATTCAGTGAGAGAAGCTGTGAGCTGGGATTGAAGATGCTCATGGGCCAGAGTGTGTGTACAGAACATGCCTTCGTATTTCATGATTTTTTGCCTGAAACATGTGCTGACTCTGTCAGAATGCCCTGTGTCTTGGATTCCCCCCAACGATTTTGAAATTCCTCTGTTCCCCTCTATTTTTTTTTTCATATTTAATTAGGTGTCCTTGTTTTTATTTGCTTAATTCAGCAAGCCACGGCCTTTGAGATCTCACAGCGTCATTGGCTAGGGCATTCAGAAATGGTGGATGCGTGTCATATTGTCTTGTCTAGATTATTTAGGGCAGGGAGATTTCAGCTGACATTGAAGTTACAGTGACCAGACAAATCCTGTGTCTTCCCACTTTGGCTCATGTTCGAGCCATCTGGAAGTTGATGAAAATATCATGCTCAGACCATATTCCCGTCCTTGTGATGTGGTGTGAGCCCCAGTTTCAGTGTTGTTAAATCTTACTCCAGAATCCTGCAGTGCAGCCAGAATCGGGTGGCACTGGGCTGGAACATTTATAGCTGTTATGAGGGGGGAAAAAATGAGGTTTAGATGGAAAGAGGAGAGGGATAAATTCCAGTGAGAGGACCATTTTTTATTTTTATTTGAGAGAGACAGACAGAGAGAGAAAGAGGCAGAGAGAGAATGGGTGCGTCAAGGCCTTTTCAGGTACTGTGAACAAACTGCAGACGCATGCACCCCCTTGCGACACATGTGTGACATTGCGCGCTTGCATCACTTTTGTGTCTGGCTAAACGTGGGACCTGGAGATTTGAACAAGCATTCTTAGGCTTTGTAGGCAGGCAGGCGCCTTAACTGTAAGCCATCTGTCCAGCCTGAGAGGACCATTTCTTCTCCTCTTCCTCCTTCTTCTTTGTCTTCTTTTTTTCTGGTGTTTTGAGATAGAGTCTCACTCTAGCCCAGGCTGACCTGGAATTCACTCAGTAGTCTCAGGGTGGCCTTGAACTCAAGGAGATCCTTTTACCTCTGCCTCCCAAGTGCTGGGATTAAAGGCGTGCGCCACCATGCCTGGCTATCTGAGAGGACCATTTCTACTGGTGTTTATGAACTTGGTGGAAGGTCTGGAGTTGGCCAGGCCCTAAATATATGTCAAATAGAAACCAGTGTTATTATTTCCTACTGCACAATTCTACAGTGAGTGGGGTTAAAACCAGGCATCTCCAGTCCTTCCTGTAGTAGGCTTTGACCAAAGAAATGCACCGGTAGGAATCATATAATGAGAAATGTGAATAATTGGTCTATATGCTTGTGGGGATGAATAAGGCAAATTTGAAATGTGAAGGCTGTTGGAGCTTTGCGCTGACATGGGGAAGGGCAGGTGGGAGCTCTGGAGCATGGGCTATAGCTGTGTGCCCTCAGGGCAGCCTCAGCTCTGTCATGTACCTTCTGTCAATGGAGTCTCCCAGACCACCTCTCTGATTTATTTTTAAATATTTTATTTTTATTTATTTATTTATATGAGAGAGAGAGAGAGAGAGAGAGAGAGAGAGAGAGAGAGAGGCAGATAGAGATAGAATGGGCATGTCAGGGCCTCCAGCCACTGCAAACAAACTTCAGATTTATGTGTCACCTTGTGCATCTGGCTTATATGGGTCCTGGGGAATCGAACCGGGGTCATTTGAGTTTTCAGGCAAGTGCCTTAACCGCTAAGCCATTTCTTCCAGCCCTTCCTTCCTTATTTAAAGACAACTATTATGGATCCTCTTGACAATTGCCAAGCACTTTCAGAGCCACACCCCGTCCTAGCATTCGATCAAACAGTGAAGGACTAGGGTCCTGGCAGGCTGACACCTAAAACTGACCCCCTTCATACCTGTGGTTCTTTCCTCAAAGTCAGGCAGGTGCTGGCTGGGTGACAGCCACTCACAGCAGACAGGGACTGTGGCAGTTTGTTTATCCCCCGTCCACTCAATGTGACCAAGAATGATGAGGCTTGACACCTATCTTTCTGATGCATGGTGGCAAGATTCAAAGGGAAAGAGATGGACAGGCAAATGAGGGACTAAGAGCTTCTACTCAGAGCCTGTGGCATAGAGGAGGAACAAGAGCCTGGTGGAAATTAGAGATCCAGGGCCGGAGAGATGGCTGAGTGGTTAAGGCGTTTGCCTGTGAAGCCTAAGGACCCAGGTTCAATTCCCCAGGATTCATGTAAGCCAGATACACAAGGTGGCGCATACTTCTGAAGTTTGTTTGCAGTAGCTAGTGGCCCTGGTGCATCAATTCTCTCTCTCTCCCTGGATGCCTTTTTCTCTGTCTGTCTCCATCTCAAATAAATAAATTTAAAAATTACAAAACAAGGCCGGGCCAACCCTTAGGAGATGCCAGGGCTTGGGTCTGACTTAACCATTGACATGTTGTGCCTCGGTTTCCTCATCAGCAAATTGGCTGTGATACTTAATATCTATGGTCATCTTTAAAAAAAAAAAAACAACAGAGAGGCAGAGAGAAAACAGACAGACAGAATGGGCACAGCCAGACCTCTAGCTGTTGCATATGAACCCCAGACACATGGGCCATTTTATGCATCTGGCTTTACTTGGGTACTGGGGAAATGAACCTAGATCGTTTGGCTTCTGCAGGAAAGCACTCTAACTGTTGAACTGTTGATCCGTCTCTCCAGCCCCAAACTCTGACCTTTTTTTTTGGTTTTTCGAGGTAAGGGTCTCACTGTAGCCCAGGCTGACCTGGAATTCACACTGTAGTCTCAGGCTGGTCTCGAACTTACAACGATCCCCTTACCTCCGCCTCCTGAGTGCTGGGTTTAAAGGCGTGCGCCACACGGTCATCTTCATTGGGTCTAGAATCTTCTAGAAGATGAGCCTCCGGGCTTTGTTTCTGGATGAGGTTCATTGAGGTGGGAAGACCCACCCTCACAGTGTGAGGCACCATTCACTCCATGGCTGAGGTCCTGAAGTGAATACAGAGGAGAGAGAATGCCAGCTGAGCGCGCGTGTGCATCCGTCTGCTTCCTGACTGCGGGCACAGTGTGATTAGCCACTTCCCCTTCCTTCTGCCTTCTCTGCTGTGATGGACACTGTCGATCTCCTTGACCTGTAAACTGTAAGCCCAAATAAACCCTTCCCCATTAAGTTATTTTTTTTTGGGGGGGGGTCAGGTATTTGGTCACAGTAACGAGAAGGGTGACTAATATCATGATAGGCTTGGTTCAGTGAGGAAGTTTGTTCCAGCCTCCAAGATCCAATGGCAACATGATTCTCAAGGTGTGTGCTTAGCAGGTAAAACGGGACTGAGTGGTTACTGGTCCTTGAGATTTCTCGGTGTCCCGGGTTTGTGGTTAACAGTTTATTGTTGGTCGAAGCTCCTTTTCGGCATGGGAATGAACTTCAAGCTGACACATTACGGCTTTACCTTATAGTTGAAGCATACAATTATTACCCAAATCTGGGATGCTTTTGAGAGTGGAAGGAAGTGGTTTTTTTTTTTTTTTTTTTTTTTTTTTTTTTTTAAGATCTGGGCTGGGTTGAAAAGAAGAGGTTCGCTGGAAAAGGGGGATGAGGGAAAGGGGAAAAAAGAAGGAAATGGGAGAGATGGGAGAGGGTTATGATCAAAATATGGTATAAACATGCCTGAATTATCAAAATAAAAGCTTAAAATCTTGGGCTGGAACATGGGTGCCAGTTGGCACAAATAAACTCAAGTCCTCATGGATGTAAGCAAGGAAGTCTCATGGGACAGCTTTTTCTTTAAATATAAGAAATTTATTTTAAAAAATTATTTGCAAGGAGAGAGAGAGAAGACAGGCAGCCAGAATGGGAATGTCCGAGTCTCAAACCTCTGGAAACAAGCTCCAGATGCATGCACCACCTTGTGCATCTGGCTTTACGTGGGTTCTGAGGACTCAAACCCAGGTCCTTAGGTTTTGCAGGCAAGCGCCTTAACCACTTCTTCTTAAGGTGAGGAGTAATATGAAAGAGTCCAAAGAACATTCCCAGGTTTGTTTTATGTATAGTGTTGAACATACTGGAAACATGTATATTCTTTTTTTTTTTTCCTGGAAAAGAATGAAAATGAGCCATCTCTCCAGTCACGGGAGGGGCAGTTTTGGTCAGGGGAATGACTTAGTTCTTTTTTTAAAAGATATTTTTATTTCTTTTTTTTATTGACAACTTCTTTAATTGTAGACAATATCCTATGGTACTTCCCTCCCTCCCCCACTTTCCCCTTTGAAACTTCACTCTCCATCATATCCCCTCCCCCTCTCAATCAGTCTCTCTTTTCAGTTTGATGTCATGATCTTTTCTTCCTATTATGATGGTCTTGTGTAGGTAGTGTCAAACTGTGAGGTCATGGATATCCAGGCCATTTTGAGTAGTTCTTTCAGATCACTCCAATAGTAAGTAAAAAAAAAAAAAAAAGCATTAACTTAGGTGGCAAAACAGAGTGTACTTCCTGGATTTTGCTTAAGGGAGACTCATTTGCTGCCAAGGATTAAATGAATGGAGTAAGGGAGACTAAAGCAAAGATGCAATGAGACTTCCCGAGTAATCCAGACGGGAGTTACCGTGAAGGCAGAGAAGGCTTGGGAAAGCTCCCTCTCAGGCCATCACTGTGGCAAGGAGAAAGAAGACCTGTTGTGTGCTTTCAGAAGAAAGCCGTAGTGACACGTGGTGAGTAAACGGAGCAGCCTGCTTTGCTTGTTCTTCAAACGTGATAATGCGGCACGTTTGAAGGCAGGCTTTGGTCCTGCGGGATCATTCATTGCTCGGCAACACAATGCGGGCATCGAGGGCTGGAGTGGCGGCTTTGCGGTGAAGGCTTTTGCCTGCACAGCCTTAAGGACTCAGGTTCGGTTCCCCAGTACCCACGTAAGCCAGAGATGCGTAAGGTGTCGTCTGGAGCTCATTGGCAGTGGGTAGAGGCCCTGGCGTGTCCATTCTCTCTAATTGCACCCCTTATCTCAAATAAATAAATAAATAAATAGTTTCTGTTTTTAAAGAAGGCATTAAGTCTCTAAACCTTGAAATTCTGCACTTACCTTTTCTCAAAATAGAAGCACTTGGTTACTTTCTGAGTAGAATGCCCTTAATTCGTAAAGCCAGGCTCGTCTGAGAGACGAAGCGGATAAATGTTTCTGGTCCTGAGCTTGTATCATTAGGACTTGTAAAGCATGTCTAATTTACCTAATGGATTATAATGTCTTGGAAATGGCTGTAATGATCTATTTACACAGAATGCCCGAGTGCTCAGGCCATTTATATAAATAAGCAATTATGTTCCCTGCTGCCAGGATATTTCTGGGCTGCAGATCGGTTACCTGATGCCTTTGCTGCGGTCTGTAGTGTTAATTTGGGTCGTGATTATATCCTGCGTATTAGAATTCTTCAAATAAGCATTACGAGTAGGAGCTTCCCACGTCTTGGCTCTACGGCCTGGATTCGACAGCTAGTTTTTAAACTTCTTAAGGGGAGGAGTAACATGAAAGAGTCCAAAGAATGTTCCTGGGTTTATTTTATGGATAGTGTTGAACATAACCGGAAATATGTATATTCTTTCTTTTTTTTTTTTTACTGGAAAAGAATGAAAAAGATACAAAGTCAATCTGAATATATTTGTCAGCTTCTTACCATTATCCTCAACCTGGGTTTTTTTTCCAGTGCCTGTGACTTTTTGTCACAGAGATGCGGTGGAGACGTGTGCATATCCCCATCTTATGACACAATGCTGGGAGAGACAGAGGGAAACAGAGAGAGACGAAGAGGCAGAGAGAGAGAGAGAGAGAATGAGAGAGAATGAGTGCACCAGGGCCTCTCAGCCCCTGTGAATGAACTCGATGTGTGCGCCTCCTTGTGGGCAAGCTTGGCATTGCGCCCTTGCCTCACTTTTGCATCTGGCTAAACGTGGGACCTGAAGAATTGCCTGAGCATTCTTAGGCTTGCCATGCAGGTGCATTCACCACTGAGCCATCTCTCCGGCCCTCTTTCCTTCTTTATTTTTTTGTTTTTGTTTTTCAAGGTAGGGTCTCACTCTAACCCAGACTGACCTGGAATTCACTCTGTAGTCTCAGGGTGGCCTCGAACTCATGATGATCCTCCTACCTCTGCCTCCTGAGTGCTGGGATTAAAGGCGTGCGCCACCATGCCCGGCTGGATGTTTTATCATTCGTGTCACCCTCTTCTTCCATTCTCTCTTGCCAGTGGAATCCCTTGTTTACAATTGATTCATTTGTTTACTTATTTATACTCCACCTTGTTTCAAAAGTATCTCAATTTATAATTTTATAAGTCTGCATGAGAAAAATTCATACATGTCAAGTCAGCAATGCAAGGAAGGGGAAAATGAGTTTAGGCCACAAACGGCAAGTCTGTTATTGGAGGTGGACAACAATTTTGGACCTTAAATCTTTTCTTTTTTTTTTTGTTTTTTTGAGGTAGGGTTTCACTGTAGCCCAGGCCAACCTAGAATTTGCTATGGTCTCAGGGTGGCCTCAAATTCACCGTGATCCTCCTACCTCTACCTCCTGAGTGCTGGGATTAAAGGTGATTTTATGTTTATATCTTAAGAAGCACTTTTAGGGATCACTCCCAGGACTTCATGTTCATATCTTTTAGGGATCACTTTTAGGACTCATGTTCAGATCTTAAGAAGCACTTTTAGGGATCACTCCCAGGACTTCATGTTCATATCTTAAGAAGCACTTTTAGGGATCACTCCCAGGACTCCATGTTCATATCTTAAGAAGCACTTTTAGGGATCACTCCCAGGACTCCATGTTCATATCTTAAGAAGCACTTTTAGGGATCACTCCCAGGACTTCATGTTCATATCTTAAGAAGCACTTTTACACTCCCAGGACTCCATGTTCGTATCTTAAGAAGATCACTCCCCCAGGACTTCATGTTCAGTATCTTAAGAAGCACTTTTAGGATCACTCCCAGGACTCCATGTTTGTATCTTAAGAAGGGATCACTCCCAGGACTCCATGTTCATATCTTAAGAAGTTTTTAGGGATCACTCCCAGGACTCCATGTTCATCTTAAGAAGCACTTTTAGGGATCACTCCCAGGACTCCATGTTCATATCTTAAGAAGCAAGGATCACCCCAGGACTTCATGTTCATATCTTAGGCACTTTTAGGATCACTCCCAGGACTTCATGTTCATATCTTAAGAAGCACTTTTAGGGATCACTCCCAGGACTTCATGTTCATATCTTAAGAAGCACTTTTAGGGATCACTCCCAGGACTTCATGTTCATATCTTAAGAAGCACTTTTAGGGATCACTCCCAGGACTCCATGTTCATATCTTAAGAAGCACTTTTAGGGATCACTCCCAGGACTTCATGTTCATATCTTAAGAAGCACTTTAGGGATCACTCCCAGGACTTCATGTTCATATCTTAAGAAGCACTTTTAGGGATCACCCCCAGGACCCAAATCCGTATTGAACTTGCTTTAACCCCAGCTACCTGGATTTCTGTCTATTGTTGAGTTACTCACACTGCCCTGGACATTCCAGGATGTCTAGTTTCTTCCTTCCTTCCTTCCTTCCTTCCTTCCTTCCTTCCTTCCTTCCTTCCTTCCTTCCTTCCTTCCTTCCTTGCCTCCCTCCCTCTTTCTTTCCTTCTTTCTTTCCTTCTTTCTTTCTCTCTTTCTTTCTCTCTTTCCTCCCTCCCTTCCTTCTTTCCTTCCTTCCTTCCTTCCTTCCTTCCTTCCTTCCTTCCTTCCTTCCTTCCTTCCTTCCTTCCTTCCTTCTTTCTTTCTTTCTTTCTTTCTTTCTTTCTTTCTTTCTTTCTTTCTTTCTTTCTTTCTTTCTTTCTTTCCGAGGTAGGGTCTCAGTCTAGCCCAGGCTGACCTGGAACTCAGTCTGTATTCCCAGGCTGGACTCAAGCTCAGTGACCCTCCTACGTCCACCTCTTTTTTTTTTTTTTTTCTTTTTCTTTTTCTTTTGGTTTTCTGAGGTAGGGTCTCACTCTAGCCCAGGCTGACCTGGAATTCACTATGTAGTCTCAGGCTGGCTTCGAACTCACAGAGGTCCTCGTACCTCTGCCTCCCGAGTACTGGGATTAAAGGCGTGCGCCACCACGCCCGGCTCCAAGATGATTTTAATTTGCTCTTATGGAAATCCAGTCTTTAAGGGCTGTTGTGAGGCTCTTGTATGGCTGTATGTAGTTAACAACAAACAAACAAACAAACAAACAAACAAACAAACAAACAACCCAAATTGACTTTCAAATAAATGAAGCATAAAACCTGAGGCTAAATGCTTCCGCTGAGCTTAAAATAATTGTTGTCGATGTACTTAAAAGGAAATAAAAGCATTTTTTGTAAGAGACGAACTTTTGGTGGGGGAAAAATGGAGACATTAAATGCAGCCGGCCCTTACCCAGAGACCCGAACTTGAAGACACGTAGATAATTGGTTCATTAGTTTTGAGACGATGGGGGACCACAGATTCCATTATGAACATTCCTGAGCACCAGTCCTGGCACTGATCGGAAACATCTCAGAATGACACAGTACATCCCAGACTCCTTCCAGGCTTCTGAGGACTTCATCTCTGCTCTATTGCTTTCTAACTCCGTGACCTTGAGCAAATATATTAGCCACTCTGGGTTCCAGTGCCTTCCACAGTAAAAATAGGGATGCTAATAGCCTCCTTGCACTGTGCAGAGGTGTTAAATAAGCTAATGTAAAGTGCTTGCAGCCCAGGGATCCAGTAAGAGTTGTGAACATTTGTCTAATCCTTTTATCCCCATTCCTTCCTGGTAGCTATTGCCATAGGCAAGTATTTCTAAAGTATTTGTGTCCGAGAGTCTATTAGAAAAGATGTAATGTACATCCCATGTTTGATATGCTTTTAAGGTTATTCATTTTGGTATGTTTCTTATCATTGCTCCCAGCACTGTATTTTTAAAAATATTTTTTGTTTTTATTTATTTATTTGAGAAAAAAAGGCCGACAGAGAGAGAAAGGGCACATCAGGGAATCCAAGCCACTGCAAATGAACTCCAGATACATGCGCCCCTTGTGCATCAGGCTTAACGTGGGTCCTGGGGAATTGAACCTGGGTCCTTTGGCTTTTCAGGCAAGCGCCTTAACAGTTAAGACATCTCTCCAACCTAACAGCACTGTATTTGTGAAATACATTTATTTATTTATTTACTTATTTATTTATGAGTGTGTGAGAGAGAGAGACAGGCAGACAGAGAAAATGGGCATGCCAGGGCCTCTAGCCACTGCAAAGGAACCCCAGACGCACGCACCACCATGTGCGTCTGGCTTTACATGGGTACTAGGGCATTGAACCTGGGTCCTTTGGCTTTGCTGGCAAGTGCCTTTAACTACTAGGCCACCTCTCCTTTGCCTTTATTTGCACCTAGTTCATAATTTCTACCTGCTTCATAGCACACTGTGATGTACCTGCAACACATTTTGAGTCTCTTGATGGGCGTCCATGTTGTCTGTAACTCCCTGCAGCTGTAATCCCACGACAAACACACTTATGCAGGAAGTGGGATTATGAGTCACAGGCCACGTAAAGATCCTTCGTCATGATCCCATGACTACGTGAGGTGGCTTGCCAGTATTACACTATCGTGTTTTTGTTATATATATTTTATTTACTTATTTTCATTTATTTTAGAGAAAGAGGCAGAGAGAAAGAGAGAGGAGGGACAAAGTGGGCGTGCCAGGGCCTCCAGCCACTGCAAACGAACTCCAGGTGCATGCGCCCCCTTGTGCATCTGGCTTACGTGGGTCTGGAGAATCGAACCGGGATCCTTTGGCTTTGCAGGCAAGCGCCTTAACCACTAAGCCATCTCTCCAGCCCCACGTGTTTTTACTCCTACTAACAAGTCACAAACGTTACTGATTTGATACAGCTTCACTATTATTAGGCATCAAGTATTTTTCCTGATTTTGTGCAACATGGCTTCTTAGTGTATTGATTTTCAATTTCCTGGTCATGTGTGAAGTTGTACATCTCATTGTTTTTCTTTTTCAGACGATAGATTTCCTGTTACATGTATTATTCATGTACCACGAGCTTCTGTGTCCAGATGTGGTGTGCTTGCAGAAGACCCATCTCCCTACCAAAGGTAAAGGGATTTAGAAAAAAAGTAAGAAAATATTTTTATTTATCACAAGGAGAGAGAGGGGAGAGAGAGAGAAAGAGAGAGAGAAAGCTCCACTCTTGCACTGGTGGGTACATCTTGCCCTGCTGGTTGATTTTGAAGCTTATGAGGTTCACTTCTTGTTCATACTGTTGGTGATTTATTTAAAAAAATTATTTATTGCCAGGTGTGGTGGTGCACACCTTTAATCCCAGCACTGGGGAGGCAGAGCTAGGAGGATCACCGTGAGTTCAAGGCCACCCTGAGACTACATAGGGAATTGCTGGTCCTGGGCTAGAGTGAGACCCTACCTTGAAACAAACAAAAAAATTATTTATTTCAAGGAGAGATAGATAGATAGATAGATAGATAGATGGTAGATAGATGATAGATAGATAGATAGATAGATAGATAGATAGATAGATGGATAGATAGATAGAATCAGTGCACCAGGGCTGCTTCTGGACACTACAAATGAACTTCAGGTTCATGTGCTACTTTGTGCTTCTGGCTGTACATGGGTACTGGAGAATTGAACTCAGGATGTCAGGCTTTGCAAGCCAACAACCTTTAAGTACTGAGTCACCTCTCTCGTGCATGGTTGGTGACTTTTAATCCCCAGCTGCTTATTAGTGTTTTCAGGTACCATGTCGCCTAGACCAGAAGGGAGATGGCTGGCATCCCAGTTCCAGTTTGTGACGGTAACCTACGGCGCCTTCAGCAGTAGGGCCTTACCAGCTGATTCTGGTTACAAACCAGGAATGGACTAGAAAGCGTGACATGATGTGGGGCTCCAATGAAGTATCAGTGGCAGAGCTGGAGGGAAATGGTTCAAAATTACATGCAGATTATAGAGTTGGTACATCTGGCGGGTTGGAGCATCTGTTGAGGGTCAGAGGGCGTCAATCATGATGACCAAAGAGAGGTTGTGATATAGGAGAGAGAGTGTTTCTGAGGGAGCAGCTCCAAAGCAGGGTGGGTGAGGCCCTCAGAGGAGGGAGGTTAGCCTTGAACAGGTGCTGGCTTTATTGTCCTTTCTCCTCCTCGAGCCTCTGGTTTTGAGCCATCTGGGTAAATTCAGGTCTAATTTTGCTTACGTGCTTAGGATTTGCTGTTTTATAATCACACCTCTCTTGGGTTTGTTCTCTGGTTTCAGAATGAGGGCACGTGAAGGGAAGTTTCTGTGGCAGCTCTCCATAGTTTCATTTGAAGGGAGAGCTGGTCAGGGTAAAATGAGGAAGTAGTTGGCGGAAGGTTGGGGGGTACTTGCGTATGGTTTCATTGCTGCATGGAACTAGGGAGTCATTGAAACTTGCTGACGGCCGTGCCTCCCTGAACGCGCTTGAGCTCATTGGATCTCAGAAGCTAAGCTGGGTCGGCCCTGGTTTGCACTTGGGTGGGAGAGTAAATGAAACATATTTTCTGTGATGATGCCAAGGAGCATATGGGAGAAGTGTGAGTAATAGGGCATCAAGGCAAACTGGGCCTGAAGTTGGAACCAAAAATCTATGGTGCTGAGCCAGAAGTTCAAACAACCATACAACACAAGAGTATGGGCCTGGAGAGTGGCTTAGTGGGGAAGGCACCTGCCTGTGCAGCCTAAGAACACTTGTTCAATTCTCCAGGCCCCACATTTAGCCAGACACAAAAGTGACGCAAGCACGCAATGTTGCACTTGCCCACAAGGGGGCGCACGTATCTGGAGTTCATTCCCAGTGCCTGAAGAGGCCCTGGCGCACCCATTCTCTATCTGTCTCTTCCTCTCTCTCTCTCTCTCTCTCTCTCTGTCTCTCAAATAAAAAAAAAGAGTATGAACCTCTGCCCAGAGTACATACATTGGAGTGAACACAGACAGGCTGCCATAGGCTGTTGGTAGGTTTATGCATGTCACTGGCCATGTAATGCACGTAGTAGTGACTGCTTGTGAACATGAAACAGCAAGGGTATACAGAAAACCTTCCAGAAGGGCTGGAGGGATGGCTTAATGGTTAAGATGTTTGCCTGCAAAGCCAAAGGACCCAGGTTCAATTCCCCAGGACCCACGTTAGCCAGATGCACAAGGGGCGCATGCATCTGGAGTTCGTTTCCAATGGCTGGAGGCACTGGTGCACCCATTCTCTCTCTCCCTCTTTCTCTGTCAAATAAATAAAAATTTAAAAAATTTTAAAAAAGATAAAGAAAACCTTGCAGAAGCCCAGAGATGGTATCAGTGTCCTGTGTATCATCTCTAGGTCTCTCCACCATGATTCAGATATGTTATTTTTACTGGTTTGGACTGAGCTCTGTGCAGTAAGGTGAATGATGGAGACAACACAGCCTCTAAATAGCTAGACTTGGAGACTTTCTGCGACTTAGACACACGCTCTCCTTCTGTCATGCTCCGAGAATAGCTTAGGGTAAGGCACTGTGGTACTTTGGGTCATTATTTTTTTGTGTGTGTACATCAAGGCATCCAAGAGCCTGGCAACAGAGATTGGGACCTGGTTTTCTTTATAACTTGGGGGGAGGAGGAGAAGGAGGTGTTACATTGACTGAACTAGGCTGCAGTTTCCTTGAATCCATACTAGTCTAACAGGAAAATAGCTTGAGGTTGTGCAATTCGTTTGGCACTTGCTGGAAATTTAGATTTTATTTTTTATTGAGAGAGACAGAGAGAGAGAGAGAGAGAGACAGAGAGGCAGAGAGAGAGAGAGAGAGAGAGAGAGAAAATGGGTGCACCAGTGGCCTCTCAGCTGCTGTGAACAAGTTCCAGATGCGTGCGCCCCCTTGTGGGCAAGTGCAGCATTGTGCCCTTGTGTCACTTTACATCTAGCTAAACATGGGACCTGGAGAATCGAATGGGCGTTCTTAGGCTTCTCAGGCAGGTGCCTTAACCACTAAGCCATCTCTCCAGCCCTAGATTTTTTTTTAACCCTTCTGTCATCTGTTACTTCAGCGGCACTTACTGGAAGCAGAGATGAGGATAAATGCTGTGTTTAGAGAACATTAGTGAGATTTATTATAATTTCATCAAGTCAATGAGTGTATTTCATAGGCAGTTAGAGGTTTTTTTTTTTTTTTTTTTTCAAAGTGTCTTTAAGCTTCTGGAAAATGGCTCAGCCAATTTATTGATTATATGAGTGCTTAAGCATTAATCCCTGAAGTCATTTGTATGGTGAACAAGCAAATCTTTAGTGACTCACCTGATTGCATCCATCAGTGTATTCCGACATGCGTCAAACATACATCTAACTGCTCATCATGAAAAAAAAAAGTAATCAGGAAGGATTATACATATGGAGATATTTAGAAAGAACAGAGGAAACATCACATAGACCCTCTATTTAAAGGCAAGCAGAAGAAAGCTAAGGTAACCAGAGCACTGGAGACTGATTTGAGAGACGAATGTTTCATAGCGAGGCACAGGATGCATTTCCAAGCTGGTTAACTTGGCACAGAGCAGGATCACTTCTGAGTTTTATTTGCTGTGTTCTCTGAAGACATTCCTGCATTAAAGCAAGATGAATGCATTAGAATTTTACATCAGCTCTGCTCTCTTCTGGCTGATGCAGAACGTCAGGCAAAGCTAATAGAGATGAGTGTTTGTCAAGTGAATCTGCAAAGCAGAACTCAATGAATTGTGTTTCGATGAAGGGGAAAGCAGGGGTCCACTTGATTTGTCATTTATGTGCTAGAAGTTTCAAACGTCTGTCCCCTCCTCTGAGTTGCCAATGCCTGTTTCCACACAGAGGTGGTCAGCAAGTAACACAGAGGTGAAATTCAGTCACACTTTCCTTAAAATAAAGAGAGAAAATACAGATCTGCTCTAAGCATGAATTTTGTGTGAGTTTAAACTATTCTAAATGTTCTTTGCTTCGGATTGTCACAACACATTTCTACTGGTGGGTGTTACGTGTCTGGCATCGAAAATGTGACCTTAATCTTTTTGGGGGACCCACTCGCAACCAAGAGGTTTGTTCTGCTTCATGACGGGGTTCACATCTGCAGCCGTCTGAGTGCTTACTCCTGGCCTACACACGATTTCTCTTCGTGTACGTGACCTGGCTGAGTGAGCAGGCATCTGTCACTTTATGGAAGTGTTGCCATGGTTTGAATGTGTCCCCTCCAAAATTCACGTTTAAACTCAATAACCAATATCACAATATTTAGAGATAAGCATTTTAGAGGGATTAGCCTGTGAGAGTGTTGGAGTTACCTTCCTGTTGCTGGGACAAAGACCTCACCAAAGCCACCGATGGGAGGAAAGATTTTATTTCTCTTTGAGGTGGGGTCTCACTCTAGCCCAGGCTGACCTAGTGTTCACTCTGCAGTCTCAGGCTCGTCTTGAACTCACAGCGATCCTTCTGTCTTTGCCTCCTGAGTGCTGGGATTAAGGCGTGCACCACCACGCCCGGCCAAAGCTTTGATTTTGACTGACTACCTCAAGAGGAAGCTTCGTGATGGCAGAGGAAAGCGCGGCATGAGCCGAGGCTGGACATCAGCACAGCAGGTGGAAATGGCAGCAGGAGTGTAGGCTGAACTCTAGCAAGAAGGAGCTGGATATGTCTAACACCCCTAAACCCGGCCCCCAGAAACATACCTCGTCTCACAAGGTTCCACCTCCCAAATTGCCACCAGACTGGGGACCAAACATTGAGAACACATGAGTTTAGTTTCTTTTTTGTTTGTTTTAATTTTTTTTTTTTTTTTTTTATGGAGGGCATCTGATTCAAACCACCATAGAGGGCTCATGGGATTATGGCCTTAATATACTTGAGGTTTCGTGAACCGTTCCTCTTTTATTCTTTTCCATCTTCTGGCATATAAAGATTGAGAGTCCAGACCATGAAGCTCCAAGGCACCATCTTGGAAACAGATAGCAGCCCTTACCAAACAACCAAACCTCCCAGGGACTTGATCTTGGACTTCCCAGCCTGTAGAATGAGAAATTAATTACTGTTTTTGTGGATCTACCCTCTCAGCCTGTGGAATTTTGTTATCGCAGTTCAAACAGACAAAGACAGACTTGTTCTCATTCTAGGCTCTTCAACATTTACATGAACACCTAACCCGGAAATGAAAGCCATATATATATATATATATATATATATATATATATATATATATATATATATATATTTAAAAGCCCTTCACTATGTCTTATAAGTATTTGGAGTTCATTTTTTTCCTTGTGTTTGCTCACTTTTATCCTGTGACAGGGAATATTTCAGCATGGCTACATGTTCATTGTGTGTTTAACCAGTTGTGTTGACTTAACTGATTGCCTGAAAGAAATTCACATCTTTCTACAGTGAATTCATCCCTTTAGCTGCCTGCCACGGTTGAGTTTCCTGATCTGAAATCCCAAGGAGAAGCTCTCGTCTTTGAGCTGAACCACAACTGCTGAGCATGGAGTGTTTATGGAGGCGTGGACGGCTCATTGCACATTTCCTCAAGCCCATACAGTAGAAAGCACCAGGCATGGACCATGATAATGATGACTGACTTCAGGAGATTATAGTAGACGTGGCACGCTGATAGGGGATGATGGTGGTGACAGCATGGCTGGCTATACCCATGCAGGAGCACAGCGCATGTAGAGAGATTTTTATCTTCCTTTCGATTTAGCTGTGCACCTAAAATTGATGTAAAAATGAAAATGTGCCCTCGTAACAAAAAAATACTTCATGCTTTTTTTCTAGTTCTTGTTCCATTAAAAAATTCCTCCCGGAACCCTTCATTAAAATGATCCTAAACATGCAAAATAAATTCTATTCCTATGTTCTTTTCCAGTTATCACATTAGTGATGAGCTTATCTTATAGTATGTATCATAGGATGTTTTTTATTTTTTAGAGAGACAGCGAGAGAGAGAAAATTGGCGTGCCAGGGCCTCAGTCACTGTAATCGAACTCCACACGCTTGCGCCACCTGTTGGGCATGTGCGACCTTGCACTTGCCTCACCTTGTTGCATCTGGTTTACATGGGATCTGGAGATTCGAACATGGGTCCTGTGGCTTTGCAGGCAAGAGCCTTAACCACTAAGCCAGCCCTATTATAGGATATTAAAACTATGAGGCACCCAAGATCCCTCTATCCATTGTTCTCAATTTCTATCATTTAAGAGCAGAGCATGAAATGAAAAAAAAATTCAGCTGACTGCTTTTGGATTCCCAGGTTAGGAATTGAACTTGCAGGATGACCATAATTGGAAAAGGAAATATGTTTCGGAGGAAAACTTAAAGCGTTGCTGTGTTTCAGTGATTCAACCTGGAAAGGGCTAGCACGGGCACTCATGATAAGGCCACCTATGAAGAAGTAAATTTCAGCTCTGCAAATGGTTTCCAAAAAACCAGGGCAATGTCCAGATTGTATTCAGCCTATCAAGTTTACATCACTCCCTCCTCGGATGTTATTTTTCTGGCTTCTCTCTCTCTCTCTCTCTCTCTCTCTCTCTGTGTGTGTGTGTGTGTGTGTGTTTTAAATCAAATCTCACATTTCAGTTTGTTCAGTTGACCTTTTCCTGAAGAGACAGTTGCTGTACAGACTCTGGGATGTGACTGTGGGGTGCTTTCTAATCGAGAGAGATTCAAGCCTAAATGTGATCTGTGCTGGTAAGTGGACATAAGTGGACACCACGTAGGAAGCAAAGTGGACAGATGGAGCACTGATGAGGAATTAACAAGGAAGCTTAATTTGTAGGCAGAGGAAGGCAGAAGCTGGGTGAAGAGGGATTGGGTCTCCGTGTCTCTCTCTGCACGATTCTTTCTTCTTTCTTTTTTTTTTTCGAGGTAGGGTCCAGGCTGACCTGGAATTCACTATGTAGTCTTCTCCAGGTGGCCTCGAACTCCTCCTGCCTCTGTGTAGCAGACAGCTTCAGGTCTGCTGAGGTGAACTTCCAGACCAGGCACAGTTATGGAGGAAGGGATTTATTGAAGCTTACAGATCCAGGGAAAGTTCCATAATGGCAGAAGAAGCTGGCCTGCTCTTACAGGACCAGGCAAGAGAGAGCAAAGTCGCAAGCCAAAAGCCACACAGCACAGCACACCTCAGGAACTCCAGCGAGGCAGAGGCACACTTTGCATATATTTAGAATGGAATCTCAAACCCACCACCACACCTTAAGATCTGCCCAGTGACATTGCCTCCAGCCAGGTGGCTGCAGATGCAAACTACAAACTAATAAAACACTGAATATATTGGGGGAGGGACAGCTATTCAAACTACCACACTCTGCCTATGTGATTCCTTCTTATTGTTTCATGTTTTCTGATCTGAGGCAGCAACCTACACGTGGCTTCACTTTCCTTCTCTCCCACACGAGCTCTTTATACTGACCACTTTTTCAAATTTCTTTTGCTACTACCAGCTATGGCCATGGCATTCTACAGCACTGGATTCTGAAGGATGGCATTGGTTTATGTTCTCCCATCAGGTCAGCCAAAATTGGCTCACTATTCTTGTAAAGGCACGTGCTCCTGATTCAGCGGGCAGTGGCTGGGTGTAAGGCTTGGGTCACGTGGTGCGAATGTGGTCATTTATTCTGTAGGAGTCGTCAGTGGGCAGTTTCCCTCAGGACAGAGTGTGGGCAGCAGGCTTCATCAGTCTGGAAGTGGCTTGGGGACACAGTTATAAATGGTGGCAGAGTCTCTTGTTCCCACCCAAAGGCCTTTTCTTTTCTCTCCCAATGCTTCTGAAGAAAAGCTACAGGGCTGGAGAGATGGCTTAGTGGATAAGGCACCTGCCTGCAAAGGACTAAGGACCCACATAGCAAGTGCAGGGTAGCATCTGCCCACTAGGTGGTGCAAGCATCTGCAGTTTGATTATAGTGGCTGAGGTCCTGGAGTGCCAATTCTCTCTCTCTCTCTCTAAAATAGAAAAAAAATTTTAAAAAATAGAGAAAAAGCTAGAAGGTAAGAGCCAAAGGAAAGGTAAGACTCCTTACAATGTACCCTCCAGACACAAAATGACCTGGATATCCATGATCCCACAGTGCCTGGCATGACCTGCCCAAGACCTTCATAATAAGAGGAAAAGATGATGACATTAAAATAATAGACTATTTGAGAGAGAGAGAGGGGATATGATGGGGAGTGGGTTTGAGAGGGGGGAAGGAGGGGTGGGCAGGGAATTATCATGGTTTATTGTCTATGATTATGGAAACTGTCAATCAAAAGTTAAAGATATAGCTGCATAGGTTAAAATTATTTACTTTTTAGAAAATGAAAAAGACTCTTATATTAAGGATTAATATTAAGGATAATATTAAGGATTTCCCAGATGTTGTATACTGCACAAAATGAATTGTCAGGGTACACACACACACACACACACACACACACACACACATGTCTGTGTTGTATAGCATGAACAACATTCGTTGGAAACATAGCCGCTTATTTTGATCTCCCACAAAACTCTTTCTGCCTCTCCTTTCATGCCACAGTTACAATGGCATTAGGATTCACAGAAAGAGGCATCTCAGGGAGGCAGTATAGGACAAAGACCACAGAGATCTTTTGAGTTTTGAATCTCTAAGAAACTGAGTTTAGAAACTTGGTTTGCCTTGGCTGTGACTTGGGAACAAGTCTATAGAAAATCATACTGTAAATGTGGCGCTGATCATCAGGAAGGGAGCTGGCATGCTTCTTGGAGACACGCTCATTTTTTCACTTTGGCAGTGCCACTGCCTTCTAGAAACTCTGTAGGTGGAGGGTTGAGAAATGATCCCATATGAAGGATGAGAGACTCGCACCCTCCAAAGCCCGGGGAGCACTGCAGAAGAGGAGGTGGAAAGAATGTAAGGGCCAGAGGATAAAAAAGCGTGCTGTGGGAGAGCCAATTCCATTCATGACCTCACAGCCGCTGCATGAGACCTGCACACTATTAGGCCCATCAACATGCCATCGTGGATTAAAAAAAAAAAAAAAAAACCCAAAATAAAAAATAAATAAAAAAGAATAAAATAAAAGAGAGGCTAGTTTGAAAGAATAAGGGGTTCAGGATGGCGGGGGAGTAAGACAAAAGAATGTAACGAGAAGGGATTATGATAAAAATAAATTATGTACATATATGAACATTGTCAGTAAAAAAGTCAAAAGGAGATGGGCGTGGTGGCGCACACCTTTAATCCCAGCCCTCAGGAGGCAGAGGTAGGAGGATCGCCATGAGTTCGAGTTCAACCTGAGACTACATAATGAAACAAAGTTAAAAGGAAGGATACAAATTATCAAATTAAATCAGCACAACAGCCCTGTGTGGTAGGGACTGCTGTCCTCATTTTAAACATGAGGAAACTGGGATCCAGTTTAAGCTGTTTTTTTTTTTTTGAGGCAAGCCCAATAGGCTGGCCTTTATTTGTGTGCATGTGTGTGTGTGTGTGTGTGTGTGGGGAGAGAGAGAGAGAGAGAGAGAATTGGCATGCCAGGGCCTCCAGCCACTGAAATAAAATTTCAGACATAGGGACCACCTTGTGAGCATGTGCAACCTTGCACACTTGCGTCACCTTGTGTGTCTGGCTTACTTGGGACCTGGAGAGTTGAACATGGGTCCTTAGGCTTTGCAGGCAAGCACCTTAACTTCTAAGCTGTCTCCTCAGCCCTAAGCTGTTGATTCTGCTAGCACAGTGAGGAAGAACTGAGCTGGGATTTGAATTAGGTTATTCATTGTCTTAGCATTTACTGCATTTGGCATCAGCTTGGGAAGAGACATATTCAGATTTTTTTTTCATGCAATCTATGTTAATGAAGTTGATTTTTTTCAAAAAGATTTTAAAAAAATTACATATTTGAAAGATAGATATATATATATATAAAGAGAATGGGTGCGCAAGGGCCTCTAGCCACTGCAAACAAATTCCAGATGCATGCACCACCTTGTGCATCTGGCTTACATGGGTACTGGGGAATCAAACCTGGGTCCTTAGGCTTTTCAGGCAAGTGTCTTAGCCATCTCTCCACCACTTAAAAATATTTTTAAAGTCATCTGTAATTGAGTTGTACTTTATTGGCTATATTCATAGTTTATAGTTTTATAGAAAATAGAATGTAAAAAAGAAAGATGAGAGGGAGGGAGGAAAGGAGGAAGAGAGAGAGAAATGCACTGGAGTCCTAGATAACTTTTGGACACGCTAACCTAGTAAAGTACTGACATGGATCTCTGCTACCATATGTGACAGTGGTTTAATTTTTCATTGTTATACTTCAGGTGTGACTGTTTGATGTGCAATATCCTTGTGATATCCTAATACTAGTTAATATTAGTAATTGCCACGGGTTATTCAAGGCGACTTCATTGAACGTGTGCTATGTCCTGCATCCTTGGTACCTCACAAAGCGCAGACACAGCACACAGCGGTCTTTTAACTGTAATACTGCTGACTCAACAAAACAGTGGGCAGAGCCACGAGAGAAAAAAGGGCTAGACTTTTAGTCTTGGATCATCTCTGAACTATCCGTTTGACTTTGGGAAGGTGCTTTACTAGGAATCTGGTCCCTTATCAAACGAAAGAGTGTGGCAGATTCAAGGTCCCTCCCCAATGGTGATATGAGTCTATGAAATCACTCCATTAGGATGGAATGCTGCAGAGTTTCCTACACGGCTTGTAAATGGTGAGTGGTAGGTGGAAAACTGCTCTCCGAGTATTTATATTTATTTTTATTTATTTACCTGAGAGAGAGATACAGAAATAGGGAGGGGAGAGAGAGAGAGAGAGAGAGTGCACAAGAGCCACCAGCCACTGCAAACGAACTTCAGATGCATAAGCCTCCTTGTGCATCTGGCTTACGTGGGTCCTGGAGAATCGAGCCTTGAACTGGGGTCCTTAGGCTTCACAGGCAAGCGCTTAACTGCTAAGACATCTCTTCAGCCCTCTATGATTATTTTTGTAAGATTATATTTATGCTGCATTTTAGGAGTGTTGGTTTTTCACGAAGATGCTAGAAAAGAATTTTGGAGCAAGCCTCAGTTCACTGGAGTCAGCCCCTCACTTTCCATACCTATTTTGAGATCAGAATTCTTTGGAAATGTTTTTTTTTTTCTTATTTCTTTTTCTATTTTTAAATGGCATTTAAAAATTTTTATTTAGTTATTTGAGAGACAGAAAGAGAGAGCGAGATTGAGCGGGAGAGAATGGGCGTACCAGGGCCTCCAGCCACTGTAGACAAACTCCAGATGCATGCACTACCTTCTGTATCTGGCTTATGTGGGTTCTGGGGAGTCAAACCTGGGTCCTTAGGGATCACAGGCAAGTGCTTTAACTGCTAAGCCATCTCTCCAGCCCTAAATGGCCTTTTTCATTTATTTTATGAGACAGAGATAGAGAGGTAGAGAGAGAGAGGGAGAATTGGCACACCTGGGCCTCTAGCCACTGCAAACAAACTCCAGATGTATGTGCCACTTTGTGCATCTGCCTTTACGTAGGTACTGCGGAATTGAACCTGGGTCCTTAGACTTTGTGGGAAAGTGCCTTAACCACTGAGCCATCTCTTCAGTCCTTCCTTTTCTTTTTAATCTCTCTGTGTGTGTTTGTATGTGTGTGTGAGTGTGGGTGCGAGTGACATGGTGCACCTGAGGAGATCAGAGGACAATGCTGGGTGTGGGTCCTCCACCTCGTCTTGTTTGGTACAGGGTCTCTTTGTTCTTTTTCTGTGTATACCAGCCCAGGAAAGGAATTCTCCTTTCTCTGCCCCCACCCATCCTCCCATTGGAGGGCTGGGATTACAAACATTTGCTAGGGCATCTCTCTTTATGTGATTCTAAAGATTTGACCTCAATTCTCCATTCTTGCTCAGAAAGCACTCTACCCATGGAGAAATCTCCAGCCCTGGAAAATTTTTATTTTTATTTATTTTTTACTTTTTAAAATATTTTATTTATTTATTTAAGAGAAAGAGACAGACAGACAGAGAGAGAGAGACAGAGAGAGAGAGAGAGAGAGAATGGGCATGCCAGGGCCTTCAGCCACTACAAATGAACTCCAGATGCATGTGCCCCTTGTGCATCTGGCTTATGTGGGTCCTGGAAAATCAAACTGGGGTCCTTTGACTTTGATGGCAAATGCCTTAACCTCTATGCCATCCCGCCAGACCCCTGAAGAAAATTTATTTTGAGCAACTTATTGAATACACAAATGATAGGTAAGCAGGAAGTTCTATAAATTAGAACACGTGTGTGGAGAAAAATGAGGAAAAGAGAAAAAGAAAGCATTAGTCTATCCATACGGATTATGTAAGAGAAAGGCATTCGCTAATAAACAAACAAACAAACAAACAAACAAACAAACAAACAATGTCCCACATAAGATAGGTGTTAAGTTGTGTCAAGAGCAGTTAGCTGTGATGTAACTCCTAGCTGTTCATGAGGGCCGGGACCGAAGGAACATACAGGTGGCCGAGCATGGACGCACAAGAAGACAGTTCTCGCCCTTGCTGAAGGCCGCGCATGTGACAAGGATATTTCAGGCAACCACTGATCGCTTTCGTTACTAAATGAACCGTATCCAAACCATCCTCAAACTTGACCAAGTCCCCCAAGACAGAGCGCATTTGGACCGTCTCATCTCATTCATCATCTTTGACATGTGCTGATGAGCCCAGAAATCCTTCAGAGCGATTCTGCTCCCCTTGGGGACACACGCTTCCGTCATCTACACCAGGGCATGAGAGAGTCAGGCCAGGGGCCGTCCCCCTTCCTTCCCCATGACAGCTTGGCAGTGAGGGGGAAAAATTAACCGATTTTATAACGTTTAAAGAGAAGAAGTCCTACGAACATGTTTCTGAAGATGCCTGCGTGTAATCAAGTAATCCAATGAAGGAGACTTCGTCAGCGTGTTGAAAGTCAAAGGGAAGTCAAAGAATGAAATTTAACTCTGTCGGAAAAAAAATCATTAGCTCTTTAGGCAGAAAATTCATATTCACTGGGGAGGGGAGAAGACCAGTTATGTAGATGGAGAAAGCGAATTTTAAACATCATTTCAGGACGGCAATGGCATTTCATTGAAGTGACTTGGGCAGAGGTGCCGGGGGTGGGGGGGGGTCGACATCCTTACTTCGTATGGCCTTGGCTCTCCTTCACTTTCCCTAGCCTTTAGCACAACCTACGTACACATAAAGCTTTCTGTACTTCACGCTAATAGGGATCTGAAATATAAATGAACTTTTTGGAAATCTTAGGGATGCAATTGGTTTAACCCATTTGTAAGAAGCCGTAGTCTATAACTCCGTTCCTCAAGCTTTATACTTATTTAGAAGGAGGACACAAGAACTGTAAAACTACATTAAGGAGAAAATGGAATGCTTGGCATATTAGTTCGAGGTGACCTTTATGGAAATGTCGGTTGGATGGTAAAGTTGCTAACATAACATGCTAAGGAAGTCAGACTCATCGTAACAAAAGGCGTGTTGGTCAATTTCTCATCACTGTAACAAAACATCTAACACAAACAACTTTCTTATTAGCAGGACAAGCTACCTGGCCAGAAGCAGCCTAAGGGTTTCATTTTGGCTTACCATTTGGAGGGTCAAGTTCATCATAGTGACAGGAACTGGTCACACTCAGTTCAGCACAGAGGAAGCAGAGAGAGAGAGAGTAACAAGGTTCAGCCGGCTCTCTTCCTTTGATACAGTTCAGGAACTCATACCGTGGGAGAGTGCTGCCCACAATGAGGGTGGATTCTTCCACCTCAACTAATCTCATCTAGAAACTCCCTCACATGCATGATCTAATGTCGCCTCGCCGTGATTCTAAGTCCTGTCGAATTTGACAGAGATTTCCCAGCACAACCACTCAATGACTCAAGATTTTTCTTTGGCTCACAGGCTTCCGTCTGAGATGAACGTTGCAGTCAGCGTCTCGTTGCTGGGGACGAACATCCAACCGGATGCAGCGGACGGGAGGAAGGGGTTTATGCCAAGCTTACAGCATCCAGCGGGAATCTCCGTCAACAGTGGAAGGTGTTTACTCCCACAGATCCGAGCAGAAACAACTGCCACGAGAAATAGCAATAATAGCAAGCTGACAATATACCTTGTAGGGCTGGACTCAGATCCACCCCACAGTGACATGTCACCCCCCCCACGCCTGCTAGGGTCTCAAGAAGGAAGTTTAATAAAAAAAAAAAATTGACGGAGTCTATAGGGCCAAAGCATTCAAACCACCACCATCAGCTTGCTCTGCTGCTATAGTCTCGTGAGGGAGAAATCACTGTGGCAGGATGATGGTGGACAAAAACTGCTACTTTGTGGCCGTCAAGACACAGAGCAGAGAGACAGAACAAAACCTCTTTCCGAGCATCTCCCCCACTCACTGATAAACTTCCTCCAAATACACTTCACCTCTTAATTTTTACCACCGTCCTCCGATAATGCCATTAAATTACGTATCTATTGATAATGTCACGGCCCTCAGAATCCAATCACTTCCCAAAAGACTATCAGCTGCCAACCAAGTTTTAGACACATGAACCTTTGGGGCACTTAAGATTCAAACCACATAAAGATATATATTTTTTTTATGCTGTAGACATGTGATTATTTGGAGGAAAGGCAATGCAAATTGTGAGGCAAGATTGGTAGGAGAATACTGCTGGGGAAAAATGCTTTGTTTCAAGTCTTTCTTAAAAAAATTTAGGGCTGGAGAGATGGCTTAGCGGTTAAGGTGCCTGCCTCCTAAGCCTAAGAACGCTGGTTCCAATATCCAGCGGTTCCAATCTCCAGGTCCCACGTTTAGCCAGATGCAGTGACGCAAGGGCGCAATGCCGCATTTGACCACAAGGGGGCGCATGCATCTGGATATCGTTCACAGCGGCTGAGAGGATGCTGGCATGCTCATCTCTATCTGTCTTCCTCTCCCCCCCTCTCTCTCTTTCTCTCTCCAAAAAAATTAAATATTTTATTTATTTATTTGAGGGGGAGAGAGAGAGAGAGAGAAAGGAGAGAGAGAGAGAGAATGGGCACACCAGGGTCTCTATCTACTGCAAACAAACTCCAGCTACATGCCCCACATTGTACATCTGGCTTTATGTGGGTACTGGGGAATTGAACTAGGGTTCTTAGGCTCTGCAGGCAAATGCCTTAACCACTGAGCCATCTCTCCAGCCCTTGTTTCAAGTCTTGAGAGAGCTACAGGATAGAGCTTGCTCAGTGTTTGAGGGGTAGCCTTCTGGATTGGGGTCTAGGGTAAGCCAAGACCTGCAGCAAGTAGGAAGGGGGACACAGCATGTGGATGTGAGAGAATGTCAAGCTGGGAGGGAAGCATGGTGAGCAGAGGAGGGCACAGGGCAGTTGAATTGAGAACAACTCTACAGTACAATATCTTGTTGGTAATAGAGTTTCTGCTTTCCCCCGTTCTTTTGTGATTGAACTGTTCACTGTGAAAGATGCACAAGAGAAAACGCAAACTAATGAAACAAAAGATTTTCCTTGTAAACATGTAAATCATTGTAGAAAGGAGAGGTGACAACTGGAAAAGAACTATCGAAATCCACAGTTATGGGGCTTGAGAGATGGCTTAGTGGTTAATACACTTGCCTGTGAAGCCTAAGGACCCAGGTTCGATTCCCCAGGACCCATGTAAGCCAGATGCAGAAGCATGTGTCTGAAGTTCATTTGCAGTGGCTGGTGGCTCTGGTGTGCTCTTTCTTTCTTTCTGGCCTTTTCTCTCTCTTTCTTTTCCTCCCTGCCTCTTTCTCTCCTTCTCCCTCTCTCAAATAAATAAGCATAAAATATTTAGAAAAAACCCTACAGTTATTACTTCAGGACTCTTTCCTTAGCAACCAGCTTGCAGGCGGTTAGGCCCTGTTTTCTGTCTGGACACAGCTCAGTAGATCAGCATGTATTTGGAAAGGTCGTTCAACCTGTGTTTCTTTCTGTCTTATTCCCATGAAGCACCAAACACTTTATTCTGAATGTGTATCTGTCGATGATTTTTTTCTGATTACGTTTCTCCTTTCTACACAAAAGAAAAAGAAGAAAACCTGGCTGAACGTCATTAGCAAGAAGAAAGAGACAGAGAGAGGTTACTGAAATGGAAAACAAACATTCTCTACAACTGCTCTTTGTGCTCTAAAATAACAGTATCTCCAAATGCCGAGGACAGCACCCTATTCGGAGAGAGAAGGGAAGCATTCATTGAAGGAACCAACTTCTTTGCATCTTTTTTTTCCTTCCAGGTTGTTTGGTGAAGGGCACATTGGCCCTAACCATTTTTCTTTAACCACTTCCTCTGAAACTCCATTCTTCTTCTTCTTCTTTTTTTTTCAAATTTCCATTTATTTTCTGTTCATCTATTTTTTCATTATATTTGCAATCATAAACGCCGATATCTAGACGACTAGGGCTAGTAGGGGTTCGTGTTTCTCAGATGCAGTTAGTTTTCGGATGTTTATTGAACGCATGTCGATGGTGTTCACTCTCCACGTCATCTTTTGTTGGTTCTGAGGATGGCAAAGTATGTCGTCAGGTTTTTCCTGTCCCTCTGCCTTGAAGCAGGCTGCCTCCGCCTGATGCTTTCAGGCTTAGCTGCTCACCGCTACCAAGCCGGATGCTCTATTGAACATGCTGCGTTCTTTCAATAGAGGAAAATGCAACGTGTTATTAGGGACTCATTACGATATAATAACAAAGTGGAGGAGAAGCAAAAGATGTTCATCTTGACCGTTTCTTAGTCATCTAAGGCATTTTTAACTTGCTTTAAGTCATTTGTTTTGATGTAACCTAGCGATTTGCCTTCTGTATTTGAATCCGCTGTAATGGCGTATATGCTGACTCACAGATCTCCAGCAAAACATTTTTTAAAAAGAAAGAAAATTACTGTGAACGATCACCTGTGATGGAAAGACACATTCATCTACAAAATTACCTCTGAAAAAGAAATGCCATTTCAAATTTATATGACTATAAGAGAACATAAAATATGAATATTTTAGCTCTGCACTCATTTCAACTTATAGAAAACATCCCATTTCCCCCCCAAATTATGACTTGGAATGTCTAGGCTTACAAAATTTTAGGATAGATCAAGACTATTTGGGCAAATTCTTCATGCTTAAAAGAATAGGGGGCTCGAAAGATGGCTTAGCAGTTAAGTTGCTTGCCTGCAAAGCCAAAGGACCCAGGTTCGATTCTCCAGGACCCATGTAAGCCAGATGTTGGAGGCCCCGGCATGCCCATTATCTCTATCTGCCTCTCTCTCTCTCTCTCTCTCAAATAATAAACAAAGATAAAAAATATTTTAAAAATATATAGGGCCAGGTAGATAATGATGCAGATGCTCAGCATTACAATTTATCTGTAGCTAGTCAGTGATGTCTTGGACTAAAATTCAAATAGAAGAAGCGTAGACCACAACATTGGGAGTGATGTAGTGTTTTTGTCTGTAATCAGTTTAGCTGAATAATGAACAGCTTTAGTGTCCAGATGGGATATCATCAACAAATCCAAAAGTAACTAGGCTCCAGGGCATGAGAGGGCTCAATTATTTCAGGACACAGAGTGACAGTGTCATAAAACCTTTCAGCCAGCACTCTGCTTGTTCCAGTGGAAATGAAAGTATATGTCGTTGATAAGATGAAAAACAGAATATGTACGGAACTGACTGCATTCGTGGTAGGACTTACAGGTCCGCCTGTCCTGTGTCACACATGTTATTATGTGTGGTCTTCCGTGCCCAATGATTTCTCCTACTAGCCCGTTATTGTTGGTTGAGATGCTACGTAGTAAGGTTGTTTGGAGACTAGCTAACAGAAAGTACATCCACGTTCGTTCAAATATATTATCCCCCGTAGAAATTCCAGTAATAGTAAGCCATGTGGTAGGGTCGGTTGATTTACAAATTATCTACGTGAGCAAAACCAGGTTATCATAATCCTTCTGTTGTGTGTTGCTCAGGTTTTGGGCTGCATCTTTGCACCGATGTAAGAAGGCTGTCTTGAAACATTTGTCTTTGGGATCCAGGCACTATGCAGATGAGAAAAAAACCTACCGTGTGTGTGTGTGTGTGTGTGTGTGTGTGTGTACACAGGCTTCCTGGTGAGGCCACATGTAAGTGTTTCAGTGGACAGCCCCAGTTAAGTTTTAGTTGCCAGCTATTAACAACTAGAGCAAATGAGCCTTCAGTAGGGTCCAACTCCCAGTCTTGAAGGCTCCCAGTTGAGGCGCCAGACATGGTAGGAAAGAGACGGGCCATCATCACTATTCTATGTTGAACTAGTTCACAGTATTCTCCAAGAAATAGTTCTTGGCCTGGAGAGATGGCTTAGTGGTTAAGGCGCTTGCCTGCGAAGCTTAAGGACCCATGTTCAACTCTCCAGATTCCACGTTAGCAAGACGCACAAAGGTGAGGCAAGCGCAAGGTCGCACCTGACCACTAGGTGGCGCAAGCGTCTGGAGATCTATTTCAGTGGCTGAGGCCCTGGTGTGCCAGTTCTCTCTCTCTCCCTGTGTCTCTATAAAATAAAAAATAAAAATACAAAAATTAAAAAAAAAGAAATAGTTCTTATTTTAGATCTCTAAATACTGAGATAATTTGTTGTGCTGCAGCAGATAACTATGACGGTATTTTTATTTTCTTGTATCAAATGACTTCTCAAATGACTGTGAATTTTATATTCTTCATGTCATTAAGAACTCAATCATACTTCATCTTATTTCCTAATTTATCCTTGCTTGGTTTGTGTTTTTCGTGCGTTCCTGTTTGGATTACAAGTTGTTTTCAGGCCGTGGATGTCTAACAACATATATGACACACGTGTAAATGGTAGCGAGTAAAGGAGAGCAACTGATTCTTAGATGGTTAATAACTTTGGAAACAGTGGTAAATCTGTGGGCGTTGTAATTTTTCTCTATGAATTCTACCTTTGAATTAAATATAAACTATTCCATGTAACATCATCTAACCACCCTGTTTTGCCCATAGATACAAAAACCTGTAGATGCTCAAATCATATATATATATATATATGTATGTACACACACACACATATATTGCATTTCATTTATGCACACCCTCATATACTTTTTTTTTTCAAGGTAGGGTCTCACTACTCTGGCCCAGGCTGACCTGGAATTGACTTTGGAGTCTCAGGGTGGCTTTGAACTCACAGTAATCCTCCTACCTCTGCCTCCCAAGTGCTGGGATTAAAGGCATGCGCCACCATGCCTGGCTCCCTCATATACTTTAAATCAACTCTAGTTTACCTATAATTCCTAATATAATGTAAATGTTGTATAAATAGTTGTATACTACTATGCTGTTTCTGGAATAGTGACAAAAGACAGGGGCTGTACATGTTCAATATAATGCACTTAAAATAATAATGATCTCAGCCTGGAGAGAAGGCTTAGCAGTTAAGGTGCTTGCCTGTGAAGCCTAGGGACTCTTGCAGTCAGGTTAGCATTGCTGGCAGAAATCACCCAACCAAGAGCAGCTTGTGGGAAAAAGGGTTTATTTTGGCTTACAGACTCGAGGGGGAAGCTCCATGAGGGCAGGGGGATATGATGGCATGAGCAGAGGGTTGGCATCATCACGTGGATAACATAAGGTGGATAATAGCAGCAGGAGAGTGTGCCAAACACTGGCATGGCTATTACCCACCCATAAGCCTGCCCCCAACAATACTCCACCACCAGGAAGCTTTAATTTCCAATTGCTGTCAGCTGGGAAGAGTAGCATTCAGAACACCTAAGTTTATGGAGGACAAAGCACCACAGGGACCCAGGTTCGATTTACTAGTACCTAGGAAAGCCAGAGGCACAAGGTGGCACATGTGCCTGGAGTTGGTTTGCAGTGGCTAGGGGCCCTAGAGTGCCCATTCTCTCTCTTTCTCGTTGCCTCTTTTTCTCTCTCAAATAAAGAAAAAAACACTTTAAAGAGCAGAGCAATAATCTCAGTGAGCACTTGGTTGCTACAGAAGGCTGACTGAACTGTAAGGCTGAAATAATAACCATCTATTATAGTCGTACAGGTATGCATTCATTTTGTGGAAGCTAGTCTGATACTTAGTATTTGAGCTCCAGGATGTATTTGTGGAAGTTTGGAGTCACAAAAATAGGAAGCCACTTTATTAAACAAAGTCAGATATTAATTGGAAAATTGAGGATGGCTCGAAGAAGTGACAAGGTGTTTTGGTGATTCCAGATCAGAGCTGAAAATCAGAAGATAAAACCAACCCCCAAAACTTGTGACAGGGCTCTGTATACCAGAGTCTTCAAAACAATTTTTAAATATTTTTATTTACTTATTTGAGAAAGAGAGAGGGGGGGAGAGAGTGGGCATGCCAGGGCCTCCAGCCACTTTAAATAAACTCCAGATGCATGCGCCCCCTTGTGCATCTGGCTTACAGTGGGTCCTGGGGAATTGAACCTGGGTCCTTAGGCTTTGCAGGCAAGCACCTTAATCTTAACCACTAAGCCATTTTTCCAGCCCCCCCCACCAAAAAAACATTTTATTGAGAATTTTAATACATGAACAATAATTTGATTATATTCTCTGCCCATCACTGTCTTTTGTCCCTACCCACCCCTATTCCAGTGAGGACCCTCCTCTTTCTTTTTAAAAAAATATTTATTTTTATTTATTTGAGAGACAGAGAGAAAGCATCAGATAGATAGATAGATGATAGATAGATAGATAGATATGTAGGTAGATAGATGATAGATAAAGAGGGAGAATTGGCACATCAGGGCCTCCAGCCCTTGAAACGAACTCCAGATGCATGCACCACCTTGTGCATCTGGCTGACAGGGGTCCTGGGGAATTGGACAGTGTCCTTTGGAACTTTGAAGGCAAGTGCCTTAACCACTAAGTCATCTCTCCAGCCCCCCTTTTAAAAAAATTAAAAATATTTATTTATGAGAGAGAGAGAGAGAGAAAGGAAGGAGAGAGAGAATAGGCATAGCAGGGCCTCCTGCCACTGCAAACGAACTCCAGATGCACGAGCCACTTTGTGCATCTGGCTTTATGTGGGTCCTAGGGAATCCACCCTGGGTCATCAGGTTTTGCAAGCATGAGCCTTTAACTGCTGAACCATCTCTCCAGCCTGCAGCATCCCCTTTCTAAGAGGTCCTTCTTCTGTATTTATATTTCAGTCTTTTTTGTCTTCCTCTATGGTAAATTGTTGATGGACTTAGAATTGTGCAGGTTTAGGGAGGTTAACAACAACCACTGTGAGGTTATGAATGCACCCAGCAGTTCATGTCCAGGGGGCTGTGTCCCAGAGTGCTCCATTCTTCTCAGCCCCTCTTCCACAGTGTTCTCTGAGCCCTGGAGAGAGTGGTAGAAAAGCTCGTGTAGTCCTAAGCATGGGCTTTCTCTTCTCGTCATGTTGAGTGCTGGTGCTGGCATCTTTTCCCACTACTATTCCCTTCTTGGTGCTGTAACAAAAGATTTGGAACCAAGGAAGGAAGACCACTTCCAGGAAGGAAGGCACTTCAGTGTTTCAGCAAGCAATGACAACCATATTCTTATTTTATATTTTGTTTTTATTTATGAGAGAGAGAAAGCGAGACAGAGAGACAGACAGAGAGAGAATGGGTGTGCCAGGGCCTCCAGCCACTGCAAATGCACTTCAGACGCATGCGCCACCATGTGCATCTGGCTTACATGGGAGCTGTGGAATCGAACCTGGATCCTTAGGCTTCTCAGGCAAGCGCTTAACTCTCTTGTCTCTTTTCCAGTGAGGACCCTCCCCATTCTTTCTCTTAATTTTTTTAAAAAAATTTATTTTATTTATTTGAAAGAGTCAGATAGATAGATAGATAGACAGAGAACCATATTCTTTAATTAAGAGTTAAATGACTAGCTGTTTCCAAACAGTAGGCTTTGACCATGGATTAGTATATATCTCCAGTCCGTCATCCCGGCCATGTAACAGTGAGATGGGAGAAATTACAAAGAAATTACAAAGAACTATTATAATTTGATAAATAGGGCCATTTTCACTGTCAGAGAAAGATATGACATTCCAAGTTGATCTTGTTAAATGGTCTATTAATCAAATATAAGAATGATATGAGCTTGGCATTTCCTTTCTCCAGGCCACCTGTGAGTAAAGCCCAAACCAGTGATAGGGGATTGTTGGCCACCTATGACCCTCCTTAGGTAAAAGAGGCTCTGTGTTGGGTGGATTCCTGATATTCCACGTGGGTCCTTAATGGGGTCCTTAATCCATATACATTGGATGCAGCGCCTAGAACTTAGAACGAAGGGTCATAGCCAGATGCTATTCCTGAAACCCAGATGTCATTTTTCTCTATTTCTTTGCAATAATTTTGGGCTAGAGAGTATTTTATTCTATGGACTCAGAATAAATGGGATGTTTCTTTCTGCCCTGAGACGAAAAAAATCTTCTCTGTTGGAATATAGACAAGCGTGATCAATCCTATTTTCCATGTCGACAGATGCAGCATTAGTGAGATCACGTGCCGGACAGCCAGGGCATTGTGATGCTGGAAGATTGTGCTTCTGTCCAGAGGCAAGGAGAAGCTCCTTGAAGAAACTGAGAAGGAAGACATTGCTAGTATTATTCCATCTTTAGGGAATTTTTCCAGCCTCGCGTACCTGGCATCCTGCTGTAAAATATTTGCCCAGGTCTTGCCAAATTGCCACCGCATACTGCATTGAAAACTGGGACTAAGTTGTACTTTCAGAATCTGTCCTAATGGGAACTTTACCCTTCAAAGAGTTGACTATTACCTTTTGTTTGCCTGTGATTCTTTTAAGCATAGCTTCATTGTGTCCTAAGAATTTATTGCTCATTTGTTTACCCAGTAGGTGGTGATTATCTTGATGTCAAATGTTTTTAATCATTTCAATATTCCCAGCATGGAACTTTATGCTGGCTCGCTGTAGATAAGTGCTGAGTGAATAACCTCAATAAATACACACCTGATAGAAATATTTTCTTGGGCTGGAGAGATGGCTTAGCGGTTAAGGCGCCTGCCTCCTAAGCCTAAGAACTCTGGTTCTAATCTCCAGCGGTTCCAATCTCCAGGTCCCACATTTAGCCAGATGTTAAGTGACGCAAGGGCGCAATGCCGCACTTGACCACAAGGGGGCGCATGCATCTGGATTTTGTTCGCAACAGCTGAGAGGCTACTGGGGCGCCCATCTCTATCTGCCTTCCTCTCCCTCTCTCTCTGTCTCTCTCTGTGTCTCTCTCCAAAAAAAAAAAAAAAAAAAAAAAAAAAATTCTTGCCCTAACATTCTCGGCTTCACCTCCAATGCAAGTTTTTTTTTTTTTTTCGAAAGTAACTTTACATTTGTCAATCATAATTCGTTGTGATTTATTGACTTGGAATTATACTTTCTTTCCCTTGGTTCTTGGTCTGTGAATATGATTTCAATTCTTGTCTCAATGTGAATAATGTCAGCTGGGAAAAAAAAATCTAAACTCTATACCACTTTCCAAATTCCAGTCTGGGATATGCCTAACTGGACATTCTACCAACACCGTGCATTCCCTGTGCAAGGCATACGAAACTGTCGGGTGGACTGGGGTGGGTAGATCAGTTGCTGGTGCCTGTGCTTGCGTTACCAGGATGGGTGAACTTGAGAAGTCATTTCGCCCCTCTGGAAGTCAGTTTCTCCACCTGCCATGACGCCGTAATGACAGTAATGGTTTCCAAGTTGTGCACAGTACAGCTCTGTAGAGTTCTGAAACTCAGCCAAAGGCATCGTGTCACACGCATGAGCTATGCAAGACTTATGCAAGGTTGTGAAAATGGTGAACCTAGCTGGGTGTGGTGGCACGCACGCCTTTAATCCCAGCACTTGGGACGCAGAGGTAGGAGGATCGTGGTGAGTTCAAGGCCACCCTGAGACTACATAGTGAATTCCAGGTCAGCCTGGGATAGAGTGAGACTTTACCTCAGAAAGCCAAAGGAAAAAAAGAAAGAAAGAAAAAGAAAGAAAGAAAGAAAGAAAGAAAGAAAGAAATAAATTGGTGAACCTAAAAGAAATTGGTTAAAAAAAAAATGCAGTGGAAAACTCCTAAAAAGTTCACATAAGCAGTGAAATGGAAGTTCTGTCTTAGAAGACAATGTGCTTGACTTTTGCCATCACAGCTGCACTGGTACTGAAAGAGCCTGTGGTGTCATGGAAGTCCCGTGAAAGCCAGTGCAACACCACACAGCCTGCTCTGCTGGGAATGGCCTGTGTTAAAATGCTTGGGCTATTGTAAGAGAAAATCCCGTGTAAGCAGCACTTTCTATGTGTGTGTGTTGGGCGGGGGGGAGGTGTATAGAATAAGCTGCATAAATTATGTCAGGACATTCTGCTCCTTATTACAGCTTCTAATGACCCAGGTGCCAAGGACAGAAGGCACTAGAATGTGAACACAAGGCCCACTTGGCAGGGAATACATGGTATCAAAGTAGGAGGCCCAAGCCCACCCTTTTTTAAGATCAGGATGGGTGGTCTGACCCGAATCAGCTTGGCACTACGGTATGCAAAGTTTCTGACTTCCTGGAACTATTACTAGAAATATGATACTGTTTTTATTGATACCAAATATGCTAAAATGTAACATTTGTTTTTATGTATACTTTTTTTGGTCCTTTTCTTGCTTTTTTTTTTTTCTTTAAAGAAGTGAAATGGAAAACTTGACACCTTAGGCTAACTTCAACATTTCTAAGCATGTTTCCAGTCCATTCCATAGCTGCTGTCTATTATCAGGCCAGCCACCCACACACGAAATGCATGACTGCATGGAGCCAGGTCCCAGCCACAGTCCAGTGTTCATGGGTTTGGAATGCTGCTTTTCTCTTATCACAGCACTCCGTCAAGCCCTTGGCTTTCTAACAGAAATTCAAAAGCATGTCTGGTTTGAGTTTGATTTCAGGCATGTGAATTTAAGGAATTCATGCGATTCACAAGCAGAATGTCCTGATGGAACTGTGTGTGAGGGGCAGAGAGATCTCAGCTGAAAAATCTGAAAACACATTTCATAAACACTAGTTATGGAGATCATTGAAGTCGACGAGTTAATTCGGGGGAGGTAAATAATGAGAAGAGTGCCTGAGAGGCACTTAAAATACGGGCTGAAGATGGGAAGATTGAAAAATCATCCCTAGTCACATTTTGAATATGAAAGCTTAGATTTATTGTGTAGGTAAAAGTGGTAGTTCACCCCAGGGTGTTTTTGCTTTCTGTGGGACATTTATGCAGGCTTGAGACCACGGTATGTGTGGGAACACTACAATGTCTAGTGAATAGAAACCCCAGTCATTTCCTTGATTTATATATTTTTAAAAATCACTCTGAGCCGGGCGTGGTGGCGCACGCCTTTAATCCCAGCACTCGGGAGGCAGAGGTAGGAGGATTGCCATGAGTTCGAGGCCACCCTGAGACTACATAGTGAATTCCAGGTCAGCCTGAACTAGAGTGAGACCCTACCTCGAAAAAAAAAAAAAAAAAAAAAAAAAAAAAAATCACTCTGTTGGAAGGAAAGGAGATTGGTGCAGGACTCAGGAGAGAGAAGGGTAAAAATGAGGTAGGAGGCTATTGTGAGATGCTGGACAGGAGATTTTAGTTGAGTTATTGTGGCAGGAGTGAGGGTGGAGAGAAGGAGGGGCGATTAAAATGTGTTTTGTGGGTAGAAATGTCAGTGATGGACTTTTGAGGGAGAAACATAAATCAGGCTAAACCCTCATATTTCTGCCCTGAGAATAGAGGGATGTTCATGAGGTGAGGAAAATCAACAATACATGAATTTAGGAAATAAGAATTCACTGTTTAGTCTATTAAGTCTGAAATGCTATGTGAACTTCGAATGAAGTGACATTTGGTTATACATGAGTTGGAAGTTAGAAAAATTTGAATACAAAGGATATGGCTTCACAGAAGTCATAATTTTTAAAAAAAGTTTATTTTAGATAGATAGAAATAGAGAGAGACAGAAAGCAAGAGATAATTGGCACACCAGGGCCTCAGACACTGTAATCAAAACTCCAGATGCTTGTGCTACCCAGTGGGCATCTGTGCCCTTGCGCTTGCTTCAACTTTGTGCATCTGGCTTACATGGGATCTGGAGAGTTGAACATGGGTTCTTAGGCTTCACAGGCAAGTGCCTTAACCACTAAGCCATCTCTCCAGCCCACAAAATCATAATTTTTATGTTGTAAAAGAAGATATAAAGAGCACAAGGCAAACATTCTGAGTAAGCGTGCTCCTATATTACTTGGTAGACCTGGACATGTCACTTCCTCTCTCTGAAAACACCATTTTTCTATATGTGAAAGAAAGACATAAAACTAAATAATGTCTTCAACTAACTCACTCACATCTTAACAGTTAATTTTCTCTCATTAATCTCATGCTTTCCATTTTAATCATTCTAACCTGTTACACTCATTAATAAATCACACATTAATTTCACCTATGACATTGATATTTTTACACTGTAAGGTTGGTCTGGATTATAAATCTTTGACAATTGTGTTATTGGCTATGCCATCATGGGATTCTAGAAATGAAGCTTAACACACATCTCTTAGTATTATTGATGTAACTAACCATTAACGTCTATTCTTAGATTCTTTTTAAAATCTAGAATCAATTGTATACTAGACATGCTCATTGTGAGTCTTGCAGTCTGCCCTGACCTGTAACTGGTAGTGAGTCGGAATCAGCCATCCCATGAAACTGATGGAAACTTCTAAATATGGATAGATTACCAGCACTGAGAAAGAGAGAGAGAGATGAAGAGAATGGGCACACCAGGGCTTCCAGCCACTGCAAATGAACTCCAGACACATGCATCCCCTTGTGCATCTGGCTAACGTGGGTCCTGGGGAATCGAACCTGGGTCATTTGGCTTTGTAGGCAAGTGCCTTCACTGCTAAGCCATCCCTCCAGCCCTGTGCTGCTATACTATGTATCATTATACATAGCTGATAAAATTTCATGCAGAAGCAACGATCATGATACTTTAAATAGTCCTATAGTCTTATTCTATTGAAGGATTTCCATTTTTGTTTTATACTGAAAATAGCCCATGATTCTTGTTGCTATATCCATTGTCCTCACACTGGAGATGACTGGACTTGACAATACCTACTGCTTCATCCCGAACACATGGACCCACACTTGTTTTGATAATGTGTTCTCATTCCTGGCTAACAAGACATCAGTTTAAGAATGACATCACTGTATATTTACTTCTGATACTAGATATTGATTTTTTTTTTTAATTTGAGGGAGAGAGAGACAGAGAGGAAGAGGCAGAGAGAGAATGGGCACTCCAGGGCTTCTCAGCAGCTGTGAAGGAACTCCAGACATGTGCGCCCCCTTGTGGGCATATGCAACACCGCGTGCTCACATCACTTTTTGTGTCTGGCTGGACGTGGGACCTGGAGATTCGAATGGGCATTCTTAGGCTTCGCAGGCAGGCGCCTTCACCGCTAGGCCATCTCTCCAGCCTTAGATATTGATTTTTATCACTGCAGCTCTGGAACGGTGAGGATTTATTAATATTTCGAGGACGTTTTACGAAGTAAAGGTCCATGAACTTGTGTGGGGACAAAAAAACCTTGAAGTATATTCACTTTATATGCCAAACAAGTGTTGCTTGCGGCAAGCAGGAATAAAGTTTTTGGACTATGATCTGCTAGTAATCATGGCTGGGGCAAGAGGCCAGAATACCACATGTATGTATGCTCTATGCAGACATGCACACAGGTATTAAGACGGATGGTAATAACAGCTAAGCAGGCAGGAACAGTGGAGCAGAGCAGGCTTGTCCTTGAAGGTTCAGGTATCTGGTTATCATCCAGGGATTCTGGGGCTGTAGCTACCAGGGCTTCGAGGTAAGAGCAGCAGACCCAGCTGACCTCTAAAACAGTTATCAGCACTTGGACTTAGGAACAAGGCGACTGAGTTTGCACCTGGAGAGATCACCTCTTATGAGAACGTGGACTCAAGGTCACAGCTAGAGCAGGGAGCATCGTGCTTCCAAGTCCTGGAGTAGTAACAGCAAACGGCAGACATCCAGAACAATTGAGTTGCAGGCAAAAACCATTGTGAATGTAAAACCAGAAAAATATAAATAAAAAATAAATTATAAAAAATTCAACAAAAAAACCCCCAAACAACAATAACAACAAACAACAACAAAAAATAGAGGAAATTAGAGGGCAAACAGTTTAGAAATCCTGGGTGGTGGGAGAGGGTTCTAAATATGCTCTTTACGGACTCATGAGTAGAGTCCCCATTGAGACTCGTAATGAATGGATTCAGTGGAAGTACAGTGCGTGACTGTGGCTGGGCCACAGAAGGTACTGTGACTTCTTGTTTGTTTCTCACAATCTCTTATCAGGAACTTTGGGGCTCACGTCACGAACAAACAGGCTGACAGCACTCAACAGAGTCAGCCTTCCGCCCACTGCCGTCTTAGCAAATGGACCCTCTACCCATAGACAGAGCTTCAGTTAGCCCTAGTCCTGGCTGTAATTTGACTCCAAATTGTGTGACCCTGCACTAGAACCAGCCAACTAAGCAACGCCTAGCCAGTGGGGATCTGGCTCCCATCTCCGTTTCCAGCATGCTTTCTCAATGTCCTGCAACTTCAGGCTGTGGTGCCTTCAGTAACAGGGTCTAAACATTTAGTTTCTGGAAGGTAAAACCAAGTGCCTTGGCAATGGCCTGCATTGTTCTGGGCACCTCCTGGGCCTCTCTGGCCAATAGCTCACTGTGGGGGCTAACCTGATTCTGACACTGTGATTTACCAGAAATAGCCTACAGTAACTTTTGTTCTTTTTCTTTATTTAAAGTTTTATTTATTTTTATTTATTTATTTGAGAGTGACAGAGAGAGAAAGAGGCAGAGAGAGAGAGAGAGAGAAGAGAATGGGTGTGCCAGGGCCTCCAGCCACTGCAAATGAACTCCAGCTGCATGCACCACCTTGTGCACCTGGCTTACGTGGGCCCTGGGGAATCGAGCCTTGAACTGGGGCCATACGGCTTCACAGGCAAGTGCTTAACTGCTAAGCCATCTCTCTCCAGCCCTAGAGTAGCTTTATCACACACCCTCCAAGGCTCAGGGGACATTGTAGAAAGAAGGTTAGAGCCACTGGGTGGGAAGGTATACTTTGAGGCATGGTCCCCTCCCCCAGAGATGTACTGGTCCATTCATGACCCCATAGCAATTACCAAGAACTCTACTGAGGAGGGTCCTCGCTGGGATGGGGGTGGAGGAGAGGGGACCAATTTGCAATACGTTCAATTTATGAAATTCTCAGTAACATGTAAAGACACCAACTTATGTTAAGCAATCGTTAAAATGGGTAACTGACTGTTCAATGTAGTTCTATTATGCTGAAAAATTCCTCTTAAGGAAATTAAAAGTATAATTTTAACTTTTGCCATTTTTAATAAAAGTTAATTTCATAGAAAGAAATTAGGACCTGACATTTATTACACTGTGCTTGTCATTGTTGTAATTATTAAAAATCTCATTTATAAGTCTAAAATGTGATAAAATGCTGCTAATAGTATAATAAAAAATAAAAATGGAATGAGAATAAGCATTCCCTTCCCCACTCAAAAAAAAAAAAAAAAAAAAGATAAAATGTTGTAGCAACTTGGGCTGGAGAGATGGCTTAGCAGTTAAGGCATTTGCCTGCAAAGCCCAAGGACCCAGATTTGATTCCCCAGGACCCACGTAAGCCAGAGGCACAAGGTGACACATGTATCTGGAGTTTGTTTACAGTGGCTGAAGGCCTTGCCTGGCATGCCCATTCTCTCTCTCTCTCATCTTCCTCTTTCTATCTCTCTCAAAGAAATAAAATAACAATTAAAAAAATGTTTTAAGGGCTGGAGAGATGGCTTAGCGGTTAAGGCGCCTGCCTGCCAAGCCTAAGAACGCCCGTTCGATTCTCCAGGTCCCACGTTTAGCCAGATGCAAAAGTGACACAAGCACAGGGGGCGCACACACCTGGAGTTTGTTCGCAGTGGCCAAAATCGCCCTGGTGCACCCATTCTCTCTCTCTCTCTGCCTCTCTCTCTCTCTCTCTGTTTCTCCCTGTCCCTCTCTCTTTCAAAAAAATGTTTTTTTTTTTTTTTAATCTTGTAGCAACTTATTTTCTGAGTCTTGAAAGTTGGAGAGTGCTGGTTCTATGTATAGAGGTGGGGATGTCTGGTAGAGTGTATGGATGCTTTATTGCTATGGTTTATGTACTGGTTGAGCCTGTATAGGACAAATACCCAGTGTCCACCTGAACTGTCTGTACCTTTGTTAGTTTCCTCTCTTTGTGTACCAGTGACCTTTTCTGATGACACTCAACAACCCTGCTGTCAGTGTTGTCTCTCAGTGACATCACATAGGCTTCACTCCACCCCAACACAATCTGTATTCTAAGAAATATCCAAGCTTCCATTAAAACCCAACAAGATGGCATTATTCAGCGATGGCAGCCTACATCCGAACTCGTACCAAAATCATTTAGCTAGTGGTGACTACCCTCCAGGGTTTAACTTTCATCCCACTCACCAGCTCTATGATCTCCCCTCTTCTGCCTCCCCGACAGGGAAGAAGCTAACTGGGAACAGAAGATCTGGGCTGTGGACCTTGATTAGCATTCCACTTCTCCATGAGGGCTACCTTTATGAATGACCAGCCATCTTAAATACTTGGTGTATTTTTATATTATCCTCCATTAGCGGAGGAGCCCGAATGCATGACTGTTCCCGGAAAACTAATGGATCATAACAAACAGCCTGGGTGATTTAATTTGAAAAGCCACAGGGAAACATAACAGCCATCAATTAAACATGGGAAGAAGGGCTTTCAGAGATTGGTACACTGAAAGCAACAGGAAGCTGCTGATAACAGAAAAATGACCCTCAAATGTAATAATTTGTACTGTTTTAAGTGGGTGGAAAGCACTCGACAGGGCTCCAAAAAATCCCAAGGCTGTCTCTTATTGCAGAATGTGAAGTCCCTGATGAGGATAAGGATGGCTGAGTCATAAGAGGAAGGTTTTGATGTCCCAGCATACTGATTAGGAAGGCAAGGGATGGTGAAATATATGTTTCAATGTGTCTCAATAAGCATGGAGCCAATAAAACATAATTTAGTGTATATAAAACCCTAGCATTATGAAAAAGAGTTTTCCAGTGACTCATTCTCCAGGCTGCTAGGGAAAAGGTATAGGAGAACCCACTACACTGCACCCCCAGGGAGCATGTCTCTCTCACCAGCACCAGGCAAACCCTCCAGAGATGCCATTAGATTGTTCTCTTGCCTACCGTGGTTCATTTTACTAAGCTGAGCTGGTCCAATTCTCTCTCCTAAGGTGAGGCAACAGAGAGTCTTTAGTCAGACGTGCTGTGGAATGTTTCAGTTACCTTCTTGTTGCTGGGGCAAAAACACCAGGCCAGAAACAACTTACGGAAGGAAAAGGATTTATTTTCAACTTAACTGGTTCGAGGGGACATTCCACCATGGCGGGAGCAGACAGCTGGGTGTCACATCTCCACAGCAGCAGGGAGGAAGCAGAGAGGAAGTCAGCCCACGGAGGTTGAAGTCAGCTCCACCCTGCTGGGATGAGCTTCCAAAGCAGACACAGTTTATGGGAAGAAGGGATTTGCTTGCAGCTTACAGATCCAGGGGAAGTTCTCTAATGGTGGAAGAAGCTGGCCCCCTTTCACAGATCTGAGCAGTGAAAGATGCCACTGAACAGCTAGCCCCACAAGTAAGCACAAAACCAGAAGCCAAACAGCAGGGAACTCTGGCAGAACTCTGGTGCTCTGCCTACCTTTAGGATGGAAATCAGATCTGCCCCCAGTGACACCTCCGCCTGCCAGGAGGTCCAACGTTTTGATGTCACTGTGTACTGATTAGGAAGGCGGGGGATTTTATGTGGATGAAAAAGCAGACTTTTCACCCACATTTAAGTGGTCAAACTTTGATTAAAAGAAAACTTTTTTTTTTCAAGGTAGTGTCTCACTGTAGCTCAGGCTGACCTGGAGTTAACTAGTCTTAGGGTGGCCTCAAACTCACAGCAATCCTCCTACATTTGCTTCCCGAGAAAATATAGAGATAGGTCTGGGCCTTTTAATAATGTCAGCTAAAGCAAGGAGAGCCGGCTATAGAGTGAAGACCTTGAACCTGGAGAGTGATTTTTAAAAAAAATATTTTATTTATTTATTTGAGAGACAGAAAGAGGGGAGAGAGAGAGAGAGAGGGAGAGAATGGGCATTCCAGGGCCTCCAGCCACTGCAAACGAACTCCAGATACGTCTGTTCCTTGTCCATCTGGCTTACGTGGTTCCTGGAGAGTCAAATCGGGATCCTTTGGCTTTGCAGGCAAATAAATGCCTTAACCGCTAAGCCATCTCTCCAGCCCTGAGAGTGATGATATTTTTGTTTCCTCACATTCTTCCAGTCTCTGAGGCTCTCTTATGTCACCTGCACTGGGTACCATGAAATACCCTGTGTCCTTCCAGAAAATTCTCATTATTTTTGAATAATATCTATTCCTGAGAAACAGTTGCTTCTTTTTTGAAGATTAGAAATGTCTTCTCCTAAAGCCAGAGTGATCCCAAACATTTTACCAGAAACACCAGACACGAAGGACATAGGAGGACAGGAAATAGAGGCGAAACGTATCACACCCCTTTGGGCCACTGTACCTGCCAGAGACGTGAAGCACCGTGATGATGTGACAGTGAGCTGTGATGTCAGGGTGGTGTCTCAGGCAAGAGTCAGTGGTTTGAGGGCCCAAGATGGATAAGAAGGCTCCAGCTTCAAGCCTGCACACGTGAGCACAGCAGGCTGACGTGGATTTGGAACTCATCTTACCAGGGCAAAAGTAGAAGCAGCCCGTTAGAGCCCGGGCTTCTAGCACAGGAGGGTTCGACTTCAACAACAAAATAGTCGCAGCTTTGTTCTGATCACAGCAGACATTCTAGTGTACGTGGAATCCCCAGACACAGGCAGTCACAGCTGAGGCCTGGCATCTCTCGTGCTCACCAGAAACATCAGGAACCATGGCTTTCATATCACTGTTTTTTTTTTTTTTTTTTTAATGCAAAACAACTATTTGGGCTGGAGAGACTACTTAGTGGTTAAGGCGCATGCCTGCAAAGCCTAAGGACCCTGGTTCGATTTTCCAGGTCCCATGTAAGCCAGATGCACATGATGGCGCATGTGTCTGGAGTTTGTTTGCAGTGGCTAGAGGCCCATTCTCTCTCTTTCTCCCTGTCTCTAATAGATAAAAATAAAATCTTTAAAAAAACAAGTATTTTTTTTTCCAGGATACCTGTGTAGAAACTAGATGTTCAAAATCTAGTCCATAACATTTTTAAAAATAAGGGGAATTTGTTTCTAGACCTTTTTTTTTCATGGTGAACCTAAATGCATTTGTGGATCATTCCTGGCCTTATGGGTATCAAATCCTGTGATCCCGTTGCAATTCATCAAGCCAGGGGTTAATATGTTGAGCCACAATATTTTCTAAAATGTCTGAGATTGTACTGGGGAAGCTCTGGATAACACTTTTTTTTGAGAGAGAGTCAGAGAGAGAGAGAGAAAGAGAGCTAGAGAGAGAACGGGCCCACCAGGGCCTCTCAGCCACTGTGAACAAACTCCAGATGCGTGCGCCCCCTTGTGGGCAAGTGCGGCATTGCGCCCTTGCGTCACTTTGCATCTGGCTAAACGTGGGACTTGGAGAATAGAACGGGCATTCTTAGGCTTGGCAGGCAGGCGCCTTAACTGCTAAGCCATTTTTAAAATATATTATTTATTTATTTGCAAGAGGGGCCTGGGGAGAGAGAGAGAGAATGGGCCACTGCCATAGAAGGTAAACAACAAAGCAAGCACCACTTTGTGCATCTGGCTTCATGTGGGTCCTGGGGAACTGATCCCAGGTTGTTAGGCTTTGCAGGCAAGCCCCTTAGCTGCTGAGCCTTCTCTCCAGCACCACACCCACCCCAAATAACTATTGAAAATCATTTAAAATCAACTATTTATTTATTTATTTATTTATTTATGTATTTATTTATGTTTGGATATAGAGTTTCACTCTAGCCCAGGCTGACCTGGAATTCATTATGTATTCTCAGGCTGTCCTCAAACTCATGGTGATCCTCCTACCTCTGCCTCCTGAGTGCTAGGATTAAAGGTGTGTGCTACCACGCCTGGCCTTTAAATCATCTCTTAAATAACATTTGTAATTTCACAAGTCCTTTCCCCTATGGTCTTGCTCAATAGTGAAAAGGATGTGTATGTTCTTGGCAATGGTGGTGGTGTGTGTATCTGTGTGTGTTGGCACTATATTCAGAGAACCCAAGAGGGTAGATGCATTTTTATGACATTTCTTAGAAATTTCAAATTTAAGAAATTAAATAAATGAGAATGTTCAATGTTGTGACATTTATTAAGAAGGGACCAATTTTAGCTTCTAATTTGCTATTGAAATACTTTAGGATTTATCTCTGCCTGCCAATTTTTTATTTAACACTTATAACTCTGATTTTTATGTGATAACAAATTAGATTTTGAAAATTTTTATGTGATATATTCTTAAGTTTATTTTCATTTGAGACAGAGAGAAAGAGAGAGAGAGGGAGAGAAATAGAGAGAGAGAGAGAGTACTCCAGGGCCTCTAGTCACTGCAAACGAACTCCAGGCGCATGCATGACCTTTTGTATCTGGCTTATGTGGGACCTGGAGAATTGAATCTGGGTTCTTGGGCTTCACAGGCAAGTGCATTAGCTGCAAAGCCTTCTTTCCAGCCCTGTGATATATTTAAAAAAATATTTTTATTTACCACGTATTTGCAAGAAGAGAGAGAAAGAGGTTTGAGACAGAATGGGTACTCCAGGGCCTCTAGCCACTGCAAACAAACTCCAGATGCATGTGCCACTTTGTGTATCTGGCTTTACATGGGTACTTGGGAATTGAACCAGCTGGCGACTAAGCATTCAGAACACATGAGTTCATAGGGGTCATCTGATTCAAACCTCCACAGGAATATTAAAAAATAAGAGAAAATAGTTGAAATTCTTTTTCCTTTTTAAAAAAATATTTCAGTTATTTATTTATTCATTTATTTGAGAGAGAGAAAGAGAGAGAGAGAGAGAGGAAGAGGCAGAGAGAAAGAGAGAATGGGCATGCCAGGGCCTTCAGCCACTGCAAACGCACTCCAGATGCATGAGCCCCCTTGTGCATCTGGCTAATGTGGGTCCTGGGGAATCAAACCTGGGTCCACTGGCGTTGCAGGCAAATGCCTTAACCACTAAGCCCGGTACTAGAAATTTTCTCGAGACCAGTAGTAACTTGCTGTAGAGTTTGAAGTGGTCTAAAAGTCTCTTGAAGGTCAGTTTCCCTTCCTTCAGTCTGCCACATGCACACAGCTGTTTCATATCAGCTTTGTTCATAATTTTAATGCTCCTAAATCTTTTGGAAAACCATGGAGAAGATCAAAGAAAAGCGTTTCTTAGAATCCTGTATGCTACTTGGATATCTATTTGATGAAATAAGAGATTCAGAAAATACAAAAAAACAAGCTGGAGGTGACCCAGCAGTAGGGATGGGGTATCAAAGAGGAGAGGAGAAGATTAAAAAGAGAGGAGGGAGGGGAGAGTTTAGGGAGCACGTATCATCTAAGTGTGCACTCGTAAGTGGTATCAATTGGATTTTGCCTGGTTAAATCATGAAGGTTTCAGGGATTTTATTTTTTACAGACAAATATCAAGAAGAAAGAGAATCATTTATGGATGGATTAATATGTATATTATTCTATCATATATAATAGAAGTCAAGAGATTTATGCTTTCATCTTGCTGTGACAATAACTTTATGACTTCAGTTTCTTTTTTAGCTTTGATGTTGTTCTTTTATGTGATGAGCTCTGAGTAGTTTTAAAATTTTCTATATATTCCTTTGGATAAAGACTTTAGGTCAGTCCTTGCAACTCCAATTGACTGAAGAACTTTAAAAAAATTTTATTATTATTTTATTTATTTTTGGAGAGAGACAGAGAGAGAGAGAGAGAGAGAGAGAGAGAGAGAGAGAGAGGAGAGGGAGACAGATAGAGATGGGTGCACCAGCAGTCTCTCAGCTGCTGTGAATGAAATCCAGATGTGTGCGCCCCCTTGTGGTCAAGTGCAGCATTGTGCCCTTGCGTCACTTTGCATCTAGCTAAACATGGGACCTGGAGATTGGAACCGCTGGAAATTGGAACCAGTGTTCTTAGGCTTAGGAGGCAGGCGCCTTAACCACTAAGCCATCTCTCCAGCCCAACTGAAGAACTTTTAATTGTCCAAAATCTTGAAGTAAATAAGAATAGAACTTATGAGAAAATTAACTGACTTGTTGCATCACAGAAGAGAAAGAATCCATTAGAAGAGACTAAAAACTTTAGATATTTATTTATTTATTTATTTTTGTTTTTTCGAGATAGGGTCTCACTCTAGCCCAGGCTGATCTGGAATTCACTCTGTAGTCTCAGGGTGGCCTCGAACTCATGGTTATCCTCCTACCTCTGCCTCCCAAGTGCTAGGATTAAAGGCATGTGCCACCACGCCCAGCTTAAAACTAAGTTTGTTTTGATTTGTAGGAAAACAACATGTAATTAGTTGAAGCCTATAGAAATATTTTATGTAGAGAACACTTATAAATGTGAGAAAAAGGAAATTATCAAAGATTTATTTATATATGATAGGCCCTGGATTTCTGAAAACGCCTTGTGAAAATCTACGTCTGGGAATCTACCATTCACTACTCACTCCCAGTGCTGAAAGGGTGCACTGGTTGCTTTGTCTTCACTTCAGCTTAGGCAAAGGGTTTTAAAGTGACCAATGAGAAAAGCTTGTATGGATCCCCGGGTCTGAATGGTCATACCAGGTTATGGTCAGAGTATGGAGGAGGACAATATTGAAAGACTGGCTGCTACCATGTGTGAGGGCAGCAGGAGACCGAGGCAGCATTCTCCCCACTGGGGGAAATAATAGGCCTGGGACAAGAAGGGTGCCACCGTGAATGGAGACTAAACAGACCTTCTGGAATGAGCTCTACCGAGACGAAGCAGGCCACTGAAGTATGAGGCTGTATGTCCATTGCTGAGGGAGGAGTTGCTGAGGACTATGAGGTATCAGTTCAAGAAGACGCATCAGAGGCTTCTGAAGAATCCAGTGTGCCTCCAAGGAGGAGTTAGCTGCGGCTTCCAGGAGTGGCAGTGGTGAATGCCTGTAATCTCTGCCCTGGGGAGACAAACGGATCAGAAGTGAGGTCCTATGGGGGGGAGAGGAAGAGGATGAGGGAGTTGATCATGCGTCAAGCTAAATAAATTCGATAGGCATTGTCCATCTGTCCTCCGTTTCCCTTTGAGAATTTGAGAGCTGAAAACAAAACAAAACAAAACCCTGAGACAACTATTTTTTTTTTTTTTTTTTTTTACATGTTCTTAGCTGCAAGTTTCTGGCTTAAGACAACTGTCATGCAAGCCGAGGGGTTAGATTTAATGTAAAATGAAGTTGGAAGTTTTTGCTATGATATGTACCTGGGCATTAATGAAATGAAACAATCCTTTCAACTACAAATGACTGGAGGACTTTAATTTGTGCAAAGCCAAGGAAAACCAACAGGTCTATCCAATATTTTATCTGGAGTTGGGGAAAACAAAAGAGATTACCCCTACTCCATAGTGAAACCATGGGCTGGCATAGGCGTGGAAAGGATTATGTTGTATACATGTATATACAGTTAAATTTTCTGTGAAATTCATGTTTACTTGCAAAAGAGGAAATTATTTACCTAACAATTTCAAGGTTTATTTATACTGTTCAAAAATTACAGGTCAGAATAGAACAACGGGGACCCTTCCTGGAGATGCGCTTCCAGAAGGTTCTTAAAGAAGAAAAGATACATGAGAACAGGCAATGACATTTAAGGAATGAGACTGGAGTGGAAATAAATAGTTGGCTTTAAGAAGGAATTGGAGGTTAGCAGGTTAACCCTGTCATAGACTTGCTAGAATCTCCAGGGAATAAATGGGGTCACTGGAGAGCAGCTGTGCTCTGAAGTGGGCATGTATGTGTGGAGATAGGCTGGCCTCGGTAACGAAATGAGAAAGCATTGGAAAACAGAAGACGCAAGTTCCCTGTCTACCTTGGAGGACTACTCCCCAACGGGGGTCAGGAAACACAGCTTAAGAGAAAAAGAAAGCCTCAGAAATTCTGCAGTGTATTTTCAGGAATGGATAATGTTAAGAGATGCTGAGGGATGGATGGAGTGGAGAAAGATGAGAGAGAGAGAGAGAAGGAGAGAGAGAGAGAGAGAGAGGAAGAAGAAGAAGAAGAAAAAGAAGAAGGAGAAGAAGAAGAAGAGGAAGAAGAAGAAGGAGGGGAGGGGAGGGAAGGGGAGGGGAGGGGAGAGAAGGGAAGGGAAGGGAAGGGAAGGGAAGGGAAGGGAAGGGAAGGGAAGGGAAGGGAAGGGAAGGGAAGGGAAGAGAAGGAGAACAAAGGCCTTGTATAGCAGTCTTACCGTCAGAGGGAAGAGCAATGCCAGAAAAATCCCCTTTTCTTAGGTTCTCGCCTGGCGCTGTGGCAGGAAGCTGTGTTCTGTTTAAAGACCCCTGCTGAACCAGCAAGCTAGGTGGCTCTTCCAGGCCAAGGTCTCTCCCTGCACGCTCACTTTGAGAAGCCAGAGGGAGGGTCATGGATTATACACTGAGACTGAATATGCAGAATATCTCCCGCTAGAGGAGAAAAACTTTTGAATTAGAACTGTACAGTTTTTTTAAAAAATAAATATTTTATTTATTTATTTGAGAGAGAGAAAGAGACAGAAAGAGACAGAGAAAGACAGAGAGAGAGAGAGGCAGAGAGAGAGAGAGAGAGGGCATCCAGCCACTGCAAATGAACTCCAGATGCATGCGCCCCCTTGTGCATCTCACTTACGTGGGTCCAGGAGAATCGAACCAGGATCTTTTGGCTTTGCGGCAAATGCCTTAACCGCTAAGCCATCTCTCCAGCCAAATAAAACCTTTTCCTCCTATCAGCAGCTTTTGGTTGGGTGCGTTGTTTCAGCAACAGGAAGGCAACTGCAAGAAATTGAGCCTGGTGCCCTGAATACATTGGTTGGAAGTTTAGGTCCTGAGTTACGTTCACAGTCCAGTGGTGACAAATGTCATCACAACTCTTTAACTTTTATTATTGTTTATTTTGAGAGAGAGAGAAAGAGAGAGAGAGGCAAAAAGAGAGAAGGGGGAGGAGAGAGAATGGGCAACACCAGGGTCTTCAGCCTCTGTGAATGAACTCCAGACGCATGCGCCCCCTTGTGGTGCAATGCAACATTGCACACTTGCGTCACTATGTCTCTGGCTACCTGTGACCTGGAGATCTGAACATGAGTCCTTAGGCTTCGCAGGCAGGCACCTTAACCGCTAAGCCATCTCTCCAGCCCCTATAACTTTTTTTTTTTTTTTTGGTTTTTCAAGGTAGGGTCTCACTCTGGTCCAGGCTGACCTGGAATTCACTATGTAGTCTCAGGGTGGCCATCTCTCCAGCCCCTATAACTTTTTAAAAATATTTATTTATGAGAGAGGGAATATGGGCATGCCAAGGCCTCCTGCCACTGTAAATGAACTCTAGACACATGTGGCACACTTTGTGAATCTGGCTTTATGTAGGTACTAGGGAATTGAACCCAGACCATCAGGCTTTGAAACCAAGTGCCTTTAACCATTGATCCATCTCCTTACCCCACAACTCTACTTAGTTGGAACAACTCTACTATAATTTTATCCCACTTGGGCATTAACATTTAAAATATTTCCATAGGAAATATGAAAATTCAAGGAAATGACTTTTATGCAAATTACTAATTCCACAATAATGGGTTCTACTGAGAGTGTATTAGATGAAATTACATGCACAGCATTGAAAACGTTGTTCATTTGTATGTTCAGTGAAATTGGGAATGGCATGAACAATCCCCTGAGTGCATTTAGAGAGGTCACAAGCCAATAGCTAAACAAAACAAGCCAATTCAGGATAGGAAAAAAGCAGTCGATACAAAGATAAAAATGCCAGGAAGATGGTAATTTTGGAGAGGTAAATTTCAACATATCAAATAAAAACTAATATAGTAAAGTGGCTATGTTACCAAAAATGATTATTATAGTTACCTTCTCATTGCTGGGATAAAGAAACCCACGACAAGCAGCTGGTGGTAGGAAAGGATTTCCTTTCTGGGGGAAACTTCATGGTGGCAGGGGCAGCATGGCATGAACCGAGGGTGGACATCACCTCTGCCACCATAGGCAGTAAACAGCAGCAGGAGAGAGACCTGAGCTTGCACTAGCAAGCTGTGGGCTGATAAACCTCAAGGTTCGGGCTGGAGAGATGGCTTAGCGGTTAAGGCGCCTGCCTCCTAAGCCTAAGATCGCTGGTTCCAATCTCCAGGTCCCACGTTTAGCCAGATGCAAAGTGACGCAAGGGCGAAATGCCGCACTTGACCACAAGGGGGCGCATGCATCTGGATTTCGTTCACAGCAGCTGAGAGGCTGCTGGCGCGCCCATCTCTGTCTCCCTCCTCTCTCTCTCTCTCTCTCTCTCTCTGTGTCTCTCCTCCCCAAAAAAAAAAAAACCTCAAGGTTCACCCCCAGCAGCAACACCTCCTCCAGCAAGGCTCCAGCTCCCCGATGGCCATCTGCTGGGGACCAAGCATCCCCAACACAGGACTATTTAATGGGGAACATCTGATTCCAACCACCTCATCATGCAATCCCCATCAAGATTCCTGTGACTTTATTTATAGAGATAGAAAAGTCAATCCTAAAATTGATATTGAAGGACAAAAAGTACTAAGATAGCCAAAGCAATTGTAAGTGGAAATAAAACTGCTTCAAGTATCACAGCCCCTGACTTCATATTATATTATAGAGCCACAGGAACAACAGTGAACACAGGCCCAACATACAGACGCATAGATCATGGGATTAGTATAGAGGGCCCAGAATTAAACCCACAGAACTTCACTGAAATTTATGCAAACATGAATGAGACTAAAATATTAAAACATTTCAGTATTTGCCTTGTGACACTTCTAGAAGAACATTTAAAAATATTTTATTTATTTATTTATGTAAGAGAGAGAGGGAAAGAGGCAGAGAGAGAGAGAGAGAGAGAGAGAATGGGCACACCAGGGCCTCCAGTCATTGCAAACAAACTCCAGACGCATGCATCCCCTTGTGCATCTGTCTTATATGGGTCCTGGGGAATCAAACCCAGGTCCTTAGGCTTTGCAGGCAAATGCCTTAACTGCTAAGCCATTTTCCCAGCCCCAGAAGCAGATTTTTGTCTGTATGAACTTGTTACTAGGGCAATAGCCTGAGTGGTCATGGTGTTGTGCTTCAGGAATGTGATTACTTTCGACCACAGTACAACTGGTTCACTCACTGGCTTGGGACCTGTTACTTACTGTAGGTGTTTATATCTGTCAGAAATCTCTCTACAGGCAGACTCGGCAGAATATTGTTCTACATAACCCTGTCAGGGTAGGACATCTCTTAGTTTCTAAACTGCAAGCTTTTAAGTCACATTTTTGTGTTTTCACTTGAATTTTCTTGACTAATGTTGATAAAAGTGCCTTCAAGTTCCTAAAAGTGGTAAAAAGAAATCTGTGTGGTAACTTGTCAATTTGTATTTTGACTTCAACTTAATAGAAAGTCAACATTAATGAAGACGGTTTAAAAATGCACAAATGCTAAAATGGAGTATTTTAAAAGCCTGTGTATTTGTTTGTGTGTGTGTGTGTGTGTGTGTGTGTAAGAGAGAGAGGAAGAGAGAGAGAGGAAGAGAGAGAGGGGAAGAGAGAGAGAAAGAGAGAGAGAGAGAGAAAGAGAGAGAAGGGTGGATCTGGATATGATTTAATGGTCCTAAAAGTGGCACCCCGGTTTCATATTTAGTGTGAATCACTCACTGCCGTGTGCTAATGTGCTCTTGGTCCTGACCACATTTTCACAGTGATTGACATTGCACACTCAGTAGATTGCATACCAGGTAGAACACGTTCTGCCCTTCAAATACTGCTGCGTGAGGCATTTCAAGAGCTCCTTGACAGCCATTTCAATCCACCTCTTCAAAACCAGCTTTCTGTGTCAGAGCAAGGGTCTCACTCCAGTTTCAACTTCTTCTTCAAAGACTTTGATGCACACCATAAACTGCAGGGCTGGCTTTAGTACAAGAAACTTAAAATTTTTTTTTGGCAGGGTGGGGGGGAGACTTTTGATTTATTTCTTATTCAGCTCCACAATTTTTTTCTTGAGTTTTCCTTACAGGTAGGAGCAGTTAGCCACGTGGCAGAATGGTAGGTAGCCACTGTAGCACCAAAGGAAGTTCCTGGAAGGCATATTACTAATTGCTCTAGCTTTTCTTTTTCATGTGAACCGTGAACACGACGGATGCATCTTCGGCAGCTCTCTTGAAATCATACATGTACAACCGTCATGCCTGAAGGATGATGAATGATACTAAGGAATATCACACGAGACTTAGATCAGCTCCTTTGGATTTATATTATATGAAAGAAAAATGAAACACCTTTTTTTTTTTGAGTTTTCTTTGCAATTTCTAAGTGTAATTATGTTAGCTTTATTTCAGATCATTCACCCAAACCTAATTTGCAGAAATCCCACCTACTCCACTGGGTGGTAGGTAGTCCAGTTCTTTGAGGGCATTTCTCAGGCTTAGATTCTATAAAAAACTGTTTATTCCTCATCTTATTCAGTCTTGTAATGAACAATAATCTAAATTTGGCTGCATATGAATTGACTTCTTTTATGTGTATCATTTTTTTTTTTTTTTGAGACAGAGAGAGAGGGAGAGGAAGACAGATAGAGATGGGCGCGCCTGCAGCCTCTCAGCTGCTGCGAACAAAATCCAGGTGCGTGCGCCCCCTTGTGGTCAAGTGCAGCATTACACCCTTGCGTCACTTTGCATCTGGCTAAACGTGGGACCTGGAGATTGGAACCACTGGAGATTGGAACTAGGCTTAGGAGACAGGCGCTTTAACCACTAAGCCATCTCTCCAGCCCAAGTAAATCTTTCTCAACAGACTCTTCTATTTGTCTGCACTTGCCAATTCTTTGCAAGTTGTAAGACAGCTGAGCTTGAGAGCCTTTTATTTGGGGGAATTAGAAAGACTTTTGAGTGTCCAGTACACTAACCATTAAGCCATGCCTGTCCAGAGCCCTGATGGGGCTTTGCAGCTGTCAAGACCGCTTACAATACAGTCCTACTTCCTTGATTCATTTCTTCTTCCCAGAACTCTTTGCTGATTATTCCTTATCATTAGCAGAGTCATTCACTCTGCATTTCTGCAACAGTAATAATGAAGATTAATTTTAAGATTGTGTGAGTGCCAGGTACTGTGCAAGGAGCTTTATTTGGATTCTTTAATTTATTCATCTTAAAAAGCCATTATGGGACTGGAGGGATGGCTTAGCAGTTAAGGTGCTTGCCTGCAAAGCCAAAGGACCTTGGTTCGATTCCCCAGGACTTGCGTAAGCCAGATGCACAAGGTGGCACATGAGTCTGGAGTTCATTTGGAGTGGCTGGAGGCCCTGGTGCACCCATTTTCTCTCTCTCTCTCTCTGCCTCTTTCTCTCAAATAAATAAATAAAATAAAAATATTTTTAAAAAGCCATTACGATTCTAATTTTATAGTAAGGAAACCAGAGCCCAGTATGTTCAAGGCTGTGCATCCATCAATTGGTCTTGGCAGCATCCATTTCTCATGCAGGCTCTTTTCATGTCTGAAGCCAGTGGCCTATGACTGTGACTTCATGTGGAAGTGGGTGAACAAGCTCTTTGGTGTTGCTTCTTGTATGGGCCCCAATCCTGTCACTAGGGTCCAATTTAATGACCCTAATTACCTCCCAAAGACTTCATCCCCAAGCTCTGCCACTCTTGGGGTTCAGGCTTCAACATATGAATAGGCTATGTGATAACAAATATGGAGTCCATAACAAGGACGAGTACTTAAGACAATGATATGACCATGCCAAGGTCAATCTATTAGGTGGCAGAGCAAGGGCTGGATACTAGACATGGGGGGGTTGTCTCTGTATAATTCCGAGTCAGTGAGTAAGAAAGAAAGAAAATTGAACCTATGATGCTACTGGCCATTCTAGACTCTCAAAAATCAACAGTGTCAGGACACCTCAACCTTGAGAGTTATCGAAAACTAAAACAACCCCTTTCTTTCGTGCCATATTAAAATATCGGCAGCATTTTTATTTTTGTGGAAAGCAAACGACTTCTTTTTCATCTACTTCTGAGTAATTCTCTGAGTAATTCATCCTCAAGAAATGAAAGCTTGGTCTTTAGAAAGGGCTTTTTTCAGGTCTTAAGATTGCGTTTCAAGCTTATTTTATGGTGTACTATGTTTTAGCGAGGCTTGTAGCTTCTTGGCAACATTTTCCACATCGTATCAGTCAAGATGTTGACAGGACGCAGATGACACATTAAAACTGGGTCATTTAAGAAGAGTGTGGTGAAAAGGCTACACACAGAATGGTCGGCCTGGTTGAGGAAGCGAGGCAAGGGATTGGGCTATAGTCCTGTGCTGGTGGGGGATTCCTGTGACCACTGCTAGTTCTGAAGGGACAAGTAGAGAAAATGCTAGAACCCAGAGGAAGAACTATGTGGCATGGTTTGCCTGACAGTAGAACAATGTGGCCAGCACACATCCCAGCAGAGTGACCCTGAGGGATAAACAACCAATTTGCAACTACTTCTGCCTTCAGTCTCCTCACTGGACTTCCAGAGGCTGCATCTGACCTGTGCCAATGAGAGATGTTCTTCTAATGTGCTCCACCCACGGGAGCGTCCTGGAGGGTGGGGATGCAGAAGAGCACTGAGGTTCAAAAGGCAGGAATGAAAATTCTAAAGCACTTAGGGTGTTTGGGAAATAATCATCATTGCCTTTACATCATTCTGCATCATTCTGTTAATCTCAGATGTGGGCAACAACCTGCCGGTCCTCACAGTTCATTTTATTTTATAATTTTTTATTTGTGAGAGACAGAGAGAGAGAGAGAGAGAGAGAGAGAGAGAGAGAGAGAATGGGTGCGCCAGCAGCCTCACAGCTGCTGTGAATGAACTCCAGATGCGTGCGCCCTCTCGTGGGCAAGTGCGGCATTGCGCCCTTGCGTAACCTTTTGCATCTGGCTAACCGTGGGACCTGGAGAATGGAATGGGCATTCTTAGGCTTTGCAGGTAGGCGCCTTAACCATTAAACCATTTCACCAGCCCCTCACAGTTCAATGAGAGAGAGAAAACAGAAGGAAGACAAATTTATAAATTTCCTTTACCCGAACAGGATGACAAAGTAAGCTTATTCCATCCTGCAATATTCAACAGCCAGGGCAAGAGTTGCCATAAATCAACAGCCTAGATAAGAGCAAGACAACTGCTTTGACTTGATGACAATGACGATTGTACTCAAGACCAAGATGCCGAGAAGAAATTGCAAGTGTGGCTCATGAGAGTAGGGTGCTGTGTGGACGCCTCTGAGAGCTGACCTGAGCTAGACGTTGGTAAAGTGTGGCCTCTTTATGCCTGCCTTTCAGGAGGTAATAAGCCTTGTCCAGGCTCTGCTTCTCACCAGGGCGCAGATATGCCACTTCACTTCTTCACCTTGAATTGAGAAAAAGATCTGTGTCCACCAGTAAGTGTTGCTGTGAAGGCATTTAGCATACTGTCTGGCACACGGCAAATGTCCCATAAATGTTAGATATTATTCTCCCTTGGGTGAGTTGGGGCATCTGGCCAACATATAACACAAAATCCTTTTTTAAAAGATTTTATTATTATTTATTTATTTATTAGAGACAGAGAGAGGGAAAGAGAGATAGGGAGAGGGAGAATGGGCACTCCAGGGCCTCCAGCCACTGCAGATGAACTCCAGACGCATGCACCCCCTTGTGCATCTGGCTTATGTGGGACCTGGAGAATCAAAACCAGGATCCTTAGGCTTCACAGGCAAGCGCCTTAACTGCTAAGCCGTCTCTCCAGCCCCACCCCTTTTTTAAAAAAATAAGGAAGTGATAGATCTGTTCAAATGCTGCAAATGAAAATGGGCTTTTAAATTCATCTTGTGCTTTCTCCAGAAAATGATTAGTTCTTGAATTTTTTTCCGGTCTGTGAGGCAGCACAATTGTTGAGGTTTTCTTTCAGGGTCGAGACTCAAACGTGCACTGAGGTCCAAGGCAGGCTGCTGAAGATCAAGAACTGAGATGCAGCGGGGGAAGGTGGGGGGGAAGCTGCTCTGGATTGACCCAGTGGATGTCGACAGACTGGCACCATGTCACACTTTTAGGGTTAAGTACAGTGGATGTGCCCAGCTGTCACCTGTCTCCCTGACTTTTTAGCCCCACAGGTTGAACTTTAGTTTCTGGCAATAAGCGACCACAGGGCTCTCGGGGACATCATGAAGTAGCCGAATGCCTACAAAAGAGATTTCTTTTTCTTTTGAATAAGAAAATCTTTATTAAAACTTATCTACCTTCAATAAGGCCTTAAACGTTAAACAAACAAACAAAAAAAGGAACAAAAGGCCCTTTAAAAATCTCTCATGCAGGAAGATTTTTCTGTTTCTGTAATTTTTGAGTACTCTTAAAGGTTATTACAAGAAGTAGACTTTTGTGACTCAGGCATCCTGTATTTGATCTGAGACCTGGGCAGTTTCCTATTTCCCTGTCTGTGGCCTTCTTGTCCCGTGTTTAAAAGCCATTGTTGCTAAAATCTCCTTGGATTGTCCACTGAAGGAGATTTTTTTTTTCCTCCTCACACTTTCTCCTATTTTTAAGGACCACTTCCAAAGCAATTCACCACTCTGAAGACGTGGGCAGATTTACTCTTCCTGAAATCACTGAACCTGAGATCTGATTGCCCTGTAATGAAGTCTTCCCTTCTCTTGCTCCCCCCCCAAATTTGCTGGTTGATTTATTCTGTATAGAATGAGTTTCATTATTTTCTGTAGGTCTCATTTCTTTCTTAGAAATTGCTTTTTCTGTGCAAGAAAGATAAAAAAAACTTTATTAATTTATAACCCAGAAGTGAAACAAGTTTTTTTTTTTTTTCATTTGTTTCACCGTCGTTTACTCTCTGAAGTTTAAATGGAGTTGTAAGCCTGTGCGACCGGGAAAAGAAATTTTAGAAGGGCTCGGAATGGAGCAGTACTGTGAAGCTGAAGTTTTCACTCCCATAAACAGTGACCAGGGCCGAGCAAATCCAAAGGCGAATGTGTCTCCTGAAGGGAGGACTTTGTTGATAAGATTGTTGGTAGGACATCACAGGAATGTGCTAGAAACATTTCCCCCTTGTAGAAGCCACGAGATTCTGCCGCCTAAAAGGGAGATGGTTTTTGTCCTTCTTGTCAGCATCTACAACGTCTGTCTGGGGGCAGTTGGAAGGGGCTTTTAAAAATAGCCCAGGAGAGGGCTGGAGAGATGGCTTAGCGGCTAAGGCACCTGCCTTCTAAGCCTAAGAACACTGGTTCCAATCTCCAGCGGTTCCATTCTCCAGGTCCCACGTTTAGCCAGATGCAAAGTGACGCAAGGGTGCAATCCACACTTGACCATGAGGGGGCACACGCATCTGGATTTCATTCACAGCATCTGAGAGGCTGCTGGCATGCCCATCTCTATCTGTCTTCCTCTCCCTCTCTCTCTGTCTCTCTCCAAAAAAAAAAAAAAATATATCCCAGGAGAACCGGGTGTGGTGGTGCACGCCTTTAATCCCAGCACGTGGGAGGCAGAGGTAGGAAGATCACCATGAGTTCGAGGCCACCCTGAGACTACATAGTTCCAGGTCAGCCTGGGCTAGAGTGAAACTCTACCTCAAAAACAAAACAACAAAAAGAAGAGAACTAACTCACGAGTTGAGCCCTATTCAGTCATATTTCAACTATACATTAGCAAACACACTTATACTTCTGTAGGTTTGAGATGATTTTCTTGATATCCATCTGTGTGTGCTTTTGTGTGTGTGTGTATGTGTGTGTGCATGAGCAGATGAACATGCCCCATGTGTGTGCATGTGGAGGCCATCGCAGAACTTGGAGCCTCTTCCCCCATCGCCCACCTGCATTTTTCCTTGAGACAGAATTTCTCACCACACCTGGAGTTGCTGTTTCCCTGACCAGTGGGGCTCAGTGATTCCCTGGACTTAGTTGTTTACATGGGTGCTAGAGAAATCAAACTCAGAAAGTCTCAGGCCCCTCTCAGACCCTCATGCTTGTACTGTAAGTGATCTAACACACCGAACCCTCTACCTGTTCCTCTTAATAATCTTTCTTATAATACTTTATTCATTTATTTAAAATTTTACTTATTTATTTGCGAGCAGAGGTATAGAGAGAGATAGAAGAGAGACAGACAGAGAATGTGTTCACCACGGCTTCTAGCCACTGCAAATGATCTCTAGATGCATGTGCCCCTTGTGCAACTGGCTTATGTGGGTCCTAGGGAATCGCACCTGGGTCCTTTGGCTTTGCAGGCAAATGCTTTAACTGCTAAGCCATCTCTCCAGCCCTATTTATTTATTTATTATTTGAAAGAGAGTGAAATAGGGAGACACACACACACATACACACACACACACACAAGGAGAGAGAGAGAGAGAGAGAGAGAGAGAGAGAGGCATGCCAGGGCCTTTAGCCACTGTAAACAAATTCCAGATGCATGCACCACCATGTGCATCTGGCTTACATGGGTATTGGGGAATCAAACCGGGGTCCTTAGGCATTTCAGGCAAGCTCTGTAACTGCTAAGCTGTCTCTCTAGTCCTTGATTCAAAGATTAAATAAAAAAATTTGTTTTTGATTTTTGATTCAAAGATGAAAGAAAATATTCACAGAGCAGTGCTGAGTTGATCAGTCACTCCATAGGGGTTGTGGTGCCTCTTCTTGGTTTTCACCTTTAGTGTTTTAGTTGGCATACAGGGATTTCGGTATCATTCATTCTGGCATTTTTGATCCCCACTGTCCCACTCACTCTTTCCCCACTTGTCTTCCCCTCTGCATCATTCCCCTTTCTGTTTATATGTCGCCACGCATCCTTTTACTCTTCCTCACCCTTCTTACAACTGGTCTCTTCTTACTTTTGGTTAGGAATCTGCATTCATAGGTTTTCTCCATGTCTGCCGCCTACAGAGTCATACTTACAGATATTATGCATGCATGTCAGAGAGAGCCTGTCGCTTTGGTCCCTCTCTGTTTGAGTCACTTCCCTTACTAGGACTCTTTCCAGGTCCCCCCAGGCTATGTGCCGGAGTATCTCTATGATTGACAGGCCAGTGTAGCTCAAACAGTGTATGCTTCCCTATGGAGGTGGGAGAAATACTTATCCCCTTAATGACTTAATGGACTTAAGCCAGCAGAAGTCCCTCCCTCAAGGCAGTTGCTAATAGAGCCTCACTGCTAAGCCTGCTTGTTTTTCTGAGTTCTGACTCACAAAACATAACTTCCCCTCTTTTTCTTTTGGTGTCTGTTTTTTGTATTCTGGTCAAAATCCCAAGCATGCTTGCCCAGTCATGCTGGCCTTTCTCCCTATTTCTCTGAAAATCTCCCCTCCCACGCCCACCATGCAGCTTGCCCACTCACCTCCACCTCCACGGAACCTACCTTCTTGTGGACCCTAACTCAAAGTCATAACTTTTTTCATACTAGCCACCTCCCTCCTCCCAGCTGGGTTCCCCATCGTTTTTCTCTCAAATGCTAATAAAATCATCCTCGCTGGGTGTGGTGGCGCACGCCTTTAATCCCAGTACTTGGGAGGCAGAGGTAGGAGGATTGCCATGAGTTCGAGGCCACCCTGAGACGACAAAGTTAATTCCAGATCAGCCTGGACCAGAGTGAAACCCTACCTCAATAAAACCAAATAAATAAAGAAACAAACAAATAATTAATTAATTAAATTAAATAGTCCTCAATCTTTAAAGAAATAATAAAAAAAAGATTATATGCTTTCAAAAATGGGTGGCTGTTGGCTGGAGAGATAGTTTGCAGTTAAGGCACTTGTCTGTGAAGCCTAAGGACCCATGTTCCACTCTCCAGATCCCATATAAGCCATATGTACAAAGGTGAAGGTGAAGCAAGCACAAAGTTGCACATGCCCACTAGGTGGCACAAGCATTTAGAGTTTGATTGCAGTGGCTGAGGCCCTGGTGTGCCAATTCCTATTTTTCTTCTCTCTCTCTCTCTTTGTCTCTGTCTCTAAAAAATTTTTTAAGAATGGGTGGCTATCTCCCAAAGGAAAGCACATATTTTATGGATAGCATCCTCACAAATCAGTCACTATGACTTTCAGAAATGTTGCTATCCCTAAGTCAAGCTAGTCTGCGTCTCTGTAATTGGCACTGCGATTTCTCTTCCCCTGACATCTTCTGAGCTGAACCACCTTGCAGTGCTCTATCAAGGTAAACTCGGCAGTCCACAACTGATGTCTTCTTGATTCTGAGTCGTAAGTCACAACTGGATTCACCACACCGGTGAAGGAAGCCACAGAAGGTAGGGCAGGGCTTTGTATTCTTTGACCTTACCCAAATGGAAATAAACTACTCGTCTCTTGTATTAGACTTTTCAGTGCTATGCCAAATGTCTGACATAAACAGCTCGGGGGAGAAAATGTATTTTAGCTCATCATTTCAGACCACAGTATTTGGCTTTCTTGATTCTGGGCCTATGGTGAGACAGAATGTTACGGCATAGGTGCTCACCTCATGTGGGCACAAAGCAGAGAGCAAGAATGCCTGCTGTCACGGGTTCCGTCATAGTCCCCTTTTTAATTATTTTTGGCTGCCAACATATGGTATATAGTGTTGTCCACATTTCAAACAGATCTGGGGCTGGATAGGTGACTTAGTGGTTAAGGTGCTTGCCCGTGAAGCCCAAGAACCCAGGTTTAATTCCCAAGGACGCACACAAGGTGGCACGTGCATCTAGAATTCATTTGCAGTGGCTGGATGCCCTGGTGTACCCATTCTGTTTCTCTCTATCTGCCTCTTCCTCCCTCTCTCTCTCTCTCTCAAATAAATAAATGTGAATAAAATTTTTTAAAAGAATTTCCAGATGGAGAGTTGTCCTCTTAGTGTGGTGGCAGTTTTCATAATGAATGGTTTTGAATTTTGCCACATACGTTTTACAAGGCAAGTAATAAGATTATATGTTTTTAAATATCAACCTTTCCTGGGAGTTCATCTTGCTTAGTTATGCTGCATTTTCCATTCCATACATTGTTGAATTCAATTTGCTAAAATTTTATGGAGAATTTTTGTTCTGCCTTTAAGAGGATTTTTTTAGCTTCTCAACTTCCCTCCCTCCTTTCCTTTTTTCCTTCCTTTCTTTCCTTTCCTTCCTTCTTCCCTCCCTCCCTCCCCCTCCCTCCCTCCCTCCCTCCCTTCCTGCCTTCCTTCCTTTTCTTTCTGTGTATCTAAGTCTAGCATATGCCTAAAAGAAGAACCCTCTCATGTGTGGAGCCTTATGTGAGATTGGTTGTCTGCCTATAACTGTAATAACTTTGGCTGGAAAAAAAAAAAAAAAAACCTCACAAGTAAGTAGCCCTAAACTGTTTCCCAAGGACAAATGACAGAAAATAATATGACTGGAAAGTTAAAGTGGCATTTATGGAAGCGTCTCACCTGTAACTCCCCCTTTTGTTTATAGGCAGTGTGTGGAGGTACAATTTTGGATCCATATTATATACCCGTGAATGGTACCCCATCAAATTTATTTGTATGTGAGTTCCTTTGCTGTGAGCACTGATTCTATGCACAGTCAGAGAGAAGCAAGTATGAAGTCTTTAACAATTTCCCTTTACTATGTAGTGGATGGAACTTTCCACAGCTATTAGCATCATGGTGTGTCCCACATGTTTTTCTTCAAGGAACTAAATTCATGTAAACACAAGGCCTGGTTGAAACATCTGAGGTAGGCAGACAGATTTATTGTTCTTTCTGGGTATCTTGGGAGGGGAAAGCTCTTAATCTAAGCCACTTTAGAGGAATAGGATGTGGACGGGGTCTCTGTAGTCATGTTAAAGTGAAGGATCAAGGCCAAGAAATGGTCCACGTTTTACACTCTTTGCCCTAACTCTTCTCAATTTGCCTTCATTGCTTATGATTTTAGGTCATAGGATTTAATGAGGCTCTACATATGAGGAGGAATTCATTTATACAAACAAAACATCTCTTTGGGGATTGGGTGATTTACTAAGCAATTATCCTAATTAGACTAAGAAAATATAGGTTTGGGGGTGTATGTGAATGGCTGGTCATTAATGACTTTTACTGCTTAAAATCTTTTACCGGTTTAGAATTCATGAGAACGTTCTTGTCATTAGGAGTTGTGATAAAAAAAGAAACCATATTTTTGCATTTTATGCAGCGGGACACAGAGATGTCGACTTTCTCAGTGGTATGCGCTTCATGGATTTGAGTAATATTCCATTCGTCCTCTTGAAAACACTGCACCACTTCTTAGCAGAAGAGGATGAAGGGCATTGGCCGCCCTCCATTTTCTGGGATAATTTTCTTCAAAGAAGGCTGATTTCAGATGGCATTGAAAGCTCTTTGTGGAGAACTTCCTGGATTCTCTCTGATGTTGGTGGCAGTGATGTTTGGGGGTCAGCTGACACGTTGAAACACTATTCATGGTGCTGCTAAGAGCTGAAATGTGTGTTCTAGGCCTCTGTTCTTTACATTCAACGCGTTTATTGTGGTTGAATGTTAACAAGCAGATTTTCTTTGCCAGTTAATGACTATCAGAAGATAATCCAGAGACAAAACAACATCAAAAAACACAACCCAGGCTGGAGAGGTGGCTTAGTGGTTAAGGCACCTGCCTTCTAAGCCTGAGTTCCAATCTCCAGGTCCCATGTTTAGCCAGACGCAGTGACACAAGGGTGCAATGCTGCACTTGCCCACAAGGGGGCGCATGCGTCTGGAGTTCGTTCACAGCTGCTGAGAGGCTGCTGGTGTGCCCATTCTGTATCTGTCTTCCTCTCTCCCCCCTTTCTTTCTGTGTCTCTCTCCAAAACAAAAACACACACACAAAAAGAACCCCAAAACACAACCCAACAGATAATTTGGTTTTTTCCATGGTGACCTAATTCTTGAATTCTTATTTAGGTTTCTTTCCTCACCATCTTTTCTTCTAGACAAGAACATGGTGACATAAACACTTTCCCATTTACCAGTGATGAAACCAAGATCACTGGGGGGTGGGGCGGGGGGAGAAGTCTCATTTTGATAGTGGCTGTATTCGTCAGGATTCTCTAGAAGAACAGAACCGACAGAATGAATTGGTATTAAACAGAAATTTATTGGCTTAGCTCACAGCAGTCCAACAATAGCTGTCCGCAGGCTTGAGAATCAAGAAACCAGCTCACTCCATGTTGCTGCATAACTCAGAAGTTCCAATCCAGCATTGAAGACCTGGAGGGTTCCTCGAGAGCTGTTGGAGTCTTCAATCAGGAAAGCTAGGAAACTTGGTTCCATTGCCAATCAAGTGAGAAACATGAATAAGAATATACACAAATAACTGGGCATGGTGGCACATGCCTTTCATTCCAGCAGAAGGAGGCAGAGATAGGAAGATCTCTGTGAGTCAAGGCCAGCCTGAGACTGCAGAGTGAGTTCTAGGTTAGCCTGGAATAATAGTGAGACCCTATCTTGGAAACAAACAAACAAAAACGAGCCCCTTCCTTCCGAAAACAGAATATACACAAATTCTAAAAGCTAGACTTAAATTCATCTGTGGATTGGGAAACTGACCCTTGACCCTCCAAGTGAGAAATTTCCTGCCAAAGCTGCTCTAAATCCAAGGTGACTTCTCATAACCTAATCGTTCCCTAGTGGATGAAAGGGAAAATAGGGCTTGCTTTAAATTATTGGCAGAACAAAAGCAACCCTTTTCCCTTTTATGAATGGGATGGTTTGAATCAGACGCCCCCGCAAACTGAATCCTTGGCCCTCAACTGATGGCAATCTGGGAGGTGGGAGCCATGCTGGAGGAGGTGTGTGTTGCTGGGGGCAGGCCTCAGGGTGATATAGCCAGCTCCGCCTTGCTCGAGTTTGACTCATTCCTCTACTGCTGTTTTCTACCTGCTGTTGGCAAGGAGGTGATGCCCAGCCTCTGCTCATGTCATGCTTTCCCGTGCCATCGTAGAACTTTCCCTGGAGACTATAAGTGGAAAGAAATCTTTCTCTCCATCAGCTGCTTTTGTCTGGGTGTTTTATCCCACCACTGTGCTGTTTGCACCAGCACTGGTCAGCCCTTCCTTGATCTTACCACTCTGCTCACCTCAGAGGAGAGGCTGAAGAAAGCATTGACCCTCAAAATTGTTAATCCCGCTCCCAGGACAGGTGATAAGGAAGTCACTTCCCCTCCGTGGAATCAGTAGAAGTGGTGTGGCCTTGAGAATGAGCCCATGAAACTGCCCTGAAAAGCATGGAACTGGGTAATTGCCCCACCTGTTGGCTTTGAAAGTCATCACCACCTTTGTGCCTGAACAATACTCCTCAAAGTTTTCCTGGCTAATGACTTGATATAAGAAGACAACGTTCCATCTTGGATTCATAGGGGGTTCCCCTGATGGTGTTTTATGCCACTCTTTTTTTTTTTTTTTTGAGAGAGAGATACAGAGAGACATAGGCAGAGAGAGAGAGAATGAGTATGCCAACAGCCTCTCAGCCACTGTGAACGAACTCCAGACATGTGTACCCCCTTGTGGGCAAGTGTGGCATTGTGCCCTTGCATCACTTTGCATCTGGCTAAACGTGGGAGCTGGAGATTGGAACCACCATTCTTAGGCTTAGCAGGCAGGCACCTTAACCACTAAGCCATCTCTTCAGCCCTCTTTTTTTTTTTTTTTTTTTTTTTTTTTTTTTTTTTTTTTTTGATTTTGCGAGGTAGGGTCTCACTCTAGTTCAGGCTGACCTGGAATTCACTCTGTAGTCTCAGGGTGGCTTCGAACTCAGAGTGATCCTCATACCTCTGCCTCCTGAGTGCTGGGATTAAAGGCGTGTGCCACCATGCCTGGCTTATGCCACTTTTTTGTAAGTTCTTGGAACTTCTCTGCATTCATTTTTTCTTTCTTTTCTGTTTTTTTTTTTTTTTTTTAAATAGAGTCTCATGAATCCCATTGCTAGTATTTAGCTTAGAATGGTCTTGAACACCTGATCCTCTCCATCTGCCTATCAATTGCTAGCGTTTCAGGATCATGTCACCATGCCTGCCTTGAAATGTTCTGCATTCCAAGACCAACTTTTCTCCTTCCATCTCCTCCTTTTTCAGTCTCCTCCCCATGCCTTGCCTCTTTACGACTCACCTCTCTTCCCTTTGTCTTGGGTCAAGCCCTTATGCATTGCAGTGCGATGCTCTCCCAGCCTCCTCGAGTTTCCTCTTTCTTCTTTTCCCTTTCTAGAGCTGCCACAATCAATATCTTTCATTTCTTTTTTTTTAATTTTGTGTTTATTTTGATTTATTTGAGAGCGACAGACAGAGAAAGAGGCAGAGAGAGAAAGAGAGAAAGAGAGAATGGGTGCACCAGGGCCTTCAGCCACTGCAAACAAACTCCAAATGCATGCGCCCCCTTGTGCATCTGGCTTATGTGGGTCCTGGGGAATCAAGCCTCGAACTAGGGTCCTTAGGCTTCACAGGCAAGTGCTTAATAGCTAAGCCATCTCTCCAGCCCAGTATCTTTCATTTCTAATACTGCCTTGCTTTCTGCTTCCCAGAGGAATGACCTGGTCAAATTCAAGGAATAAAGTCATAGGCTGTCTACCAATATCAAGCCTAGACGTGTGTGAAATCATATGGAGAAGGGCAAAACTTGCTGAGTTTGCTCCTGTCAGAAGCTGTTCCTCATGACCGCGAGAGAAACTGGATCTTTCTGAGTGGTATCTCACAGATTAAAAATGGTAAAGAACTCTCCTTTGAAACTTTCCGATTCGTAATAGACAGATACTTTTGAGGATTACAAGGAATATGAGTTGCTAAAAGAGAAACAGAAGACACAAAATGCATCTATGATGAGATTAGAAGTGACAAAATGGCCTATCAAATTATAATAATGGATTCTAAATGTTGACTGTCTCTAGTTGGCTCTTGATAGGCAGGGGACAAACCCCAGCCTGCTACTCTTTATGCAGCACACTTTTTGAGTTGTTACATGTGATATTACATCTGTATGGCTGACATGTATGGTAGAGAAGTTGAAGATTCAAACCACTGCTTTTCTGTGTCTCTGGAATCTTCATACGATAAGGGGCTGATTTGTGGAGGTCAGTGGATTATGGGTTGCACTGGGGGGAAACTAGCTACCAGAAGGGTGCTCGTGGATTTGGCTTTGGCTACAGAGAAGTATCTGCCTTGTGGTGGACCACAAGCATACTTCTTAGTCTTTCAAGTCGCTTTCAGGGTAGATGGATCCCTTCAGTTTCTAGAAATTTCTGAATCCATATGGGGACTCTGGCCTTGTTTCCTCTTCTTCCTACCCTGATTCCATAGTCCCTCCCCCCCTTTTTTTTGGTTGGATTTGGAAGCCTGATAAATTTGAAGTTCAATGAAACCTCAGATTTGGGTGAACCCCAAGTTGATATAAGGCAGCTTAGGGAAAAGACATCGTTGCCCTACTTCTACTTTTGCATTGGCTTTGAAGTTTATTTAAGGGCTAAACACAGTTTTTGGCAAACATGTAATTCCAGCTCTCCACTTTGCGGTTAACAAGAGCTCTAAAGTAGAAACACATGAAGTCCTGCAGTGCCCTCAAGGGGACCTTGTGCCTGCACAGATGGGAGTTTCTTGGGCTTCTCTGGGGTCGTGTCATTAGTCATAATAGGCTCAGAATTTGGAGCATGTAACCATTTCAGTTTGCAGTCCTCTTTATTAGCTTTTATCCTTTGTCTAAATGCATGTCTGTCGTCTCCTGCTGTATTAGTTGAATGGCCAAGAATTCCAAAGCCGTTTTGTCTAAATGAGCAAAACAAGCAAAACAAAGGGGGAGGTGAGGAGGGTGGGGAAAAAAGATGTGTTTCGGGAGAGAGGTAGAAAGAGAAATAAGCATCAGATGATTTTCCTGCTATAGAACGCAGCATGGGTGTGAGAGTGGACAATGCTCGAAGCTTCTTTTGGCTTCTAATGTCCTTAGGAGTGTACTTCTTCCTCAGCCCCCCGAAGGGTTGATAGTAGCCTACAGCTTGTGATTTGCAGTATACCACCCTGAGATCCAGCGTTGATCTCCACTCAAAAGCCACTTAGAAGTACAAGGTCAAGAGGCAATTTACAACACAGGCAGTCAGCTTGTTTTGAAGCCTCCGAACTTTGGTGGACCTTGCCCTCTGGATGCCTTTTCTGTAGAGAAGACACAGCTGGATAATAATGAATTCTCCATCCTACACAAATAGCTAATGCTATGAGGCTGCGTGACAACGTCCCTTCCTTTTATCATTTTGGTGTGAGTGACCCTATACAAACGAAGGAAACTAAGTGGTCAGCACACCTTGTGAAGATATGAATGAATGAATCATAATGAATGGCTTCAAAGTGGGAAGGAAGGAAACTTGGGTTGAACTAGACCAGGAGACTAGGATTTATTATAGTAACTAACCTGGTCTGACCAGTATACAGGAACAGTCCAGAAATTTGTGGAATGTGGTTATAAAGTATGGCTCCCATGATCTTTGCCTCCTTGTAATTTTTTCCCCCATGACTATGCTGTGTTAAATAGTGGAAGGGATTTTGCAATATAAAGATACTTCCTGCTCAAGTAAGCATCACAGAGTGAGCGTACCTAGGTGGGCCTCATCAACACATGAGCCATTTATTATTTCTTTCTTTTTCAACTTTTTAATATGTTTTATTTATTTTTTTAAAGAACTTTCTTTGAAAGATTTTAGTTTTATTTATTTATTAGAGAAAGAGAGAGAGGGAAAGAGAGAGAGATGGAGAGTGAGAATGGGCACACCAGGACCTCCAGCCACTGCAAATGAACTCCAGACGTGTGTGCCCCCTTGTGCATCTGGCTTATGTGGGTCCTGGAGAGTCGAACTGGGAGCCTTTGGCTTCGCAGGCAAATGCCTTAACCACTAAGCCATCTCTTCAGCCCATTTAGGATTTTTTAAAAATATATTTTGTTTATTTGAGAGAGAGAGAAAGAAGTAGAGAGAGAGAGAGAATGGGCACACCAGGGCCTCCAGCCACTGCAAATGAACTCCAGATGCATGCGCCCCTTTGTGCATCTGGCTTACGTGGGTCCTGGAGAATCGAACCAGGGTCCTTTGGCTTTGCAGGCAAACACCTTAAGCACTAAGCTACCTCTCCAGTCCCAGTATTTTTTATGTTTTATTTTTGCTGGGTGTGTATTTGTGCAGGCATGGGTACATATGCCACGGTACTCATATGAAGGTGTCCTTACCTTCCACCTTGTTCGAGGCACAGTCTGTCATTTGTACACTGTCACATTCATCAGGATAGATGGATTGCAAATTTCTTGGGGGGGGGGTGGCTTTCCTCCTGTTTCCCATCTCTTGCCATGGGCATGGTGGGGCTACAGATGAGCCCTTTAAAAACACACCCCCTTCTCTGGGTAGCGGCAGAAGAAGGAAAGTGTCAGAAGGTTTCAGGGTGGAAAGAGAAGTACCCAGGTACCTAAGAGTGGCTTCTGCTAGTGAGAGCAGTCTTCAGCCAAGAGCTGGGAAGGTATAAGACCTTCAGTTCTAGTACTCCTGGCAGAGACATTCTGCTAGCACTCTTAGGGAGGGTGGAAGCAAAGTTTTCTCTAACGGAACCTCACGATGAAGGTCCAGGGGCTGGAGAGATGGCTAAGTGGTTAAGGTGCATGCCTACGAAGCCTAAGGACCCTGGTTCGATTCTCCAGGTCGCCCGTAAGCCAGATGCACATGGTGGTGCACATGTCTGGAGTTCATTTGCAGTGGCTAGAGGCTCTGGCATGCCCATTATCACTCTCCCTCCCTCTCTCTCTTTCCCTCTCTGGCTTTTTTATGTGGGTACCTGGGAATAAAACCTGGGTCCTTAGGCTTTGCAGGCAAGTGCTTTAACTGCTGAGCAGCCATCTCTCCAGCCCTAAGGCTTGGTTCTTTTTTTAAAGATTTTAAAATTTTTATTTATTTATTATATTCAGAGACAGGGAAAGAGAGGGAGAGAATGGGCATGCCAGGGCCTCTAGCCACTGCAAATGAACTCCAGATGCATGTACCCCCTTGTGCATCTGGCCCACGTGGGACCCGAGGTCCTTAGGCTTTGCAGGAATGTGCCTTAACCACTAAGCCATCTCTCCAGCCCAGGCTTGGTTCTTTTTTTTTTAAAAAATTATTATTATTATTATTTTATTATTTTATTTATTTTTGGAGAGAGACACAGAGAGAGAGAGAGAGACAGAGAGAGACAGAGAGGGAGAAGGAGACAGATAGAGATGGGCGCGCAGGCAGTCTCTCAGCTGCTGTGAACGAAATCCAGATGTGTGCGCCCCCTTGTGGTCAATTGTGGCATTGCGCCCTTGGACATTGGAACCAGTGTTCTTAGGCTTAGCAGGCAGGAGCCTTAACCACTAAGCCATCTCTCCAGCCCCCAGGCATGGTTCTTATTGATCAAGATCTGGCTAGACTGAGGCTGAAGAAGAGTATTTCCTGGACAATCGAGGACTGAGCAAAATTTTGTTTGGGTTTTTAAAAAGCTATCTACATAAGTTTCAGAAATAGAAGCGTGCAGATATAGATATAAAAATAGTATCAATAGCAGGTACTACATTGTAGGCACGATATATTATAGAAAGTGAAATTTGCATGGTATATATTATGTGTTCCCTAATCTGATTACCTAATTTGTCTCATCTTGTGTTACTTCTAGGGTCTATATTTCTACCAAAGATTTATTAATTATGTACATATGCAAGGCCTTGAACTTCAGCAATTGAAAAATAAAGAGCAAAGCTTTCACATTGTGGGGGCTGGCAGAGAAAAGAATATGAGAATGTATGACGGAACCGGGTTTAGAATAGTTTACTTAACTTCTTTAGCAATTTGACTGTGTAAATTTCATAAGAAGGGGTCCATTCAGTCTCTAGCTTGACCTGGCCTTGCCATTCAGACATGGAGTGGTCAAAAACAAAGGCAGCAGAGTCATTGGAAAGCCCAGGACTTTGTCATTTAGGTAAGGGATCTACAACTGAGCTATATCCCAGCTTTGCGTTTGTCTTATGTCAGTGTGATCTTTAGCAAGACCATGTGTAGCCCTGAAAACTCTTCCGCAATTGTACGAGACTCTTTTTGGATCCATTTGGCTGCCATTATGATCCCTAGCAAAATTCTATTTTTTTAAAATTAAAAAAAAATTTATTATTATTTTTTTTTGGAGAGAGACACAGAGAGAGACAGAGAAGAGAGAGAGAGGGAAAGGGAGAGGGAGAGGAAGACAGAGATGGGCACACCAGCAGTGTCTCAGCTGTTGTGAATGAAATCCAGATGTGTGCGCCCCCTTGTGGTCAAGTGCAGCATTGCGCCCTTGCGTCACTTTGCATCTGGCTAAACGTGGGATCTGGAGATTGGAACCGCTGGAGATTGGAACCAGTGTTCTTAGGCTTAGGAGGCAGGCGCCTTAACCCCTAAGCCATCTCTCCAGCCCCTACCAAAATTCTATTTTAATTCGTGGTAAGTGCACTTATGCAGGAAGTTGACCTCACAAGTTGGCGGCAAGCCGGCGGCGTGCTCTGTCCCTGCTGGCTAAGCGAGATCATGTGCTTTGCAGAGCGGAGAGCTGCAGACTCCCCACCATGCTATTGGCCATGTCATTTTTCCTGTGCTGGCTTTACAGAAAGGGAACTGGAAGGCGACCAATTCACCTGCTGTTAAAAATGGGGTGACAATTCCCAGAGTTGTAATTCACAGCCTGGAAGGAAATGGAGATTTTTCTCATTAACTGCATCTCAGGGGACAGCAATGTTCTGCCCCATTGCTTCAAGTGATAAAACGGTAGCATTCTTCACCACCTCGGGACGCGTAGCTGTAAAATTAGGCAAGCCAAAATTGACGCTATGTCAACGTGAAAAGCTTCTTCAAAGATGACTTCTCTTTGGGGACATCAAAGACCCAGTCTTAGTGGATAAAGAGCTGTTTTTGGTGGTGCATGTACCCAGCTCTACTATGACTGGAATTCCCACGTTGGCTTTGTTTTCAGTCTACGTTTCCCTGGCTATGTCCTTCTGCTTCTCATTGTTGCATAAGAAACAAAAGTTAGTGTCTCAACACAGATCTTTGATGTGAAGCTTGCGGTTCCGAGTTGACCCGTCCTTGCCTGATGGTCTCCCAGTAACGTTCAGTTGTCAGCTAAAGCTGCACCCATCTGAAGTCTTGACTGTGCTGAATGGAGTCTCCACGCACAGCTCTGTCGCTTGGACGACCATGGCTTGATGGCTGGGGCTGTGGGCCTGAGTGTCCACACTTGCTCTCCCCAAATCTACCCTTGTCAGAAGCTGCCAGCCTTCATTTGATCAAACTTCAGAAGCTTTGCGATGTTACTTCCTCTGTTCCCCCACCCTTCTGCCAAAATTTGTTGTCAGGTTTTGATGATTGTCATTCTGACTAGGAGATGAAGGTATCAGAAAATGGTTTCAGTTTGCATTTCTCCAATGGCTAGGGATGCTGATCACTTTTTTTTTTTTTAAATTTTTTTATTTATTTTTATTTTTTATTTTTAGGGAGAGACAGAGAGAGAGGGAGAGGGAGACAGATAGAGAATGGGCACACCAGCAGTCTCTCAGCTGCTGTAAACTGTGTTTGTAGCAAGTGTGGCTTATTGGTCACTGCATGTGACTAAACATGGGACCTGGAGATTAGAACTGGGTTCTTAGGCTTAGCAGGCAGGCGCCTTAACCGCTAAGCCATCTCTCCAGCCCGCTGATCACTTTTTAGAGTACTTATTGGATAGTTGTATTTCTTCTTTCGTGAACTTTCTGTTTATGTCCTTAACCCCTTTAGTAAATGGCAGATTTATTTATTTGTTATTTATTTTGGGTATCACATATGACCCAGCTATACCACTCCTGACCATATACCCTAAGGGCTCCACACTCTCTTACAGAGATACTTGCTCATTGATGTTTATTGCTGCTTTAGTCACAATAGATAAAAATAAAATCAGAGGGCTGGAGAGATGGCTTAGGGGTTAAGGCGCCTGCCTGCTAAGCCTAAGAACGCCAGTTCCAATCTCCAGGTCCCACGTTTAGCCAGATGCAAGGTGACGCAAGGGTGCAAGGCCGCACTTGCCCACAAGGGGGTGCACGGGTCTGGAGTTCAGTCGCAGCTGCTGAGAGGCTGCTGGTGCACCCATTCTGTATCTCTCTGTCTTTCTCTGTGTCTCTCTCCAAAAAAATATATATATATAAATAAAATAAATAAAATAAAATCAGGGGCCTGGAGAGATGGCTTAGTGGTTAAGCGCTTGCCTGTGGAAGCTTAAGGACACCGGTTTGAGGCTCGATTCCCCAGGACTCACGTAAGCCAGATGCACAAGGTGGTGCATGCATCTGTAGTTCGTTTGCAGTGGCCGGAGGCCCTGGCGTGCCCATTCTTTATCTATCTGCCCCTCTCTCTCTCTCTGTGTCACTCTCAAATAAATAAATAAAAATAAAACAAAAGATCAGTGTAGGTTCTCATTGGCAGGTGACTGGATGTTGAAAAAGTGGCACATACACACAATGGAATTTTACTCAGCAGTACAGAAAATGAACTTGTGAAATTTGGAAGAAAAGTAGATGGATCTAGAAAGAGTTATGTTAAGTGATGTAACGCAAACTCAGAAAGACTAAAAAACCACATGTTCTCTCTGATAGATGGATGCTTGCTTATAATATCTATATGCATATATGTAAGAGGGGCATGTGTGCAGGTAAAGCCTTTTAAGGTAGAATGGGAACCAAGAACTGATATATGGAGTTTATTAGGACTTGGTTATAACGTAGTGTGACTTGTAAAGACCGTTGTTCACCAAAATGAATCATTACAAGAAGACCTGAATGCAGTGTATTTTTTTTAAGGGGAAAAACTTTGCATGGCAACATTAAACTTGCTAGCAATAGCCAAGTAATCCAGCTCTATTAAAAAGAAAGCCATCTGGTGTATTTTATATTATATTTAATTCACTTCTTATTTTTATTTTGTTGAAAGGAAAAAATAAAGTTCAAGGCAAATGTAAAGAACTATAATAAAATATAAAGATCATTTAAAAAAATTTATTTATTTATTAGAAACAGAGAGAGAGCAAGAAAGAGAGAGAAAGTGAGAGAGAGTGGGCATGCCAGGGTCTGTAGCCACTGCAAACGAACTCCAGATGCATGCGCCACCATGTGCATATGGCTTACTTGGGACCTGGAGAATTGAACCTGGGTCCTTTGGGTTTGTAGGCAAGTGCCTTAACTGCTAAGCCATCTCTCCAGCCCCAAGATTTTTAAAATAAGACTTGTGCTTTAAAATATTCCTTACCTTTTGCTTTCAATGTCTTTAATTTCTCTTTTTCTTTTCAGTTCTGTACCTCTGACTATTTTGGCTCTTAATGACACAAAACACCCACTTTCTGTTGTAATCTAGGTGGGACAAGATATGAAGTTTTCAATATGTGATTTTATGAAAGTTTCCCAGGCAGAGTCTCTGTTCAAGCACACTCAAAGTGCTCCTGAGACCATTTAGGGACACAGACATTCTTTAATTTCAGTGAATAAAATGAGTCTGTAGCGTACACATTAATTCAAGAGAGCCCTCTTGTACAATGTGAATTGCACCGTAATTCTAAAATACTTGGAGGTTAACAAGTGAATTACAAACATGAGTTCTGTGCTTTCTTCTGTACCAAACGCTTTCAGAATATATAATAACGAATCTCTTCAAGGACAGAATATTCATACATTAACTTATTAAGCACATCGTGCCAAAACAAAAAAAAAATGCTAGCATATTACATATCTTTAAATGTGACGTTGGAATTGTATTGCTTGAAAGCATTTTCTGTCCTGTAACTGTAATATCTAGATTGTAATGCCATCTTTCTATTCCTGAGCTGTTTGAGGAATTATTGTATTAATCTCAGAAAGAAATAATAGTGTCACACCAAGGATTCAGCAGTATAAATAGAGAGAAGTGAAAATATCTGGAGTGTATTTTATTTATTTATTTATTTATTTGTTTGTTTATTTATTTATTTATTTTTCATTTTTTCGGTTTTTCAAGGTAGGGTCTCACTCTAGCCCAGGCTGACCTGGAATTCACTATGTAATCTCAGGGTGGCCTTGAACTCATGGCGATCCTCCTACCTTTGCCTCCCGAATGCTGGGATTAAAGGCGTGCACCACCATGCCCGGTGTGTATTTTATTTTTATTTATTTACTTATTAGAGACAGAGAGAGAGAGAGAGAGAGAAAGAATGGGCACTCCAGGGCCTCTAGCCAGTGCAAACGAATGCCAGACACATGCACCACCATGCCCAGTGTGTATTTTATTTTTATTTATTTACTTATTTGAGACAGACAGACAGAGAGAGAGAGAGAGGGAGAGAGAGAGAAAGAATGGGCACCCCAGGGCCTCTAGCCAGTGCAAATGAATGCCAGACACATGCACCACCATGTGCATGTGACTTACATGGGTACTGGGGGATTGAGCCTCAAACTGGGGTCCTTAGTCTTCACAGGCAAGCGCTTAACTGCTAAGCCATCTCTCCAGCCCCTGAAGTGTATTTTAAAGAAGTTTTTAAAAGATTGTTTATTTATTTAATAGAGACAGAAAGAGAGAGTGAGAATGAGCAAGCCAAGACCTCTAGCCACTGCAAATGAACTCCAGATGCATGCACCACCTTGTGTATCTGGCTCACGTGGGACCTGGAGAATCGAACCTGGGTCCTTAGACTTTGCAGGCATGTGCCTTAACCGCTAAGCCATCTCTCTAGCCCTGAAGCGTATTTTATAGAAAGAGGCAGCAGGCGATATGGTGGATCGTGTGTGAGCTAAAGAGAAGGCATGGGGCACAAAGGATTTCTGGGTATCGAGGTAACTGTTTTATTTAAGGAAAAAAACAACAACAGAAGAACAAAGGTGGACAAATATAAAAAATTCATTTTGAACATCTCTCACTCAAGATGCAGATGAGAACTGAAATGGATAAATCTCTTGATCCTTCTGCCTCCGCTTCTTCAGCAATTTCCTGCCGGCATGCACCATCTTCTATGTTAGGTAGTTCCTAAGATAGTCGCAGGCCTGGAGATCTTTGGGGATAGAACTCCACCTCATAGAAAAGGTATCCTCCATTGTGTAATAACAGGTCTTGTTAAAAAAAAAAATCCCAATGGGACTTTGCATGCGTGAGCTCTGTTACTAGAACCATTTTCCCCCTAGCTGGGTAGAAGATATTATGTCTTCATAAAGTTGTTCTCCCTGGACGTACAAAGGAGGTTGTTCTCCTTGAGATCCAGGCAGAGCTCTGTCAAGATTTCATGGAATCACTAAAAACAAACAAACAAACAAACAAACAAACAAACAAACAAACAAAAACAGGAGTAGCTACATGTTGCTCTATCACTGCTCTTCCCACAAAAGATTGAACTCAAAACCTTGAAGGGAGCTGGTGTGGCGTCTCACGCCCCTAATTCCATCACTGGAATGTCTGAGGCAAGAGAATTTCCATGACTTTGAGGCCAGGCTGGGCTACAGAGTAAGTTCTAGGCCTGTGTGGGCTACAGAGTGAGATCTTGTCTCAACAAACGAGCAAGCAAGCAAACAATCAAACACAAACAAAAGAAGGAAAACATCAAACATGTATATATTATTCCCACCAAGCTGCCCTGAAAGCACTACACTTAATGTTCATATTCACATATTAATGCTACTCTCACTTCTGGTTAGAGAAGCTTCTCTTTTCAGATGGTGATGACCACTGGGATGACACAAAAGGCAACATAGTGCTGAGAAGGAGGGATGGAGGAGTGTCCAGCACTGAAACACCTCTGTCACACCCTCCAAGACTCAGAGACCATTGCGGAAGAGGGGCAGATAGAATGGAAAAGCCAAAGGAAGGGTATGACCTCTTACAATGCAACTGCCCAGACAGAAATTGGCCTCGATATCCATGACCTTGCAGTGCCTAGCAATACCTTCGCAAGACCCTCAAAATAGAAGAAAAAGATGATGACATCAAATTAAAAGAGAGACTAATGGAGAGAGGGAGGGGATATGATGGAGACTGGAGTTCTAAAGTGGAATGGGGGGAGGGGAGGGAAATATCAGGTGGGTTTTTTTTTTGTATGTAAGTATAAAAGTCAATAAAAAACAATAATTAAAAAAAAAAAAATGCCAAGGGGTGTGGATATAGTTGGATGGCAAAGGGCTTGCTCAGCAAGCCCAAGGCCCTGGGTTTGATTCTGAGCACCACAAACAAACAAACACAATAACAGAAGTGCGGACAAAAATCTTTAAGACTACTACTCAAAATAATTGTAAATAACCACCGACAAATTCTATGTTCATTGAAACTAAGTAAAATTTGCATTTTTTGTTTACTCAGTGTCTATAGGGATCCAATCTTGAACACACTATACATTACTCTACATTCAACCCTAAATGAGAAAACGCAGCGAGGAAAGAATGTCAACTTATTGCATGGAGCTCTTGCATTGATCAAAGAATGAACTGAGTCAGTTTTTCACACTTTAATGGGTTGTGACACCGATTCATAAATTATCTTCATCCCACTGGATAAACGGCTGTTTTTCCATCATCTTCTGAGAACACGAGACGACTGACTTTCACTTGCGTCAGGCAGATGACCAGCCAGTGAGGGTGAAGTTCAGAGACCCGGATGGCATTGCCAAGAGTGTATACAAAAAGATAGACCAGTGTCTGTCTTGATTGGCATTGCTATAGGGCTTTGCTGCCCTCTGTGGTGGGAGAGGGGAGAGCTCAGCTTTCAGGTCTCTGGAACAAACAAACAAAACAAAACAAAACAAAAAAACAAGTTATTGGAAGGATAGAATCGAATTTCCTGACTATTAAGTGGAAAAAGGCGATCCTCTTAGACATTAGGTAGATGGCCTGAGTTGAATTTTGTGGCAATGAGTTCCTGGCTTTTTCTGTAGTGTGGTGGCTAGTAGCATCTTCTGCTCTAGACTTGAGAAATCTGATGACCAGCTGGTGAGGTACACCCCATCTATGTGTGTCTCCCACAGTTCATCTTTGGAAGCACATAGATTTGCTCTCTCTTTTTCTTTTAAATATGAGGTGTCTGAGTGACCTTCATCCTTCTAGGCATATTCACAGGGCATTTAAGAGGGGGACAAGGAAGGAGATTTGATTTGGACAGACTGCTAGCCCCTACATGTCCTACACTAACCACTCCCCACCCCGAAACACTGTGGCTTTGGCGCTGGGGTTCAGCGGGTGACGCATCAGGAGCCAGGGCGACATGAGTAATTCCAAGTGGAAGTGTCACCAGATGAATGTGTCTCTGTTTTCTCCTTAGCTTCGTTTCAGTCGCTCTTTGCAGCAGGAACACAGTGTCTATTTCCTGGGCACGCTTTGGCCTCAGAGGACGCCTGATAAGTCTGTGAGGATGAAACTTGCTGACTCCCCCTGTTTTCCTTGAAAAATGACACATAACCGAGCAGGAAGGAACCTATCTCAGATAGAATTCAAATGCACTAATTGGATTTTTTTCTTCTTCGCTTTCCGATTTCAATAGAGCCCGGACATTTTTTTTTTAAAAAACCTGGTGTGCAGTATTAGATGCCTGGGTTCCTTTTCTTCCTCACAATGGCTTGCAGTTCTTTTACCCTCTTTTTCAGTGAGAGCTGATAGAATTCCTGTATTAGAAACCTTCTCTGCAGACTAATTACTAGCAAATAAAGTAGAGCTAATTATCAGCACTGGGTCAGGAAAGAGAAGTACTTTTTTGATGCCCGTGTGTGTGTGTGTGTGTGTGTGTGTGTGTGTGTGTGTGTAGGAGATACAACACATAAACCCAAACACCAAGTCATTCATCATGTCTTTGGATTTTGGTTGTAGAAATTGAAATTTCACGTTGCAATTCACCTCAGTCAGCCAAGCAAGGTTAAAAAGGCCAGAAAATGCTTCTTCTTCTTCTTCTTTTTTTTTTTTTTTTTTGTTTAGTTTTGGCAAACTTTGAATTAAGTAGCAATGTATATTTTAGTTTACTAAAGGAAAAATTAAGTAGAACCTGACATCTTTTCCATTGTTTTCTTAAAAATGTTTATTATTATTATTATTAACAACATATTTCGTATCATGTGTTGGGACCCTCTTTTCCCTCATCCCTGTCCCCATTCCGTTGGGGACGCTCCCCAGTGGAGTTGCAGGTATTCCCCGTGGGGTTGTGGTTTATGTGTTGTGGGAGCAGCAGTCAGTTATTTTGGGGGGGAGGGAATGCCTAACAATGTTTTCCATTGTTAGGTCAGCCCTCCGTACACCCTGCATCATGTGTAAATGCTCTCAACAATTTGGAGAGCTGCCCTTCTTCTTTGTTTTGCTAAATCCACATGTGCAGGAAATATTTCAAAAGTAAAATTTGGGATATTATACACACTATCCTCTGAGTTCATTTCTTAAAGGACCATCAAATTCATTATGAACATCTGGCCATCTAAGTCTATAGATACAAATTCCCCTTTCTGTTTTTTTTTTATTATTTTATTTATTTTTGGAGAGAGACACTGAGAGAGACAGACAGAGAGGGAGAGGGAGACAGACAGAGATGGGCGTGCCAGCAGCCTCTCAGCTTCTGTGAAAGAAATCCAGATGCGTGCGCCCCCTTGTGGTCAAGTGTGGCATTGTGCCCTTGCGTCACTTTGCATCTGGCTAAATGTGGGACCTGGAGATTGGAACAGGGGTCTTAGGCTTAGCAGGCAGGTGCCTTAACCGCTAAGCAATCTCCCCAGCCCCCCCTTTCTGTTTTTGAAATTGGCATGGTATTCCAAGTTATACGCTATCTTATGTTTTTTTTTAAAAATATTTATTTATTTGAGAGAGAGAGGGAGGAAAGAGGCAGAGAGAGAAAGAGAGAGAGAGAGAGAGAGAGAGAGAGAATGGGTGCACCAGGGCCTTCAGCTACTGCAGACGAACTCCAGATCCATGCGCCACCTTGTGCTTCTGGCTTACGTGGGTACTGGGGAATTGAACTGGGGTCCTTAGCCTTTTCAAGCAAGTGCCTTGACCGCTAAGCCATCTCTCCAGCCCTAGCTTATGTTTTATCCAATCATTTTCTGACTAATGAATACTAATGTGATCTTAGTTTACCAATTGTACACATCACTGTGATAAAACGTTCTTTTTTCTTGTATCGGTCGGTAATTAATTGGTGTTTCATTTCCCTTGGCTCGAATCAGGATGGAATTAATATTAATCCATATCCAGACTGTGTTTTCAAAAGGTTGCAGAAGTTGGTAACCTCACCTACAGTATTTGAGAACTCCGAGTTCCCAGGAACCACGCCAACCTATCAGTTGCTTAGTATTTTATCAGCTTGAATATAAAAATACAATTTCTTGATTACATTACTTATAGCCTCATGCATACAGATTTCCTACAGAAGATATTTTCATTTTAAAAAGAAGTGTGGATGTGGCTCAGCAGGTAATAATGTTTGCTTTGTAAGCATGAGGACCTGAATTCACTCATGTAGAAAACCAGGTACGGTGGTCATGCCTGTAACCCCAGTACTGAGTGGGGAAGAGAGGATGGCTGGAGCTCACTGGTCAGACAGTCTATCTGAAAAATGAGGAGTCCTGGGTTTAGTGGGAGACGCTAGCTCAGGAAGATAAGGCTGAAGACGACCATTACAGGAGGACATTTGACATCTTCTTCTGTCCTCTGTAGGTGTGTCCATGGGGCACGTGCGTTTGCACACACACCACACACATGCTACGCATGCACACCCACAGACCACACAAGCACACACCAAAACAAAATTTTTTTAAAAAGTAGTGGGCTGGAGAGATGGCTTAGTGGTTAAGGCGCATACCTGCGAAGCCTAAGGACCCCAGTTCGATTCTCCAGGTCCCACGTAAACCAGATGCACATGGTGGTACATGCGTCTGGAGTTTGTTTGCAGTGGCTGGAGGCCCTGGCTCACCCATTCTCACTCTTTCTCTCTCTCCCTTTCTGTGTCTCTAACAAATAAATAATTAAAATACAATATTTAATTTAAAAAAGTAGTGAGACACATTGAAACAAACTTAAATAACGTGGATGTCATTTAAAGAAAAAAATAAAAAGAATGATGCATTTTTCTACTCACAAATTCAACATTAAAGACAAATAAAGTCTCATTTAAAACATAGTTGTAAATAAAACCAGGAAGTACATGGAAATAAATCAAGAATTTTTTTTTTTTTGGTAAATATCAGTTTTATGTAAATTGTAAGCTTAAGTTAGAGAATGTTTAAAAAAATACTCTTAAGTAATTTCATTTGTTCATTAGCGAGACAGAGAATGAGAATATGAGTGGGTATTCCAGGGCCCCTTGGCACTACAAATGAACTCCAGGCATATGTTCCATTTTTGCATGTGGTTTTACATGGGTGCTAGGGAATCAAACCTAACCTAGGAGGCTTTGCAAGCACCATTACCATCTCTCTAGCCCTGGACTGTAAACTCTTCAAAAACTTTTTTTTTTTTTTTTTTTTTTTGAGGTAGGTTTTCTCTCTAGCTCAGGCTGACCTGGAATTCACTATGTAGTCTCAGGTTGGCCTTGAACTCATGGTGATCCTCCTACCTCTGTCTCCCGAGTGCTGGGATTAAAGGCATGCGCCACCATGGCTGGCAATATTGAGAAATGTTTGTCAAATGTATTGTTACTTTTATTTTCAAGTCAGTTTTTTGTTTAAGCTCAAAGTGAGACATACAGGAGACTCCGTGCTTTGGGCAGTAGCTCTCCACCTGGGCTGTTTGTTAGAGTCACTCAACAAGCTTTAAAGACTCCTGATCCAAGGCTGGATAGATGACTCAGTGGTTAAACCACTTGCCTGCAAAGCCTAACAACTTTGGTTCGATTCGCCAGTACACATGTAAAGCCAGATGCACAAAGTGGTGCATGATGCATCTGGAGTTTGTGTGCAGTGGCTAGAGATGGCACACCCATTCTATCTCTGTCTCTCTTCTCTCTCTGCTTACAAATAAATAAGGAATATATATATATATATTTTCCCCTTAATCCAGAGCTTCTGATTTAATTGGTCTGGGATGTAGCCTGATTTAGGGGATTCTAGACGTTTCCTTGTGATTTTAATGTGCAACCAAGCTTGAGATGCACTGATTTTTAAGTATAATTTTATTTCACATCTTGCAAGAACTTAGAGAAATGAGGCAAAAGATATACATTATTAATGAAACTTAAAGTTCAAGACTTAATGCGATCACGGTCATTTTAACTTGCAGGGGACCAGTTTACCGTGGCAAGGAAAGGTAATTCTCATATATGTGTGCAATTTCTAACTATCTTTTAAAAGTCAAACGCCCACACATAGACACATACAGTGTTTTTTTTTTTTTTTCATTTTGGCAAAATAATGGCTCGGTCATCTTGCCCTTGACTCGAATAAATTGGACTTTGTAACTAGAAAAAAAAAAAAAGTTTGTGTACTCTGTCTTTCTAAAAAAGATCTTGGAAAAATTTCCTAGCTAGAGGGGAAAAGCTTCCCTTGACCTGTTAGGTTGTGATGTGGAAAAATGTCAGAGAGTCTCACGGAGCAACCCCAAGGTCCCTCTTCAAGTGCAGCCTGGAGGACAGTGACCCACCTGCTTGCCAGAAATGGCAGGAGCAATTTGTCTCTAGCAGGCTGTATTAGCCAGGGTTCTCCCGAAGAACAGAACCAATAGAACCAATATGTCTTATAAAGTGCACTTACTAGATTAGCTGACAGGACAGCGGCTGGGCAGTTCAGCAATGACTATGTGCAGGCTGGAGAGCCGGGAGAACCCGCTAGCTGCTCAGTCCACGAGGCTGGATGCCTGGGCAGTCCCAATCCGGCACTGAAGGCCTGGAGGCGTCCTGGAGAGACGCTGCTCTTCAGTCCATGGTGGAAGACTAGTGGAGCTGGATTCTAACGTCCACGAATGATAACGGCAACGAGACTGCACACACCAGACAGCCTGGCTTAATACCACTGGAAGAGCTGCCTGCCCTGGAGAAAGGGCTTTCTCCCTCCCTCAGTCCTTCCTGGAAATGGCCTCTCATTTGATTCCTAATCCAATCATGTTGAGCTGAACTGTCACAGACATGATTTGACTGACTAGTAATCCCTCTTTTTTCTCTTTCTTTCTTTCTTTCTTTCTTTCTTTCTTTCTTTCTTTCTTTCTTTCTTTCTTTTTTTTTTTTTTTTTTTGGTTTTCTGAGGTAGGGTCTCGCTCTAGCTCAGGCTGACCTGGAACTCACTATGTAGCCTCAGGGTGGCCTCGAACTCACAGCGATCCTCCTACCTCTGCCCTCTCTCCCCCGCCCAAGTGCTGGGATTAAAGGCGTATGCCACCACGCCCGGCGTTTGTGACTTCTTGAGTGGTAGCTTTCCTGCCAGTGTTTAATAAACCATAAAAGCCGCTCAACCAAGGGATCCTTGGAGACAGATCCTGGACTAATGCTTTGTCTCTTTACGACTACAGCATTTGTCCCACAGAGATTATAAAATCCAAGGGTGTGTGGAAGGGTGGAGAGATGGCTTAGCAGTTAAGGCGCTTGCCTGTGAAGCCTAAGGACCCATGTTCAGACTCTCCAGATCCCACGTAGGTCAGATGCACAGAGGTGAGGCGAGTGCAAGGTCACACATGCCTACTAGGTGGCCCAAGCATCTGGAGTTGGATGGCAGTGGGTGAGGTTCTGGTGGGCCAATTCTCTCTTGGTCTCTCTTTAAAAAAAAAAAAAATCCAAGGGCTGGGGATGAGGTTGGAATAGGTGTTGGCTAATTGCAGCTGAGGGGAGTCCTATATACAGGGCCTGTCCTGACAGACATCTATTCCCATGTGTCCTTCCACTTACAAGGAATAGCTTCATCTTATGGAAGTGACAGTCTCATTTGTGGCCAAGAATTTTTTACTTTGCCTTTGGCAATGAAGTGGCATGGTTTGTAAAACAGACATACGTAATCTGGAGTCAGAGTCCTTTATGTCCCGTCTCGCTTTCCTGAGGGCCCGCCACAGAAAGAGGTCCGTACATCTGACACACAGGACCTGGCTCAGACTGGATCGCTTCGCCACACTTCCCTGTCCCTTATTGCAAACAAACGCATGGCTTGAAGATGATTTCTTTCAGGGCTGGAGAGATGGCTTAGCAGTTAAGGAGCTTGCCCGCAAAGCCAAGGCACGAGTCCCCAGGATCTGTGTAAGCCAGATAAATAAGTAAAAATAAACATAAGCTGGTTTCTTTTCTCTGGTGTACATAAGAGAAACCCAGACTTCACTGTGGACCATGGCCTCTCTGCCCTAGCTAACTGGGGATAGCATTACTAACAACTCCTCTTTTTTGCACCTTCTGGAAAGAGAGGGACTGATTACAGCAATCCTTTGGGCACTGGCTACTTAAAGTAGACTTCATCAGCAATTCCAGTGGCTGAAATCGTTTAGGGGAAGATATTCCTGTAAATGGAAAAGAACTCCATAGGCTCTGAAGAGTCAGCACATTTCATTCATCATTTTCCCTACTTACTGCTTTAAGATCCTTTTATTTTATTTTTTTTAAAGCAAGTGCTTTTTTTATTTGCAAGAGATAGAGAGAGCTAGAGAGAGAGAAAGAGAGAGAGAGAGAGAGAGAGAGAGAATGGGCGCACCAGCGGCCACTCAGCTGCTGTGAACGAACTCCAGACGCGTGCGCCCCCTTGTGGGCAAGTGCGGCATTGCGTGCTTGCCTCGCTTTTTGCATCTGGCTAAATGTGGGACCTGGAGATTGGAACCAGCATTCTTAGGCTTGGCAGGCAGGCGCCTTAACCTCCAAGCCATCTCTCCAGCCATAAGATCCTTTTAGAGGCTAGTCTTTCCGCCAGCCAGTCAAGATGGGCTTTCATTGTGGCCCACTGTGCCTTTGTGAATAATAAGGCCCACAAGTGTGAGTTGCTGCCCAGGCAGCTGCTGGTTCTCTCACCTACCTCTGTCCTGGCAGCATTACCTTCTGGGGTCGAGTTGGGCTGCTATTGTATTTATGTGCCTTTCTGGTCTTCCTTTATCAAATTAAAGTGATCTTTGCTTTCTGACTTGGAAGTTCTTCATAAACTTGGCTTGCCTCCAAGGAAGATAAGCCACCAGGATGAGTGTGTGTTCAAGGGTAAGGCCTGTAATTTCGCCTTCTGCGCACATTGCTCTGACATCTCACGGGAGGGCTGAGTCGTCCATATGCACGGCTGTATAAATAGCACGAGGCTTTGTCATATGGGAGCGTAGCAGCCTTAAAATAGCGCAACTGGAAGATGTTATGATAATGCTATGTTTTCTTGTGCTCTGTGCATCCATGTCGAGGGAACGAGTGTTCTGTGTATGTCGTGTGCTGCTGACCACACGCAGACATTCGGCAGACAGCAGCTGGCTTTGGTTGCAGAGTCTAGTGACGAGGCTTCAGCACACTGTTAGGGTGAGACGCAGAAATTAGATAAGGAGCCAGAGTGCTGGGGAAGCGAGATAACATCCTGGGAATAGTTCAGCCTGAGAGCTGGTGAGGCATGCCATGGAAAAGCAAAAGAAGGGAGAGAATGAATCTGAGAGGCTACGTGCCAGATGGCTCAAGTCTACAGAGCAGGTTTCTTTTGTGCGTGGTTATTCTTTCATCAGCCCTCGACATTTATTTCCTAAAAACTTCCTACCCAGTTAAAAATCAACTGATGCTTGCGTGGATTTCTTTAGAAGAGTGTGGAGTCTGGCCATGGGAAAGAGGGAGTGTGTTTGCATTGAACACAGGAGCCAAAGTCCATTTTTTTGAGTACATTTTTCATTTTAATTTAATTAATGAATTTATTTCATAGACACAGAAAGAGGCAGATAGAGAGGGAGAATGGGTGCAGTGCAAAGAACTTCAGAAACATGTGCTATCTTGTGCATCTGTTTTACGTGGGTACTGGGGAATCGAGCCTGGGTCCTTTAGCTTTGCCAGCAAGTACCTTACCCATGAAGTCATCCCTCCAGTCCCAAGTACATTTTTAAAGAAAAAAAATATTTATTTATTTATTTATTTGAGAGAGAAAGAGGCAGATAGACAGAATTGGATGCACCAGGGCCTCCAGCCATTGCAAAGCAACTCCAGATGCATGTGCCACCTTGTGCATCTGACTTATGTGGGTCCTAGGGAAATCAAACCTGGGATTTTTGACTTCACAGGCACATGCCTTACCCATTAAGCCATCTCTCCAGCCCGCAAAGTACATTTTTAAAAATAAATCAATGATTGGAATGGAAGGGTAGAGGTTATTATGGTAATATTATCTCTCTAACTCTCTAAAGCCTTGTAGATAAGCTCTCTCCCTCTTTCTCTCAAATAATTAAAATAATTTTTTTAAATGCTAAATATGCCACATGCTTTCATTGCAAGGTCACTGAGAAATCTTGTGGGAGCTGAGCTGAAAACCTCCTCTGTGTAGGCCAGCTGACAGAAAGCTGGAAAAAGCTACACTGCAGGCAGCTCCATGGGAGAGAGAGAAGTCATCAGTGGAGGTAAACAATGGTGGACACTGCAAGCCCTTTTGCCAGGCCAAATGAGCCAACGGGTGCAATAGTGGCATGTCTGTTATGGGGGAAACCAGCTGCTCTCTAATTGGACTAGAGGCCCGCTCCATGGGAGGGAATACATGCCTGGTACTGAAAACCTATGATGGCGGAAGTCATGAGCCCTAGTTGTGCAATGCCTGCGGGTGTCTGGCTAAATGCATGTACTATGCTCACCAAACTGCCCAGTAAGCACGTCTCTTAATGTTCACACCCATGTATTAATACTGCTCTTACTTTTGGTTAGAGAAGCTTCTCTTTTCAAATGGTGGTGACCTCTGGAATAACATGGAAGACACCATGGTGCTGAGAAGAAGGGACAGAGGAGCGCTCAGCACTGAAGCATCTTTATCACAGCTTTTAAGGTTCAGGGTCCATTGTGGAAGAGGGGGCAGAAATAATGTAAGAGCTGAAGGAAGGGTAGGAGAACTCCTTACAATGCAACTGTCCAGACACAAAATGACCTGGATATCCATGACCTCGCAGTGCCTGACACTACCTACACAAGGCCCTCAAAATAGGAGGAAAAGATGATGACATCAAAATAAAAGAGAGACTGATGAGATGGGGAGGGAATATGATGGAGAGTGGAGTTATGATGGGGAAAGTGAGGGAGGAGAAAGAATTATGGTTTATTGTCTATAATTATGGAAGTTGTTAATAATTTTTAAAAAGTGAAAAAAAGGAGTCTTGTCAGTAGGCTTGGTGACAGATATCTGTAATCCCAGCACTACAAAGACTGAGGCAGGAGGATGGTGAATTGGAAGCCACTCTAGGCTGCATGGTGAGACAGCTACAAATTACTCAGAAATAGAGTTTTGGGCTGGAGAGATGGCTTAGCAGTTAAGACACCTTCCTGCCAAGCCTAAGAACACCCGTTCGATTCCCCAGGTCCCATGTTTAGCCAGACGCAAAAAGTGACACAAGGGTACAATGCCTCACTTGCCCACAAGGGGGTGCACACATCTGGAGTTCATTCATAACGGCTAAGAGGCCGCTGGTGCGCCCATTCTCTCTCTCTCTGCCTGTTCCTCTCTCTCTGTCTCTCTCAAATAAAAATAAAGATAAAAAAATAGAGTTTGTACACAAAACACAAGATATGTGCCTGATAGTTTTGATTTATAAATTTCCAGAACATAGTTTTGCCCACTTAGTGGTGTCCAGTGCTGGTCAGTGGCATTTTCTTATTTTTGATAGGTTAATATCATCATAGATTCTAAACTCACGCATTTATATATATTTTGTTTCAATAGATTTGTTTTTATTACATGCCTCAACTATCTCACTGTTAGTGAGATAAGCCTCTCCAGTTTTGACACCTCTGTACTTTTTTTGCCTGTGTGTGTGTGTGTGTGTGTGTGTGGTCTGCGTGTGTGTGCCTATGTCTGTATGCATGTACAGGTGTGCAGGTGTATGTGCACATGTGAGTCCCTGTGTGTGGAAGCCAGTGGTTGATGTGTGTCTTGTTCAGTCATTCTCCACCTTATTTTTATTTTATTTATTTGAGAGACAGAGAAAGAGGGAGACAGAGATAGAGAGAAAGAGAAAGAGAGAGAGAGAGAGAATGGGTGTACCAGGGCCTTTAGCCGCTGCAAACAAACTCCAGATGCATGCACCACTTTGTGCATCTGGCTTACGTGGGTCCTGGGGAATTGAACCTGGGTCCTTTGGCTTTGTATGCAAGAACCTTAACCGCTAAGCCATCTCTCCAGCCCCTCCACCTTACTTTTTGAGACAGTGTCTATCACTGAATCCAGAGCTCACCAATTCAGCCAGGCCTAGACATCGGCCTGTTGCTACCTCCTGAGCCAACAGGTACAGGCCATATGCCCAGGGTGTGGCACAAGTTCTGGGCACCTGAACTCAGGTCCTCGTGCTTGAGTGGCAAGCACTTTACCCACCTAGCCCTTTCTCCATCTTAAAAAAAATATTTTATCTACTTAATTGCAAGCAAAGACAGAGGAGAGAGAGAGAGAGAGAGAGAAAATGGGTGTACCAGGACATCCAGTCACTACAAGTCAACTCCAGATGCATGTGCCACTTTGCACATCTGGCTTTACATGGATCCTGGGGGATCGAAGCTGGTTGTTAGGCTTTGCAGGCAAGTGCTGTAACTGCTGAGCCATCTTTCCAGCCCCCATCTTCCCTCTTTTTAATAAAACTTTTTGGTGTTTCATTCTTTTCTTTTTTTTTTTTTTTTTTCTTTTTGGTGTTTTGGAGGTAGGATCTCACTCTAGCCCAAGCTGACCTGGAATTCACTCTGTATTCTCAGGGTGGCCTTGAACTCACAGCGATCCTCCTACCTCTGCCTCCCGAATGTGCTGGGATTAAAGGCGTGCGCCACCATGCCTGCCTGGTGTTTCATGCTTTTCTTATTGTGGCCTGTAGTAGGTGGTTAATTCACCGTGTGTGCATTCTGATGCGAGCCTTGAATCAGGGTTCTTCGGGAATATTTCCCATTAGTAGGCTATAAAACTTACGCATCACAGTCTGTGCCCTAAGTGTGATTATTGCTACCATGTTGTTAATTCTTTTAGGCCTTTTCGTTGGACAAAAAAAAAGCTGTCTGCTTTATTTATTTATTTTTATTTTTTTTTTCATATTGGAAAAGTAATTATTTATTATGACAAAATAAAACTGTGGACTGTTTTTTGGTCTCATGTACCCTCATTATTCTAGATTTTTCACTTTCACCTACTTGCCAGTGAGCTTTCCTGAGGCACACGCGTGTCAGCTAGGACCTTCAGACGCACACTTGTTCATAGTTCACGCGCTGTTCTAGCGGAAATACAAAAAAGCTAGAAGTATGTTGCAGCCCCAGATTTTCATTTGTATTTCTAATGCACGTAGTTACCAGCTATCGCCCCTTCAATCCTACTCTAAAGTCTTCTGTTCAAATCCATGGTGAAGTGTCTGTTCAATAGTGTTAAAGTCGTGGGTTGAGTGAGTCTTCATTTTAGTGACACAAAATGAATCAGCTGTCGTGAACAAACACTGACACTGAAGACAGCCAGCTAGCAGAATGCCACGGATAATGCAAGTGTATTTGTTTTCTATTTAGTAGTTGGGGGATTTAAAAATTTACCTTTGGCTTCAAGGGCTACGAAAAGGGCCTAAATGTCGGTTGACCCATGATTTACACTGATATATGGTGATCCATAGAAGCTCTGTATTAGACAAAAAGAACAATGCTTATTCAGTTCTCTGCTATGTCAGACAGCCTTTCTAAGTGCATGGCCCGTGATTTATATATTAGAATGTTAAAAATACACTCACATGCGAGTGTACAGCCAAGACCTTCTGGCTGTGCAGAGAGTGGGAGACAACCCTTTCTGAAGTACTTTGTTCTCCGCAGCAATCCTGACTTTATGTTCAGGTTTAAATCATAGTTTTAGATCTATCAAAACCTATGAAGTGAATTTACTGGAAGCTATTTGCACTCTTTTAACCAGGCTTTCAAATATTTTATAACTAGAATTTGAATCCCATTTGGAGCTCTATTAATTCAAATTCTACTGGTCAAATAGAACTCTGGGAATGAAGAGTATCATATATATATATGGAGAGAGAGAGAGAGAGAGTCAAACTCAATAGACTGGGCTTTTATGAGAGAGAGCAAGAGGGAGAGAATTGTTGCACTAGGGCCTCCTCCAGCCAATATAATCAAACTCCAGATGCGTACAACCTTGTACATGTGCAACCTTGTACATGTGTCACCTTGTGCATCTGGCTTATGTGGGATCTGGGGAGTTAAACATGGGTCTTTAGGCTTCGCAAGCAAATGCCTTAACTACTAAGCCATCTTTCTAGCCCCATCCTAGATATGTTTTTTTTGCCAGAGATTGATCCAGTAACCTTGAAACTTATCTTTTTGCCACATTTTGCCCCTTTCTTGTCATATTTTGTTAATAAGAATAATTTCTGGGCTGGAGAGATGGCTTAGCAGTTAAGACCCAGGTTCAATTCACTAGGACCCACGTAAGCCAGATGCCCAAGGTGGTGCAGATGTATGCATATGGAGTTCGTTTGCAATGGCTGGAGATCATGGTGCACCCATTCTCTCTCTCCCCCCCCTTTTTCTCCCTCAAATAAAATAAAATAAAATAAAATAAAATAAAATAAAATAAAATAAAGAAAAGAATAATTTACACAAAATTCCTAGGAGATTTAGAGAATCTGTGGAATTTGGGCTGAAATAAAAGATTATTTTAATTATCATTGTGTTTGCTGAAAAATGGAGTGTATTTGATGCATGTGAGTGTGCATCAAGAATCGTTGCATAGACTCGTAATTGGCTAGTTAGCTACATTTGTTTGCATGGTTGCCTTTCTTACAAAAACTTCCCGTGTTTCTAGCAGTACAGTAAAATGAAATATGACTCCTTGTGAAATGAAGAAAGGTCTACACTTAGAGATTACTCAAACGCTTTGAAAGAATCCTTAAGCCTTTCCTGACTTTTTTTTGATGGTTTTATTCTTCTTGGGGTCAGAAATAAAAACTTCCAACTCATCCTGTCTAAAGATTTCTTGGAAACTGAGATAAGAGCAAATGGGTCCTTTATCAGTGGGTTTTGTCTCTGAGTTCTAGGCACACTTAAGATTTCTGATGGTGCTCTGTTATTTATGACTTTGGTTTTGGCTTGTGTTTTTACAGGATTTTGTGGTTTAGCCTTATTTTTTTGGCAGTTTTTGAATAGGTTTTGAAGTAGATCTAGATTTATTTTTTTAAAGAAAGTGGTGAACAATATTCCTCTGTGTGTGGTCTTTCTTTGACTAAAAGGATTTAGAAACTATTTTCCTTAAGATGTGGTTGAAGAAATCTTTTTTTTTTTTTTTGGTTTTGCAAGGAAGGGTCTCACTCTGGCCCAGGCTGACCTGGATTTGACTATGTAGTCTCAGGGTGGCCTCGAACTCTCGGCAATCCTCCTACCTCTGCCTCCCGAGTGCTGGGATTAAAGGCGTGCGCCACCACGAGCAGCTGGTTGAAGAAATCTTATATTGAGCTTATAAATCTAGGAGAATGTCTCTGACCAGGAACTGTGTGCACTGAAGACTTTAAAAATCTGTCTTTGGGCTGGAGAGATGGCACAGTGATTGAGGTGCTCGCCTGGAAAGCCAAAGGATCCAGGTTCAGTTCTCCAGGACCCATGTAAGGCAGATGCACAAGGTGGCGCATGTGTCTGGAGTTCCTTTGCAGAGGCTGGAGGCCCTGGCGCACCATTCTTTTTCTCTCTCTCTCAAATAATTACATTAATATATATGTATTAAAAATATGTCTCTAATCAATTATTTAGTGCACAGTGAACTTTGTCAGAGTCAGATCAAATCCAAGAGGCACACAACAAGAGCTGACTTAGGGATTGCTAACTCTAAGAGGAGACAGCTGAGAACCAATGGGCAGAACGCTTGGTTCCAGAACTAAAGAGTTACTTCCACACACTTACACTAACATAAGCCACTTGGGTCGCGAGTCAGGAGAAGGCTGGCCTTCAGCGTGCTGTGTTATTTTCTTTATATACATATCCTTTCAGGAGATTTCTATTTATCCTACAGTCTCCAAATGTCAAGAGTTTTCAGTGTTTCCATTTCACCTTGGTTAATCTCTCTCTCTTTCTTTTTGTGAGTCTTTTGGTCATTTCCCAACTGCCTGAATGCTTGCATTTTCACAATCATTACTTAGACACACGAAGCCACAAATGCCTCCCCCAGGCTGGCGTGTGGAGCTGTCTTCTACCGTAAGTAATCTAGCCTTCATTTTGCTGTCTGTCCTGCCTTGTCCTTGTCTCCATCTCCTCTCCCCATTGCTCTAGAGAAGGGTGCATTTCTCCCCTGAGCCTTCCTTCCCGTGGGCTTTTCTCGGTCCGAGTCGAAGACTTTCTTTTCAGGTATATTGGACCCTAGCCTGGTTCTGGGGGCAGTGCCTGAAGTGGGAGACATACACAGAAGCATTAGGAAGTAAGGGTTTCATTGTGTGCGTGTTTCTTGTATAATTTTAGAAAGTCCCTTGGCATCTAGGCCCAAGTGATGCTTCCCTATTCTGGCCTTTCCCCTTTCCTGTGCTAATTAGCATTGGGTTCTATGAGGAGGCTGTGGCACTGACTCTGTGGATCCTCCCATACATAGTATATCATTACAGTTGCCAGGTTTTTTTTCCAGTTGATTCTTTTATTTATTTAGTATTATTAACAATATATTTTGTATGGCTACATCATGTGTTGGTAACCTCTTTCCCCCAAAAAACTGACTGCTGCTTCCACAATGCATAATCCAGTTGATTCTTCTTCTTTTTTTTTTTAAATTTTTATTTATTTAATTGAGAGTGACCAACAGAGAGAGAAAGAAGGAGAGAGAGAGAGAGAGAGAAAGAATGGGTGCACCAGGGCCTCCAGCCACTGCAAATGAATGAACTCCAGATGCATGCGCCCCCTTGTGCATCTGGCTTACGTGGGTCCTGGGGAACTGAGCCTTGAACCGGGGTCCTTAGGTTTCGCAAGCAAGCGTGTAACCACTAAGTCTTCTCTCCAGCCCCCAGTCGATTCTTATTCAGCTCAATAATTCATTCTCTGTGTTAGTAGAAAATGGTGTGAGGATATTGAGATCAGAAAGACGACCTCTCTGTGTGTTCTGGAGAGATTGCTTTCTTGCTGGCTCAAAGAAGAGGAGACATTAAAATGCTGAGAAACTTTAACCTTGGTTTCAGAGAGGCCAGATTCATCACTTGCTTCTCTCACTAGTGAAACCAGTTTGGCATGCCCTTCATCATTTCTTATTTTATAAGCTCTTTGCTTTGTTTATGAAACAAGACCTCTTACAAAGGTACAAACAATGCTGGGAAATAGATGTGTGTGCTAGTTATAGTCTACTGAGGCATATTTACCATGCTGCTAGCTGCTGGAGTAGATTAAAATCTCCAGGTGGGCTGGAGAGATGGCTTAGCGGTTAAGCGCTTGCCTATGAAGCCTAAGGACCCCAGTTTGAGGCTCGATTCCCCAGGACCCACATAAGCCAGATGCACAAGGTGGCACATGCATCTGGAGTTTGTTTGCAGTGGCTGGAGGCCCTGGTGTGCCCATTCTCTCTCTCTCTCTCTCTGACTCTCTCTCTGTCTGTCTGTTGCTAATAAAATAAAATAATAAAATAAAATAAAATAAAAATCTCCAGGTGCGCCTAGCTATGTTGTGCTATCCATTTTTCCATTTATTGAGAATACTGCATTTTTTTTGAGGTAGGGTGTCACTCTAGCCCAGGCTGAGCAGGAACTCACTTTGTAGTCCCTGGCTGGCCTCGAAATCACAGCAATCCTCCTGTGTCTGCCTCCTGAGTGAGTGCTGGGATTAAAGGCATGCACCACCAAACTGTAATTCCTTGCTACGTCATGTGTAACGAACATGAACCATTTAGTTTGAACCAAACTTTTAACTTCTGCTTTACTTCATTTACTTTTTCTCACAGAGAAGAGGGAGATTGTGATGATTAAATGAAGTAACAGTAATTATTTAATTAAAATACAATAATTAAGATTAGAGGCAGTCAATAGTGGCATGTCTGTTATGAGGGAAACCAACCACTCTCTAATTGGACTGGAGGCCGGCTCCATGGGAGGGAACACATCCCTGATACTGAAAACCTATTACGGGGTAGTCATGAGCCCTAGGTGTGTAACATCTGCTGGTGTCACGCTAAATGTATATACTATGCTCACCAAACTGCCCAGTAAGCACTTCTCTTAATGTGCACATCCATATATTAATGCTACTCTCACTTTTGGTTAGAGAAGCTTCTCTTTTCAGATGGTGGTGACCTTGGGATGACTCAGAAGGCACCATGGTGCTGAGAATGAGGGACAGAGGAGTGCTCAGCACTGAAACATCTCTAACCCACCTTCCAAGGCTCAGGGTCCAATGCTAAAGAGGGGGCTTTAGGCAGCGAGCAGGTGACCTGACATTACTGTCCTTTGAAAAGAAGCCCCTGGTTGCTGTTCTACCCCTTCTACAAGTACATGTGCTCTGGGAAGACCCTGCCAGTCACCAAATCTGATGAAACCTTGATCTTGGACCTTCTGGCCTCTAGAACAATGAGAAATACATTTCCTGTTATTTTTAAACTTACCCAGTTCGTGATGTTTCATTATAGTAGTTGAGTGGACTTAGATACTGGTTGTTTATCTCTCAATCAGTTGGCCTATCTGTTGTCATCATTATCCATCTACATGAGGCACAGAACTAATAATTCTTAACTCCTTAAGTTTCATGATTGTTTTATAGTAGTGACAATGTTCTTCTATATAGCCACAGCACAATTATTAAAATCAGAACATTACCAACTATTACAACATTATACATTTTTGGTCTTTATTCAGATATTATTTATTTATTTATTTGAGACAGATGGAGAGAGAGAGAGAATGAGAATGGGCACACCAGGGCCTCCAGCCACTGCAAACAAACTCCATACCCATGTGCCACCATGTGCATCTGGCTTATATGGGACCTGGAGAATCAAACCTGAGTCCCCAGGCTTCACAGGCAAGTGCCTTAACTGCTAAGCCATCTCTCCAGCCCATTATTCAGATTTTTTTTTTAGAGAGAGAGAGAGAGAAAGAAAGAAAGAAAGAAAGAAAGAAAGAAAGAAAGAAAGAGAGAGAATGGGCACGTTAGTGGTCTCTCAGCCACTACGAATGAACTCCAGATGCATGCTCCCCCTTGTGGGCAAGTGCAGCATTGCGTCCTGGCATCACTTTTTGCATCTGGCTAAATGTGGGACCTGGAGATTGGAATCGGCGTCCTTAAGCCTTTCGTTGTCACATGTCTTAACCCTATAAGCATCTGAACTAGACTAGCTTTATAAAATTAAGCAGGGCATGGCTGGAGAGATGGCTCAGAGGTGAAGGTGCTTGCCTGCACAGCCTAAGGACCCAGATTTGATTCCCCAGTACCCATGAAAAGCCAGATGAACAAAGTGACACATGCATCTGGAGTTTGCTTGCAGTGCCTACAGGCCACGGCATGCCCATTCTCTCTCTATCGCTCTCTGTCAAATAAATAAAATATATTAAAATAGGGTAACTATTTTGTATGCTTTCTCTTAAAATTTATGTTTGCGGGTGTTGCCTCATGATTGGAAAGAGGTGTTACACTTTATCAAAACCAATCCAAAATAATTTTTTTTTCTGAGGTTAGGGTTTCACTCTAGTCCAGGTTGACCTGGAATTCACTATGTAGTCTCAGGCTGGCCTTGAACTCACGGTGATCCTCCTACCTCTGCCTCCCGAGTGCTGGGATTAAAGGCGTGTGCCACCACGCCCGGCTCAAAAAAAAATTTTAAAACTGAATCCATCACACAAGATGTATACGACAGGAATTTCTCCCACTAACTGGTAAGATTAAAGATGACTTTGATGACTTAATATGCTGTCTGTCAGGTTTTTCTACCTCAAAGCCACCACTATTTCTTTTTCGCCATTGATAATGTCTCCCAGGAAGATATCCTGAGACCATGGCAATGCCTTTAACTATTATCTATTAGTTTTGCCATCTACTGGGCTCTCCTACTTCCATCAAATACTGCCGCGAGTATTACATAGTTACCTTGTGTTTTATAACTCTTTTGTACATTCGTGAGTCGCTTTTCAAATATAATGAAGATCTTTATCTTCTCTCATTTTTCACTGTGAGCAATATTGGCGCAGGGATTATTGTGTTGATAAATGGGCTTTAATAATTTATTATTATTTATTTTGATGCCCAAATTACCCTAGTTTCAGCAAGAAGGAAACTTTCCAACTGGCTTCTGTATCCTTTTGCTGTGTCTTCATATTTTCTTTTTACAGAAATTATGTACTTTCTAGTGCATAAAGATGTTTCTACCTTATGTTGTAATTTCCCTGACCTAGACCTGGAACTGGACATTTATCATGAAGATATATTCATTTTCTATTGGGATAAATCATTTATAGATTGATATATTTCTATCTACCTACCTATCACCTATCTATCAGTCTACCAATCATCTATCTCTCATCTATCTCCTCTCTGCTCGTCTTTTCTTTTTCTTTTTCTTTTTTTTTTGGTTTTGCGAGGTAGGGTCTCACTCTGGTCCAGACTGACCTGGAATTAACTATGTAGTCTCAGGGTGGCCTCGAACTCTCGGCGATCCTCCTACCTCTGCCTCCCAAGTGCTGGGATTAAAGGCGTGCGCCACCACGTCCGGCTCTGTTCGTCTTTTCTATTTTTACTTAAAAACTATTATTGTTTACCAATACTGCTATTTCTAATCTAGTACCACGGGGTTTATTCCAGCTTTCTCTCTTTCCGTATTGGTGACTCCTTTTTCCAGCATCAGGAAACCTGGCTGCCATTATTCATAATGCACTGAGTTACTAACCCGGGAATACAAGAAATAATTGCTTCAGATGAGATTGGGCACGTTCAGGGTGTTATGGCTGTGGATGAAAATTGCCTCAGATGGCCAGCCCATGCCTCTGCAAGGGCTCTTATTAAGTAGTGTTCAGTACTTGCGTAGAATTCTTTTGGCGTTTTAACTTGTGGGCATGCTGTCTAACTCCTGGGTGAAGCAATGAAATGGTTTAGAATCTTCTCGGCTCATTCACTGTGAGGTTATTCACTTGCAACATCATTGCTTTGTTTTGTTTGTACTCCATTTTGGGGAGTTTTCTCTTATCCTTACTGATTTTCTTACTTTTTGCCCCCTTTCACGGGTATGGAAAATATTAACATAGTCTCAAAAGGGAAGACAGTACCGACAGTATACACAGAAACAAACCCCTTCTCTCAGCCCTCTGTCCTTAGCTTCTGTAGGTAAACCATTGCATTAGTCGTAGCCCCTGACTTGTGCTTCTTTAGTTTTCTTGCACAAACGATCAGATACTTTATCTTCCCCTTCCTTCCTTCCTTCCTTCCTTCCTTCCTTCCTTCCTTCCTTCCTTCCTTCCTTCCCTTCCCTTTCTTTCTTTCTTTCTTTCTTTCTTATTCATTTTTTTTAGAGAGAGACACAGAGAGACAGAGAGAGGGAGAGGGAGAGGGAGACAGATCGAGATGGGCGCGCCAGCAGTCTCTCAGCTGCTGTGAATGAAATCCAGATGCGTCGCCCCCTTTGTGGTCAATTGCGGCATTGCGCCCTTGCGTCACTTTGCATCTGGCTAAACGTGGGACCTGGAGATTGGAACCTGGTTCTTAGGCTTAGCAGGCAGGTGCCTTAACCGCTAAGCCATCTCTCCAGCCCTTCTCTTCTTTCTTAACAAAAAGGAGAGTCCTATACCCTGCCTCATTTTACCCAGCCTTACTCATTCTTTTGTATAGTTTCTTAGCACTCTGCTTGATAGATATCCCAGTTTATTTCAGTAACCTCGCTGTTTTAGGCACGTTACTTCTACCACATTTTATTAGCACAGAATGCTTTAAGGAAGGGACTGGACCTTAAGCATTTTCAAATTTTTGGAGATGTAACTGCATAGCAAATTACAGAATCGTGGAGATTCTCTATCCTAAGGGATATATAAGTACTTTTGTTAGATATGACCAAGTTCTCTTCCATAAAAGCAGAACCAATTTTCATTGCAGCCGACGTGATATGATCACACTTGGAAGGCCTCCAGGGAATGATAAAACTCACTCCACAATAGCGGTGACTTGGGCAATAAGGAATGCAATAACCTATAAGAATACGGAAGGTTGACAAATGACAGTCAGTTTGATGATAATGTGCTGGAGAGGTTCTCTTCTTGCTCTTTGTAGTTTACAATAGCAACAAAGAACACAAAAGACTTCAAAGCAAAAGTAATAAGAAACATGCAAATCCAGTTGTCAGAAAACTGTAAAGCAGTCTCCGAAGACACCAACGTAAGCTTGAAAACCTAGAAGGACATGCTTTCTTTTGGGTACGATGAATCAGTAGTATAAAGGAATGAAGTGTTTAGTTAATGTATAATTGCAGTCTTATGCTTGTTTTGTTTTTTGTTGCAGAGGTACAAACAATAATCAGGAATCAAAAAAAAGTTATGAAGAGCAGTTAGCACAACTTAATATTCTATTGTAAAATACTATGGGGGTTTTGCTATCAAAACCCTTGTACATTTGTACTTAGAACATTGGAGGGTTGGAGAGATGGCTTAGTGGCTAAGGTGCTTGCTTGCAAAGCCAAAGGACCCAGGTTCAACTCCCCAGTACCCACATAAGCCAGGTGCACAAGGGGGCTCATGCATCTGGAGTTTGTTTGCAGAGGCTAGAGGCCCTGACACACCCATTCTCTCTCTCTGCCTCTTTCTCTCTCCCCCCTCTCTTTCTCAAATAAATTAATTAAAATAACATTTTTTTTAAAAAAAGAACATTGGAGCAGCAGAAAATAAAGTGCAGTTGTCTCAAGTATACTGAACCTTAGTGCATAAAAGGTTGTTTCCATAAATGGAACAGAAGGTGCAATTTATTCATTTGGATAAGGACAAAATTAGAGCCGTACCCTGTATTATGTATCAAAATGTGAAATATAAAACTACATGGGCACAAGGAGAAAACATGGTGCAGTGGGCATCTAGTTCGTCCAATAAGAAGCCCAGTCCCTGCCTCATTGTATGGAAACAAGCTTCAGAAGTAATTTAATTAAAGGCTCGTAGTGTTTCCCTACCCTACAGTGGTGGTTTACTTAGTCTTCCAACACACAGGCCTGCTGCATCCGCGCTTACTTAGGATCCACGAGGCTGAGGAGGTTGCCATCTGCTCATTTCAGTGCCTGGAGGGTTGGTGAGAATTGACATCCAGTTTCATGATGTCATTCATGCCTGTTGATGCTATTTCCTCTTCTTTATGTCCTCTTTTGTACCATTCCTCTTTTTTATCCTCCTGTTTTTACCCTATCCTTTAAAATATGGTTTACAGTGATATATTCAGTACTTCACTGTCATTTGTTTTCCTTATTGAGTTTTCTATACACAATTTAGTGTCAACGTAGGATATGGCACTACAGTTGGTAAGTTGCTTATCTGAATTCTTCTCTAGGTTACAATCTCTTAGAGGACTTTATTTTTTTATATAAAGATCTTTATTTTTATTTATTTATTTATTAGAGACAGAGAGAAGGAGAGAGAGACAGAGAGAGTGAGAGTGGGTGCACCAGGGCCTCTAGCCACTGCAGAGAAACTCCAGACGCATGCACCACCATATGCATCTGGCTTATGTGGAACCTGGAGAATCGAACCAGGGTCCTTAGGCTTCACAGGCATGTGCCTTAACCAATAAGCCATCTCTCCAGCCTGAGAACTTTATTTTATTTAAGATTTTATTTCACTTATTTATTTGAGGGAGAAAGAGGGGGGAGAGAGATGGAGGGAGAGAGAGAGAGAGAGGGAGAGGGAGAAAGAAGGAAAGAAAAAGAGAAAGAAAGAAAGAAAGAAAGAAAGAAAGAAAGAAAGAAAGAAAAAGAAAGAAAGAAAGAGAATGGGTACGCTAGGACCTCTAGCTGCTGCAAAGGGACTCCAGATGCATGCACCACCTTGTGCATCTGGCTTACGTGGGTACTGGGAAATCGAACCTGGATCCTTAGGCTCTGCAGACAATCACCTTAACTGCTAAGCCACCTCTCCAGTCTGAGAACCTTATTTTATTTGATTTTGTATTTCTAGTAACCTCCATAGACACTGGCATAAGGGTGAAAGTTTATTGTTAATTTGATGCTTTATTATTCATCATTTATTCATTATTGACTTGATGCCTTATTGGTCATTTATTTATTATTAATTTGATACTTTATTATTAATCATCATAAGCTAGGCTGTGGGTCAACAACCTTCAGAAGGTATCAGCATAACGCAGAGATTTAAATGACACTCATAAAACTCCATTGAAGGTCTGGATCCTTTTCAAGGTCTCCGTGGGAGTTAATTTGAGCTCATGACTAAGCACTCAACACGGGGGTGAAATAGCTCATGTCTTTTTGGTTTTCCATCAATGGCAGGAAGCAGTCAAACGGTCTCATCCAATTGTAAGACGTCTGAAGACGCTATTGAAATAGAGTCTGCGAAGGCGGTCCCTGTCTGGGCCTGAACTCCTTCCGTCTTGTCTGTAGGAAGAATGCACGTGAAGAGGAGCTGCTGTGACATCTGTAACTCATTCACCCCTGGGCTCAATGCCACCAGATGGGTTGGCTAGACGGTTGCCTTCCTCTTTCAGGGTGACTTGTAGGTTTCCGGAAGCCGCGCAATTGAGAATGTATCACCCCGTGTCGGGATGTTGAGCCTGCAACCGGGTTTAGATGCCTGTCTAAATTACCCAGGTCATGGTTCGTGAATTTATAGCCCTGAGAAGAGAAGTTGTATATTTTAGCTGAAGTTTTATGAGCGTAGTTCAGTCCTATGCAATGGTATTAAACATATTTTCAAGCTCATCCGTCCCCCCGAAAAGTTTCTTAAGAAATTACAATTCCACATTCATTTCTCTCTTTGTTTAAATCGTACAGCATAGCTTTTGTTGATGTGCCTGCATTTTCTGTGAGACCATTGAATTGTATATAACAGTTATGACTGCTGACGAGAAAGGTGGTGTTGTGTACTTGAATGTATATGAATGCATATATATGATTTCTTCCATGTGCTTTTGATTGCATAACCTGCCAACAAACATATGAACACAGTTTCTAGCTTTATACTTCACATATCCAGTGAATAAGAAATTATTATTTTTTTTCGAGAACTGGACACTGATCATTATAATGAAAAAAGAGCAAGACTAAGCCGGGTGTGGTGGCACACGCCTTTAATCTCAGCACTGGGGACGCAGAGGTAGGAGGATCGCCATGAGTTCAAGGCCACCCTGAGATTACGTAGTGAATTCTAGGTCAGCCTGGGCTAGAGTGAGACCATACTAAAAAAAAAAACAAGAATTTATTTTTTATGCACCCAATCTATGTTTCCTCATCTTGATATGAATATATATATATATATATATACACATACATACACACACACACACACACACACACACATATATATATATATTGCACATACTATTTCCATCATTAAAGTGAAATAGAAGTTCATAGCTTGCAGTGAATATCTACATATTGGTTTTAGCCTTTAATAGCCATTTTGCTCAGTTCATTAATTGGTACTCATGAAAGAACACCAATTTTTCATAAAGAAGGTTTTGAGGGCTGGAGAGATAGTCCAGTGGTTAAGGACATTTGCCTGTGAAATCTAATGACCTGGGTTTGATTCCCCAGTACCCATGTAAAGCCAGATGCACAAAGTGGCACATGCATTTGGAGTTTGTTTGTAGCTGCTGGAGGCCCTGGTGTGCCCATTCTCTCTCTCTGGGTAGTGTAATATCAAAGACTTTTTTGGGGGGGCTGGAGAGATAGCTTAGCAGTTAAGGCACTTGCCTGTGAAGCACAAAGGACCTAGGTTCAATTCCCTAGTACCTACATAAGCCAGATTCTCAAGGTGGCACCTGCATCTGGAGAGTTTTCAGTGGCTAAAGGCCCTGGTGTGCTCTTTCTCTCTCTCTATTTCTCTCTGTCTTTTCTCTCTCTCTCTCTCTCAAATAAATAAAATATTTTTTAAAGAGACATTTTTAATCCTGGATTTAAAAGTGTACTGGTAATTATAAGATCACCTTCAGTTATCCAGATAATTTTATTTTTTTAATAAAAGTAATGTGCCTGCACCAGTTATATGCTGACTTACACCTTTTAATTTTTTAAAAAATATATTTTTATTTATTTATTTATTAGAGACAGAGAGAGGGAAAGAGAGAGAGGGAGAGTGATAGTGGGTGCTCCAGGACCTCTAGCCACTGCAAATGAACTCCAGACCGTGCACCCCCTTGTGCATCTGGCTTACCTGGAGAATCAAACTGGGATCCTTAGGCAAATATCTTAATTGCTAAGCCATCTCTCCAGCCCCACCTTTTAACTTAAAAAAATTATTTATTTATTTGACAGAGAAAGGGGGGGAAGAGAATGGGCGTACCAGGGCCTCCAGCCACTGCAAATGAACTCCAGATACATGTGCCCCCTTGTGCATCTGGCTAATGTGGTCTCTGGGGAATCGAACCTGGGTCTTTTGGCTTTTCAGGCAAACACTTTAACTGCTAAGCCATCCCTCCAGCCCTAGCCTTTTAACTTTTAAAACATGCAATTGAAAATATGTTTCTGTGTGGGAAGTGATACCAATATTTATTATAAAAATACAAAGATTTATAAATAATAATGCAGAGTAAACTGGATAGTTCATTGCTCTTGTCCAAGAACAGCTTTCACTCTAAAACTTCATTTTTCTTATTTGTTTTCTTACTATTACATTTGCAATAATGGACATACATATTATAGTTTCATTCACATTCTGCGTACTTTTAGACAGTGCATAGTTTTAGACATAGAACATGCCCAATCACTGGACATAAAGAAAACAAACCTCTGTTGAGATATAGCATGCCCATGTCTCTAAACTTTTTGAATCTTTTCTAATTGAAATATAGCTGAAGGGAAAGAAAGTTTGACGCTACTAAACCAATTTTATCATCAAGATTATTAGCATGTAGCATATTACAAACTACCAAATAGATCTACTTTTGGTGTCATGCTCCCATCTGGGTTAGTGGAGAGAAGTTTGTCTAATGAGGTCTGGGATCTGGCATTACCTGTGACTTGGAATTCCTGGAATTTACTCTGTAGTCTCAGGGTGGCCTCGAACTCATGGTGAGCCACCTATCCCAGCCTCCCAAGTGCTGGGATGAAAGGCGTGCACCACCACTATGTGTTCACAAAAATTAGAGGGCTGGAGAGATGGCTTAGTGGTTAAGGCGCCTGCCTGCCAAGCCTAAGAACACCTTTTCGATTCTCCAGCTCCCACGTTTAGCAAGACACAAAGTGACTTAAGGGTGCAATGTCACACTTGTCCACAAGGGGGCGCACGCATCTGGAGTTTGTTCACAGCAGCTGAGAGGCTGCTGGCATGCCCATTCTCTATCTGTCTCTCTCTGTCACTCTTTCTCTGACTCTCTCCAAAAAAAAAAAAAATAAAAGATTAGTAAGAACAAGGCTGAACTGCGGCAACATTTCTCTCTTATATCTTGATTTAAAAAAAATCACATTTAGGCCTTGCCACTCAAGAAAGCAACTCAACTTCTCATATCATTTCTTTTTTTTTAATTATTTTTTTATTTAAGGGAAAGATAAAGAGGGATGGGGAGGGGAGAGAGAATGGTGCACCAGGGCCTCTAGCCACTGAAAATGAACTCCAGAAGCATGCACCACCTTAAGTGGGTCCTGGGGAAATCAAACCTGGGTCCTTTGGCTTTGGAAGCAAGTGTCTTAGCTGCTAAGTTATCTCTCCAGCTCCTCTTCATATCATTTAAGTTATCCCAAATACATATAAATACCAGATAGGGACATTTATTTTTCTAGCTAAGTAACTCAAAAGATACAAAATGCCAAAAAGATTTCTAATGTGAGTCAGAGAACTGGCATTTTGATTCTTGTCCAGAACCATTCTGTGGATGACGAAGGATCAGCTCAAGTGGTCTCTAACCATTCCTCAGAGTATTTGCAGGCATATGTACTTTTTAGTTCAGAATTATTTTGATCATCTTTTCTCTGGGGCACCATTATAATAAAACATATGAATATTCTGGCATGAAAACATAGACCTCCATGCTAATTGGAATAGGGAAAACATTTTAAAGAGTCTGGAATCAGTTCATATCAGATATCGCCTTGATTTAAATTGTTTTTTTTCCACCAAATGAGTTGAGTAAAAACTTAGCGTTCCTATTTTCTGTGATTTTTGGTATTATATCCAGGAGACCGTTACTTGACGATTCTCCCACTACACTTTGTTCTAGATGGTTGTAGTTTCAAGTCTTATATGTAAATTCTTCATACATTACTTTTTCATGTGGTGAAAGAAACCAGGTTCAGTTTCATTATTCTGCACATGGACATAGAGTTTTCCCAGCACTGCTTGTTCGGGAGACTGTCTATTCCACATTGTGTATTCTTGACAGCTTTCTAAAAGTCTATTGGCCATAACAGGTGAAGACTAGGTGGCATATACACACGTGATGGACTGTTCCTTACTTATAAAGAACATGAAATTACATCATTTGCAGGAGCTAGATGGACCTAATGTTAGACAAAATAATCCAGGCTTGGAAAGCTTTTCGTTCATATGTGGAATTGGGGTGGGAGGAGATGAAAGTGAAAGGGAGGTTATTGAAGATATGGGAAAAGCTAAAAAGGGGAATAAAATAAAAAATAAAATAAAAAGGGGACAAGTGTGATCAGACATGTTACATTTGTGCATAAAATGTCACAGTAAAGCCCATTATTATGTGTCATTTATATGCACTCATAAATGAGGGTTGATGTCATGTTATATGTTTCTTAGTATATTAAAAAAAACCTGAATGGGTTCCTCGGCATACGAGTGGGTTCTCTCTCTGGCATATGACATGAGTGTCTTTCCTAAAGTCGAGGGCCTTTTGTAATCCACATCCCATCCTGGCTTGTGGGTGATCTATCCCACTGGGGTGGGGAAGGAGGTTAGGGCAAAGGCCTAACTGGAAAGAGAAAGTTTGTGGGTTCTGTCTAAAGTGACCAAGTCCTCTCTGTCAGGGACACCACCACGGGACGGTTTGTAGGCCATACCGAGGGTGTGTTGAGCGTGGCCTTCTCTTATGACAACCAGCAGATTGTCTCTGGGGCCCCGAGACAATACCATAAAGCCCTGGAGTACCTTCGGTGTTTGCAAGTTCACTGACCAGGATGAGAGTCATTCGGAATGGGTGTCTTGAGTCCCTTCCTCCCCCCATCAGCAGCGACCCAATTGTTGTTTCCCATGGCTGGGACAAACTGGTCAAGTTTTGGAATTTGGCTAACTGTGAGCTGATGACCTTGACCACACACACACACTCTCTGAACACAGTGACTGTGTCTCCAGATGGATCTCTTTGTGCTTCTGGGGGCCAAGGATGGCCGGGCTATGCTGTGGGATATCAATGACAACAGGCACCTTTATACACGACATGGTGGGGACATCATCAATGCCCTGGGCTTCAGCCCCAACTGCTATTGGCTGTCTGCCGCCAGGGACCCCAGCATATAGATCTGGGACTTGGAGGGTGACGTCATAGTAGAGGAACTGAAGCCAGAAGTAATCAGTATTTGAAGCAAGGCCGAGCCACCCCACTGCTCCTCTCTGGCTTTGTCTGCCGAGGGTCAGACACGGTTTGCTGGCTACACGGACCACCTGGTGTGAGTGTGGCAGGTGACCATGGGCACTGGAACTTCATAGCCGAGTTTTACAAATAAAAAATTAGCTTTCAGGGCTGGAGAGATGGCTTAGCGGTTAAACGCTTGCCTATGAAGCCTAAGGACCCCGGTTCGAGGCTTGATTCTCCAGGACCCACGTAAGCCAGATGCACAAGGGGGCACATGCATCTGGAGTTCGTTTGCAGTGGCTGGAGGCCCTGGCGCGCCCATTCTCTCTCTCTCTCTCTACCTGCCTATTTCTGTATCTCTCTCTCTCTCAAATAAATAAATAATAAAATATTTTTAAAAAATTAGCTTTCAGAAAAAAGAAGAATATTTTTAATTTCAAAGTTGAAATTAAGAAATCCCTGAGGGGCTGGAGAAATGGCTTAGTGGTTAAGGCTTTTGTCTGTGAAGCCAAAGGACCCAGGTTTGATTCCCCAGGACCCATGTAAGCCAGATGCACAAGGGGCGCATGCATCTGGAGTTTGTTTGCAGTGGTTGGAGACCCTGGTGTGTCCATTCTTTCTCTATCTTCTCTCTCTCTCTGCTTGCAAATAAATAAATAAAATTGAAAAAAAAATAACTGAGGAACTATGGAGATAGGTCAGTGGGTAAAGTACTTTATAAGTAAGAGGACTTGAGGAGTTGGGTCCCCAGTAGCCATGTGAATGCTGGCTGTGGTGACACATGTCTGTAGTCTGACTGCTACGGAGGCAGAAGTAGGTGGATCCCTGTGGCTGCCCAGCCAGCTACTGTAACCTAGTTGGCGAGCTCCAGGCTAAAGTAGGTGGATGGATTTATTGAGAATAACACCAAGGTTATCTTTTGGCTTCTACGAACATGAGTGTGTGCACACACATGTGCATGTACACACACAAACATGCATGCACACACATTTACTAATGAAAGAACTGACTGACCTATTTAGCAAAGCTCAGTCCATGCATAATGGAGTAGAAGCAGAAGGCAGCATTCATTATTAACTAAGCTTGGCAAATATAGAACTAAATAAAATTAATGAATTTTGTCTAATCAAATTCCTCAGAGATTTTCATAGCATGCCCTATTCCCTAAGCCTGTTTTTTTTTTTTTTTGAACCATTTTACAGTTCGTAAGTGAAGAATACATTTGAGCAAGGCTCTTGGGGCAGCGCCTAGAGAACACAAGTGCTGGCGGCATTTCCTAACGACGTCAGGTTCCTGCTCTCACTCCAAGCACACGGTCACTCGGAATATGGAAGGAGCACAGCTCTGTGCTTGAAAACCGGCTTGGGGCGGGGGGAGGTTCACAGAAACAAGTTCAAGTCCCTGCCCTTCGGCAAAGTCACGGTGCAATGAGGAGTGAACCTAGAAAGCGACAACTTCGAAAACGATATAAATATAAATAGATATAAATTCTCTATAGGAGAATGAAGTTGACACACTAATAATGTTTTCGTGTCCAGATGTAACAAGGGCGTCATGTTGTGGAGATGCATGTGGGAACCAGACCTAGATAAGCGGCCCAACATTTATCATCCAGACATCCAGGAGACATACCACCTGCTCAGAAACCTTCAACAACGAGCATGTTTGATCTGCTTTGACTTGAGATATTAATATATTTGTTGATTTTTATTCTTGAGGTAGGGTCTCACTCTAGCTCCGGCTGACCTGTCCCTACTCATTGTAATATACAATACGAAGACACATAAATATAGGTCTGGGATCTATAAACTCTCGTGTTGACGGGATGTTTCCTGATGTTTAGTGGACATCCGTGTAGCGTATCACTGTGAGCTAGCATGTCTCACGGACTCAGTTTGTCTTACTTTCATACTTTCATACACCAACCAGCTTTCTAATAACATAGCCCTGCGCCCCACAGGCACGTGCAGGAAGCCCATGCCGCCTCACATAATCAGATGGTCCTTTGACTGTGAGAGCGTACTTGCCATTGTCAGCATGTCAATTGGCCTGGATGGGACTCTTTTCCCTGGACAATGACATGGGAAGGCTAACATTGGGACAGTCTTGGGTAATTCCTGGAGGAGTGGGTCACTCTGATGGGCATTTTGGCTTCATGCATGGAGGGCAGGCGCCTACTGCCTCTTATTGTGCTGACCCAGCCGGGTCCTAAATGCATAACTCTGAAGGTGGACTCTGGCGTTAGGCAAGCTGCTGGAGGTGACAAAGGTCATAGCATAACAATCAGGCTTGTGAGTCTCCAGCTTTAGCAGAAGAGAAACCAGCAGGAGAACTTCATCCCACCTGCTCAGAAACCTTCAACAACGAGCATGTTTGATCTGCTTTGACTTGAGATATTAATATAGATTTTTTTTTTCCTTGAGGTAGGGTCTCACTCTAGCTCCGGCTGACCTGGAATTCACTCTGTAGTCTCAGGGTGGCCTCGAACTCATGGCCATCCTCCTACCTCTACCTCCTGAGTGCTGGGATTAAAGGTGTGCACCACCACACCTGGCTAAGATAGTAATATCGTTTTTAAAAACTTTAAAAATATTTTATTTATTTGTGTGAGAGGGAGAGAAAAAGAGTGAGTGAGAGTGAGAAAGAGAGAGAGAGAGAGAAAGAGAGAGAGAGAAAATGGGTACACCAGGACCTCCAGACACTGTAATTGAACTGGGGATTTAAACCTGGGTCCTTGGACTTTGCAGGCATGCTCCTTGTCTGCTAAGCCATCTCCCCAGGCTTTATTGAAAGCTTTCCTATAGAAACATAATGTAATTTGGTCATAATCTCCTCCAATCACGTTCTTTTGTTCCTTCTTCCCCACTACTTTCACTGAATGCCCTCTTCTTCCTAGTTAGTCCTTCTTCTATTTCTGTGCATATTTTCGGACCTCCTCTATCGTCCGTGCTGAAATGTCAATGAGCTCAATACTGTGCGGGTCTTATGGAGTGTAGTAGACAGTTCCATGTTGTTCAGAGAATCATCCAACCAAACACAGTATATGGGGGGGGGGGGCGAGGATTTATTTCAATCTTACAGATCCAGGGGAACTTCCATCCATAGCAGAAAAAGCTGGTCCCCTTTCACAGATCCAAGCAGAGAGAAACCACCACCAGCCAGCCAACACCAAAAAGCAGCACATTCAAAACCCCGTCAGAGCTCAGACTGCTCTCCCCACACCTGTGAGCTGGAATCAGAACAGCCCCCAAGCACAGCTTTGGGCTGGACCCCAGGATCCACCACCAGTGACACCTCTTCCAGCCAGGCAGCTGGAAACCGAAGCTACAAGCTTTAATCAATCTCCTGAGTCTATGGGGGACACATATTCAAACAACCACATGCACGTAATGACAGCTGCCGTGACATCATGAAGTACTGGCCACTTCCTGTCCAGAAGATAGTGTCTCAACCAGCCTGAACCTCTAGCTCTTACATTTTCTTTTCTGATCCCTCGACCCCCAGTATTTGCTGAGCTTTGGAGGACATGGTAAAGAATTTTCATTTAAGGGCTGGAGAAATGGCTTAGTGGTTAAGGCATCTGCCTGTGAATCCAAAGGATCCTAGTAAGTGAAGAATACATTTGAGCAAGGCTCTTGGGGCAGCGCCTAGAGAACACAAGTGCTGGCGGCATTTCCTAACGACGTCAGGTTCCTGCTCACCCAAGCACACGGTCACTGAATATGGAAGGAGCACAGCTCTGTGCTTGAAAACCGCTTGGGCGGGGAGGTTCATAGAAACACTGCCTAAGTCCCTGCCTCCCCGCAAAGTCACGCAGTGAACAGGAGGAACCTGAAAGCGACAACCGAAAAACTGATATAAATATAAATAGATATAAATTCTCTATAGGAGAATGAAGTTGACACACTAATAATGTTTTCGTGTCCAGATGTAACAAGGCGTCATGTTGTGGAGATGCATGTGGGAACCAGACCTAGATAAGCGGCCCAACATTTATCATCCAGACATCCAGGAGACATACCACCTGCTCAGAAACCTTCAACAACGAAAGCATGTTTGATCTGCTTGACTTGAGATATTAATATATTTGTTGATTTTTATTCTTGAGGTAGGGTCTCACTCTAGCTCCGCTGACCTGTCCCTACTCATTGTAATATACAATACGAAGACACATAAATATAGGTCTGGGATCTATAAACTCTCGTGTTGACGGGATGTTTCCTGATGTTTAGTGGACATCGATGTAGCGTATCACTGTGAGCTAGCATGTCTCACGGACTCAGTTTGTCTTACTTTCATACACCAACCAGCTTAATAACATAGCCCTGCGCTTCAGGCACGTAGAGCCCATGCCGCCACATAATCAGATGGTCCTTTGACTGCAGAGCGCATTTCATATTGTCAGCATGTCAATTGGCCTGGATGGGACTCTTCCTGGACAATGACATGGGAAGGCTAACATTGGGACAGTCTTGCAATTCCTGGAGGAGTGGGCCTACCTTGGATGGGCATTTTGGCTTCATGCACGGAGGGCAGGCGCCTACTGCCTCTTATTGTGCTGACCCAGCCGGGTCCTAAATGCATAACTCTGAAGGTGGACTCTGGAGTTCCATGATGCTGGGATGAACATCCAACCAAACACAGTTTCATGAAAGGAAGGGGTTTATGTCAGCTTACAGATCCAGGGGCGCTCCATCAGTGGTGGAAGAAGCTACTTTATAAGTAAGAGGACTTGAGGAGTTGGGTCCCCAGTAGCCATGTGAATGCTGGCTGTGGTGACACATGTCTGTAGTCTGACTGCTACGGAGGCAGAGGTAGGTGGATCCCTGTGGCTGCCCAGCCAGCTACTATAACCTAGTTGGCGAGCTCCAGGCTAAAGTAGGTGGATGGATTTATTGAGAATAACACCAAGGTTATCTTTTGGCTTCTACGAACATGAGTGTGTGTGCACACATGTGCATGCATGTACACAAACATGCATGCACACACATTTACTAATGAAAGAACTGACTGACCTATTTAGCAAAGCTCAGTCCATGCATAATGGAGTAGAAGCAGAAGGCAGCATTCATTATTAACTAAGCTTGGCAAATATAGAACTAAATAAAATTAATGAATTTTGTCTAATCAAATTCCTCAGAGATTTTCATAGCATGCCCTATTCCCTAAGCCTGTTTTTTTTTTTTTTTTTTTTGAACCATTTTACAGTTCGTAAGTGAAGAATACATTTGAGCAAGGCTCTTGGGGCAGCGCCTAGAGAACACAAGTGCTGGCGGCATTTCCTAACGACGTCAGGTTCCTGCTCTCACTCCAAGCACACGGTCACTCGGAATATGGAAGGAGCACAGCTCTGTGCTTGAAAACCGGCTTGGGGCGGGGGGAGGTTCACAGAAACAAGTTCAAGTCCCTGCCCTTCGGCAAAGTCACGGTGCAATGAGGAGTGAACCTAGAAAGCGACAACTTCGAAAACGATATAAATATAAATAGATATAAATTCTCTATAGGAGAATGAAGTTGACACACTAATAATGTTTTCGTGTCCAGATGTAACAAGGCGTCATGTTGTGGAGATGCATGGGAACCAGACCTAGATAAGCGGCCCAACATTTATCATCCAGACATCCAGGAGACATACCACCTGCTCAGAAACCTTCAACAACGAGCATGTTTGATCTGCTTTGACTTGAGATATTAATATATTTGTTGATTTGTATTCTTGAGGTAGGGTCTCACTCTAGCTCCGGCTGACCTGTCCCTACTCATTGTAATATACAATACGAAGACACATAAATATAGGTCTGGGATCTATAAACTCTCGTGTTGACGGGATGTTTCCTGATGTTTAGTGGACATCGATGTAGCGTATCACTGTGAGCTAGCATGTCTCACGGACTCAGTTTGTCTTACTTTCATACACCAACCAGCTTTCTAATAACATAGCCCTGCACCCCACAGGCACGTGCAGGAAGCCCATGCCGCCTCACATAATCAGATGGTCCTTTGACTGTGAGAGCGTACTTGCCGTTGTCAGCATGTCAATTGGCCTGGATGGGACTCACTAGCCTGTTTTTCTGGGACTGCAAGTTTCCCCTGGACAATGACATGGGAAGGCTAACATTGGGACAGTCTTGGGTAATTCCTGGAGGAGTGGGTCACTCTAATGGGCATTTTGGCTTCATGCACGGAGGGCAGGCGCCTACTGCCTCTTATTGTGCTGACCCAGCCGGGTCCTAAATGCATAACTCTGAAGGTGGACTCTGGCGTTAGGCAAGCTGCTGGAGGTGACAAAGGTCATAGCATAACAATCAGGCTTTAGCAGAAGAGAAACCAGCAGGAGAACTTCATCCCACCTGCTCAGAAACCTTCAACAACGAGCATGTTTGATCTGCTTTGACTTGAGATATTAATATAGATTTTTTTTTTCTTGAGGTAGAGTCTCACTCTAGCTCCGGCTGACCTGGAATTCACTCTGTAGTCTCAGGGTGGCCTCGAACTCATGGCCATCCTCCTACCTCCACCTCCTGAGTGCTGGGATTAAAGGTGTGCACCACCACGCCTGGCTAAGATATTAATATCGTTTTTAAAAACTTTAAAAATATTTTATTTATTTGTGTGAGAGGGAGAGAAAAAGAGTGAGTGAGAGTGAGAAAGAGAGAGAGAGAAAATGGGAACACCAGGACCTCCAGACACTGTAATTGAACTGGGGATTTAAACCTGGGTCCTTGGACTTTGCAGGCATGCTCCTTATCTGCTAAGCCATCACCCCAGGCTTTATTGAAAGCTTTCCTATAGAAACATAATGTAATTTGGTCATAATCCCCTCCAATCACGTTCTTTTGTTCCTTCTTCCCCACTACTTTCACTGAACGCCCTCTTCTTCCCAGTTAGTCCTTCTTCTATTTCTGTGGATATTTTCGGACCTCCTCTATCGTCCGTGCTGAAATGTCAATGAGCTCAATACTGTGCGGGTCTTATGGAGTGTAGTAGACAGTTCCATGTTGTTCAGAGAATCATCCAACCAAACACAGTATATGGGGGTGGGGGGAAGGATTTATTTCAGTCTTACAGATCCAGGGGAACTTCCATCCATAGCAGAAAAAGCTGGTCCCCTTTCACAGATCCAAGCAGAGAAACCACCACCAGCCAGCCAACACCAAAAAGCAGCACATTCAAAACCCCGTCAGAGCTCAGACTGCTCTCCCCACACCTGTGAGCTGGAATCAGAACAGCCCCCAAGCACAGCTTTGGGCTGGACCCCAGGATCCACCACCAGTGACACCTCTTCCAGCCAGGCAGCTGGAAACCGAAGCTACAAGCTTTAATCAAACTCCTGAGTCTATGGGGGACACATATTCAAACAACCACATGCACGTAATGACAGCTGCCGTGACATCATGAAGTACTGGCCACTTCCTGTCCAGAAGATAGTGTCTCAACCAGCCTGAACCTCTAGCTCTTACATTTTCTTTTCTGATCCCTCGACCCCCAGTATTTGCTGAGCTTTGGAGGACATGGTAAAGAATTTTCATTTAAGGGCTGGAGAAATGGCTTAGTGGTTAAGGCATCTGCCTGTGAATCCAAAGGATCCTAGTTTGATTCTCCAGGACCCATGTAAGCCAGATATACAAGGGGGTGCATGCATCTGGAATTTGTTTGCAGTGGCTAGAGGCCCTGGCGTGCCCATTCTCTCTTTGTCTGCCTTTCTTCTATCTCTCTCTCTCTCTCTACTTGCAAATAAATAAATAAATTCTTTTAAAAAAAGAATTCTCATTTAAAACTGAGCAGTCAGGCTGGAGGGATGGCTTAGTGGGTAAGGCCCTTGCCTGCAAAGCCAAAGGACTTGGGTGCAATTCTCCAGGACCCACGTAAGCCAGATGCACAGGTGGTGCATGCATCTGGAGTTCATTTGCAGTGGCTGGAGGTCCTGGCATGCCCATTCTCTCTCTCTCTCCTAAATAAATAAATAATTACATAAAACAACTGAGCACTCAATAGTCACTCGTTCTCAGCACTCTAATGGGTTTTGAGCCTCCCTGGTATTCATTACCATCTGCACAACGAAGCTTCTCTGGTCAAAGGTGAGTGCAACTCTAATCTATGGACATAGATGTAGACATTTAGAGGGTAATTGACAGGCCACAACACACGGCCTCCTCCCAGGGCTTGGTCTGTGACCTTCCAAGCTATAGGGCTTTTTAAAAAATTATTATTTTTATTTATTTTTGGAGAGAGACACAGAGAGAAACAGATAGAGAGAAGAGAGGAAGACATAGAGCTGGGCGCGCCAGCAGTCTCTCAGCTGCTGTGAGCGAAATCCAGATGTGTGCGCCCCCTTGTGGGCAAGTGCGGCATTGCGCCCTTGTGTCACTTTGCATCTGGCTAAACGTGGGACCTGGAGATTGGAACCGCTGGAGATTGGAACCAGTGTTCTTAGGCTTAGGAGGCAGGCGCCTTAACCGCTAAGCCATCTCTCCAGCCCCCAAGCTATAGGGTTTTGACTAGGCTTTCACTACCAGCGATCCCAGGCACAGGTTCCCTCCTGTGGAGAAGCATGCCTCACATCCAATAGAGAGCCCTTGCTTAGCTCCATTACACATAAGCCACGGTCCCATCAGTGGGCGCATCTTGTCTGGCTTGTCAGTTGTGAGGCGTGCAGAGGAGACTGGTGTTGTTATAGGAGAACTCCCAAGTGCCCAGTGAGTGCTTGGTCAGGGACACTCAGAGCTCCCTAGGTATGGCCAAAGCTTACTACAGGAACCTGTGGCAGGACGCTAAACAGACTGGGATGGAGCTGGAAGCCTTCTCCCACCTGGCCAGCTGTCATCGTGCTGGTCTTTCCCCCTGTAGCCTGCATAGCACTTTCCAGCACATGAGCCCGTAGTAAGCTTTGGCCATACCTGGGGAGCTCTGGGTGTCCCTGACCAACCACTCACTGGGCACATGGGAATTTTCCTATAACAATTTAAGACTTCAGAAAGTAGCATTAGCCACCCCCACAGAGAGTTTTTACCTTCTTTAGAGCTGTTATGTTTTTTCTTTAATGATACATTTTTAATTAGCTAACAGAGAAGTGTGTTTCCCTGTGGCTTTTTAATAACATCTTCAGTTTTGGTTAATCCTCCCCCCACTACCTCTTCTTTCCTATTCCCCTCCCCTGAGCCCACTTAAACCTTTACTTCTCATCACTAAATTCAGATTTCTTGTTGCTGCTAAATCAAGCTTCAAAAGACTTGCCGTTTTCTGTAATGACTTGGTATCACAAATCACAGGTCTGGAGACCCCCATTTCTATGGCTCAGGTGGTACCAACATGATGCAGTCAAATGAATAGTTAGCCCTTGCTGACCACAGTTTCTGTGAACTTGTTTCTGTGAATTCAACAAATGGCAAATTGAAAATATCCAGATTGCATCCATACTTGAATAAATACAGACTCTTTTCTGTACATGTTCAGCAGGCATAACGGCAACTTACGTAGCACTTACATTACCGAGGTCTTACAAGTCATCTGTAGTTGACTTTGAACCTACAAATACGACATCGTTGTCTACGAGACTTTTTTTGTTTTGTTTTGGGTTTTCGAGGTAGGGTCTCACTCTGGCTCAAGGCTGACCTGGAATTCACTATGTAGTGTCAGGGTGGCCTCGAACTCTCGGCGATCCTCCTACCTTTGCCTCCCAAGTGCTGGGATTAAAGGCGTGCGCCACCACGCCCGGCTATCTACGAGACTTTTGAACATCTGCATGTGCTGGTATCTGCAGAGGGCCCCAGGACTTGTCTCCATGGATACAGATCACTATAGACTCGTCAATTCCCATGCCATTTGGGAATAAGATGAAAGACTTTCTTCCACAAAGCACCAAAAGCAGCTTGTTAGGCCCGTAACTCAAAATCCGGGCCAATGATGGTCGCATCAATGCCCTTGTGGAGCATGCTAGAATCTTCTGACATGAACAAGATGTCAAGTGATCAATGTGGATGTTTGAATTTCAGAACCGATGTTTGGAGGGCATTGTTTTGAGCCACTATCTACAATTTTCTTGAGACATCGTCCATCCCCAGCGACAGTGTGTGGATGGTGTCATTCTCTTACGTAGCCTGATGTTTCTGGGACCCAGCACGAGGTCTGTCATATGACCTTTTTAGTTCTTTTAAATGTGGCAGCTTAATTCATATCAATTGACTGATTCAGTGTAGTACCCTAGTACAGCTCTACTAGCATCAGAGAAATTTAGATGAATAGCTTTTATGAATCTACCTTCGTGTAAAATCAATATCTTAGACTATCGTGTAAAACTGGAAATTTCACTTATAATGACAATTCCTTTGTTTCATTCCCACTTCTGGGGACATTCGGCTTACCTTTTCCAATTGAATTTGGTTATTTTTCAATTTTCTCTCTTGCCAAGTAAGTAATGCCAGTGGAAGGTTACCCGTGTCTCACTTTTCCTCTTCAGCCTTTGGTCTAAGGTGGGCAAATGAGAGCACAAAGGTTATTTCTCTTTCCATTTTCCTCTGCAGGAGATTCCCCCAGCACCAGTGCAGTGGCAGCGTTGATTGTCCACTTTGTCCCCTCTGAGCAAAAGGACTGATGCGTGATAGCAGTGGCTTATTTTGAGAACACGTAGTTTACATTTCATGAGCATTATGCCATTGCATGGTTTTGGAAGGGAAAGTGACAGTCTTGCCTAAGAACATGTTTTTAAAAAATATATTTAATTGCAAGGAGGGAGAATGAATATGGATATGCCAGGGCCTCTTGCTACTGCGTACAAACTCCAGACACATGAGCCACTTTGTGCATCTGGCTGACATGGATACTGGGAACCAATCTGGGATCATCAACGTTTACAGTTGAGCAACTTTAACCACTGAGCCATCTTTCTATCCCCTAAGAACATTTTCTGCTTTGCCCTTCTGCTCATTTCCCTTTGGTTTGCAACACAGTCACACTGCAGGGCTGTTCAAGAGCCAAGTGTTTTGGGGCTGGAGAGATGGCTTAGTGGTTAAGCCATTTACCTGCAAAGCCAAAGGATCCTAGTTCGATTCTCCAAGCCCACATAAGCTAGATGCACAAGGGGGTGCATGCATCTGGAGTTTGTTTACAGTGGCTGGGAGGCCTTGGGGTGCCCACTCTCTCTCTCTGCCTCTTTCTTTCTCTCAAATAAATAAATAAATAAATAAAAAAATATATTAAAGAAAAAGTAGTCAATTTTTTAAAAAAGAGCTAAGTATTTTGTTGAGTGACAAAGAGGAAACATTACTGCTGGGCATTAAAAAAAAAAAAAACCAAAGTTATATTTACCTATTATCTAAATTGAAAAGACACAAAAATGCGGTCTAATTTCCATGCGTCAGCAGACACTTGGGAAAATGAAGCTGCTTCCCAACAACTTGAAGAAGAATTTTCTAAAATATCTGTCTACATTGAAGTGAGACAACAGTTTAGCACCAGTGTAAAAACAGCTCACGGTTTGCCTTCAGTTTCATCTGATCAATAGGTAGGGGAATTGACAGCTTCCCTGGCCTATTAGAGAAATGATTAGGTAAAATGTCAAAAGACGATCTGTCTATCTATCATCTATCTCTGTCTGTCTATCTATCTATCTATCTATCTATCTATCTATCTATCTAATTTTTGAAGAATCCTATCTTATATAAGACCTCTGTATGTGGTTAAGATAAGTCTGAGATGAATATTTTTATATTTATTTATTTAACAGAGAAAGAGGAAGAGAAAGAAAGAGAGAGAAACAGAGAGAGAATGGGAGTGCCAGGGCCTCCAGCCACTGCAAACAAACTCCAGATGTGTGCGCCCCTTGTGCACTGGCTAACGTGGGTCCTGGGGAATCGAACCTGGTTCCTTTGGCTTTGCAGGCAAGTGTCTTAACCACTAAGCCATCCCTCCAGCTCTGAGATGAACATTTTTGTGGTTTGTAAAATTACGATAATGAAGCAGGATTTTGGGGACATTCAATTAACTAGGCTCTAGTCCTAAGTTGAATGGAAGATAATAAAGTGTCACATTAGGAAGGAAAGATATTCATGACTTATGAAAGTATGGCACATGGTATTGATAGATAGTCAAGGCAATCCCTTCTCAGTGGCTCCTCTAAATGACAAAAGAGATCTCAGGTGAGGGACGCTGAGACAGTTCAGTCAGCAAAATGTTTGCCTCACGAGCATGAGGGCCTGAGTTTGATCCCCAGAACCCATATTAAAAAAATCTAGGCACATATATGATGTGTGTGTGTGTGTGTGTGTGTGTGTGTGTGTGTGTGTGTGCTTGTATTGTAATCCCAGTGCTGGGGAGGAGGAGACAAGAGGATATTGAAATCTCACTGGCTACATAGTCTAGCCTAAATTGCTGAGTTTCAGGCCAAGGAGAAACCCTGCCTCAACGAAAGGTGGGTGACATTTCTGAGGAATAATATCTGAGGTTGTCCACTGGTTTTTGTGTGTACACACACACACATACACACACATTGCACATGCACACATGAGCACATACATATTAATAATAAAGAGTTCTCAAGTAGAATGAAAATGCCCCCAAATGTCACAGAGCATGTAAGTTACAGATCATTTTTTAAAGTATATTTATTTATTTATTTGAAAGAGAGAGAGAGAGAGACATAAAGAGAGTGAATGGGCCCGCCAGGGCCTCCAGCCACTGCAAACGAACTCCAGATGTGTGCGCCTCCTTTGCATCTGGCTTACGTGGGTCCTGGAGAGTCAAACAGGGATCCTTTGGCCTTGTAGGCAAACGCCTTAACCGCTAAGCCACTTCTCCAGCCCCCCCCCCCCAGATCATTTTGGAGAAGGCTCCTTGATCTTGGAACACTTTAGCCGGTAACGAACAATAGCATCCAGGGAGATCTGTGTGGCAGCAACCCGGACAGGAGGTGAGCTGGCAACTCCTCATGGTTTTAATTTGTGTTCTTAAGTAGAAAAAATTGTGTAAGCTGGAGGACATCTCCTTTTATGGTTAGTGTGTTTGCCAACTGATTTGGCTAATCTTGGTCACACACTGTACTTGGCCCCTTGGAGTCAGGGCAGTTGTTTCTTCAATTAGTCAAAAACTGAGAAATGCTTCCCCTGAAAGCGAGAATATTAAGGCCAATGTGTTGGCTTGGTTGAGTTTAGTTTTATGACAATGTTTTTCCAAAGGAATAGCAATACTAATGTCTCCTGTCCTCATATCTCTTTCCCAGGGATTCTTCCAATCAGAGATTATTTATTTATTTTTATTTTTTTAGAGAAAGGCAGAGAGAGAGAGAGAGAGAAGGCAGAGAGAGAGAGAGAGGGACAGATAGAGAATGGGCGCGCTAGCAGCCTCTCAGCCGCTGTGAACGAACTCCAGATGCGTGCGCCCCCTTGTGGGCAAGTGTGGCATTGCGCCCTTGCGTCACTGCATATGGCTAAATGTGGGACCTGGGGAATCGAACAGCATTCTTAGGCTTAGGAAGCAGGCGCCTTAACCCCTAAGCCATCTCTCCAGCCCAATCAATCAGAGATTTTTAAAGACGATTTTATTTTTATTTATTTATTTATTAGAGACAGAGAGTGGAGTAGAGAGAGAGAGAGAGAGTGAGAATGGACGCTCCAGGGCAGCTAGCCACTGAAAATGAACTCCAGACGCATGTGCCACCATGTGCATCTGGCTTATGTGGGACCTGGAGAATCGAACTGGGGTCCTTAGGCTTCACAGGCAGACACCTTAACTGCTAAGCCATCTCTCCAGCCCAGTTATAGATTCTTCTTAGGAATGCTTGTAGAGGTGTGGTAGCCAGTCAAGGTTCAGTATGGATTTCAGGCTCAATAGAACTTTTTGAGATAGAGTGGGAGGGAGAACGTCAATATAAACCCCTAAAGGTTCCAATACAAAGAAGCTCCACGCCTAGTTCCCTGAGAAATACCTGATTTCTGCATGGAAAAATTACATGTCCTTTCATCTTTCTGTTTGCAATCCCACACACGCCTTTCAAAAGCCAACTTGCTCTTTAATAGCTCTGGTAATCGGGGGTCACATCCTTATTTCAAGTTCCATGCTTCTGTAATTCACTAGACAAAGCAGAGTCCAGTCTTCGCAGGACCTTTATCTGTTTGGAGGAAGTAACAGGAAGGAGGGGTTCTCTTAGTAAGTAAGTAAGTAAAGGGATTTGTGGGGAGACAAAGATAATGTTTCACGGCCTTCTCTGGCACTTAGGTCAATTTTGGGGCCATGAATCCTTTGATTTATGTCTGGGTGTAGCCGAACAAGAGAAGGAAAGGACTGGTATTGGATTCTACAGGGCTTGTCAAATAGAGACATTGGAACGTGTGATTTATGGGATTGTTTTAAACAGAGACATGCGTCGTTATTTCCTGACAGTCCAAAGTCCTGTTTCTGCCTTTTGAGCTAGGACTTCTCATGTGCATTACTTCCAAGATCAGATAAAGTTTCAAAATAATTTCAAGGAGACAAGTGGAGTGAAATGTCGGCTTCCGAGACAACGCCTTTCCCTGGACCACATCCTGCCTTCACTCACTGCTGGAGCTCTCTAGGTACCCGTCTTTGGAGCTTCCCGCTTTCTCCATATGCAGTCCTAATTCTGAAACTTTAAAACAGCCCAGGGCCATGCTCTTGCTTCTATAGCTTCATGATGCCAGCAACGAACACCTTGTCTCAGGTGTGCCCAAGGACTTCAATTAGTGTGCCATCCTGGGGCACAATTTTGAGGTGGTAAGGCCTTTAAGAGGAGGAGCCTCAGGCTGGAGAGATGGCTTAGTGGATAAAGCACTTGCCTGCAAAGCCAAAGGGCCATGGTTCGAGGTTCTGTTCCCCAGGACCCACGTGAGCCAGATGCACAAGGTAGTGCAGGCGTCTGGAGTTCCTTTGCCGTGGCTGGAGGCCCTGGAGTGCCCATTCTCTATCTGTCTGTCTTTCTCTCTCTCTGCTGCTTTCTCTCACATAAATAAATAAAAGTATTTTTTTTTTAAGATGGAGGGCTGGAGAGTTGGCTTAGTAGTTAAGTGCTCACCTCTGAAGCCTTAGGACCCCGGTTTGAGGCTCAATTCCCCAGGACCCATGTAAGCCAGATGTACAAGGTGGTGTTTGCATCTGGAATTCGTTTGCAGTGGCTGGAGGCCCTGATGCACCCATTTCCTCTCTCTACCTCTTTCTCTCTCTGTTTTTCCCTCTCAAATAAACAAATTAAAAATAAAAAAGGTGGAGTCTTGTGTGTGGCGGCTGGGTAATCAGAAGCATAACTGTGAAGAGGATATCAAAACCTTGTTCTCTCCCTCGCTTTGATTCCCAGCCGCCATGGACCGAGCTCTGCCATGCATGCACTCCTACCACGCACGATCCCCAATGCTGTCACAGGCCCCATGCCAATGAGCAAAGAGACTGGATTGAAACCTTCAGAACTGTGAGCAAAAATAAAATCACCCTTTCTTCCCATGAAGTGGACTGTCAAAGATATTTTCCACAATGGAAATCTGATTAACAGTAACCGCCATTGCGCATCTCTGGGCTAATCCAGTGTTTGCAGATCATCCAGTGACACATTTACCGAGGAAGGTCTGTGGCAGCAACGGCCTCGAGGAAAGCAGCGCTTTTATAATATAAACTTCAGACTGTAAGCTTACTAAGGGTAAGGCACTGGTCAAATTTATCCTTGCCACTTCAGCACTTAGCTTATCTTTGAAAGAACATATTTAGTGCTTTATTGATAGAATGTGAATCGGTGAATAAATGAATGAATACTTCCCCACCATTAATTTGTCAACTACCTGTCTTTTTCTTTCTCTCCCTCTTTCTCTCTTTTCCTTTCTCTCTTTTTCTTTCTTTCCTTCCTTCCTTCTTTCCCTCCTTCCTTCCTTCCTTCCTTCCTTTCCCCTTCCTTCCTTCCTCCCTCCCTCTTTCTTTCTTTCTTTCTTTCTTTCTTTCTTTCTTTCTTTCTTTCTTTCCTCCTTCCTCCCTCCCCCCTCCCTCCTCCCTCCCCCCTCCCTCCCCCCCCCCTCCCCCCTCCCTCCCCCTTCCTTCCCTCCTTCCTTCTTTCTTTCTTTCCTTCCTTTCTTTCTTTCTTTCTTTTCCTTTCTTCCTTCCTCTCCTCCCTCCCTCTCCCCTCCTTCTCCCTCTTTCTTTCTTTCTTTCTTTCTTTCTTTCTTTCTTTCTTTCTCTCCTCTTCCTTCTTTCTTTCTTTCCTTTCTTTCTTTCTTTCTTTCTTTCTTTCTTTCCCTCCCTCCTTCCTTCCTTCCTTCCTTCCTTCCTCCCCCCTTCCCTCCCTCCCCTTCCTTCCTTCCTTCCTTCCTTCCTTCCTTCCTTTTCCTTCCTTCCTCCCTTCCTTCCTTCCTCCTTCCTTCCTTCCTCCCTTCCTTCCTTCCCCCCCCCCTTCCCTCCTTCCTTCCTTCCTTCCTTCCTTCCTTCCTTTCTTTCTTTTCTTTCTTTCTTTCTTTCTTTCTTTCTTTCTTTCTTTCTTTCTTTCTTTCTTTCTTTCTTTCTTTCTTGCAGAGAGAGAGGCAGCCAGACACTGAGAGAGACTGAAAATGGCAGAGAGAGAGAGAGAGAGAGAGAGAGAGAATGGGCATGCCAGGGACACTGCAAACAAACTCCAGACCCATGTGCCACTTGGTGAATCTGGCTTACGTGGGTCCTGGGGAGTTGAACTGAGGTCCTTTGGCTTTGCAGGTAAATGCCTTAAAGGCTAAGACATCTCTGCAGCCCTACCTGTCTTTTCCATATGTAGCCTTTGGTTGGTTAGAATGTTTTCCAAACGTTTTGGGTCACTACTATTTTCCAATCTGTCCTTGGCAGCTAGATTTTTCAAATATTTTTATTTATTTATTTATTTGCAAGTGGAGCACCATATCTGCAGCCTGGCAGCTAGTTTTAAATCGTGATATTTGTGGGTGATTGAACTTGTTTGTGTCCGTACTTAAAATAAGTAGGCAGATTGGAGGTGAGAGGTGGCTGAGCAGCTAAGGCACTTCCCTGCAAAGCCTAAGGTCCTGGGTTCAGTTCCCCAGTGCTCACATAAAGCCAGATACACAGGGTGGCACATGTGTCTGGTGTTTGATTGCAGTGACTAGAGGCCCTGGTGTGACCATACTCTCTCTCTATATTTCTCTTTCTGGCTGTATCTCTGCTTGCAAATAAATAAATAAAAATATGTAAAAGAAAAACTAGCTGCCAAGGACAGATTCTAAGATAGTAGAGATACAAAACATTGGAAAATATTTTAACCAATATGAAAATGACAATTGACAAGCTAAAGGTAGGGAAGTATTTATTCATTTATTCATTTGTTCAGTTTATCAATCAAGCACTAAATATATTCTTCTATCTGCCTTTCTGTCACATAAATAAATGAATACATAAAATATGTTTTAAAAATAAGCTGGCAGAGAACACACTGGGGGAAAAGAGAGCTTTCAAAATCTTTAGTGTAGGGCTGGAGGGTTAGAGGTTAAGGCAAAGCCAAAGGACCCAGGTTCGATTCCCCAGGACCCGTGTAAGCCAGATGCACAAGGTGGTGCATGCATCTGGAGTTCGTTTTCAGTGGCTGGAGGCCCTCATGTGCCCATTCTCTTTCTTCTCTCTCTCTCTTTCTCTGTCACATAAATAAATAAATAAATAAATAAATAAATAAATAAATATAAAAATATTTTTAAAAAGCTTTCCTTTCCTTTCTCTCCTGTGTGGGTATTTCCTCTATTACCACAAAGCTTTTGCCTCAGACCTGCCCCTGTTAAGAAAGGCTCCACCACACAAAATTTTCAGTTTTCTTAAGCCCGAGTCAGGATGAACATTTCCCAGATTGACCTGGAATTCATCATGTAGTCTCAGGGCGGCCTCGGACTCACGGTGATCCTCCTCCCTCTGCCTCCTGAGTGCTGGGATTAAAGGCGTGCGCCACCACGCCTGACCTTAGCCTCATCTTGCTAGGTTGGCCTTGACTTGCATCACTCCGATAGCTCACCACAGCTTTTTGCCATGGTTGGGATACGAGCTGTACTTCAAGGTCTTATTCCAACCTTGCTACTTCATATGTGGTCCGGAGATCAACAGCATGGATGCCACCTGGGCTATTAGACACTAGAGATACAGAAATAGGCAGAGAGAGAGAGAGAGAGAGAGAGAGAGAGAGAGAGGAGAGAGAGAGAGAGAATGGGTGCACCATGGCCTCCAGCCACTGCAAACGAACTCCAGATGTGTGTGCCCCCTTGTGTATATGGCTTACATGGGACCTGGAGAATCGAGCATCGACCTGGGGTCCTTAGGTTTCACAGACAAGTGTTTAACTGCTAAGCCATCTCTCCAGCCCTAGTCCCTCATATCTTAACTGGTGTGTAGCTGAGATGGTCTTACAATGGATGCACTTTTGTTAATTATTCCATTGCCTGTCAAAGAGAAAGAGAGAGAGAATTGTTTCAAAGACAGCCTTGCCCACATGAATGGTCCCAGCTCAGGTCCACAGAGAACGAAGTCTTTTTTTTAAGATATATTTTTATTTATTTATTAGAGACCGAGAGAGAATGGGTGCCCAGGGTCTCTACCCACCATAAACAAACTCCAGATGCATGCACCACCTTGTGCATCTGGTTAATGTGGGAACTGGAGATTTGAACCTGGATCCTTAGGCTCCGCAGGCCAGCACCTTAACCACAAAGCCATCTCTCCGACCTGAGAACGAAGTGTTTTTGAGAAGTAACTGACTGTAACACTCTTCTGAAGGTCTCATATTGTCTACACTACCCACCCGCTGAAAAGAGCTTTTGCTTCTAATTGACTTTGCAGATCTCTCAGAAGTTTTCTCCTATGTGTGGGCTGCTTAAAGGTTACATGGTGTGGGTTTATAAAAATAAAAAAAAAAAAGACTTGGGAGTTATTCTGTCCCCATATTCATTGGATTTAGTTGTTTGTTTATAATTTGCTTTGTCTGACTCATGCTTGATCTAATTTTTTTTATTGAGTACACTTAAAAACCTTACATAACCATTTTCTCTACCGTAATGGTTACTGCCATTATATTTTTTAATGACATTTTCTGAAGGATAGTAAATCTTCTGTTATTATATGCAAAGTGTTTTATGGAGGGACATTCAGAGAACACCGTGCAGAGATCTGATGGAATAGTTGACGCCTCCATTTGTTTGGAGCCCTATAGCAAACCCAGTTTTCTCTCATCACTGTCAACTTCCAATTTGGATTCATGTACTCGGCTTCCCCGGGATTGAATTAGACTCCATTTTGTCTGTGGATATGCATTACATTTTAGTCTGGGGACAAAGAGAACTACATAGACCTCAGTGCTTCCTTTTAGAGATTTCACTTTTTAAAATTGCCCAACTTACCTCTAATCTTTCATATCTAATGCGTTGGAAGGTTGATTAGACTGTGATGTTCTTACTTTAGTTTAGGTCAGTGAAGAAATGGAAAACTCTCTTTTCCTACATCAGTTCTCTTTCCCCCTCAGAGGCTCTTGTCTGCCTTGTCCTCAGAGCTCATTAGGCCCTTGCAGTTGGAATGTTTGCATCTGTCCAACCTTTGTATATTGTCGCCTATGCTGTATGTTATATGGTCTTAAGAGCTCACTTTTTTTGGTGGGGGTGGGGGAGAAGTTATAAAGGCATGGAACCTCTCTCTCCTGCACAGGCTTAATCTTTTTATCAAAATGGCATTACAGAGCCTCCTGGCCTTTCTTCTCTTTTGGCATGTCAGGACGGCAGGACAACTTGCCATCCTGGAAGCAGAGTCCGGGCCCTTGCAGACAGTGGACTTTCCGACTCTTTCATCTTGGGCTTCCCGGTATTCAGCACTTTGACAAATTATCATTCGTGACTTATCAGTTGTCTGGTTTGTGGTACTTATTATTGAAGCTGAGACGTGTTGAGATTTAGGATGGTCTTTACTATCTAGACATTGATTTGATGAGACTTTACAGCTCAAGCTTGGGCTTCCTCCTCATCCTAAGATACACCACCCTTAGAAATTATCCCTCATTCCCCTGGCTGTGGCTACATGTACGTATAGATGACTCATGATTTTTTTTTTTTTTTTTGGTGTGGACTTCTCATCTTATTTCCAGTTTCATATATTGAGTGTCCATTTCCGTCTCTACTTGGGTGACTCAAAGCCAATGCAAACTCAGTGTATTACAAACTTCACTTACCAGTGCCCGCTCCATGTAGTGGAGGAAAATACCTCTCTTTCTGTTTTCTTCTGGCTTCTCTACATGGTGGGGTGGGATGCCCTTTAGACTGACGCCTATCCCTTCATCTTTCGTTTGAATCTTCAAAGGCTCAACAGTGTGTCAGGAAGGCTGATAGATTAAACACTTACCACCCCCAGGCACAGAATATTAATCCACAAGGAGTTGGAGCTGGTGGGAGAGTGATCTTATTGGTTGTTAAGAGAAATTACAGCTGTGTTTGTCACATTCTCCTAGAAGCCCCAAGCAGGCTTAGACTCGCCCATGCCAATAAGCAACTTGTTAATGTATCCATCATTAGTTTTTCATTCCTCCCCTTACTTTCCCTCTTTCTCCCTTGATTCTTGGCTCCCTCCCAGATTAAATTTATTTTTTTTTGAAAATTTATTTATTTATTTGAGAGTGGCAGACAGAGAGAGAAAAGAGGGTGAGAGAGAATGAGAGAGAGACACACACACAGAGAGAGAAAGAGAGAGAGACAATGGGCGCACCAGGCCCCCAGCCACTGCAAACAAACTTCAGATGCATGTGCCACCTGTCATATGGCTTATGTGGGTCCTGGGGAATCAAGCCTTGAACCAGGGTCCTTAGGCTTTACAGACAAGTGCTTAACCACTAAGCCATCTCTCCAGCCCCCACATTAAATTATTTTAACCCAAATTATCTTCCCAAGGTGTGCTTTTGTGGAAAACCAAAACACACGTTGGCTTTGGGGGTCCATTCTGATGACCTTCTACCTCTGTCCTTCAGAGAATCTGTAGTGATGTTATTCCGTGTGGGCAAGATTTTTAGTATTTCCCTTATAATGTACTGCTGGCAAAGGGGTCATGAAAAAATGACAGTTAAAAGAGGATTGGTATATATAACTGAAGTGCTCATGTGCAAGTTGTTTTCTTTGGCAATTGTCATAATGAGTACAAGAATTTGAAAATGCTGAGGAACCAGGGTATACGCTCTCGGGCCTAATGATCAGAGCTCTCTTCTCCTGTAATACGTCTAACAGAAAACTCAGTGCTGACGGAGGTGTTATTCATCCACATCGGCCACCTTGCCAGCCACTGATGGGTGTTTAGAATGAGCATAGTAGGAGGGAAAAACTAAATTTCAATTTTTATTTAACTAAAATCTCCACCTATGTCTGGTATGGGTGACATTAGACAGTGCAGTTCTCATATTCTCTGTTTTAGTGGGTGGCACTGCAGCCACAGCATATTATATAAGTCATCAACTGAAGAATCAATTGAAAACCAAAGAATCCATCAAAACTTTCCACCCTGTGACCAATATATATATTTTTTTAATTTGAGAGAGAGAGAACTGAGACAGAGGCAGAGAGAAAATGGGTGTGCCAGGGCTTCTCAGCCACTGTGAATGAACTCCAGATGTGTGTGCCCCCTTGTGGTCATGTGTGACATTGCACGCTTGCATCACTTTTGCGTCTGGCTAAACGTGGGACCTGGAGATTCGAACCGCTGTTCTTAGGCTTCTCAGGCAGGTGCCTTCACCGCTAAGCCATCTCTCCAGCCCATGGCCAATATACTTTTAATCACAAGTTATGTTCGTATTTAGACCTATCTTCCCCACTGGAAACCAGGCTACTGTATAGTTTCACTTCGGCTACTGGACGGTCCTTTTCAGCTTTCCTTACTTCACCCACTCTTCACTTTGGGGAAGAACAGTACATTTGGGGTAATACTATGCTTTCTGTTTGTGCCAGCTGCCTTGTCTTTTCTGGAACAAAACAGCTGGCCAGAAGTGGCGTATGGAGAGGAAGGTGTTTGTTTCTGGCTTAGAGTTTCAAGGGAAAGTTTCACTGTGGCAGGGAAACCACGGCTGGAGCAGACAGGCATGACATCTCCACTGCAGCAGGGAGGAAGTAGGGAGAGGGAGGGAGCTGGCACTGGCAAGCGGGGCTGGAATGTCATACCTGAAACTATTGGGTTCTTGGCCTGTCCAGCCTGAAGGCAGTCATTGTTGAACTGCCCCCCAACTATCCTGGAAACTCACCTAGTAAATCCCTTTAGTCAATACATTGGTTCTGTTCCTCTGGAGAATCTCGACAAGGTTCTAGAGGTCTGGCATAGTGCCAAGGGTGTTTTGGCCGCGCCCTTCACCTAGACTTCCAGGGTATTCTTCTGTTGTTCTTGAGAGCTACACTTGTGAAAGGAGTGGGTGTGGACAAGGGACTGAGTCAGTCCGACTACCTGAGAATCTTTGCTGTTCAGGGAAGCAGAATTCAGAAGCCAGAGAGTCCGTTTCTATGGACCATTTCCTTGCTTTCTATGTGCTCTTCACTACCAAACTTCGCTCGTTTTCATAGCCTAGAACTAAAGTTCTTCATGCCATAGTGGAGTGGCATTTAATACAATACTTTAGACAGGTTTTCCAGAGCCACGTAGCTCAAGATCACCTAGGTAACTCTGTGATTCCACGGACCATCGTTCATGGCAAACAGCCGATACTTTGAAAAGATGAATTGTTTGGAATTAATTTTATGGGATGAATCACATGTTCTTAATAATTGTACAAGATTACTCAGAAATTCAAGGCAGTGTGACTTGAAAGGAAACTAAATCAAAATCAAATGAATCCAGTTTATCAGTGGTGCTTACAACATGTTCTCACAAAACACCCACTTTTGTTTTATATGAAGACTCACCCTCAAGATACACGGAAAGGAAATTTTCCACTTGCCTTTGACTCTGTCAGCGTGACCATGACTTTGCCTGTATTATAGAGGTGATATGTGGCATGCCTAGTTCACTGTGTGGGAAAGAATGGATTGCTGATCAACAGGCAAACATTGTCTGCTCAAGCTCCTCTAGAAGTCAGAATCGGATGAGTGAGTCAAAGGATCACACTCAGAGATACCCCACAGCATCCTTAAGGAAGTCTGAGTCCCTGGGGCTGGAGAGACGGCTTAGCTGTTAAGGCATTTGCCTGCAAAGCCAAAGGATCCCAGTTTGACTCTCCAGGACCCATGTAAGCCAGATGCACAAGGTGGCACATGTGTCTGGGGTTCGTTTGCAGAGGCTAGAGGCCCTGGTGTGCCCATTCTCTCCCTCCATCTCTCTCTCTCTGCCTCTGTCTCTCTCTCTCAAATAAAGAAAATATGTTAAAAAAGAAGTCTGAGCTGGGCGTGGTGGCGCACGCCTTTAATCCCAGCACTCAGGAGGCAGAGGTAGGAGGATCACTGTGAGTTCAAGGCCACCCTGAGACTACATAGTGAATTCTAGGTCAGCCTGGGCCAGAGTGAGACCCTACCTCGAAAAACAAAACAAAACAAAACAAAACAAAACAAAACAAAACAAACAAAAAAAAGAAGTCTGAGTCCCCCAGTTCTAAACACGAATACACGAATGAGTCAATATGATCCGTCACTCAGCCCCGCTGAGCATCTACTGTCTGACATGCACTGAGTTACAACGGTGAGTTTGGGGACCAGTGATCAGAATTTGCACTCAGCACCACTGAGCGTCTACTGTGTGCCACACACTGGGCTACCTGATGAGTTGGTGGGGTGGGGGGGGCAAACAAATACAGTTTGCAAGGAGCTCTTGGGGTAGCAGAAAAACACAATCAAATAGTAAAAAGTAACCTGCAGTAGGAAGAGAGTGGAGTTCTATGGGAATGAAGATGTTAAGAAATGTTTGCGCTGGGCGTGGTGGTTCACACCTTTAATCCCGGTATTCAGGAGGCAGAGGTAGGAGGATCTCCGTGAGTTCAAGGCCACCCTAAGATTACATAGTGAATTCCAGGTCAACCTGGGCTAGAGTGAGACCCTTCCTTGAAAAACCAAAAAATGAAAAACCGAAAAAAAAAAAAAAAGAATTGTTTGCTACTTGGATTTCATTGCTTAGGAGGTTTTTCTTGGATATGTGCATAGGTTCTTGGAAATGCCCTTGAGAATTCTTTTTTTTAAATTTATTTTATTTTATTTATTTTTGGAGAGAGACACAGAGAGAGACAGTGAGGGAGAGGGAGACAGAGAGAGATGGGCGCGCCAGCAGCCTCTCAGCTGCTGTGAACGAAATCCAGATGTGTGCGCCCCCTTGTGGTCAAGTGCGGCATTGCACCCTTGCGTCACTTTGCATCTGGCTAAACGTGGGACCTAGAGATTGGAACCGGGTTCTTAGGCTTAGCAGGCAGGCGCCTTAACTGCTAAGCCATCTCTCCAGCCTGAGAATTCTTTTTTTTAAAAATTAATTATTATTATTATTTTTTTTTTGAGAGAGAGGAAGAGGCAGAGAGAAAATGGATGCGCCAGGGCCTTTTCAGCAGCTGTGAACGAACTCCAGACACAAGCTCCCCCTTGTGGGCATGTGTGACATTGTGTGCTTGTGTCACTTTTGCATCTGGCTAATGTGGAACCTGGAGATTCAAACAAGTGTTCTTAGCAGGCAGGTGCCTTAAACGCTAAGCAATCTCTCCAGCCCTAATTTTAATTATTTATTTGAGAGAGAGGGAGGAAGGGAAAAGAATGGGCATGCCAGGGTCTCCTGTCACTGCAAATTCCAAATGCATGTGCCACTCTGTGCATCTGGCTTCATGTGGGTGCAGGGAATCGAGCCTGGGCCAGCTCAGGCTGACAGTCTTTGTTGGCAAGCACCCCTCACTGCTGAGGCACCTCCCCAGCCATAAACCTATTTTCAGTGGTAGTGTTGATTAAAAGGTTTGACTCTTTCACTTCAGTTCTCTAGCCGAAGAATCATATGCCCTCAAGAAGAGACTGGTTCCTACTCTAAGGTACTAGATAAAAATAGTCTGATTAGGCACTGAATGCTGTCTGAAAAATGTTTTCTCCTGAAAGCCAGGCATGGTGGCAAGTGCCTTTAATCCCAGCACTCAGGAGGCAGAGGTAGGAGGGTTGCTGTGAGTTCGAGGCCACCCTGAGACTACATAGTGAATTCCAGGTCAGCCTGGCCTAGAGTGAGACCCTACCTCAAAAAAAAAAAAAGTTTTCTCCTTTCATCCATCCATACTCAAGGACATGCAGATTTTAAATACTTCAAAACTGCCTTTTTAAAAAATCTCTCTTCTTTCTTCTTTCTCCTGAAACTCACGGAAAGTGCTTTGGGCAGGTATGTTACCTCATAGAGGAAAACATTTGGGGTGAACACTGATGAATGCATGTTTTCCTTCACTGAGGGCAGGCGTGCACTGGGTTTTGTGCTAGGAACTGCAATTCCAAACCCTGGTAGTCAGGACAAAGGTCACATAAATCTCTATATTCTCGTCCCTGAAACCACTGGACATGTTCTTTTCTATGATAAAGAGATAAAGTTGCAGAGAGCCCATATGGTCTAGGAAGGCCCCATAGGATGCTTGTCTTAGGTAAATGTAAGCAGAGGGAGAATTGGAAGGAGCCCAGGAAGAGCTTAGCCTGGAGCTGCTGGCCTTGGACATGAGTCCAGGAGCCAAGGAAGGCAGCTGGTTTCTAAGCAGCCGGGAAAGGCGCCGAAGTGTGCTGTCCCATGGAGTGCTAACGCTTTGTGCTAACACTCAGGTCCTGCCCAGGGAGGCCTACTGTGTGCTGCTGATTTTCTGAGCTATAAGGCAAACTTTTGCTGCTTCAAGTTACTAAGACTTGTTAGAAAGCGTTGAAACAGTAATGGGGAACAAAAAACAAAAACAGTGCATAGTCTATATATAAGTCAGCCCTTCACTCCCAAGAGCTAATAAATAGGAGAGACGTGGACTCTCGGCGAGGGAAGGTTTTTGTGCCCTTTAGTGCTGAACAAAACTACACTAGAAACAAACAAACAAAAAACCTTACAGGGGCTGGAGAGATGGCTTAAGGCACTTGCCTGCAAACCCAAAGGACCCAGGTTTGATTCCCCAGGACCCATGTAAGCCATCAGATGCACAAGGGGTGGGGGGCGCATGCATCTGGAGTTCATTTGCAGTGGCTGGAGACCTTGGTGCACCCATTCTCTCTCTGTCTCTCTACCTGTCCATTTCTGTCTCTCTCTCAAATAAATAATAAATAAATAAAAATATTTTTAAAAAACCTTACAGAAAGAACTAAAATATATTTTATGTTGGGCAAGACTGGAACATGGCAGTCACAGGTTTTTTTCTTCCCATATGATTACATGTCCCAGGACAGAAATGACAACACTTTCAGGGAATTTCTCTGTATAGCTAGAGAATTTGCTAAAGGGTGTGGGGGGGAATCAATTGGACCAACAAAATGTTAACACATTGGAGATATGGTTGTGGCCTTAGCATAAAAGAATCCAAGAATGATTTTGTTTTTCTATACGATCTAGACAGAGACTTCTAAATTCTACATCTTCAGCCCTCGGCCCTCTCTAAACCTCAGAATTCACTGTCCCCCAAATCTCTATTCCACGATCTACTGAACAACCCACATTTTTCCTTCAATAAATGGTACTCCTAGGTTTCAGGTCTTCCGGACAAAGATGTTGAAATATTCCTTAACTATTCCTTTTTCTCTTATACTCAATATCAAGCAGGGTTGGAGACATGGCTTAGTGGTTAAGGCACTTGCCTACAGAGCCTAATGATCTGGGTTTGAGTCTCCAGAACCCACATGAAGCCAGATGCAAAAAGTGTGCATGCATCTGGAGTTTGTTTGCAGAGGCTGGAGGCTCTGGCCCACCCATGCTTGCTCTCTCTCTCTCTCTCTCTGTATCTCTCAGCTTGCTAATAACTAATAAATAAAATATTTTTAAAAATATCAAACACCCTCATATCTCACATGAAATCTAGTGAGCTCATTCTTCAGTATGCTTATATTTTTGTCACCTCTCACCACCCACAGGATTAACCTTCCATGGAGTCACTCTCTCCTCACTCACTTCAATAGCCTCGAACCGTTCCCTCAGCTTCCATCATTCCCCAGTTAGAATTATTCTTTTATTAATATTTTATTTCTTTATTTGAAAGCATAGGGAGACAGACAGAGAGGGAGAGAGAGAGAGAGAGAGAGAGAGAGAGAGAGAGATAATGAATGGGTGTGTCAGGGCTTCCAGCTGCTGCAAACGAACTCCACTTTCCACTTTCTGCATCTGGCTTACATGGATGCTGGGGAAACAAACTCAGGTCATTGGCCTTTCAGGCTCGGCAAGCAATCAAGTACCTTTGACTGCTGAGCCATGTTTCCAGCCCTGATTAACACTTTATTAGTGATTTTGAAGGGCTCTGCTGAGACAAGACATGTGGGAAGATGGATGGCAGGAAGATCCATTTGGAGGCGTTGTAGAAATCCAGAGGGAAAGTGGGACATGGGATGATTGTCCTGACCTCGTAGTTGCTACTAGTTGCAGGTCTAGGATTGGCCGTGATCACAAAAGCCAAGCTTTGGGATTTATGCTTCATCTGCATTCTACTGTTTACTCCTCATTAAACCATGGAGCCATGGGGGAGTTTAAAAAAGGATATGTTTATTTCTTTATCCGAGAGTGAGATAGAGAGAAAGAGGCATGGAAAGAGGGGGATGGGAGGGAGAGAATGGGCACCCAGGGCCTCCAGCCACTGCAAATGAACTCCAGATGCATGTGCCACCTTGTGCATCTGGCTTATGTGGGTACTGGGGAGTTGAACCTGGATTCTTAGGCATTGCAGGCAAGTTCCTCAACCACTAAGCCAGCTCTTCATTCCAGAATTTATTTATTTATTTATTTATTTATTTATTTATTTATTTATTTTTTTGGAGAGAGACACAGAGAGAGACAGAGAGAGAGAGGGAGGGGAAGACAGATAGACATGGGCATGCCAGCAGCCTCTCAGCTGCTGTGAACGAAATCCAGATGCGTGCACCCCCTTGTGGTCAAGTGCGGCATTGCGCCCTTGCGTCACTTTGCATCTGGCTAAACGTGGGACCTGGAGATTGGAACCGCTGGAGATTGGAACCGCGTTCTTAGGCTTAGGAGGCAGGCGCCTTAACCGCTAAGCCATCTCTCCAGCCCCAGAATTTATTTTTATAACCAACTTTACATGTGTGAAAATGGATGAAGTACAACCCAGATTGTTGCTGCTGTTGTTAATAACTACCAATCTTATCACCTATAGCTGTAAAATTTTTCCTCATTTTGTAGACTAACTCATACAAGTCCCTGGGTTTTGAACGACACGCTCATGATTATTCAGCTTGTCAGTGACAAATTAAGGGCAACAGCCCGAGTTTTCTAAACCTCTGATAAATCCTAACAGTGTTCACGCGAAGCAGAATCCTGGAGCACTAGGAATTTGAGAGCTGCCAGGAAGCTCCTTGAGAAATAATTTTGTCTTACAGCTTCTCCCTGATAAATTGCTGCATGGAAATTCAGTGCTCAGATCAATCCTCTCTCTGCTAAGCATTTTAATAGTTTGGAGATTGTAGCAGATGGAAATAGTGCCCTGGTAATTGATGTGAGCACTTCCTTTTAACAATCTTATTTGCACTGGGTAGGACTTAGCCTTAGGGGAAATGACAGCATTCTTGTTAATGTCACACTAGTTAGGAGATTTCAAAATAGCTTTCCTTTCCTTTCCTTATTTCCTTTCTTTGCCTTTCTTTTCCTTTCTTTTCCTTTCTTTTCTTTTCCTTTCCTTTCCTTTCCTTTCCTTTCCTTTCCTTTCCTTTCCTTTCCTCTCTCCTCTCCTCACCTCTCCTCCTTTCTCTTCCTCACCTTCTCATTTTCCTTTTCTCATTATTACTTAAAATACACAAACTGAATTTTGATGGAAAAAAATCTTTTTTTTTTTTTTTTTTTTTTTTTTTTTTTGAGGTAGGGTTTCACTGTAGCCCAAGCTGACCTAGAATTCACTCTGCAGTCTCAAGGTGGCCTTGAACTCACTGCAATTCTCCTACTTCTGCCTCCCGAGTGCTGAAATTTTCTGATTAGATTATCACTGTGATCTGTGTGTGCGTGTGCACACAGTGTGTATATCCCCTCCATCCCTTCCTTTCTCCGGTGTCCTTTCATTCTTTTTCTTTTTTTATGAGAGAGAGAGAAAGAGCAAGAGAAAATTGACAAGCCAGGGCCTCCAGCCATTGTAATCAAACTCCAGATGCGTGAGCCATCTTGTGCACACATGTGACTTTTGTACGCTTGCATCACCTTGTGCGTCTGGCTTATGTGGGATCTGGAGAGTTGTACCTGGGTCCTTAGGCTTTGCAGGCCAGCATCTTAACCACTAAGCCATCTCTCCTGCCCTCCTTTCTCTTTCTTAGTGATGATATCTTCCTATGTGGCTCTGGCTGTTCTAGAACTTGTGAAGTCCAATGATCCCCTGGCTTTTACATCCGTCACATAGTCTGTGAGTGTGTATGAAGTGAATTCACAGTGAATTTTGGTGCTGCTTCTATTTTTCCAGAGTTAGGGCACTGCTAGAGGGTAAACCACCACCCCCATGGACAGGTCAGTAGTGTACAGGGTGTGGTCTTGTTGTAAGCATGACCATTACCCATGTTTCTTCCTTTTGTTCCATCATGAGTGCCCCTTTCCTCCCAATTAGTAGTGACAATGACATTCAAACAGTGAACAAGGAATGCCCAGATGCTTTGAGTGTGGACTTTGACACTGTTGGGTTTTAGTTCATGAAAGCAGATCCCCCAAGGCCATGGCAACTTACTGCCCTAGCTCAACGTGTGTCTTTAGCATCTCAGTCATATGTTCATCTGCGTTCAGGTTAACCTCTATGTCTCTCTTTAGTCTGGGCTTCTATAACAGAAAAATCACAAACGGGTTAGGTTACACATAGAAGTTCAAGATCAAAGTAGTCAACAATTGATTATCTGGTCAAAGCTTCCTCTCTGCGTGGCGTGTAGATCCGCCTTATCATTTTGCGTGTATATTGTGCAAGGAGTGAGGCGAGCTTCCCGCCACTTTCTACAAGGGTGGCCATCACTACCCTTTCTTGGTATCACCTCCACTTGATATGGTCACAGGGAGGGCTACGTCTCAAACTGTGAATTGTGGGGTGACTCAAGGACTCAAAGCACAGCTCGCTTTGACATTTCTTTAACATCGATTAACAATGTGTGGTGGGCTGAGCTAGAAGAATCTTGCATTCGTGTTTGCTTTCTCTGTGACAAATGTTACTTAGCACTCATCCTTTACAGAGATGAGAAAGGAATTCCAACACAGGTGTGAGGCCAGTGGGATGGTTGAACAGAAGGAACCTAAGAGGCATGGAGGTTCCAGGGAGATTTGCCCAGTAGGGGACTTATGAAGACATCCGTATGTGCACCTTGAAGTTTTTTTCCAACCAAGTCCTCCGTGGCAAGTGGAAGGACTGATTCTATGTTCAGTGAACAGTTGGTCCCCAATGTTCTCCTCTTTTATATTTATTTATTAATTATTTATTTATTTGAGAGAGAGAGAGGGAGAGAGAGAAGCAGACAGAGAGAGGAGAGAGACTGAGAATGGGCTTGCCAGGGCTGCCTGCCACTGCAAACGAACTCCAGACGCATGTGCCATCTTGTGCATCTGGCTTATGTCGGTTCTGGGGAATTGAACCTGGGTCCTTTGGCTTTGCAGGCAAGCGCCTTAACCACTAAGCCATCTCTCCAGCCCCAGTGTTCTCCTCTTTCATGGTCTGAAGGAACAACTTTTAAGGATTGAATCTGTTTTTGTAATATATGCTTGAACAAATCTATTTTTCTTTATATGACTCCTAACACAATTAGTCATTCTTCTACATTTTTTAGTTTGGTAAAAAATATTTTATTTATTTGCAAGGAGAGAGAGAAAGAGAGAGAGGGAGAGAAGGAGGGAGAGAGCAAGAGATAAAACTTTCCAGGGCCTCTAGCTATTGCAAATATACTCCAGATGCATGTGCCACTTTGTGCATCTGACTTAATGTAGGTACTGGGGATTTGAACCTAGGCCAAACCCAAGCCAGCAGGCTTTGGCATGCAAGCAGCTCTAATTGCTGAGCCATCTTTCTGGCCCACATTTCTTCTGTGTTAAGTTGGGAAAATACTTTCTATATCATCAGATTTGTGATGGCTTCAACTTCCAGCCAAGTGTGAATATTTTTATTTTATAACAATATACTACACTCTATTAAATGCAACCAACAAACTCGATTGAGATTTGATGTATATCATCATTAGTTAAAATACTAAAAAGTTCTTGAGATTATGTCTTCATTTATGACCCCACAAAATTTAATTCTTTATAATATGTTTATGCTTAAAGTTTCATATTGTTATATTTAAAGACAGATAGATGAGAATAAACATTAGTTTTGAATAACCATTTTTTTTTCAAAAGGAAGATTGTAAGTGCTTCTTAAAAATATCTCATGGGGGCTGGAGAGATGGCTTAGTGGTTCACGAACTTGCCTGCAAAGCCAAAGGACGTTGGTTCAATTCCCCAGGACCCCCGTAAGCCAGATGCACAAGGTGGCACATGAGTCTAGAGTTTGTTTGCAGTGGCTGGAGGCCCTGGTGTGCCCATTCTCTCCCTTTCTCTCTCTTACTCTCTCTCAAATAAATAAAATAATATATGTAGTACAAGTTTTGATGAAGTTTGTCAATAAAAGCTGTGGGTACAATTCTGTCATGGCACTATCATTCATTACATATTGTTCATTATTGGATTTTATTGTGGTGATTTATCAACAGACAACTCAGTTAGGTCTGTTTTAAATTTCAGTAAAAGTATAGATAGGCAGTCTTGAGTCCATTTTTTTTTTAATTTGAGAGAGAGAGAGACGGAGAGGAAGAGGCAGAGAGAGAATGGGTGCATCAGGGCCTCTCCGTCACTGTGAAGGAACTCCAGATGTGTGCGCCCCCTTGTGTGCATGTGCGACATTGTGTGCTTGTACCACTTTTGTGTCTGGGTAAACATGGGTCCTGGAGAAGCAAAAGGGTGTTCTCAGGCTTCGCAGGCAGGCGCCTTCACTGCTAAGCCATCTCTCCAGCCCCCATTTGCTTTTTCTACATGGACACTGGAACTTAAATTTTCCATGGAAGATTTTTGCATTCCAAGAGTATTTTTTTTAAAATATTTTAATTTATTTACTTGCCAGCAGATAGAGAGAAGAAAGACAGAGAATGGTCATGCCAGGGCCTCCAGCTCCTGCAAACAAACTCCAGATATATTTGCCACTTTGTGCATCTGGCTTTCCATGGGTACTGGGCAATCGAACCTGGGTCTTTTGGCTTTGCAGGCAAGCGCTTTAACCACTGAGCAATCTCTCCAGTCCCTCTAAGAGCAATTTTTGAGGAATTAGAGACATGCATTTCTTGTGTTTAAACTTTATATTGAAGTATAATTATAGAAAAAATGTGTGTTTTATAATGTCCAACAAAGTAAACTTTTACTCCTTCAGATTAACAACAAACAGAACATGACTAGCACTTCAGAAGTTCCCAACTTGTTCTCTTCCAACCTCTACCCAATGCCCACCTCCAAAATTGCTTACATTTCTGTAGTTGACATAAACAGAATGCTACAGTGCATGCTCATGTGGTTAACACTGTTACTGAAATTGTGATTAAATGTCTCATTCATGCCACTGCGCATAGTGATATAGATAGTTTACTCTTGTCTATCAAATCTGCTGTTGGACATATGGCTAGTTTTAGAGGGTGGAACTATCAGGAATTGTGCCATTATGAACGTGCCAGTCCATGTGGATTTATGCATAGATTTCTGTAAGGTAAATTCCTACAGAGAGAATTGCTGTATCTGGGTCTGGAGAGATGACTTAGCAGTTAAGGCATTTGCCTGCAAAGCCAAAGGATCCCTGTTCGACTCTCCAGGGCCCATGTAAGCCAGATGCACAAGGGGGCGCATGTGTCTGGAGTTCGTTTGCAGTGGCTGGTGACCCTGGCAAGTCCATTCTCTCTCTCTCTCTCTCAAATAACTAAATTATTAAAAATTCTGGATCATATGATATACAACTTAGGACAGAGTCAGTTCATGCTATCATATACTTGTTCAAAATAGTTGCACTACTTTCTGTCATTACTAGCACTAAATAGGATCTCCAGTTGCTCTGTATATTTGCCTACATTTAGTATTATTTATTCTTTTTTTATTGGACATGTTAGTGGATTTGTAATGCTACAACATTGTTGTTTAAATTAGCATATCTATGTTGACTAATGACATTAATTCATATGTTTTTAAATATTTTATATTTATTTATTTATTTATTTGACAGAGAAAGAGGGAGAGAGAGAATGGGCATGCCAGGGCCTCCAGCACTGCAAATGAATTCCAGATGCATGAACCCCCTTGTGCATCTGGCTAATGTGGGCCCTGAGGAATTGAACCTGGGTCCTTTGACTTTGCAGGCAAACACCTTAACCACTAAGCCTTCCCTCCAGCCCTACTTCATATGTTTAATCACCATTTAGATACCCTCTTCTGGGAAGCATCAATTTCTTTTGCCCATTTTCCTGATGTTTTTGTCATGTGGGTGATATGTAACAGCTCTTTATCAAAAAGTTTAATGTAAGGCATGACACTCTGAGACTGTTAGAGGAAAAAGTAGGGAAAACCTTTCAAGAAATAGGCATGGACCAGGGCTTTCTCCAGTTGCTCAGGAAATAATGCCAATTTGGCAAATCGGCTTTTGAGAAATGAAAAATCTCATGTACCACCAAAGAAAGGATTGAGTGAAGAGAGAGGTACAGAATGGGTGAAAAATCTTTGCTAACTACATATCTGACAGAGGATTAGTATTTAGAATATTCAAAGAACTCAAAAACTCAATAGCAAGCAATCAATCCAATGAGTCAGTGGACTGACGAAATGAACAGACAGTTATGAAAAGATGAAGGACAGCTGGGCGTGGTGGTGCATGCCTTTCATCTCAGCACTTGTGATAGGAGGATCACTGTGAGTTTGAGACCTGCCTGAGACTACATAGTGAATTCTAGGTCAGCTTGGGCTAGAGTGAGACTCTACCTCAAAAAAACAAAAAAAAAGGGGGGCGGGCTGGAGAGATGGCTTAGCAGTTAAGTGCTTGCCTGTGAAGCCTAAGGACCCTGGTTCGAAGCTTGATTCCCCAGTACCCATGTAAGCCAGATGTGCAAGGTGGTGCATGCATGTGGAGTTCATGGGGGCCCTGGTGCACCCATTCTCTCTCTCTCTCTCTCTCTCTCTCTCTCTGTGTCAATTGCTAAAAAATAAAAATAAACAAAAAAATTTTTAAAAAAAGAAGATGAAGTACAAATAGACAATATGCATCAGAAAAAAATGTTCGGCACCAATAGTCATGGGAAAATGCAAATTAACACTGCTTTGGGGGCTGAAGAGATAGGTTAGCGGTTAAGGTGTTTGCTTGCAAAGCTGAAGGATCCCAGTTCAATTCTCTAGGACCCATGTAAGCCAGGTGCACAACGGGTGCACATGCGTCTGGAGTTCATTTGCAGTGGCTGGAGGCCCTGGCACACCAATTCTTTCTTTCTCTCTCTCTCTCAAGTAAATAAATAAATAAAATATATTAAAAACTGCTTTAGAGATGGAGAGATAGCTCAGCAGTAAGGCACTTACTTGCCTGCAAAGCCTAACAACCCAGGTTTGATTCCCCAGTACCCATGTGAAGCCAGATGTTCAAAGTAGTGCATGCGTCTGGAGTTCCTTTGTTGAAGGCCCTGTTTGTGTCCATTCTCTCCCTCTCTTTCCCTCCCACCCTCTCTATGCTTGCCAATAAATAACTAAAAATAAAAAAGAAAGACTTCAAGATTCCATCTTCTCCTGGCAGGTGGCAATGATTAAGAAAATATAAGAAATAACAACCCTGGCAACAATACAGCAACAGAAAATAACTTTATACTGCTTGGGGGATTGTCAAGGAGTCCATCCATTATAGATCTTCATGGGGATTCAAAAGACTAAAAATAAATCCAGAGGGCTGGAGAGGTGGCTTAGCGGTTGAGGCGCCTGCCAATGAAGCCTAAGAATGCCCGTTCAAATCTCCAGGTCCCACGTTTAGCCAGATGCAAACAAGTGACTCAAGCACGCCATGTCGCACGTTCACACAAGGGGGCGCACACATCTGGAGTTCATTCACAGCAGCTGAGAGGCTGCTGTACCCATTCTCTCTGTGTCTCTCTCAAATTAAAAAAAACCAGTAAAAAAAAATAGATCTATATCTATAGTATGGTCCAGCTACACTGGATATTTTACTGAAGAATCCCAAGTCCTCATATTATAGAGACACACGTGAATCGATGTTCATTGCAACACTATTCTCAATAGCTTAGTTAGGAAACCTAGAGGAATAAAAAAATCGATCAAGAAAATGTGGTATTTACACATAATAAACTTTTCTTTTTTAATTTGAGAGAGACACAGACAGAGAGGAAGAGGCAGAGAGAATGGGTCTGCCAGGACTTCTCAGCCACTGTGAATGAACTCCAGACGTGTGTGCCCTCTATGAGCATGTGCAACATCGTGCGCTTGTGTCACTTTTGCATCTGGCTAAACATAGGACCTGGAGAATTGAACGGGCATTCTTAGGCTTCGCAGGCAGGCGCCTTAACCGCTAAGCCATCTCTCCAGCCCACATAATGAATTTTTTTTCCGCCATAAAGAAGAAAGCATTTATATCCTTTGCAGGAAAATGGACGCCACTGGAGATAAGCTTTTTGAGTGAATTAAGACAATCTCAGAAAGACAGATATCACATTTCCCTTCATTTGTGGGTCTTAAATTTTATATGGATATGTAATGTCATGTAAGACATGACAATAAAAGCGAAACTGATAAGAAGAGGTAAAGGAGAGGAGCATAAATGAGAAAGGGAAGGGTAGAGAGGTGTTGGTGGGAATATGGTTAAAGTACATTATATATTTGTACGAAGATTTCCTTTTTTATTTTAGAGAGAAAGAGAGAGAAAAGAGATAGAGAATTGGAGCTCCAGGGCCTCAGCCACTGCAATCAAACTCCAGATGCTTGCACCACCTAGTGGGCATGTGTGACCTTGCGCTTGCCTCACCTTTGTGCGTCTGGGTTACGTGGGATCTGGAGAGTGGAACATGGGTCCTTAGGCTTCACAGGCAAGCACCTTAACTGCTAAGCTGTCTCTCTAGCCCTGAAGATTTCCTTTTGAAGTCCAGTGCCATGTACAATGAATACATACCAATTTGAGATATTATTAAAACATATTCTGGACATAGTAACTCTTAGATATATGTATTACAATATAATATCTTTTATTCTACACACTGCTTTTTCATATTATGAATATTTCTTACCAAATAATAGTCTTAGCTTTAATATAGTCCTTTTATAGTTGTGCTTTTTGTACCCTATTAAGAAGTCCCTGTCCATTCTCAGGTCATGAAGAAACTATCCTATGCAGTTTTATTGCCTGTTAAATATAATTTATGCCGGGTCATTATTTTAAAGTGAAGCTCCTCTACTTGGTTTCAACAGATCAGAGCAATGAAGTCACTTGCTAGGTATCATGAAATCAAGCAATGAAACTTAAAAAGATAAAAATGAAAACATAAAAAGAACCTTGGGAGATTTACAGCAATACATCAGAAAGGAACACAGGCTTCGTGAACTAGCCTGATAAGGAACTCCCCTCTGCTGCAACCCAATAAGGAAAAAAAAAAAACGTTGAAACCACCAATCTGCATTTTGATCCTCAATATTCTAATTTTTCAACTTTTTTCCCTCCTACAGAGGCCACCTCCTCCAGCTCATTGGCGTCTCATGTCTATTGGGAGGTGAGATGCTCCCTGGCTCACTCACGTATCACTACCGCAAGCTCTGGTTTGAACAGTTGGTCCCAGTGGGGGGCACTGTTTAGGAAGTTATGGAACCTTTAGGGGGCGGTACCTTTCTGCAGCAAGTGGGTCACTGGCAGCGGTCCTTGAAGCTGTGCAGCTCAACCCCACTTCCTGTCTGCCCTTGCTTTACGTCCGCTACGCAACGTGACCTTGCTGGCTCTTCTCCCGCCTCCACGGCTTGCCTGCCATAACGGTTTGCACACCTGGAACCGCAGGCTGAAATAAACCTTTTCCTTCCTTACATTCCTTCTTGTCAAATATCTGAATATAGCAATGGGCAAACCAACTCATTCGCAAGCCAGTCAGATACTGAATATTCAATTTGTTGCAATTCCATCCTTTAACCCCTCTAAAAGATAGACTATCTTACTTATATTCAAATCTACAAATCATAAGAAATTAATACCTGAGATTCATGTAAGAAAGAGTTCAAAATATATTTTGGAAAATTCTTTTATTTTTCTGAAGAAAGGTCTTACCATGTAGGCTGACTTGGCCCCAATTTCTCTGTGATCCTCCTACTTCTGCCACTCGAATGCTGGGATTAAAGGCATGCGCCACCATGCCCAGCTCAAAATATACTTTTACCTAATATGGACATTCAACTAAAGCAGAACCATTTATTCTGTCTTTTTTTTTCCCTTTATAAGTGGGAGAAGGACTATAATAAGAGATGAAAAGTGATCCAAACCTCCTCAACACGACTTCATTCTCAGGCAGATAAATTTAGGGGCGGCGGTGGGGCGGGGGGAGAAATCTTAAATATGAGAATTTACTATTTCTGTTCTAAACATAGTAGTGTAAACATACTCTCTTCTCTAAAAATACCTTTAAAATAGTTTGAAATATCTTCTATTCTAAAAATATCTCTTTGCTCACATCCTCTGGAAAATCTTTAAGTACCTCTCGGATATACCAGTGTAGTGGTGGGGGGGGACTTCTGTTTTGTTGGATGGAACAGGTAAGAATTCTGAAGAGAGAGCCCATGGCCTGTATGGGAGCAGGTATGCTTGGCACACTGAAGAGGTTGCTCTTGGCCTCTGGGTCAGAGATAGTAACATATACAAGCAGGGCTGGCTGACCTTCTCCACGTGATGAAGTGATGTTCCTTTTTTCCCTAAACTACTCAGCATTTTGCATTGATTTAAAAAAACATTTTATTTATTTATTTGAGAGAGAGAGAGAAATACAGAATGGGTGCGCCAGGGCCTCCAGCCACTGCAAAAGAACTCCAGATGCATGTGCCACCTTACGTGGGTCCTGGAGAGTCGAACCGGGATCCTTTGGCTTTGCAGGCAAAGGCCTTAACCGCTAAGCCATCTCTGCAGCCCCTGCATTGAATTTGCTTTTCAATAGTGACCATGCTACCACTTCATGTTCATCACTACTGATGTTTTTCTTTCCTCTTCACTGTGGATCATTCAACCAAAGATTTTAAATAGATGGCTGTAAAGTTTCAAGTGAGTGGAAGTTACTGAGAATTTGAAGTTCATAGCTGGGGGTTATTCTCTTTTTATTTTATACATGGAAATGGACAGAGTCCACAAAGCAGGGAAACAGTAATGTAGATTGTTCAAGGTCACATCCTGAGTTTCACACTCAAATTCTATCTATAGCTTTATCCTTGAATTTTGTGTCTTAGTGAAAAATTAAAAGTTCCTTTCTCTCTTTCTCTCTCTCTCTCTCTCTCTCTCTCTCTCTATATATATATATATATATATATTTCTCTTCTTTCTCAAATAAATAAATAAATAAATAAATAAGTAAAATATTTTCTTAAAAGGATTGCAGAGATAGCTCAGCAGTTAAGGCACTTGCCTGCAAAGCCTAAGGACCTGGGTTCAATTTCCCAGGGCCCATGTAAAGTCAGATGCACAAGGTGGTTGCATGTATCTGGAGTTTGCTTGCAGTCGCTAGAGACCCTGGCACAACCATTCTCTCTGTGTCCATCTATCTCTTTCTCAAATAAATAAATAAAATATTTTTTAAAAGCTCCTGTCAAAGGACCCCAACACTTGGGCATTTGTTCTTGAATTGGAGAAGCAGGCTAGACTCTGTGAGCAAATGTGCCCCTGTGATTTTCCCAGGGGCCACAGAAATTGGCTGTGGAGACAAAGTGGGAAAATGGCTATAATTCAGGGCATGGTAGAAAAGCGAGTATGCGTTCTTCCTCCGAGGCACACCCTCCCTTTTCTAAGAAAGAAGAAGTGTGGAGATTTTTTCGTCAAATAGGAGAGCTTCAGGTCCTGTCTGACCCTGTGGATGAGTGTGACCCTGTTTCCATGAACTGTACTTATGGAAGAAGGTGGGGAGATAAGATGATTTTTTTTTTTTTAGTATTTTTATTTATTAGAGAGAGAGAGAGAGAGAGAGAGAGAGAGGCAGATAGAGAGAGTGAGAGGGCAGATAGAGAGAGAGAGAGAGTGAATGAGTGTGCCAGGGCTTCCAGCCACTGCAAATGAACTCCAGATACATGCGCCACCTTATGCATCTGACTTTACATGGGTCCTGGAGAATTGAACTCAGGTCCTTAGGCTTTGCAGGCAAGTGCCTTAACTGCTGAGCCATCTCTCCTCCCAAAGTGAGTTTTTAAAATTACTTGGTTTGGTCATAAATTGTCCTTGTTTCTTCAACTCTCAGGGATCTGAAAATGGAAGAAAAAATGTAGGCGGGAGAAAAATATGTTTTGAAAGATAAAAACTCCTTTCAAGGTTACCTTAGAAGTGGAAGCAAAACTAAAATAGGCCTTTAAGGACATTATTGCCTTTACAAAACTATTGAGAAGACACTAATAGAGAGTTTTTGATGACCCCCACATGACGACGAGGTTCTGTCGTCCGCTCGATCTGGTTAGGAATCCACGGACATTCATTCCTCTGGAGCGGGTCTCTGAGCTTGCTTCCTCCAGAGTGAGCCCTTCCCTCAGAGTGGGCGGTGCTCTGGGTGGTTGTGGCCTTCATGCAGGGAAGCCTTGAGAGAGAAAGATCGCCTTCCTCCTAGCTGGCTGCCAGTGTGAGTGTGTTCACGTGAGCGTGCACCTATCCTATCCGGTACCCTTCCTTGGCATTGGAACCAAGTTTCGTCACCCTTCCAGCGTGGACTGCAGAGCAGCGTCTCTCCAGGACGCCTCCAGGCCTTCAGTGCAGGATCGGGACTACTGAGCCATCCAGCCTCGTAGCCTGAGCAGCTACTGGGTTCCTTGACTCTCAGGCCTGCAACCTGCTATTGCTGGACTGTTGTAAACTAATCCAATAAATTCCCTTTTAATACAATTCATTCTGTAATGGGGTAGTAGGGGTCCAGGACAGTCCTTGAACCCCAAACCGTTCTAGGTTTGTTCTTAATTTTAATCAAAGAATTGAATACAAGAGAAGGCTGAGAAGGGTAATTATTAAATTCTTATATTTCTTGAGGGCATGACAGAGCCAAGCAAAGGCACCCATGTGGCTAGAGATCCCATGGGTAAGGCCTGGGAAAAAAATGGTGGAAAGAGAAGAGAGAAAAAAAAGTTCAGGGCTGGCGAGATGGCTTAGCCGTTAAGTGCTTGCCTGTGAAGCCTAAGGATCCCGGTTCGAGGCTCTATTCCCCAGTAACCACGTAAGCCAGATGCACAAGGGGGCACCGGCATCTGGAGTTCGTTTGCAGTGGCTGGAGACCCTGGTGCACCAATTCTCTCTCTTTTTCTCTCTGCCTAACTGTCGCTCTCAAATAAATAAATAAATAAAAACAAAAAAATTTTAAAAATTAAAAAAGAAAGTTCAAGGGACTCTTGGCATGTGGGCCATGTGGGGAGAGGGGAGAGGAACTCATGTGGAGAGTAGGGGGCTAGGGGGCACCCCCCTCCGGGTGTGGGCAGGGGCCTAGCTCAGAAAAACTCACCCACAGCTGGGAGTTCCCAAGTGGTCAGAGAGCCTGCCCTCCCCTAGCAAAGGTATTTATAACCGTTTAGTGGTGGGCTGTCTTCTGGCTCATGTGAGCCTGAGACACAGCTGGTTGGTTAGGGCTAGGGGCTGTCTCAGGAAGATTCTAGCCCTGACAGCAAGTTCTAGGGGCTGAACTTGACCAACCACAATGTTTAAATCCTATGAAAGACCTCTCTCCCAGGAGGGGTCCTGGCTGTTTGTGGAGAAACACATCTAGGGAACTAGGCAAGAGATAAGAAGTCAGATCATCTTTGATTTCTACCAGGTGCAAACTTAGCTGCCATTTTTTTTTTTTACCTTCAGGGGTGCAGTCACCCTGAGTGTACCCCACCCTCTCAATTCTGTTAGTTACGTTTCTCTAGAGAACCTGAGTAATGCACTGCACATGCAGTTTCCCCTGTTAGTAAAATCTTACATTAGTTTGGCAATGTATTACAATTAATGCATATTGATGCATTCTTATTAACTGAAGTTCGTACATCATTCATATTTCTCATATTGTCCTCAAATGTCCTTTGAAAATGGTTCCAGATGGGTGTAGTGGCACATGCCTTTTTTCTTAAAAGTTTAAAAAATATATGTTTTATTTATTTATTTGAGAGAAAGAGGCAGAGAGAGAGAGAGAGAGAGAGAGAGAGAATGAGCACACCAGGGCCTCCAGCCAGTGTAAACGAACTCCAGATGCATGCGCCCCCTGTGCATCTGGCTTATGCGGGTCCTGGAAAGTCGAACCAGGATCCTTTGGCTTTGCAGGCAAGTGCCTTAACCCCTAAGCCATCTCTCCAGCCTGTGACGCACACCTTTAATCCCAGCACTCAGGAGGCAGAGGTAGGAAGATCACTGTGAGTTTGAGGTCAGCCTGAGACTATACAGTGAATTCCGGGTCAACCTGGTCTAGAGACCCTACTTTGAAAAACCAACGACAACAAAAAATGGTTCCTGACCCTATCCAGGATGTCCCGTTTCATGCAGCCATCATATCTTTGGAACCTCGCCCCCCACCAGTGTCTTGGTCTGACCTTGTGTTTGACAGTGTTGAGAATCAGGCATTTACTACAATCTTCCCAAGTGTGTTTGGGGTTTGTTTGTATTTTCTCAGTTTAATGCTCAGATTGTATGCTTTGGGAAGAAAGCTCACCGAAGGAAAAGTGGCCTTCTTCAAAGCAAGCTTGGATGTTAAACAACATCAGCATCTTGATAAATTTCTTCCCTGTGTAGGAACCCCCTGAACTCCAGATAGGTAAATGACTAAAATTGCACAGCCAGGACAGAGGAGCCGTGAGATCTGATCTAGAAGCGCATCCTGGCTCCGTTGCCGGGCTGCCGTAACTCACTAGATCATATACAGCCATCTCCGTTGACGTTTTCATTAAATCCTTGTGCATTAAGTACCACTCAGGTCAAAGGATGAAAGGGTCGCCTTATCTCCCTGGAAGCACTCTCCTTATATCTATCTCGGGGAGGATTTACATGGAAAGAGCGGTGAACAGAATGGGGTTCCGTGTTCAGTGATTGCCGTTCCAATGTTAACTCTTGAGCAAGGAAGCATGATAGACCAAGGTTAGCTGCTTAAAAAGATTTAGCGTGGCCTTAATTTTAACATTCATGTGTAAACTGCACACAAGACGCTATTAAAGGAGCTAATCCCTTTCCAGTCTTTAGTGCTTGCCATGAGAGAAGAGGGTTCTACGATCTGAATATAGAGTATTTACTTGAATTTGCACTTCCCTAAAAAAGGGCATTATAATTAAAAAATAAAAAGCATTAGTTAGAAAGAAGGGATTCAGTGGAAGGGAGTGGAGGATGTAGCGGGAGGGTGCTATAATTGAAATATGGTATGCATATATATGAAAATTGTTAATAAAAAGAGTTAAAGATTATTTATTTCTTGAGTTGATAGCAGCACATTCAGGACCACTCAGAAGTTGATCTTTGTTAGAAATTCTCCCACATAAACCCATACACACAGCACTTTGCTTCTCAGAAATTGGAACAATCTCCTAATGGCTAGGAATCTTAAATGAGTGTCCTTTAACGATGCCAGCACACTGGCCCCGATTTATGAAACATCAAAAAGAAAGTCAAACTTGCCTCATTGGTTATCTTATAAGGAGAATTTTTGCTGACCACATTGGATATTGGGTGAGGAAGAGAAATGAAACACATGGAGGACATATTTGAAATTAAAGGCTTGAAGTTTATAGTATTAACATGTTGTAGTATATTATCAAATATGAATCATTGTTTATTAAAAAGAGTCGGTGGTATTTACACATGTCACAATTTACAGTTGTCTCTTGATCATTGTTTCTCTGGTTTAAAACTTAACATGTGGTAGTATATTATCAGATATGAGTTGTTGTTTATTACAAAGAGTCGGTGGTATTTACACATGTCACAATTTACAGTTGTCTCTTGATCATTGTTTCTCTGGTTTAAAACTTAAGGGTTTTCTCCAGGTGGTCATTTAAGAAAAGCAGTTTATTAATTTTCAGCCATTCTCCTATGTGTAGCTAAATGCCTACCAAACATTCCAACAGGACTGGAGAGATGGCTTAGCAGTTAAGGCCCTTGCCTGTAAAGCCAAAGGACCCAGGTTCGATTCCCCAGGACCCACGTAAACCAGATGCACAAAGTGGCATATATATATATATATATATATAGAGAGAGAGAGAGAGAGAGAGAGGAGAGAGAGAGAGAGAGAATGGGTACACCAGGGCCTCCAGCTGCTGCAAATGAACTCTAGACGCATGAGCCACCTTGTACATCTGGCTTACGTGGGTCCTGGGGAATCGAACCTGGGTCCTTTGGCTTTGTAGGCAAGTGCCTTAATCGTTAAGCCATCCCTCCAGCCCAGACAAAATCTTTTTTAAGCAGCTAACCTTGGCCTGTGAGGATTTCTTGCTTAAGAGTTCACACTGCAACAAGAGCCACAGCTGCCCTTCTGCTTTCTGTTAAAGACTCCGTCAGAATAAATGTTCCTCAAGATGAAAAAACAGTGCTTCGGGGAGATAAGGAAATCCTTTCATTTCCAGATTAAATGACACTTGTGCCACCATTACCCTGTCCTCCTTGTCTTTCCCTCCTTTGAATGTAAATGTGATGCCTGGTGCTATAGCAACCATCTTCAGACCATGAAACCACAAGCCACATGAAGCAGAAACATTAAAGGACTTCCTTTCATGCTGTCCTGGAATGTGCCACAGACAGCCTGTTTGCAGCTAACCTCTCGCTGCTGGCAGAAAGCCACTTGTGGGAGGAGAAGGCTTATTTTGGCTTATCGACTCAAAGGGAAGCCGCACGATGGCAGGGGGGAAATGTGGCATAAGCAGAGGCTGGACACCACCTCCTGGCCAACATCAGGTGGACAACAGCAGCAGGACAGGGTGACAAACACTGGCCAGGGGAAGCTGGCTATAACACGCATAACCCTGCCCCCAACAATATACCACTTCCAGGAAGCTTCAATTCTAAAATGTCCTCCAGCTTGGGACCGGGCATTCAGAACACACAAGCTGATGGGGTGGGGTGGGGGGACACCCTAATCAAACCACCACACTGCCCATCTTCAGATATCCTATTCTATTAAGTATTTTGTTAAGTTTTAAGGCATGCATTTTATTTTGGTATCTTAACATCTCTAAAATGAGGGCTATGCTAGAGATGATGGCAAAATATTCTTTTCATGCCTAGGAGAGGCTGAGGATGATGCAAAGCAGTCAGATGTCAGCAGTTTTCTGAAAGGCAATACCATTGCTATTTACTGCTCATGATTTTGTTGTTACAGGGGCCAATATTGGATAGACAGAATACCTGTTTGCAATTTCGAGTTGAAAATGATTCAGAAGAAATGAACTCTACCTTTGAAAATTACTATAAACCACTCAGTTTATTTTCCTTTTTAAAATTTTTTTCTTTTTTGTTTTGTTTTTAATATTTATTTATTTTATTTGAGAGAGAGAGAATGGGTGCACCAGGGACTCTAGCCACTGCAGATGACTTCCAGATGCATGTGCCACCTTGTGCATCTGGTTTACGTGGGCACTGGGGAATCAAACCTGGGTCTTTAGGCTTTGCAGACCAGTGCCATAACCATTAAGCCACTTTTTAAAGTGCTCATAAAAGTGATACGAGATAGAATCATGTTTAACTGCATCTGCATATAATAACAGTTACAAGTAGTTTGAGATCATTTTTCTCAGCTACTTGATAGCATGTTTCTTTCTGTGGGAACATAAAAGAATGATCACACTTACAGCTGATGGTGTATTCGTTTTGACATAGTATGGGAAATGCTTGAAAGATTCCCTTACTTGGTTAAGCCATTTCTAGAAGCACTCTTGTGCTTCTAAGCTTTACATACAAATGCAGTAAATGCCATTTGTTATATCATGTTCAATATTCTATTTAGCATGTTTTTTTCATAGCCTGAGGTTGAAATATTGCCTTTAAATATTCAGACTGGCTTTGATTTATAAGTTGTTAACTTACTATAAAAGACACACATGGGCTGGAGAGATGGCTTAGCGGTTAAGGCGCCTGCCTGGTAGGCTTAAGAACCCAGTTCCAATCTCCAGGTCCCACGTTTAGCCAGATGCAAAGTGACGGGAGGGCGCAATGCCGCACTTGACCACAAGGGGGCGCACGCATCTGGATTTCATTCGCAGCAGCTGAGACTGCTGGCGCGCCCATCTCTATCTGTCTCCTTCTCCCTCTCTGTCTGTCTCTCTCTCTGTATCTCTCCAAAAATAATTTAAAAAATTAAAAAAAAACACACACACACACACACATTTCTAAATAGCTCCTAAATTTTCTGCTCGCATTCTCTTTATTTACACAGGTCAAAGTTCTGGAATTTAATACTGTGATGATTATGTATCTTTCTTCCCTAAGCTCATGGATGCTTGCATATCTGGTCAAACATTATTTCTAAATAAACATGGTTGCCTTCAACAGTGTGGCTGGGCACCATTCAATCCACCAATGCCCAGGAAAGGGAGAATTTACTCTGTCTTTTGTTTGTTTGTTTGTTTATTATAGAGTGGAAGGGGGAGAGAGAGAGAGAGAATGGGCACCTCAGGGCCCCAAGCTACTACAAAACAAACTCCACATGCATGAGCCACCTTGTGCATCTGGCTTACATGGGTACTGGGGAACTGAACCTGGGTCCTTAGGCTTCACAGGCAAGTACCTTAACCACTAAGCCATCTCTCCAGCCCCTACTCTCTCTTTTTGGATCTTGGAAGTTCATCTGCTCTTGTAACCAGACATTGTTCCTCTGGTACGCAGACCTTTCGACAGACCAAGACTTTCCCTATTACCCACCTAGTCCTAGTTTATGGGTTTTTGAACATGGCCTGGGACTTTGCCTTCCGGCTTCTCTGCCTCTCGGCTCTTTGTGCTTGGATTGGAAACTCCAGCACTTGGCTGTCCTTGGCCTCCAGATTAGCATCCTCCATAATCATTCAAGGCAGTTCCTCTGAATACCACTCCTTCGGCATATCTATACGTAGCCCATCGGTTCTGTTTCTGTCAAGAGCCCTGGTTAAAACAAACTCCCGGTGGGATTCTATGATCTGAGCAAATCAGTACTCCCAAAATGAGGAGTATGTATTTTTATTAGACATGTACTTGTCAGCATGCTACACAATGTATTCCTGGGAGAATTTAGTAACTCTTTATCTTGCAAAAGTAGTTTTCTTTTTTAATTCCTGGAGACTTGTCAAAGATTTTCTTGTTGATTATTTCATGTTTGTATTATCTTTCCTACATTCTCTGTGATTATTATTATTATTATTATTTTAATATTTTATTTTTATTTATTTCTTTATTTGACAGAGAAAGAGGGAGAGAGAGAGAGAGAGATGGGTGCCCCAGGGCTTCCAGCAAACAAACTCCAGATGTGTGTGCCCCCTTGTGTATCTGGCCAGCGTGGGTCCTGGGGAATCGAACCTGGGTCCTTTTGTCCTCTCTGTGATTATTATTATCCAGGGCTATTTGAAATCAGTCCTACCAGAATAAGTACAGATATTCCTACCAGACATACCAGGGTTCAAAATAATGGTTTTCAGGAGAATTTGCTGGCTCTTCATCTTGCAAAAACACGTCATATTCATGAGCTTTGTAAGGGCTTTTGTCACATTATTGTGTTTACTTTTATTACATTTTTTTGATATTGACTTCTGTTGTCCTTGCAGCTTTTAAATCCAACGCTTTGTATTTACTAAAACACTCATGGAGGGGAAGGTGATATGTACCAAGTCCCTTAAATATGTCATAAATGTGTAGGCGGCTGCCACAACTGACTTGATTCCATCTTTAAAGTGTGTGATAACCTATGTGACACCCGGGGACACTAAGGGAAAAGATTTAATTGAGTGCCAAACCGATAAGACCGTTTGACCATGCCAAAGTCTAGGACATTTCTAAATTATCATTTCTATCCTTTCTTTCTGTTGCATCTGAGGGACAATTTATGAGTCTAGAAATATGGCCAGTGGTCCTATCCTTGTGCTGACTCCACTTTTCATAGGCTGCAGTCTTGTGAGAACTGAAATGGGGTACAACACCATCCAGCCACCTCGGCTGAGATCATATTGCCAGGACGGTTGGGTTTCTGAACTAGTCGCTGGTGGCTTTTAAACGCAGAAGGTGGTTATGAGCATAGGGCACTGGCCTTAATAGTAAGACTTTTTGAATTCACAGCACTGCCAATGACTTCCTGTTTCAGTGTGTGTAACATCATAGCCTCTTTGCTCATCCGTAAAATGTAATAATGATTGAAATAATTATGGTCACACAGAGTTTGTAGTGAGACTTAAGTGAGCTACTACTTATACAGTGCTCCTATGGTGTCTGGCATTTAAGACGTTCCTAGAAAGTTCTGGAAGCGCCAACAGAGGGCACCTAGTAATGGGCTATCTGAAAATCAGGTAAGCTGGGGACTAAACAGGCATCTGGAGAAGTGTTTCCCATGGGCATATCCTTCTATCCCCAAAACACAATGCTAAAGTGTTCAAAAAGGAATTTCTGGTGAACACCAATTAAAAAATATATTTATTTGCTCATTTCTTTGTAAGCAGAGACAGAGAGATGAGAGACTGATGGTGGGGGGGAGGATGAATAGGCACACCAAGGCCATTAGCCACTGCAAACAAACTCCAGATGCATGTGCCACTGTGTGCATCTAGCTTTACGTGGGTACTGGGGAATCAAACCTGGGTTGTTAGGCTTTTTAGGCAAGTGCCTTAACCACTGAGCCATCTCTCCAGCCCGTGAGTGCCCATTTTAAGCTATTGACAGCTGGGAAACTGTTTACAGAATCCCCCTTGATTTCAAAGATGATTCGATCTCACTAAGAAGATCTTCCAGGAGCCTAAAAAGTACTTTGCATCTGTCCTGGAGAAGAGTTATGCTCGCTGTTTATAGGGCCTACCATTATTTGAAGACCTGTGCTCTGCTATAAATTAAACCAGCTCATCCTGTTACTCTGTTGAAACGTTCAAAAGGGGACTGAAAATTAAGTCAATACACTTACCTTCCCCAAGCTGAACAGCTGCATCTCCCCAGACACTGCAGACATCGCTAAGCTATCAGATGCCCGCGTCTCTCTCTCTTCCTCTCTTTTGATCTCTAGCTCTTTAGAAATCCATACCTTTATCGAAAATCCCCAAATCCCTATCCTTACACACACACACACACACACACACACACACACACACACACACATTTCATCTGTAAACCACATTGCTAGTTTCCCGTGTTACTTTATCGTTTCCCATATCATCCCAGAAGACCTGCTTTGTCTTTTTAAGCCTGCAGATGAAGTTAAATATTAAATATTGCCTCTTATGCCAATCTGGGCAATTGCATCAAAAACTTCTAAGTGCTTTTTTTTTCTGCTCCCCATTTTATGACCTTCAGCTTTTTTTTTTTTTTCCAGCTGAAAGATCGCTTCCTCTTTGCTTTTCATTGTCAGTAGGCATCTTGTAACTGAAGATGAAACGTGTGCTTTAAGGCATAGCCTGGGAGGGGTCAGTGTGTCACAGCTCCCTTGCTGCAGGACTTGGGGAGTGATGGGAAATCCAATGACGGTCTCAGCCCTAGACATGCATCACACACACAAGGCACAGCTAACATGGGAAACGTACCTCACGACACGATACTCATCATCCATCCTGACGTCGAGCTAGAACAAGGTCAGCCAAGGGGCGTTCTCATGAAAATGCCCCGCATTTCCTCCCATCTGGGATCCCAGCTGCTCCACTGAGGACGAAGTACGGAGGAGAAGGTTAAGGGAGGCTTTCTGATTAGTGCGTGTCCTAGTGCCCGTCAGCTGGCTTGTGCTGAAATTGGAACAAGGCAGGTCAGACATCAAAAATGTAGGGAAGGGCCGGGCGTGGTGGCGCACGCCTTTAACCCCAGCACTCGGGAGGCAGAGGTAGGAGGATCGCCGTGAGTTCAAGGCCACCCTGAGACTACATAGTTAGTTCCAGGTCAGCCTGGGCCAGAGTGAGACCCTACCTTGAAAAACCAAAAAAAAAAAAAAAAAAAAAAAAAAAAAAAAAAAAGTAGGGTAGGGGCTGGAGGCATGGCTTAGCGGTTAAGGCATTTGCTTGCAAAGCTAAAAGACTAAGGTTCGATTCCCCAGGACCCATGTTAGCCAGATGCACAAGGGGGTGAATGGGTCTGGAGTTGTTTGCAGTGTGGCTGGAGGCCCTGGCATGCCCATTCTCTCTCTCTCTCTCTCTGCCTCTTTCTCTCAAATAAATAAATAAAATATTTAAAAAATGTAGGGAAGGGCTGGAGAGATGGCTTAGTGGTTAAGGTGCTTGCGTACAAAGCCAAAGGACCCAAGTTCGATCCCCAGGACCCATGTAAGGCATATTCACAAGGTGGCGCATGTGTCTGGAATTCGTTTGCATTGGCTGGATGACCTGGCATGCCCATTCTCTCTCTCTACCTCCCTCTGCCTGTTCCTCTGTTTCTCTCGAATAAATAATTAAAAAATTTAAATGTAAATGAAAAAACATTAGAATTCTTTAGCTTCTCTTTCCCTGCACTATTACTACTATAGTCCTACAGTGAGGCAGTCTTTCATAGTGTGTGTCTATTTGTTTTGTGCATGTACAAAAATCACTAGCGCTGAACTGGCCAATCAACATGGAAAGATTGCTAAAGTATTATCTGCAATGATTCCTCTATGTCAAAGCAGCAATTGTTAAGATGCTGAGGCCAAGTAGGAAGCCCCTGATTTTCAGTGATGAAGGGTGCTTTTCACTTTCCAAGAACTGGCCTTGAAAACCCCAGGGTGGAATCTTGGGCTAAAAGAAGGCTTACATCTGTTAAATTCTCTCTAAACTAACAATGGTTATCCCATTTACCCTGTGCTGACCTGACTCTCCATTGGAGAATCTGCTTCTCCTTTTCAGATGGGTGCTGAACCTGAGGAGAGAATCTGCCCATCGCACCTCACCAGGGCGCCAGCTGAAACCACAGAGGAATTGGGGAAATGAGCAAGAGTGCTGCTTTCTCAGTGAACCTGGTACCAGCACAAGGGTGAAGGAGACAGACACAGAGAACACTCAACTGCTACCAAAGCAGAGATCCAGAGACACAGAGGCTCCCAAGACCACATCACTGAAGTAGACCTAAAATGAACCCAACATGGCTCAGGGAAATTCGCAGAAGAGGGGGTGGAAAGATTGTTAGAGCCACAAGCTGGGACATTAGACACAGAGACATTGCCTGATCCCCATAACTTATGGCTACCCCCACAATGCATGACCCACAATCCCCAACAAGGAGAGGGCATCAGGGATGAGGGTAAAGATGATATCAACATGTGCTGTTTATACACTATGCCCATAACTAATATAAATAAATAATTAAAAAAAGAAAAAGAAACCCCATGTGGTTCCCAGCAACCCCTTCCCTTGACTGCAAGCATGAGACAGTGAAAACTGCCATCTCCCTGACACGGGGATAGTGTTGAGATCACTAAAATTCTCAGATAATCCCCAAGCCACCACTGCTCTGCCATCAAGTTTGGTTGCCTCCCCATCTCTCTTTCCTCTCTCTCTCTCTCCTGAGATGGTTTCATATAATGCTGAGTGGCCTACGTTGCTGAGATGACCTTGAATTTCTGATCTTCCACCTCCCAAGTGCTGGGATTACAAGGCGTGGGTCAAACATGCCCAGCTCCAACTTTAGCCTCTTGACGTAGAAAACCTCTACTGGAACTGCTAACAACATTTCACTGATAAGAGCATCAAGAGAACTAGTTCCTGTCTGAGAAGAGTAACTGGTTGGAGAGGCCAGCACTGGCCAGTGGAAAGAGGCTAGGAAGGAAAAAACCCATCCTTGTATGATAAGTGCATTGAGCTCTTTCTATCCCATCCTTTCATCGTCAGTAGACAAGTTCAATTTAACCTGTCTGCCCGCTTTTAAAAATCACTGATTTGGGCTGGAGAGATGGCTTAGCGGTTAAGGCGCCTGCCTCCAAAGCCTAAGAACACTGGTTCCAATCTCCAGCAGTTCCAATCTCCAGGTCCCACATTTAGCCAGATGCAAAGTGATGCAAGGGTGCAATGTCGCACTTGACCACAAGGGGGCGCACGCATCAGGATTTTGTTCACAGTAGCTAAGAGGCTGCTGGCGCACCCATCTCTGTCTTCACTGATTTGTAAAGCACGAGATAAGACTCTGCATACGCAGCTTAAATGCGGCATCAGAAGCAGAAACTGAAAATTCAGTGGGGCTATCCAGAAGAAACTGGAGTAGGTTCCTAGAGAAGAATAAAACTTCCAATTCTAGAAAAGCTATCCGGGGGGTGGGATATATGGCTCAGCGGCTAAGGTGCTTGCCTTCAAAGCCAAAGGACCCAGGTTCGATTCCCCAGGGCCCACATAAGTCAGATGCACAAGGTGGCGCATGTGTCTGGAATTGGTTTGTAGCAGCTGGAGGTCCTGCTGTGCCCATTCTCTCTCTCTCTCTTTCTCAAATAACTGAAAATAAAATAAAATATATATTTTTTAAGATTTAATGAAGGATTTTCTTTTTTAAATTTTATTTATTTATTTGAGAGAGCAAGACAGGGAAAGAGGCACACAACACACACACACACAGAGGGTGGGGAGAATGGGTGCACCAGGGTCTCCAGCCACTGCAAACGAACTCCAGACACATGCACCCCCTTGTGCATCTGGCTTAGGTGGGTCCTGGGGAATCAAACCTAGGTCCTTTGGCTTTGCAGGCAAACGCCTTAACCACTAAGCCATCTCTGCAGCCCCATATATATATATATATATATATATATTTTATAAAGAAAAGCTATCTGGTTTTCATATCTCTTTCTCTATCCTTCTCCAAATCTTGAGTCAAGGCTGGCTAGGCTTCTACTTGATGGGCCTTTTCTTTTGCTCTGGAGGGACCAGTCTTCAAACTATATCTGGGCATCGTATCTGAGGTCACATGTTGAGACAGGCCTTTGGGGTTAGAGTTGGGGGACTGTGAAGGTTCCCTGGGTGCCTAAGAAAGATCCAGACAAATGAGTAAGTGAGAAAGGGGTGTTAAAGGGAAGTTATTTTCCGCTTTGTATGCTGACCCACGTAGTAGCCTGGGAATTCAACTTCCTGTCCGTAGCCCCAGCTGTACCATTAACGTGTGTGTGCTCTGCAGCACATCGCTTTACTCCCTCCTTCTCATTTTCAAGGGAGTCGACGGAGCCATCAGCCCAACTCTCTATCATTTGCTATAACATTTCACGGTGTTGGAAACGACACATATCTTGGAACAGCAAACACTTCCAGTTATTTGTTGCGTGTGGCCTTGATCCAGTGAGGTATCTTGCTTCCTTATCCATGAATAACTCTTAGCAAGGCAGTTGTGAAGTGAGAGAGAACATAAAAGCTGGTGGAAGAGTTCCCAGAGGACAGACGTTGTGAAATTTAAAAAAAAAAAAGATGTTTGCTTCCATGATGATGCAGCGACCTACTCTGAAATATTCCCACATTGTAAGATGAGCTGCGAGGCTGCCTGCCGCACCTGAAGAAGAGCAGGGACGTCTACGTTACTGCCTAAGACTGACCATGACCCAGAGCTCCTGGATCCACGTGAAAGTGGGAAGGCAGCTTGTCTCAGGCCCCCTTGTTATGGGAAGTTAGAACCCTATTGCATGATTGCGCCTCAGCACAACCTTTGTGGCTGGAGAACTTCCCTCACCCATTTCAGCACTGAAGGAAAATGTGGGAGCATGCTTGGCCATTTCCCACACATCTGGGAAAAACAAAGTCCTGTATGCTTAGAGGAATTCAAGAAAAAAGAAAAAAAAACATTCCTTGAATCTTTTTGATTTCCCCGGACACTCTTTTTTTAAAATTATTTATTGAATTTATTTTTTTATTCTGTATTTTTTTATTCGATACGGACGTATTTAGTATGTAAACAATACATGTTGGTACCATCCTTTCCCCCCTCCCTGCCCCTTTTCTGAAGTGGCCTTCCTCATTGGGCATGTAGGTCAACCCCATGGGGATTGTGGGTCATGCATTATGGTGGGGGGGAGAGGCCATGTCTCTGTGCAAAATGTCCCGATTTGTTGCTCTAATAATCTTTCCATACCCTCTTCCACAAAATTCCCTGAGCCACACTGGGAGCATTTTAAGTCTATTTCAGTGATGGGCACTGAGGAGCTTCTGGATCTCTGCTTTTGTAGGAGTTGAGTGTTCTCTGTGTCTGTCTCCTTCACCCTTGTGCTGATACCAGGTTCACTGAGAAAGCAGCTCTCTTGCTCATTTCCCCAGTTCCTCTGTGGTTTCAGCTGGGGCCAATGTGGAATGCACTGGGTGGTTTATCTCCTCAGGTCCAGCTCCCGTCCCCTGACATTCTTTTTGTTTGTTTGTTTGTTTTTATTTATTTATTTGAGAGCGACAGACAGAGAGACAAAGAGGCAGAGAGAGAGAATGGGAGCACCAGGGCCTCCAGCCACTGCAAACGAACTCCAGATGCATGTGCCACCTTGTGCATCTGGCTTACATGGGTATTGGGGAATTGAGCCTCGAACCGGGGACCTTAGGCTTCACAGGCAAGCACTTAACCACTAAGCCATCTCTCCATCTCTCCAGTCCCCCTGACATTCTTGAATGTGTGTGTTGAGAACCGGACAGTGCAGACAAGGATGGACATGCGTAGCTGCTCTCCAAAGACGTTCACTTAAGCTAACCCCTAATGTTTCAGCGAATTTGGGTGTCTAAGAAAATGGGCTATATCTTGGGAGGAAAGAAAAAAAAGGGGCCACATTTTCTTAGATTTCTATCAATAGCAAATTCATCTTGTTTATAGGGAAAAAATGGGCTATTGGACACCTTGGAGGGTCGTGAATGATCTGGAAGAATGTGATTTCTTAAAAAAACCTCTTCTACGTGCAGGAGCCCAAGGCTATAAAATATGTGGGGCAGGGCAGATGGCTCAGTCGATAAAGAACGTCATCCATCAGCCGGCACCCCATGTGACAGCAAGGTGCAGAACTCTGATCCTCGGGTTGCTGGCCAGCTGGTCTAGCACAGTCAGTGTGGTCCAAGTTCAGTCCGTGAGTGACTATTTGTTGTCAACTTCCAAGGTTTAGAATTACCATGGAAACAAATCTCTGGTCACATCTGTGAGGTATTTTCTATATATTAGATCAGTTAAAGTAGGGGGCACACTCTTAAGTGTGCACTGCACCGTCCCATAGGCTGAGTTTCTGGGCTGTATATAGAAGAAAAAGAGAAAGTGGGCTGGAGAGAGGCCTTAGTGGTTAAGGCATCTGCCTGCAAAACCTAAGGACCTAGGTTCTATTCCCCAAGACCCACATAAGCCAGATGCACCTGGAGTTTGTTTGTAGTGGTGGCTGGAGGCCCTGACACACCCATTCTCTCTCTCTCTCTCTCTCCCTGTTTCTCTTACTCTCTCTCCCTCCCTCCTCTCTCTCAAACAAATAAATAAATAAAATAAGTATTTTTTTAAAACAAGAGAGAGCTGAGTTTTCAGCATTCATTTTTCGCCAGCTCTCTCCCTTTGGAAGTGATGATGTGGTACTGGTTGTCTGCTTCTGCCAAGCTCTCTCCACCACAATGGACTCTCGTCCTCAAAACTGTAAAGTCAAATAACCATTTGCTTCCATAAGCTGCTTCTGGTTGGGTGTTTTGTCCTAGCAGCAAGACAGTAACTGGTACAGGGACCATGCATCCAAAATGAGGAGGAGAATGACTAAGACAAGACTCTTAATGTTGACCTCTCGCATCCATATGTATATGCAGAAGTGTGCACCCACCTCCACACACGTGCACTCCCCTGCCCCCCTCCTTATAAGATAAATTCACATTCTCCTCAGAGCAAGACGCTGATCTTCAGCTGGATGGATATTCTGGCCTCTAGGGGTCACTACTGTTCTAAATTTGAAGGCCATGGAGCCTTCCAAAGTGCTCAGGAAGAGCCAGCTGTCCTGCTTATAGCTAAGGGAAGAGAAAAGAGGGCCAAAGTGCTTACTATCTTCATAGTTCATCACCAGATGTGGTGGCGCACCTTTAATCCCGGCACTCAGGAGGCTGAGCTAGGAGGATCATTGTGAATTCAAGGCCAGTCAAAGCTACATAGTGAGTTCCAGGTGAGTCTGGGCTACAGTGACCCCCTGCCTCTCTCTCTCTCTTTCTCTCTCTCATTCTCTCTCTCTCTCTCTTTCTCTCTCTCTCTCTCACACACACACACAAATTAAAAAAAAAACCCTGGGGGGGGGTCATAAAACCAAAAAAAAAGAGTTAAAAAATTTGTAATTTTATTAATGTATCTTGGCGATCCTTCACCCTGATGTAGCTATTAGAGATTCTTTATTTTTATTTCTTGGTTTCCCTCTCCACGGAGAGACTCCAGAACAGCAGGCACAGTTCTATGAATGGCCGGTGCTAACTCCCAGGTCATGCCTTAGACTTGTTAAACAGTTAAGTTTGGCCATGAACTGATTCTCCTGCCTCCACCCTCCCCACAGGGCCTGGGATCACAGGGATGCAACAACATATGTAACGAAGAAATTCTTATTTTTAAAAATTTTTTTATTATTTTATTTATTTTTGGAGAGAGACACGGAGAAAGACAGAGACGGAGAGGGAGACAGATAGAGATGGGCGCGCCAGCAGTCTCTCAGCTGCTGTGAACGAAATCCAGATGCGTGCGCCCCCTTGTGGGCAAGTGTGGCATTGCGCCCTTGTGTCACTTTGCATCTGGCTAAACGTGGGACCTGGAGATTGGAACCGGGTTCTTAGGCTGAGCAGGCAGGCGCCTTAACCGCTAAGCCATCTCTCCAGCCCTGAAGAAATTCTTATAATGAGCACATACCAAAAATGTGAATAATGGAAGTCAGGGAAGAAACTTCGAGCGGATCTAGAAACAGGCTCTTTGGGTGTCAATCAAAGGAACTGGGTACACCACTTGTAAGCAGGTACATGGCCCTTTAATTCATCTTTTTTTTTTTTTTTTAATTATTAGGGAGACAGAGAGCAAGAGTGAGAGAAAATGGACACTCCAGGGCCTTAGCCACTGCAGACTAACTCCAGACACATGTGCCACCTTGTGTGCATATGCCCCTTGTGGGCATGCATCGCCTTGTGCATCTGGCTTATGTGGGTTCTGAGGAGTTGAACCTGGGTCCTTAGGCTTCGCAGGCAAGTGCCTTAACCACTAAGCCATCTCTCCAGCCCCATCATACAATTTCTGAGTTGCTTTATACGGAAGGATGCTTGGCAAGCAAGTTAGAAAACTGCACATAAACAGATCACTTTGGAAGGCAAAGTATAAGAACTTGTCAAGGGCCATGAGATTGGCAACCTTGGTATTTCTGTAGCTTGAATTTTTAGTTCTCCCAGTGTTACAGCCTTGGGTGAAGTTCATTGTCTCCCTTATAGGGAAGTTGCCTTGAGAACATGCTACGAGTTGGCAGCAGGACTGCACGGGGAAGGTAAACAGCAGGCTGCTGAGAGGCAGGGACATGTTGTGGCATAACCAGCAGCCTGCCAGTGGACCAGGCTGCTCCAGGCGTGACCTGGGAGTTACCATCAACCGTTCACAGCATTGTTCCTGCCCTGCCGGTTGCTCTCCAAGGAGAGAAACTCTTACAACACAGCTTTCCCAGAGTCCAGCAGCTGACCCATCAGGAAATGGCCTCTCCCCTCTTCCTTCCCACATTCCTTCCGGAGCCAGCCCCAAGCCCAAGGTGTGGTCAATCTCAGAAGATCTGCTGCCCTTGATTGACAACAAACAAAGCTTTCCTCTAGATAAGACAGATCACAGCACTGTAGGAAGTATATTTGCTTCTAAAGGAAGCTTCCTTCCTCTTCTTCTCCTCCTCCTCCTCCTCCTCCTTCTCCTCTTCCCCACCCCCACATTGCTGACTGCACACACAGTTCCTTCTCATTTCTTTAGGATGCATGCAGCAGTCAATCCTGAAACAGTGAGCTATGTTTTCGAATGTCCTGTTCACAGACAAGTACAAGATTTTGTCCTATAGAGTTTGTGGTGGTTTTCTTGGTCCCGAGGCATTTGCTTTTAGCATTAGGAAAGAATAGAGAAAAGTTTTCATTTTGAAAAATATTTTATTTATTTATTTGAGAGAGATAGGGAGACAGAGGCATAGATAGATAGATAGATGATAGATAGATAGATAGATAGATAGACAGACAGACAGATAGATAGAGGCTAAGGTGCTTGCCTGCAAAACCAAAGGACCCTGCGCTTGATTCCCCAGGACCCACGTAAGCCAGATGCACAAGGGAGCACATGCATCTGGAGTTTGTTTGCAGTGGCTGGAGGCCCTGATGCACCCATTCTCTTTTTCTCTCTGTCCTTCTCTCTCTGCCTCTTTTTCTCAAATAAATAAATTAATTAAATTTAAAAAAATTAAGGAAACTAGATTTTTTTGAGAAGGTGGGTGAATTGCTTTGTTTACTTAGCCAGTAAATTGATAAGGACTAGCACCCAAACTTGGCTTTCAAGTTCTGTTATTTGCTTCTAAAAAGGTATACTTGGGGGCCGGAGAGATGGCTTAGTGGTTAAGGCGCTTGCCTGCAGAGCTTAAGGACCCAGGTTCAATTCCCCAAGACTCACCTAAAGCCATGTGCACAAGGTCGAGCATGCGTCTGAAGTTCATTTGCAGTGGCTAGAAGCCCTGGTGCACACATTCTCTGCCCACCCCCGCCCCAGCCTCTTTCTCTTTTTCTAACTCAAATAAATAAATAATTTTTTAAAAGGTGTGCTTATTTTTACCATGTTTAGAAACGAACATCTGGACCCTGTGACCAAGGGCATAACCTTCCCCTTCTCCAGTTTGTGGATGGGGGCCTTGTGCTTCGTCTTCTGGAGACTTCTTTCATGTAAGAGGCAGAGGAGAACCTCCAAGAACATTCGTGTGCAACTCTTCCAAAACGTATGCTCTTTGGAGATGGAATCTCACTATGTTGTTTAGGCTGACCTTAAACCTACAGGCTCAAGCCATCCTCCTGACTCAGCCTTCCAAGTAGCTTGGACTGTACACAGGTTAGATGCATTAGATACACACTACCATACCCAGGTTACACCCCACTCCTTCCTTCCTTTCTTCCCTCCCTCCCTTCTTCTTTCTTTCCTTCCTTTCTCTTTGTGATGCTATTGGAACCCGGGGCTTGCACACGTTAGGCCAATGCTCTATCACAAGGTCCCAGTCTTTGAACTCTTATTCTTTCTTTTTAACTTTTTTTTCAAGGTAGGGTCTCGCTCTAGCCCAGCCTGACCTGGAATTCACTATGTATTCTCAGGGTGGCCTCGAACTCATGGCGATCCTCCTACGTCTGCCTCCCGAGTGCTGGGATTAAAAGTGTGTGCCACCACACCTGGCTAAACTCTTATTCTTTTTTTTTAAATTTAAATTTTAATTTTTTATTTTCCTTTTTTATTGTTTTTTCATATTTGATTGGTTTATTTGAGAGAGAGAGAGAGAGAGAGAGGGAGAGAGAGAGAGAGAGAATGGGCACATCAGGGCCTCTTGCTACTGCAAATGAGCTCCAGATGCATGGGCCACTTTGTGTCTCTGGCTTTAAGTGGGTTCTGGAGAATCGAACTCTTCAGGCTTTGCAAGCAAGTGCCTTTAACTGCCAAGCCATCTCTCCAGCCCTAAACTCTTATTCTTTTTTAAAAAATATTTTTATTTATTTATATGAGCGAAAGAGGCAGACAGAGAGAGAAAGAGGCAGAGAGAGAGGGAGAGAATGGACACACCAGGGCATCCAGTCACTGCAAATGAACTCCAGATGCATGCCCCCCCTTGTGCATCTGGCTTATGTGGGGTCTGGAGAGTCGAACCGGGATCCTTTGGCTTCTCAGGCAAGCACCTTTATTACTAAGCCATCTCTCCAGCCCCTAAACTCTTATTCTTAATGTCATTTCTCCCTGTCTGTTATTTCAAGAATCCCTTGGAATATTACCTGCTCTGGTTAGTTTTCTTTCACTGAATATTCACCGTATCTATTCTACCTTGGGGGCCACTATCACACTGTCTACTCTGTTTCAGACCAATTTCCCAACGACGGCTGCTGAGAGTTTATTACGCCCTGTCTCAGCGGGTCTTTGCTGGGGCTAAGAGGATGGTGTGTTTCTCAAAGCTCTCAAGAGGAACAGAACCGACAGAATGAACTTGTATCATAAAAGGCATTTATTAGATAAGCTTATAGGATGTGGCTGGAGGCTCTGGTGTGCCAATCCTCCCCCCTCCCCCCCTCTTGCTTAAATAAAAAAGGCCAGTGTATTGGGCTTGCCTCAAAAAAAAAAAAAAAAAAAAAGAATTTAACTATCACAGATAACACTGAAAGTTAAGTGTGAATTTTATACAGATGTGAAATGTTCAAGGAAGAGGGAGAGGCAGATTGCCTGAGAATGAAGAACCACACTATGTTCAGCATTTGTGGCTTAAGTTTCTGGTTGTACTTACAGAGTTCTGGATTAGTTTGCATTCGATTTCTTTCTTCCCCTTTTAAGAATTTTTTTTTTTTTAAGCTGAAACTGAACAACACATCTCACTTAAAAAGGTTTTTCTTGGATAGCGAAGAACTTTTTCCAAATCACACTTGGCTCAGTCAAGTTTCATGGGATAAGAAACACTTGAATTTTTGTTTTTCTTAAAGCCCACCTGGGTTTAAGTCAGAAATGAATAGCATCTACTAAATTCGTTTGAAATTTGTTTTTTGGAGCTCAAACATTTGGGAAGGTATTTACATTTGAAAACTTAGTTCCATGTTATTCCAAAACACTGCTTAAGCACCGTCCATATTACCTCCATAGTTTTTATTGTCTAGGCACAGAAGCTGCAAGTTTGGTCTTTTTTTCCTGAGGTTTGCAGTGATACAAAAAACAAACCCAATTGTCCAGGCATGGGGGTGAATGCCTTTAATCCCAGCACTCAGGAGGCAAAGGTAGGAGGATCACTGTGAGTTCCAGGGCAGCCATCCGGGGACCACACAGTGAACTCCAGGTCAGTCTGAGCTAGAGTGACACCTACCTTGAAACCCCATAAAGATAAAGAAGCCTGAAGAGGGTAGCAATCAGCTCTTAAAATCCTTATTTGGGGGATGGAGAGATTGCTTAGTGGTTAAGGCACTTGCCTGCAAAGCCAAAGGACCCAGGTTTGATTCCCCAGGACCCACGTTAGCCAGATGCAGATATATCTATCTATCTATCTATCTATCTATCTATCTATCTATCTATATATATATATATATATAGATATAGATATAGATAAAATAAAATAAAAGATTTACCTTAATTTCAGCAAAGGACCCAGGTTCGATTCCCCAGGACCCACAGGAGCCAGATGCACAAGGTGGCACATGCATCTGGAGTTCGTTTGCAGCCGCTGAAGGCCCTGGTGTGCCCATTCTCTCCCTCTCCCTCTCAAATAAACAAATTAAAAGAAAAAAGAAAAAAAGAAAAAGAAATCTCTTATTTTGGAGCTTAGAGAAACAGCTCAGTGGTACAGCCTATGCCGAGCATGCTAGAAGCTTGGGTTGAATTCCCAAACACCCAAACCAAGCAGCTTCATTCCCGGCTCCTCTTCAGGGCAAGAAGAATGGACCAAAGTGAACCTTCCATAAGGCAAAATCATGATGAAACATACTTCACCAGAAGCACAACAGACAGTTTGTATCCATTTCAATGTCTGTCTTTTTCTATTATCATTATCATTATTATTATTATTTTATTTTAGAGAGAGTGGGTTGGGAGGGAGAGAGAATTGGCACACCAGGGCCTCAGCCATGGCAATCAAACTCCAGATGTTTGTGCCACCTAGTGGGCATGTGCAACCTTGCGCTTGCCTCACCTTTGTGCGTCTGGCTTACGTGGGATCTGGAGAGTCGAACATGGGTCCTCAGGCTTCGCAGGCAAGCGCCTTAACCACTAAGCCATCTCTTCAGACCAATGTCCTTTTTCTTTGCCCAACTTACTTTCCTAAATATATCTATCATTATGTTGCTCACCCTGGCTGCTCAAGTATGAGATTCTTTCTCTGGATTTCAGTTTTTTTTTTTTTGTGTTGTTGTTGTTCAGGATAATATCCAACCTGGATTCCTTTTGGTCAGAAGAGAGGCCCAGGGGCTGGGGATGTAGCTCATTTTGGAGAGAGACACACAGAGAAAGAGATAGATAAAGAATGGGTACGCCAGCAGCCTCTCAGCTGCTGTGAACAAACTGCACACATGCGCCCCTTGTGGTCAAGTGTGGCATTGCGCCCTCACGTCACTTTGCGTCTGGCTAAACGTGGGACCTGGAGAATCGAACGGGCGTTCTTAGGCTTAGTAGGCAGGTGCCTTAACAGCTAAGCCATCTCTCCAGCCCTCAGTTGGGAGAGTTCTTGTCTAGCATTCGCAAGGCCTTGAATTGATCCTGACCCATAAAGCTGAGTGTGGCAATATGCATGCCTATGATCCCAGCACTTGGGTGGTGGAGGCAGGAGGATCAGATATTCATGGATCATTCTCAGTGTGTTTAAGGGCATCCTGGCTTACAAAAGACCTTGCTGAGGGGGAAAGAAAAAGGAAAAAGAAAGAAAGAGAAAGAAAGGTGATAAGCTAGGTCATTCTGAGAAAAGCCAGGCTTCTGTTTTTGTTTGGGTTTTGAGATTACATAAGACACTTGCAACACAGCCCAGCCCGCCCTTGGATTTGTGATCCTTCTGCCTCCATGGGTATTTGCCTAGAGGTTCAACGGGGTCAGATGTCTTCACTTCACAAGAGCAGAAGGAGCATTTGGAGACATACATCCTTCCTGGAGGGTGCTGAGACCCCTACTACTTACCAAGGCAGAGCTCAGACCCAACATTTTTATTCTTAGAAAAAGTCCCAGGACTTCTCAAGGACAGAAGCCCTTTTAATTGATGCTGGGCCAACGAAGGCCAGAGCGTACCAAGGGGGTGAGGCTTGGCCTGTGATCTTTCTAGGTGTTTGTTGCATAAGTGCCCTAAAATATGAAACAGCAATAAAAGAGGGCCCCAGTGATGGAAACTGAAGGGGAGGGGGACACACCCGTCTCTTGTCATATGACTTGTTTTAAGTTTAACCTGTTTCTCTATGCTATAGGTGTGCCTGGACATATTTTGTAGATTGGAATAAAGGGCCAAGAGGCATTCAGTGACATAAGGGACCAACATGGTGTCTGGTGCATGGGACTTTCTCTAGCAATAGGATGGAGAGAGTGGGGTGATTATGAATACAATATGAGCTGTCACTCCAGCTGTCATCCGTGCAGTTTCCATAGATTTATGTCTTGAGCCTCTGTTCAGAGGAAGCTACAAATAAAAGCTGGAGGAGTTGTTCTCATACAGAATAAAAATTAGTGCTATTTTGGGACCAATGTATAGGATAATGCAAAATTCATAAGTTTCCTTATCTGCATTATCAGATACATCAAAGTGGGGGCTTTTTGAGGGGAGATTATAGATCTTCTTGTCTTTTATAAACTGATGGCTCTAGCACATCACAGGCTTTATCTGGAAATAAAACAAGTTCAATTCTCTTAATGGAATTCTGATAAATAGTATTATAAATCATTACTGCATGTTTTTCCACAATACTTTTTTGTAGCTATAAAAATCATAAGAAAATCAACATTACACGAATTTTCAAAGATTTTATTTATTTATATTTGTTTTTCATGAGGTAAGATCTCACTCTAGCCCAGGCTGACCTGGAAGTCACAGTGATCCTGCTGCCTCTGCATCCCGGAGTGCTGGGATTAAAGGCGTGCGCCACCACACCCAGCTTCAAGAGATTTTTATTATGTTACAAAGACGTATTTGTTTGATCCTTATTTACATGAAGTATGCTTGAAAGACAAATGTACTAGCTTAACAGACACGAAGTGGGTTGTTTATTCTCAAATTGAAATCAAGCCAAACATGTTGACCTGATGATGTTGTGGAATGCAAAAGTCATTGATCACGTGATCTTGGTAATGCTCTCAAATTGGCTTGAGGGAAAAAAAATCCATTTCCTTGCATATTTACATGACAACAGGAATAACCAGTATGTTAATTGCAATCAATTATATAAATATGTACATTACATTACTGGAAAATCTCTCCATGATATTCTCTGTGATGGTTAATCCTCATGGTCAACTTGCTGGGATTTAGAAGCATCTAGATGCCAATCTCCCGGGCATCTCCCTGATGGTGTTTTTTTCAGGAAGATTTTACTGAGCAAGGAAGACCGGTCACGAATGGATGAAAAGGGTCATGCAACCAGCAAAGTATTGGAAGTGTTTCTTCCCATTGTACTCATGGCCACTCAAGACCCTGCTCCACAGTTGCCTGGACGTCTCAGGGAAACTATGGCCAGGGGACCTCGGGGACCACACTTGGTGACTAATCAGGCCATACATTTTCTTTATTTTTAGTGGATACTCCATGTTTGGTTATTAGTATTCATTGTAACAAAAGAAATAAGCTTTTTTTAAAAATTTTTTATTATTTTTTATTTATTTGGAGAGAGAGACAGAGAGAGATAGAGAGGGAGAGGAAGACAGAAATGGGCGCGCCAGCAGTCTCTCAGCTGCTGAGAACGAAATCCAGATGTGTGCGCCCCCTTGTGGTCAAGTGCGGCATTGCGCCCTTGCGTCACTTTGCATCTGGCTAAACGTGGGACCTGGAGATTGGAACCGCTGGACATTGGAACCAGCATTCTTAGGCTTAGCAGGCAGGCACCTTAACCACTAAGCCATCTCTCCAGGCCAAGAAATAAGCTTTTTATGACACATTGTATGTGGAATGTAGAGACTGGCCAAACGAAAATTAGATTTCAAGTTAACAATAATTTATTGTGTATTTCAAAATAGCTCCAAGAAAAGATTGGTAGTGTTCACAACGAAGACACAGGATAGATGTTAGAGCTCATGGGTGTACTCAGGACATTATTTGATCATAGGAAATTGCATACGTACATGTCCACACATCACACTGTACTCTATAAATACGTATAATTATGTGACAATTAGAAATAAAAATCAGATAGTGTAGGAATACACCCTTTGGATAAAATATAAAGGAAACAGATGGGGTGATAAGAACCGGGCTGTCTCTCAAGTTGAGTGAGTCTGAAAAAAAAAATCACTCAAAATATTTGAGCCTCAGTTTCTTTTCTTGGTTTTTCTTGGTTGTTGTTCAGGCTGACCTGGAATTCACTCTGTAGTCTCAGGGTGGCCTCGAACTCACAGTGATCCTCCTACCTCTGCCTCCCGAGTGCTGGGATTAAAGGCCTGCGCCATCAAGTCTGGGCTCAGTTCCTTTATCTTTGTAATGAAGCTAATGAAAATAAGGCACAGAAGCCAAAAATGTATGTCACTTTGTAAATTTTGGCATTATGGACAGAAATAGGAAAGTCAGCTAGGTTTTTTTTTTTTTAAACTGATAACTTTAATATATGAACATACAATAATTTGATCATGTCAATAAGGATTTTTTTTTTTTTAGAGAGAGAGAATTGGCGTGACAGGGCTTCCTGCTGTTGCAAACAAACTCTAGATGCATGCACCACTTTGTACATCTGGCTTTACGTGGGTACTGGGGACTTGAACCTGGGTTGTTGGGATTTGCTGGCAAGTGTCTTAACCATTGAGCCATCTCTCCAGCCCCTGAGAGAATAATTTTGCAGGAAAGGAAAGTCACAGACTTGGGATTCAATCTTCCCAAATCGACCTAAGGGGGATCACAGGAAGAAGGGCGTTGTGTCTTATAGGTCTTTATGGATGCCTGGTCAACGCTTGTCTCAGCTTTGAGGAATGGGCATGGACGGGGTTCCTGTGCAGAACTGGGGGGTGTTTCCCAGAATAAAGGCTGCTGTGAAGTTACAAGGCAGTGAACAGTAGGAAAACCTAACCTGTACTCTGCTCACCACACAGTAAACTCTAGCTGGGGCTAAAAAAAAAAAAAAAAAAAAAAAAAAAAAAAAAATGTTCACAGTTTTGTAATTCATGGCAAGTCATAGTTCAGCTGTAGATTTGCAATCTGTATAGATATAGTCAAGTTTCCCACAACCAAGATGACAGATTGCTCTCAGGTCCCGTATGAAATCATCACCTCTCATATGATTGATGAAAAATTATGTCACTACAATTCTAATGTGGGTATTGTTCATAAATAAGCAGCAGCTTTTAAAAATATTTTAAATTTGTATGCATTTATTTGAGAGAGAGAGAAAGATACAAGGGGGAGAGAGAATGAGAGAGAGAGAGAGAGAATGGGCACACCAGGGCCTCCAGCCACTACAAACGAACTCCAGACACGTGTGCCACCTTGTGCGTCTGGCTTACGTGGGTCCTGGGGAATTGAACTGAGGTTCTTTGGCTTTGCAGGCAAGTATGCCTTAACCACTAAGCCACCTCTCCAGTCCCTAAGAGGCAGCTTTTCATGTACTTCATAATCATTTGATCAATATTTTGACTGTAAAAAGAACATTTCTTTGCACTTGAAGTTCTTTCAACTGGGATTCAATTTGTGTTGATTCATCTGGGTCAATATTCCCACAGACATGATCTGTTATATCAGTATTTAATTTCATATTATTTAATTTGAGAAATATGTGCTTGAATTTTACTCATAAATTTGTGTTAATCATTTCTAGATTTTTTTTTTTGTGGGGGGAGAAATCCACTTTATATAGATGTTCAATCCTCTTCGTATTTTTTTCACCAATTTGAAAACAGACATGATTTTCTTTTCATTCTATTTTTTCATATCAATTACCTACACATATAAGTATGTTTTAATTTTTAAATTTTTATTTATTAATTTATTTGAGAGAGAGAGAGAGAGAGAGAGAGAGGGCGTGCCAGGGCTTCCTGCCACTGCAAACAAACTCCAGATGCATGTGCCACTTTGTGCATCTGGCTTACGTGGGTCCTGGGGAGTTGAACCTGGGTCCTTTGGCTGTGCAAGCAAACACTTTAGCTGCTGAGCCATCTTTCCAGCCCTACTGATACATTTTTTGAGTCAGGGGATTATGTAGCTCAGGATGGCATTGAACTTTACATATGTCAGTTTTAGAGCTGCCTGCCCCTGCTAACTTGAAACTGAAGTCTTCCTTCAAAGTTCCTGCTATTTGCTGTGCTTCATGGGGGACCCAGAAATCCTGGCTTCTTTTGAACTCATACCGCCAGAACCCACTGGCCAGTCTGCCATGCCCCAAGGGGATTGAAAGCCCTGACCCATGTCCTTGTCCCTCTCTCTGTCATGTTTCCTCTGATCTTCTACCCAGGTGCAAATATGTCCTTATATCTTCCTGTCTGTCCACCTCAGCTTCCCATTCTGGTCATGCGCACACCTCCTGTCTCTCTTTCATTCTCTCTCTCCCTCTATCAGGTCTGGCTCTTTCTGCTGACGCCCCTGTGCCTTCAGCAGCCTCTTGTAACGAAGAGCTCTCTCTGTCTCTTTCTCTCTCTCTCTCTCTCTCCTCTCTCCCTGTCTCTCCCTTCCTCCTTTTTCCTCATCCCATACCCATATGCCACCAGCTGCCCCTTGTCCATGGTGCCTTTAATCAGTGCAATGCCCGCAGCCATGAACAGACATTCTGTATCTGCAGACTCTCCCTCCTAACCTTCCTGAACTTTCTTTGGCTCACTGAAACTATAGGAGTGGCTCCACTTGGAGCCAAATAATATTCTTCTTGGTTCACCAACATACTGGTCTTGGGGCCTCTGTCTCGCCTCCTTTAGCTCCTGATATAAACACCATGTAGTTAAGGGTGACCCTGAACTCCTGATCCTTCTGCTTTTACCTTCCAAGTGCCACAATTACAGGACTGTGATGTCACTTTTTCTTTTTTTTAATGAGAGAGAGAGAGAGAGAGGGAGGGAGGAAGAGGCAGAGAGAGAGAATGGGTGTACCAGGGCTTCTCAGCTGCTGTGAATGAACGCCAGATGCATGCGCCCCCTTGTGGGAAAGTGTGGCATTGTACCCGTGACGTCACTTTTGTGTCTGGCTAAACGTGGGACCTGGAGAATTGAACCTGTGTTCTTCGGCTTTGCAGCTAGGCGCCTAACCGCTAAGCCATCTCTCCAGCCCATGTTTGTGTTTTTAATACTGTCCATTTTTATTGGTTTCTTCTAATTTTGTCTTCACTTAAATGTTACATTAATTCTTCAGTGCATGTTTGGCTTTCTCTGGGTTAACATTTCGTCCTTGGACACTGTTGCAGTCAGGTTCGCATTGCTGACAGAAAACATCTGACCAGGAGCAGTTTGTGGGAAGAAAGGGTTTATTTTGGCTTACAGACTCGAGGGGAAGCTCCATGATGGTAGAGGAAAATGATGGCATGAGCAGAGGATGGACATCATCCACTGGCCCATATAAGGTGGACAATAGCAACAGGAGAGTGTGCCAAACACTGGCAAGAGGAAGCTGGTTATAACACCCATAAACCCACCCCCAACAATACACTGCCTCGAGGAGGCTTTAATTCCCAATTACCATGAGCTGGGAACCTAGCATTCAGAACACCTAAGTTTATGGGGGACACCTGAATCAAACCAGCACATACGCTAACAATCGGCTTTGTCTCCTTTTGGGGGCATGATTATTACAGTAAATTGAGGACTATTCATTGTAGGATTTTTTTTTTTTTTGGTACTGATTTTTATCAGCTCTGATGGCTTTTTTTTGTTGTTGTTTGTTTTATTTATTTCTTCCTAGAAGTGAAGGAACTTTCATACAGATTCGACACTGGTCCTGTCTGTTCCCTCATCATCTTTGAATGCAGGAAACTTTTCCTGATTAGGTTCAGATAGAAAATGGTGGTGGAGGGCTGGAGAGATGGCTTAGGGGTTAAGGTGGCTGCCTCCTAAGCCTAAGAACACTGGTTCCAATCTCCAGCGGTTCCAATCTCCAGGTCCCACGTTTAGCCAGATGCAAAGTGACGCACGGGCGCAATGCTGCACTTGACCACAAGGGGGCGTATGCATCTGGATTTTGTTCACAACAGCTGAGACACTGCTGGCACGCCCACGTCTGTCTTCCTCTCCCTCTCTCTCTCTGTCTCTCTCTGTGTCTCTCTCCAAAAAAAAAATAAAAAATAAAAAGTTTTAAAGAAAATGGAGGTGGAGAATCCATCCAGTGCACAGGCTAACTGTGGGTTTTTGATGGTGACTGGGTGTGGATGGCGCTTTCCCCGCCTTTGGATGCTGACAGTATAAGGTCTCATCTTTGCTTTGTCGCTATAGAGATATAGACACCTTCTTTAAAATATAGCTTGTCTGTGTGATAGGTATTTTAAGCTCCACCTTTGTTTACCTTTCACTCAGGTGTGTACATCACAGTTCTGCTATTAAACAACAAAGAGCTTAGCAATTGTGACTCAGTTTGTGTTCCTCTTTTCAGAAAAAAAAAAAAAAAGCTGTACTATTTGTCACCTTGGACCCCTACCGTGATTTCTTCTATCTGATTCTTTCTGTGTGTGTACTTGTGAATTCCAGTTGTGTGAGTAATTTCTAGTTTATTTTAAATATATTTATTTGATTTGATTTGTATGTGTGTATGACAAAGAGAGAGAGAGAGAGAGAGGCAGATGGAGAGTGAGTATGGGTGTACCAGGGTCTCCTGCCACTGCAAACAAAAATCCAGACACATGTGCCACCTAGTGCCTCTAGCTTTACATGGGTACTGGGGGCTTGAACCCTGGTCATCTGGCTTTCAGGCTTGGCACGCAAGCGTCTTTAACCACTGAGCTATCTCTCCATCCCTAAGTTCTAGTTTTATTCTGTAGTCTTATATTTTATCTATTTTTTATTTTTTGGGGGGGGATAGGGGACAATGATGTACTTAGACTTTATTTGTAACAGTAACATTTATAGGGATAGGATCTATTACTATGCCCATTTGAGAAACACTCTTGCCTGGACTACGAGCTGCCCAGCACACATAACTGAGGGATTATCATACAATTCATCTGTCTCCTGACCTCCCGCTGTTCAGTAAAACTAGCGTTTCAATACTTCTTGACTCTAGTAAAACTCTCCTAAGTGCAAATGAAAGTAAAAAGGCATTGCTTACTGCCAGCACCGGTAAAGCTTAAACCTTTATTTTTATCTTAGTTGACAGTTTTAATATTTGAACATAATGCAGTTTGATCCTACTCCTCCTCCCTCCCCTATTCCCTTCCTCGGAACTCCTTTCCAACTGGCCGCTCTCCGATTTTGGCTCATTTGTTGGCTGATTTATTTTCGCCTGTCTCCATCATCCACGTTGAATTGCTTGATGAGTTTGGTACCGTGGAAGATTATGGAGGTCAGGACATCGCTCTCGGAAAGGCGAAGAAAATCCCTACCTACTGCCCCCTTCTTAAGGTTGGGGAACTTTTGTATCACTCTTGGAATATTTTCTTTGTTTTATTTTATTTTTTCATTTTGCAAATTAAGGGTTTGTTTTGATATTTCAGGTCTTGCTGACAATTTTATTTTGATGAAATGAAAAATTCCGGTTTCTTGACAGCTACTCTCTCACGGAAATGCTACTCATATTCAAGCTTACCATCTTTAGAGTTGAGCTCATTTCTTTTGGTCACATTTTTTTTTTCTTTCCTAAGGATTTTTGAATTCATTCTTACAGTCCTCAGACAGCACTTTAGGAGAGAGTTCTTTCGTGTTCTCTTTCTCTAAGTGCGCAAAGTCACCAACCTCTGTCGGTAACAACCCCCTCTGTCCCAAGCGGCGTGGGAGGTGCTGAAGAGTGACATTTTTAGACGTGGGGTAGTGGTATCCTTGCCTGGCACATGTGAGGATACTATAGATCATAAATCTATATTAAAATTTAATCTTAAGGGCTGGAGAGATAGCTGGGCTGCTAAGGCACTTGCTTGCAAAGGCTGACAGCCTGGGTTCAAATCCCCAGTATTCACATAAAGCCAAATGCATACAGTGATGCATATGTCTATAGTTTATTTGCATGGTAAGAGGCCCTGGCATTCCCTCCCTCCCTCCCTCCCTCCCTCCCTCCCTCCCTCCCTCCCTCTCTTCCTTCCTTCTTTCCTTCCTTCCTTCCTTTGTTCCTTTCTTCCTTCCTTCCTCCCACTCTTTCTTCCTTCCTTCCTTCCTTCCTTCCTTCCTTCCTTCCTTCCTTCCTTCCTCCCTCCCTCCCTCCCTCCCTCCCCCTCCCTCTTTCTTTTCTTTTCTTTTCTTTTCTTTTTTCTTTTTCCTTCCTTCCTTCCTTCCTTCCTTCCTTCCTTCCTTCCTTCCTTCCTTCCTCTCTCTCTCTCTCTCTCTCTTTCTTTCTTTCTTTCTTTCTTTCTTTCTTTCTTTCCTCCTCTCTCTCTGCAAATAAATAAAAATCTTTAAAATCTCTTTATCTTAAAACTAAAACTGATTAAAATGCTGGGAATAAGTGACTGTGGAGTGCTTAGGATTAAGTGAGATCTCTAAATCACCCATCCCCTGCCCACTGCCCCAAGGCTCAGAGAACATTGTGGAAGAGGGGAAGAAAGAATGTAAGAAGCAGAAGATGAGGAGGGATACCATGAAACACCGTGTGTCCTGGCCTTGACATGGCTCTGCGTTCCTGACCTCACGGAGCTGTCCCCTGCACCACAGCGAGCCAATCCACTCCGTTCCATTCTGGATGCTGGAGGAGGCTGTTGTTGGCAGTGAATGACTGCTGGGGTGGAACGGGCATGTCCTTCAGTGGTATAGCCGCTGCCCTATCGCGCATGCTCTGGTAAGTCATCCCACCCAGGTTAGGCAGGTAATCTTAACAAATACACAAGGGGAAAATGCATCAGAGCAGAGGCCAGACTAGCTGGGGAGAAGCAAGGGCTCAAGGAATGGGCTGAGGAGAGGAGGTGATGGGATGAGATTATGATCCAAATATATTATATACATGTATAAAAGCTGACAATAGGAAAGAAAATGAGATGAAGTACAAAAATAGAATTTACAACTTAGGAACGTCTTTCTTTCGTTTGAGATCCTGATTCAGCACCTACACAAAGGTTCCCATGACCCCAAAGAGGTTTCTACACATTTCTTGTTCTACTACCTTGACAGAAAAAGTGGCTGTTCCAAACACTCTGAAAATTGGTAGGGTGTGACATTTCTAATATTGAATTTGAATGTCGTTGGAATATAGGAAAGGTTTAAGTAGTGGAAAGACTATAGGTTATTTAAATGTGTCACTTTTTTTTCCCCTCTCAAAAACAAAAACATGAACCAAATAAATTCTAAGTTCAACTATTACTGGCAAGTAGTGGTGACTACTGATTTTATTTTACTTCCTGTCATTTATAATTTATAGATTAAGAGGTACTCTTATTAGCATATTATCTATAGCTTGCATAGGGAAAATTAGGAACATTTAAATCATATTAAATAACTTGTAGAACTTAGCTGAACATATGGTTTAGCTGTTACATGGTGAAACAAATTATTTTTTAAAATTTTTTATTTTAGAGAGAGACAGACTGGGGGGAGGGAGAGAATTGGCACGCCAGGGCCTCAGGCACTGCAACTGAACTCCAGACACTTGTGCCACCTAGTGGGCATGGGTGACCTTGCACTTGCCTCACCTTTGTGTGTCTGGCTTTCATGGGATCTGGAGATTAGACCATGGGTCCTTAGGCTTCTCATGCAAGCGCCTTAAATTCTAAGTTATCTCTCCAGCTCACAAATTCTTAATATTAACCATGAGATGGCTATTGATCATTAAAATTGCATGTCTATAAGAATATTTCACAAAAATACAGTTTTTCAAAATGAAAGAAAAAGCTTTAGCCTTGTTCAGGCAATTGTAACTTCGGGTTGATATTATATATTGTAACTCATACTGCATCTTATAATTTTGATAATTTCAAATAATTTAGATAAGAATATGTGTGAGGGCTAGAGAGATGGCTCTAGCAGTTAAGGCGCTTGCCTGCAAAGCCTAATGACCTGGATTTGATTCCCCAGAACCCATGTAAAGCCAGATACACAAAGTGGCACATGCATCTGGAGTTTGATTGCAGCAGCTGGAAGCCCTGGCATGCCCATTTTCTCTGTCTGTAACTCTTCTTTCTTTCTATGCTTGCATGTAAATAAATAAAAACCATTTTTTAAAAAAAGTAAATGTAAGAGAGAAGGCATCCGCCAAGAGTCATCACTGATGAGTGTCAGGGAAAGGAGTGATTGCGACTGGGAGAAGGTCATTTGAATGCCACTGCATCTGTGAAAATTGCCTTAGAAACCATCCACCACAATTTTCTGAAATATAAAGTGGCAGGCTCATGTTCTACATGCTGACAGAAAACTCGAAACAGAATTAGCAGTCCTGGAAGTCTTGTTTGCTATAGATCACTACGGGAAAGATTTTTGAAAGAATTCTCAGCCTTAGGAATTTGTATTCACAACTTCAAGTCTCAAATTTGTAATTTGCTCACTGGCTGTTAGATCACTCAAAAGATTTTCTTTTAAAATGGTGCGTGGCTTTCCCGTCACACTCTGAGCCAAGCTTTCTTGCCTGCATGTGTACTATCGAATGAAATACATGTTCTGAGGAAAGCCAGAGGAACCTTTAGAAAATAGAATGGTTGTCAGAGCCATGGATTTGAAGACAAAATGCTGGTTGGTTAGAAATGACTGCTTTGAAATATCCTTGTGGGGGCGATTCTGCTTCCTAACGAATGTGTATTAGAAATATGACTTTGAAGGCTGCTATATGGAAAAAACAGAAAACTTTGCAACTATTATAGACTTTTGTTTCATTACTCAAAAAAACCCAGACATGCAGAAAAATGTCATATTTCCATTTCCTAAGACAGCCCATGTAGATCATTATTATTGCCCTCACTGAATGGCTGAAAGTCAAGTATTAACCCAGTATATTGAAATATTAAGAGTTTAATATAGAAAAACCTACTACCAAATCTTCAATAAAATTATCATTTGTACGTAATATTTCAAGAGAATTTAATGAAAAAGAGTATTTAAAACTATAAAGTAAGACTGGCTATTTTTATTCATGAAGTACAAGAGATCACAGGCATATTAATTTTGCTTTGACTTTTTATGTTGTATCTGAAAAGTTTCAGTTATTCCGAAGTATAGTAAAAATAAGTCTGATGATATGTTTCCTTCATTTGCTGCTTTGCATAATATTCTTAAAGACATATTTCTAAAAAACACGTAGGACAGAAATGTTGCTAAGAGGAATCAACCAGCAATTGATAGTTGCTAAGTAACTATGAGTAAACACTTTAATTAGGTACAGTTTTAAAGGGTCACGATAGGGAAGGGGGTGGGAGAAGATCGAGGGCTTGATACAAAACTCTTTGCTTGCATGGATGTTTGGGTTTGTTTTCATTGGCAACAACTTATTTATTAGAATTATCATAGATAGAAAACTGGAGTCTACCTCCATCTTACCAATTCCTGTTTTCTTTACTATTTTGCCTCAGAGCTTTACAGAGAAGATTTCATTGTTGGTCAGTGAACTGAAACAAGTGGGATGAATGAATGAATGAATGAATGAATGCAGCTGAGTGAGAGGCTTTACCTTGTCCAAAGAAAGAGAAGGAAATATTTTAAGGTGTAACTGAGCTGGTAGTTTAGATAATTTAGATTGACCTAACAAGAAATTTAAGTTCAGATATCCATACATCGTTTTTTTTTTTCAAAGAAACCTGGAAATTTATACATAATTATTTTTTTCCCCAAGCCATAATTACCATGAAATTTGAGGCTTAACTTGTAATCACAGTGTTATTTTCTATCAGCTCCTCAAAGGTGATTATTTTGCTTAGATTCCCTAAGCTTTCCTCAACTTCCTTCTGGTACTGGTTCCTGCTGTCCTTTCAAATACTCAGGTGGTGTATACAACGGAGTTCCTCTCTCACCCTGACTGCAAATGAGCTAAGATTTCCCACCTTCCTCCTGTGACCCAGGCTCGCTTTGGGTCTTGTAGACCTTTCATCTGGCCTAATATTATTAAAGCCATCCCCACGGAATTTCCCTTCGATGGTTCACCCTTTCTCACACCATCACACTCATCTATAAAACTTCTGTGTGTGTCTGACCAACAGTTATCTCAATTACCAAAGCCCATGTCTCCTTAAATTCCAGCTTCCCAGTCATCAAGGTAGCCCTCTGGACTCAAGAGTACCGCTGACCTTTGTTTTGGCGATTGGATAGAAATGTAGGGGTAAAATCTTAAAGGAGGGAGTTTAACAGAGTCAGAAAATCGCATATGCAACGTGGTTGATATCTCAACTGCTAGACTCGACAGGAAAAGTGGCATTTTAGGGCATAATGGTGGAAAAATAAACAAGTTCCCATCTAAACTCACTTAATTTCTCTTTAGAGCACCTGTTTACTGTTTTATTATTCTTTCTTTTCTTTTTCTTTTCCTTTCTTTTTTTCTCTTTCTTTCTTTCTTTCTGTGTGTCTGTTTGAGGTAGGGTCTTGCTCTAACCTAGGCTGACCTGGAGCTCAGGCCAGCCTTGAACTCTTGAAAAGACCCCTACTGCAGCTTCCAAATGTTTACTCTTATTTTTATTTAAAAATTATTTTTATTTATTTATTTGTAAGCAGAAGGAAAGAGAGAGAGAGAGAGAGAGAGAGAGAGAGAAGAAAAGAGAATGGGTGTACCAGGGCCTCCAGCTGCTGCACATGAACTCCAGATGCATGTGCTGCATTGTGTATCTGGCTTCTTTTCATGGGACTGGAGAATAGGGCCCTGGTTGTTAGGTTTTGGAGGTGAATACCTGTAACTGCTGAACCCCGTTTGCTATTTTTCTATAAGCCTATTCATATCCTAATAAGAAGAACAAATAATTTTATCTAAGCTCTTAAAAGTCAATATGAGCTTGACCAGACTGGCTGACATGGTTCTGTGGATAAATTTATGGACCATTTTCTGTAGCTCCACGTCTTCATTATGTCTGACTGGACAAACTCACTCTTCTCTCAGAAGACTCCCTCCCCCACTGGCCGGGCTCTTGCTGAGTAGTGCTGACTGCTCTGCAGCTGACCTCAGGGTTAGCAATACATTCTGAGGCCAGTGAATCACTTCATAGGCAGCTGTCACGCAGCTGTGAAATGTGCTGTTGCTCCCCTGGCCATCTCTGCCAACTTGAAATACCAGAGGCACTGCTGCACTGACTTCACCCTCCATTCCCAAATACGGACAGGTAAGCTCAGTTTCAAGCTGGACAGACCTTCTGCACATCGTATGCAAAGGAGGTGGGGGAACTTCTCTGCTCAAAGGCGCATGATGTCCACGTCCCTATCTTCAGTGTCTTGCTTATTTCTCAAATATTGCATGGACAGAGCAGAACAAATCTTACCAGCCTCTCCATTGGCAAGGCCCGCTAGCATTTTCTTTAGGATCTAAATTCAAACAAACAAACAAACAAGCAAAAATCAAAAACAAAAACAAAACAAAACAAAACAAAACAACAAAACAAACAAACAGGTCTAGGAACTACCTCAGTTGGTAAAGTCACATAAGCAAGAGGACCTGAGTTTGGATACTGAGAACCCACATAGACGCAGGGTATGGTGGTCTGCCTGTGACCCCCAGTGTTAGGCAGACAGAAACAGGGGATCCCTGGTGAAAGCTGGCTAGTTAAATTAGCTGAATAAGTGAGCTCTGGATTCAGCACGAGATCCTGTCTCAATAAAATAAGGTGGGAAGTGATAGAGGAAGACCCCTGATGTTGACCTCTGACCGCCACATGCCTGCGCCCACAGGTACATGTGTACCTGTACACACATGCACCCCCACACATATGAGCACACATATGCCTGCATTCACGCAGTACACACATGCACGACATCTAAACAGACTCAACCTAGTGTACTGATTTCCATCACAAGCCCCATGTTCCACTTTTGAAGGACTTCTAGAGTAAAAAAAAACAGTTTTAGTCAAGAGGAATACCACCTTTTAAGAATCATTTCCTTTAATCCCAGCACTCAGAACACAGAGGTAGGAGAATCTCCATGTGTTTGAGACAAGCCTGAGACTACATAGTGAGTTCCAGATCAGCCTGGGCTAGACCAAGACCGTACCTTGAAACAAACAGACAGACAGACAGACAAACAAAGGAATCATTTCCTTAGACCATGAGGTCATTGGGAGTGCTATTGTCTTATTAGTCACTGCATGATGGAATTTGGCACTTAGTAAGAGCTTTATAAATATGCCATTTGAAGGATAAATGAGAAGCAGTTGGGCTGCAGGGTTTTTAAAAAAATTTATTTTATTTATTTATTTGCAAGGAGAGAGAGGGGGAGAGAGAGAGAGAATGAATACGAGCATTCCAGACCTTTAGCCACTGCAGACAAACTCCAGATGCATGCACCACCTTGTGCGTCTGGCTTTACATGGGTACTGGGGAATTGAACCAAGTGCGTCAGGCTTTGCCACCTACCGCCTTAACCACTGAGCCATCTCTCCAGCCCAGGCCACAATTTTAAGTGATGCCAACCATAGAAAACTTGCCAGGACCAAGCTAAAGGAACGTATTTACCATTCACACTGCTGGTCTTGGTTTTAGGACTCCACCCAACCATGACCATCCTGGTGTCATCTCAAGGACAGTCTCTGATGAAGAAAAATTTCTAGGAAGAACCAGGGTGCCACCATGCTGAGATCCTCCCTTTTGCATCTGGACATTTCATGGTCCAGAAGAAAGTACTTTGGCATGTGTAAGCCATAAAGACTCACTGTTTCTTTTTATAGACTGTTGTAAACACTCAAAAAAAGAAAAAGAGCCCAGAGTGGAATAGCCCTATAGAAAGTCTGGGTCATTTTGTGTTGTTTGGGACTTTTTTTTTTTTTTTTTTTTTTTTTTTGAGAGAGAGACAGATAGAGATGGGTGCACCGGGGCCTCTCAGCCACTGTGAATGAACTCCAGATGCATGCGCCCCCTTGTGGGCAAGTGCAGCATTGCACCCTTTCATCACTGCGTCTGGCTAAACGTGGGACCTGGAGAATCGAACGGGTGATCTTAGGCTTAGCAGGCAGGTGCCTTAACCGCTAAGCCATCTCTCCAGCTCTGCTTGGGACTTTGAAATATCTGTCTTCCAAGACAATACATTCATAGATATTCATATTCATAGACAATATATTCAGTTTCTGAAAATGCTCCCGTTATGCCGTAAAAGGATGTGCCAGTTGTGGTTGATAAGAAACGAGAGATATTTGTGTGGACTAGGTTAGAGAAGAAGGTTATGACCTGCCTTCTAGCTCAGAAGTGCTCACACAGGCTTCATTTTGAGCCACAGAATGCCTGATGCCAAACTCTTTATTTTTTTATTTTTATTTTTAAATTTTTTTATTTTTGGAGAGAGACACAGAGAGAGAGAGGCAGAGAGAGAGGGAGAGGGAGAGGGAGAGGAAGACAGATAGAGATGGGCACGCCTGCAGCCTCTCAGCTGCTGTGAACGAAATCCAGATGCGTGCGCCCCCTTGTGGTCAAGTGCGGCATTGCGCCCTTGCGTCACTTTGCATCTGGCTAAACGTGGGACCTGGAGATTGGAACCGCTGGAGATTGGAACCGGGGTTCTTAGGCTTAGCAGGCAGGTGCCTTAACTGCTAAGCCATCTCTCCAGCCCCAAGCTCTTTTTTAACAGCTGCTCTTGACCAGGCAGCTAGCTGTGTATGAGATGCCACACACCCTTTGCACGCCATATCGTGCTTCCCCTAGACTGGCTCCAGCAGTGATACAGACTTCTGTGACTTCATTGTCTGCCTTCCCTTCCTCCTTGCTGTGTGCTCTTACAGCCTCTTTCCCTTCCTCCTTGCTGTGTGCTCTTACAGCCTCTTTCCCTTCCTCCTTGCTGTGTGCTCTTACAGCCTCTAGAGCGACAAGGGAGGGGTGCCTTGGGGATAATCCTTCCATGACATGAAGTGCTTTGGCTTATCTGAAAGGGTCCAGGAGGTGACACATGTAGCAGATGCAGGGCACCGTAGGATTCGCTGCCTTGAAGCTTTTACACTGAACCAACCTGAGCATCCTAAAGGCATCACATGGTTTCCTAGCTACCCAGAAAACGAGAGGTCAGAGCAGAAGATAGAGTTTCCCCCTTCACTTTCTTCTTTCACGAGACAAAATGATTCTTCTTGGATATGTATTTCATTTCTGTATCTTTTTTTTTTTTTTTTTGGAGAGAGAGAGAGAGAGAGAGACAGAGAGAGAGGGAGAGGAAGACAGATAGAGATGGGTTCACCAGCAGCCTCTCAGCTGCTGCAAACGAAATCCAGATGCATGCGCTCCTTGTGGTCAAATGCGGCATTGCTCCCTTGCGTCACTTTGCATTTGGCTGGAGATTGGAACTGCTGGAGATTGGAACCGGCGTTCTTAGGCTTAGGAGGCAGGCCTCCTAACTGCTAAGCCATCTCTCCAGCCCTCATTTCTGTATCTTTTAAAATATTTAAGTGATAGAGGAAGACCCTGATGTTGACTCTGACCGCCACATGCCTGCGCCCACAGGTACATGTGTACCTGTACACACATGCACCCCACACATATGAGCACACATATGCCTGCATTCACATGCAGTACACATGCCACGACATCTAAAACAAACTCAACCTAGTGTACTGATTTCCATCCCAACCCATGTTCCACTTTTGAAGGACTTCTAGAAGAAAAAAAAGTTTTAGTCAAGAGATAATACCACCTTTTAAGAATCATTTCCTTTAATCCCAGCACTCAGAACACAGAGGTAGGAGAATCTCCCATGTGTTTGAGACAAGCCTGAGACTACATAGTGAGTTCCAGATCAGCCTGGGCTAGACCAAGACCGTGAAACAAACAAACAGACAGACAGACAAACAAAAGGAACCATTTCCTTAGACCATGAGGTCATTGGGAGTGCTATTGTCTTATTAGTCACTGCATGATGCCGAATGGCACTTAGTAAGAGCTTTATAAATATGCCATTTTGAAGGATAAATGAGAAGCAGTTGGGCTGCAGGGTTTTAAAAAAATTATTTATTTATTTATTTGCAAGGAGAGAGGGGAGAGAGAGAGAGAGAATGAATACGGCATTCCAGACCTTTAGCCACTGCAGACAAACTCAGATGCATGTACCACCTTGTGCGTCTGGCTTTACATGGGTACTGGGAATTGAACCAAGTGCGTCAGGCTTTGCCACCTACCGCCTTAACCACTGAGCCATCTCTCAGCCCAGGCCACAATTTTAAAGTGATGCCAGCCATAAAAACTTGCCAGGACAAGGTAAAAGGAACGTATTTACCATTCACACTGCTGGTCTTGGTTTTTGGACTCACCCAACCATGACCATCCTGACATCTCAAGGACAGTCTCTGATGAAGAAAAATTTCTAGGAAGAACCAGGGAGCCACCATGCTGAGATCCTCCCTTTTGCATCTGGACATTTCATGGTCAGAAGAAAGTACTGGGCATGTGTAAGCCATAAAGACTCACTGTTTCTTTTTATGAACTGTTGTAAACACTCAAAAAAAAAAAAAGAGCCAGGTGGAATAGCCCTATAGAAAGTCTAGGTCATTTTGTGTTGTTGGGGACTTTTTTTTTTTTTTTTTTTTTTTTTTTGAGAGAGAGACAGATAGAGATGGGTGCACCGGGGCCTCTCAGCCACTGTGAATGACTCTCCAGATGCATAAGCCCCCTTGTGGGCAAGTGCAGCATTGCACCAGCTTTCATCACTGCGTCTGGCTAAACGTGGGACCTGGAGAATCCAGCGGGTGATCTTAGGCTTAGCAGGCAGGTGCCTTAACCGCTAAGCCATCTCTCAGCTCTGCTTGGGACTTTGGCCTGAAATATCTGTCTTCCAAGACACTTTTATGGCTGGATTCAATCCCCAGTTTCTCAAAAGTTCTGAAAAATACTCCGTTCCTATGTAAAAGGATGTGCCAGTTGTCTCTGATAAAGTAAATAGAGATATTTGTGTAACTAGGTTAGAGAAAAGAGAAGGTTATGACCTGCCTTCTAGCTCAGAAGTGCTCACACAGGCTTTTTTGAGCCACAGAATGCCTTGATGGAAACTCTTTATTTTTTATTTTTATTTTAAATTTTTTTATTTTGGAGAGACACAGAGAGAGAGAGAGAGAGAGAGAGGGAGAGGGGAGAGGAAGACAGATAGAGATGGGGCGCGCCAGCAGCTTCTCTCAGCTGCTGTGAACAAAATCCAGATGTGTGCCCCCCTTGTGGTCAAGTGCGGCATTACGCCCCGAATGCGTCACTTTGCATCTGGCTAAGCGTGGGACCTGGAGGTGGAACTGGTTCTTAGGCTGCAGCAGGCAGGCGCCAACTGCTAAGCCATCTCTCCAGCCCCAAGCTCTTTTTAACAGCTGCTCTTGACCAGGCAGCTAGCTGTGTATGAGATGCCACACACCTTTGCACGCCATATCGTGCTTCCCTGGGCGCTGTCTCCAGCAGTTGATGGCAGACTTCTGTGACTTCATTGTCTGCCTTCCTTCCTCCTTGCTGTGTGCTCTTGACAGCCTCCTTCCCTATCCTCCTTGCTGTGTGCTCTTACAGCCTCTAGAGCGACAAGGAGGGGTGCCTTGGGGATAATCCTTCCATGACATGAAGTGCTTTGGCTTATCTGAAAGGGTCCAGGAGGTGACATGTAGCAGATGCAGGGGAACCGGCAATCAGCGCTGCCCTTGAGAAGCTTTTGCACTGAACCAACCTGAGCATCCTAAAGGCATCATATGGTTTACTAGCTACCCAGAAAACGAGAGGTCAGAGCAGAAGATAGAGTTCCCCCCCATTCTTCTTTCCGCGAGACAAAATGATTCTTCTTGGATATGTATTTCATTTCTGTATCTTTTTTTTTTTTGAGAAGTCAGAGAGAGAGAGAGACAGACAGAGAGAGGGGAGAGGAAGACAGATAGAGATGGGTTCACCAGCAGCCTCTCAGCTGCTGCAAGGGCTGGAATCCAGATGCATGTGCTCCTTGTGGTCAAATGCGGCATTGCTCCCTTGCGTCACTTTGCATTTGGCTGGAGATTGGAACTGCTGGAGATTGGAACCGGCGTTCTTAGGCTTAGGAGGCAGGCCTCCTAACTGCTAAGCCATCTCTCCAGCCCTCATTTCTGTATCTTTTAAAATATTTTTATTTATTTATTTGGGGGAGATAGAGAGAGAGAGAGAGAAAGAGAGAGAGAGAGAGAGAATGGGCATGTCAGGGCCTCCAGCCACTGCAAACAAACTCCAGACGCATGTGCCACTTTGTGCATCTGGCTTATGTGGGTCCTGGGGAATCACACCTGGGTCCTTTAGGTTTTACAGGCAAGCGTCTTAACCGCTAAGCCATCTCTCCAGCCCCAGTTGTACTAACTTTTGAGGATGGCGTAGGGTTTTCTATGAAATGTTGGTACCATGTAGAATAGACTTTTGTCTCTTCCTTTCCAATCAGGGAGCGGGTCACTTCTTGCGCTTGCTTTATTGAAAGAGTAAAAAAAAAGTACACATCAATGGACTGTTACTTTTTCTTTCTGTGAATTGCAATCATCTTGTGTTGTCCCTGATCTCTGGAGGAAGAGTTTCAGCTTGTTGCCTGTTTCTATGTTACAGATTTTTCATAGATGTGGGCCCTTGATCGGCTTGAGAAAAATAACCTCCTCTTTGTCCAAAATCTTGCATTTACTAATGTGAAGTAGTTCATAATAGTTTCCTATTATATTTCTGTAGAATCTATAGTGCTTCTGTCTTTCAGTTCTTACATTAGCAATTCATGTCTTCTCTCCTTTTAAAATATTTTAATTTATTTATTTGACACAGAGAGGAATAGAGATATATCTATATATCTATATATATATCTATATATCTATATCTATATCTATCTATCTATCTATCTATCTATCTATCTATGCTATATATATATAGAGAGAGAGAGATCAAGAAGCATGCTAGAGTTTCCTGCCACTGCACATGAATTCCACACATGCACCACTTTTGTGCATCTGTCTGGTTTACTTACATACAAAAGTGCATGATTTTTTCCCTCCCTCCCCCATTCCCCTTTAGAACTCCAATCTCCATCATATCCCCTCCCCTCTCCATTAGTCTCTCTTTAATTTGATGACATCATCTTTTTCTTCTATTTTGAGGTCTTGCAGAAGGTATTGCTAGGCACTGCAAGGTCATGGATATCAAGGCCAATTTCTGTCTGGACAGTTGCATTGTAAGAGTCATACCCTTCCTTTGGCTCTTCCATTCTATCCAGCCCCTCTTCCAAATGGTCCCTGAGCCTTGGAGGGTGTGACAGAGATGTTTCAGTGCTGGGCACTCCTCCATCCCCTTCTTCTCAGCACTATGTTGCCTTTGTGTCATCCCAGTGGTCATCGTTTGTCTGAAAAGAGAACAAACTCTAACCAGAAGTGAGAGTAGCATTAATATGTGAATATGAACATTAAAGTGTAGTGCTTTCAGAGCTGTTAAGGCGCCTGCCTCTAAGCCTAAGAACACTGGTTCCAATCTCCAGCGGTTCCAATCTCCAGGTCCCACGTTTAGCCAGATGCAAAGTGATGCAACAGGCGCAGATGCAAAGTGACCACAAGGGCACATCTGGATGACCACAAGGGGGCACACATCTGATTTCATTGTCACAGCAGCTGAGAGACTGCTGGCATGCCCATCTCTGTCTGTCTCCCTCTCCCCTCTCTGTCTTTCTCTGTGTCTCTACTTATTTGATGGACAGAGGCAGAGAAAGAGAGAGGGAGAGAGAATGGGCATGCCAGGGCCTCCAGCCACTGCAAACGAACTCCAGATATGTGTGCCCCCTTGTGCAACTGGATAATGTGGGTCCTGGGGAATCGATCCTGGGTCTTTTGGCTTTGCAGGCAAATGCCTTAACTGCTAAGCCATCCCTCCAGCCTGAGTTGCTGTCCTCTTTCTAGGAATCCTGCTTTTGCAGGACAAGCTTGGTTGGCTTACTAGAATATGTAAAACCATGCGACATAGAGATAAGCCATCTCATTTGCATCTAACTCAAGCCAGTCAGCACTCTATTTTATAAGATTCAAAGATAATTTTTAATATATTTTATTTATTTATTTATTTATTTTAGAGAGAAAGAGGAAGAGAGAGAGAGGAGGATGTGAATGGGCATGTCAGTGGTTTGCTCTTATATGCAAAATTTAAAGATGATTCGACAATTGTTCTAGATTTGTGTGGCAGAGTCTGAGATAGAGCTAGATAAATATAGATTTGCCACATGTCTCTCTTGAATACCTATGTCTTTATTCTTTAAAAGAGTTCTTGGCGTGTTTAAATTTGAGTAATATTCATTCATGATATATTCCATTCACTTATTTTTGGCAATGGCTCCTAATGCACCAGCAGCCTCTTTAACAGAATGGCATCACAAACTTACGCTAGTTTATTCAGAATACAAAAGTCAAACACGGTTTGCTGGGTAGTGGCAGGCTATTCTTCCATTGGAATTCTCCGGTGGCCTGGAAGACAAGGGAAGGCAAGCAGCACATGCATGCTGACCTAAGGATACCAAAGGAAAGCTGGTTGCCCCACGCACCCATGTAAGCCAGATGAGGAGAAGCATCATAACGAGGCATGGTTCCCATGGGCTGACCAGAGAGGAGAGGAAGACAGATAGAGATGGAAATGGCGTGCCAGCAGTCTCTCAGCTGCTGTGAGCGAAATCCAGATGTGTGCGCCCCTTGTGGTCAAATGCGCATTGCATTTACTTGCACTTTGCATCTGGCAACATTGGACTAAAGATTGGAACTGAGATAGAGAAAGAGAGAGAAAGAGAGATAGAGTGAGTCAGCATGTGGTGCCTCCAAAACTGCAAACAAACTCCAGACGCATGTGCCACAATCTGCATCTGGGCTTATGTGGGTCCTGGGGGAATCACCATTGGGATCCTTAGGTTTTACAGGCACACACATTTTGGAAACGCTGATTGTAAATAAATGCCCCAGTTGTACTAACTTTGAGGATGCCATTTAATTTGAAATGAAATGTTGGTACCATGTTAACTATAGTCCATGCACTTCCTTTCCAATCAGAGCGGGTGGACTTCTTTCGCTTGTTTTATTGAAAGAGTAAAAAAAAGTACACTCAATGGACTGTTACTTTTTAATTCTTTAGAATTGCAATTTATTTATTTATTTGATTTTGGAGTTTAGAGACAGAGCTTGTTGCCTGTTTCATGTTATTTATTTTTTAAGATGTTTATTTTGATCAGCTTGAGAAAAATAACCTCCTTTGTCCAAAAATCTTGCATTTACTAATGAAGTAGTCTCATAGTTTCCTATTAAATTTCTGTAGAATCTATAGTGCTTCTGTCTTTTCAGTTCTTACATTAGCAATTCATGTCTTCTCCTTTTAAAATATTTTAATTCATTTATTTGACACAGAGAGAATAGAGATATATTATATATCTATATATATATCTATATATCTATATCTATATCTATCTATCTATCTATCTATCTATCTATCTATATCTATATATATATATAGAGAGAGAGAGAGAGAGAGAGCATGCCAGAGCCTCCTGCCACTGCACATGAATTCCCGACACATGCACCACTTTGTGCATCTGTCTGGTTTTACATGGCACTGGGGAATTGAACGCAGGCTATCAGACTTTGCAAGCAAGTGCCTTTAAATGCTGCATCATCTCTCCAGCCCCATGTCCTCTCGTTTTATTTGCAGTTATTGTAGCTAGAAGTTTATACATTTTACTTTTTCTTTTTTTTCTCAAAAAAAAAAAAAAAAAGGAACCATCATTTGGTTTCATGACATTCTCCTATTGGTCTTCTATTTCCTTGATTTCTTCTCAGGTATTTATGATTTCTTTTTAAAAATTTTTTTATTAATATTTTTTTTATTGACAACTTCTGTACTTACATACAAAAAGTGCATGATTTTTTCCCTCCCTCCCCCCATTCCCCTTTAGAACTCCAATCACCATCATATCCCCTCCCCCTCTCCATTAGTCTCTCTTTTAATTTGATGACATCATCTTTTTCTTCTATTTTGAGGGTCTTGCGAAGGTATTGCTAGGCACTGTAAGGTCATGGATATCGAGGCCAATTTCTGTCTGGACAGTTGCATTGTAAGGGAGTCGCATCTTCCTTTGGCTCTTCCATTCTATCCGCCCCCTCTTCCGCAATGGTCCCTGAGCCTTGGAGGGTGTGACAGAGATGTTTCAGTGCTGGGCACTCCTCCATCCCTTCTTCTCAGCACTATGTTGCCTTTTGTGTCATCCCAGTGGTCATCGCCATCTGAAAAGAGAAGCTTCTCTAACCAGAAGTGAGAGTAGCATTAATATGTGAATATGAACATTAAGTGTAGTGCTTTCAGGAGATTTCTTTTTTTAAAAAAATAATTACTTTAGGGGCTGGGGAAATGGCTTAGTGGTTAAGGCGTTTGCCTTCCAAGCCTAAGGACCCCGGCTCCATTCCCCAGGACCCACGTAAGCCAGATGTACAAGGGGGTGCATGTATCTGGAGTTCGTTTACAGCGGCTGGAGGCCCTGGCATGCCCATTCTCCCTTTCTCTCTGCCTCTTCCTCTCTCTCAAATAAATAAATAAAATATGTTTAAAAAAATAATTACTGGGCTAGAGAGATGGCTTAGCGGTTAAGGCGCCTGCCTCCTAAGCCTAAAGAACGCTGGTTCCAATCTCCAGCGGTTCCAATCTCCAGGTCCCACTTTTAGCCAGATGCAAAGTGACACAAGGGCACAATGCCGCACTTGACCACAAGGGGGCGCACGCATCTGGATTTCGTTTGCAGCAGCTGACACACTGCTGGCTCGCCCATCTCTGTCTTCCTCTCCCTCTCTGTCTTTCTCTGTGTCTCTCTCCAAAAAAATAATAAAAAATTATTTTAAAAAGTTAAAAAAAATAATTACTTTAGGTTCATTTTACTTTCTTCTTCCAGCATATCAAAGCAAAGACTGGGATAATTAATTCAAGATGTTTTTCTTTTGTAATATAGATGGTCAATGCTGTAAATTTTTCTGTGAGTGGTTTAGCAATCTCTCAGCAAGATTGCTTTTTTTTTTTTTTTTTTTTTTTTTTTTTGAGGTAGGGTTTCATTCTAGTCCATGCTGACCTGGAATTCACTATGTATTCTGAGGGTGGCCTCAAACTCATGGTGATCCTCCTGCCTCTGCATTCCAAGTGCTGGGATTAAAGACATGCGCCACCATACCCAGCTAGTTTGACATATTTTGTTCACATTTATTCTGCTGCAAATATTTTATATTTTTCATTTCTACTTTCTGTTTGACTCATGAGTGTACATATTAATTTGGGTATTATATGAAATATTTATTTTATTGATTTCTAATTTAATTTCACTGTGTTTAGACAGCATATTTCCTATGGCTGGAAACCTGCTATAGTTGTGGAGAAATTTTATGGCTCATATTGATCAATTTTGGTAATGTTCCATTTGGTAAGGTCTGCTAAATAGACTATGGTAAGGCCAAGTGATCAAATTAGTTGTTATGGTTGCTCAGGTTTTCTCCATATTTATCTTTGGTCTACTTGTCTTATCAATCATTGAGGGAAAGTAATGAAATCTCCAACTATATTGGTGAAGTTATCCATTTTTTTCTTGCATTTCTGCCAAGATTTGTTTCGTTTATTCCTCTGATTAATTCATCTTTTTCATTATGAAATAAGTATAGCTCCTGGGCTGGAGAGATGACTTATCAGTTAAGGTTCTTGCCTGCAAAGCCTAAGGACCTAGATTTAACTCCCTAGGACCCATGTAAAGCCAGATGCACAAGGTAGCATGTGTGTCTGGAGTTTGTTTGCAGTGGCTAGAGACCCTTGCATGCCCATTCTGTCTCATAAATAAATAAATAAATAAAATATTTTATTTTATTATTTATTTATTTTTAAAATATTTTATTATTTATTTATTTATTTGAGAGAGAGAGAGAGAGATACAGAAATAGGCAGGTAGAGAGAGAGAGAGAGAATGGGTGCGCCAGGGCCTCCAGCCACTGCAAACGAACTCCAGATGCATGCACCCCCTTGTGCATCTGGCTTACGTGGGTCCTGGAGAATCGAGCCTCAACCGGGGTCCTTAGGCTTCATAGGCAAGCGCTTAACTGTTAAGCCATCTCTCCAGCCCATTATTTATTTTTTTAATTTGAGAGAGAGAGAGACACAGAGAGAAAGAGAGAGAAAGAGAGAGAGAGAGAGAGAGAGAGAGAGAGAGGAAGAGGCAGAGAGAAAATGGGTGCACCAGGGCTTCTCAGCTGCTGTGAACAAACTCCAGATGCATGCACCCTTTGTGCACATGTGCAACATTGCACGCTTGCATCATTTTCACATCTGGCTAAACGTGGGACCTGGAGATTTGAATGGGCGTTCTTAGGTTTCGCAGGCAGGTGCCTTAACCGCTAAGCCATCTCTCCAGTCCAATAAGTAAACTATTTTAAATAAATTCCTCCTGATAATAGTCTTTGCTCTTATATCATCATTTTCTGATGATGACAATTCAGGTAGTTTTGTGTGGATATGTGTGTGTGTGTGTGTGTGTGTGTGTGTGTGTGTGTGCGTGCGCTGTACATAGATATAGATTTGCACACATGTTTATACATATATGTGTACATATATGCATTTATTCTATTATACAGTTCTTGGCGTGTTTATGTTTAGTGATTCATTCATTTATTCCATTCACTTATTTTTACAGTACTGGGAATTGCATCCAGGGCTCACACATGCTAGGCAAGCGCTCCATCACTGATTTACCGCCCGCGGCCTCTTTATTTAGATTGCGTTTTCATACACGGTTTTGCTGGGTAGCCCAGGCTATTCTTGCACTTGTGATTCTCCGGCTTGGGCCTCCTAAGTCACGTGGATTACAAGCATGCAGCACCATGCTGGCCTTGTGCTACCATTTGAAGCTGGTTGCTTTCAGGCAGCCCATTACGCGTTTTCAGAGAAGCATCATAACTTGAAAATTTTTTCCCTTGGGCTGACCTGGAAGTTTTCTGTTTTGAACTTTTTAGCCCCGCCCTTTTCACTGTAACCCTGTTCTTTTCAGATATCAGAGGACGTGTTTACGTGCATCTCTTACAGTCATTCCTGATACGCCTCTCATGCACTTATCTCTTGAACTTGATCTTATGAGATTGATCACTCTCTTCTACAACACTGTCCAATTTGTTTGATGAATATTCTTTTTTTTATTTAATTTTTTATTTGTGGAGCGAGATACAGAGAGAGACAGACAGACAGAGAGGGAGACAGATAGAGATGGGCGCACCAGCAGTCTCTCAGCTGCTGTGAAGGAAATCCAGATGTGTGCGCCCCCTTGTGATCAAGTGCGGCATTGCGCCCTTGCGTCACTTTGCATCTGGCTAAACGTGGGACCTGGAGATTTTGGAACGGGGTTCTTAGGCTTATCAGCCATCTCTCCAGCTCATGAATATTCTTATAATGTGGCTCCCAGAAACTCACCCAGTAGCCCCGAGTCATCCAAGTATCTGTGACTTCAGATTTCCTAAACTTTTCCAGTGGCCAAGTCAGATATTGGTTCCTATTGAGAAGCTCTCTAGCCAGGTTTCCTTAATCTGATCCTCACACAATGGGTTTATTGTAACGTGGATGCTGGAAGTGTACACCTCCTTCCCTTGTATTTCACCAACTGTATCCAATTGTTACTGCCCTTCCATTTACAAGCACATCACAGACATTATCTCATTTAATTTTTCCAACATGTTGACTTTGGCCCTTATTTGCTGCTTGGCCAGTAAAGTCACTCTGCTTTACGAGTCTTTCCTATCCTCACCATCAACGCTACAGTTTCTTGTCTTAACGAAAGGCTTGAAGTCAGCTCAACCAAATTTCCATTTCCAGCACCAGACATCAAACTGTAGAAGGGGCGATGCAGAGAGTATGGAATGAAATTGTTTATTTGAGGGCGGGAAGATTGTAAGAGCCGCAGGTTGAGACATCATGCTCAGAGGCATTCCGTCCCCCAAACAAAAACAAAAACAAAAACAAATGTCGACTGCTCCCACAACGCATAAACTACAACCCCATGGGAAATACCTGCAACCCCACTGAGGAGGGTCCCCAATGGAATGGGGGCAGGGGCGAAGGAAAAGAGGGTACCAACACATGAATCCATACAAAATGTGTTTTTAATAATAATAATAATAATAATAATAATAATAAACATTAAAAAAGAAATTGCTCATTTGAGAGAACACGGAATAAACAGCTGTGGGAGATGTTTCAATGCATGGCTTAACCACATATACTTTCACAGTACAATATAGTCTCCCAAATGTACATAAATGTTTAGTTTTGTTTGTGTATGTGCTGCAGTAGTCAAAAACAAGGATGCCACTTTGTTTTTTTAAATATTTTTATTTATTTATTTGTAATCAGAGAGAGAGAGAGAGAAAGAGACAGACAGAGAGAATGGGTGTGCCAGGGCTTCCAGCCACTGCAAACAAACTCCAGGTGCATTTGCATCTTTGTGCACCTGGCTTTTTGTAGGGCCTGGGGATTTGAACTCAGGTCACTAGGCTTTGCAGGCAAGTGTCTTAACTGCTGAGCCTGGGCTGGAGAAATGGCTTAGCGGTTAAGGCGTTTGCCTGAAAAACTAAAGGAACCAGGTTTGATTCCCCAGGACCCACGTTAGCCAGATGCACAAGGGGTCGCACGCGCCTGGAGTTCGTTTGCAGTAGGCTGGAGGCCCTGGCGAGCCCATTCTCTCTCTCTTCCTCTCCTCTATCAAATAAATAAATAAAAATGAAATATTTTACTGCTGAGCCATCTCTCTTGCCCTAGGATAATACTCTCAAGCTCTGTCAAGTCATGGATCCAAAACAATCTTTGCATTTGACTAAACTCTCATTTCTTGCTGCACCTCTGTACTCGTCTTGCCAAGTTCCAGCCTCACATATTGATCCTGTCACCATGGAAACATGAACTCCTTGCGGTTCAAGGTGTTGTTCGCTTCTCATCGGACTGCATGACTCGCCAGGGAGTCACAGCATTGTTCACTCACTTACTGCCATCTCCACCTCATTCCATTACTTCTACTTCCTATATAAGGAGAACGTTCTGTCTTGTTTGTTTCCTTACCATATTTTCACTACCTTATGTCATAGATGAAATACCCAGTGTTTTTTTCCCTTTACATAGTCTGAATACTGCCCAGCTGGAGAATATAGATTAAAGATATGTTTTTATTCTGTTTTTAAGTTTTACTATTTTTATTAGAACGGGCTGCCAAGTATCTGGTTTCAAGCTCATATTGACTGTTCTGATACCATTAAAAAAAAAAAAAAAAACATCAAATTTGAGTACAGTAAGTTATAGGATATTTATGATAAACCTGAAAAGCACAAGCTAGTATAAAATATAAATAAATAAAACTATTGCTTTTTTCAAAAAAACCCCTCTTCATACTAGACTAGAATTCATGACTAGAATTTGATCTATAATTTCGTTTATTTATTTGAGAGAAAGAGAAAGAGGCAGAGAAAAAGAGAGAGAGAATGGGCGTGCCAGGACCTCCAGCCACTGCAAACAAACTCCAATGCAAGCGCCCCCTTGTGCATCTGGCTTACATGGGTCCTGGGGAATCGAACCGGGGTCCTTTGGCTTTGCAGGCGAACGCCTTAACCTCATCAGACTGCACTTCATTGCTGAGCCATCTCTCCAGTCCCTGATATCTAAATTTGTATTAAATATATGTGTTAATATGTAAATCACTTAGAAGCCCTTGTAGTCCTGAATAATTTAAGTGAGGTGATGAACTGATTAGAAGCAGTCTTTCTGGGTTCCCTCTCTCTCTCTCTCTCTCTCTCTCTCTCTCTGTATATATGTATGTGAAGCCAGAGCATGAGAAAAACCATACTCCTCTAAACTCGCCTTCTCCCTGGTCTCAGTTCAACACTGAAAAACATAGACAAAAATAGTATGCATAATTTCTTGTTAGTAATTTAAAAACACACTTGAATCGATATGAAAGCCTATGAGCAAGAGCCTTTTCTTATCAGTCCCTCATCACTACAGTTGCCTGATATGCAGCTTGTCATAAACTTTCGCCAACTTCATGCATACAAAACGCGGTGTGATCACAGAAAGCCGAAAAGCAGTTGCTGGCGAGTCTGCGTCCACGGCTCGTTTTACAGCGGGTCTGTTCCAGTGGCGCATATAGATGTTCAGTTCGGCCGCTGCACAGTTGTTTTCTGTTTTAATCAACAACATTCCTTTCCACACACATAGGCTTCTCTTCTGCATGCCAACCAACACACGTAACGTACTGCTTTTTATCCCACATGACTGCCTCTTAGAGGAGGTGTTTTTTTTTTTAACCTCCATTGACAGATGTGGAAGGGACACTTGAGTTAGTTACTTCAATTAAGCAATTCGCTCGAGGCTATTCAGTGAGGAAGTGGTAGGACTTTGAGCTGAGTCCTTTGGACCGTGTAGCTCGTGTTTTCTCACTCCCATCACGCTCTCCCATTAGAGTCTTAACTTTAGGGCCTGTTTATTCTGCAACTCAGCCCATTGACCTGATCTATGTATTGTTTTTAAGTAATATGTTGGAGCATTTAGTGGACAATATTTCCAATGAAATGAATGGTAAGTGAATTTTGTATTCCAATTTCTCCTCCCATGAATTCATAGGAAGTGGATGAGTATGTATTATTTCTGTTTGAGGAATTTTTTTTGAGAGACACAGTGAGAGACAGAGAGAGAGGGAGAGGAAGACAGATAGAGATGGGTGCGCCAGCAGCCTCTCAGCTGCTGTGAACGAAATCCAGATGCTTGCGCCCCCTTTTGGTCAAGAGCAGCATTGCGCCCTTGCGTCACTGCATCTGGCTAAATGTGGGACCTGGAGATTGGAACCGCTGGAGATTGGAACCAGCATTCTTAGGCTTAGGAGGCAGGCGCCTTAACTGCTAAGCCATCTCTCCAACCCTGTTTGAGGAATTTTTATACTTAAAAAAATTATTTATATAAGGGCGAGAGAGAAAGAGGCAGAGAGAAAGAGAGAGAGAGGGAATGGGTACGCCAGGGCCTCCAGATGCATGCACCACCTTGTGCATCTGGATTATGTGGGTCTTGGGGAATTGAACCTGGGTCCTTAGGCTTTGTAGGCAAACACTTAACTGCTAAGCCACCTCTCAAGCCCTTGAGGCATCTTTAAGATAACGACTTGGCCATCTCGCCCATTGGCGTCTCCAGAAAAGACTAAATACATTTTATATTCTGTTCATTATTTTCACTTCAGGCATGACTCTGCTTGTTCAAACATGCGGTGCCTTTAAATGCTCCATGTGGAAGAAAGGCCATGCTTTTGAATTATCTAATTAGATAATTTGCTGCCTGAGGAGAACTGAGAAAGGGTGGCCCTGTTTGGTCACCACAGATGTATCTGCTATAGGCTTTTATCAGAAGATGATCCAACAGTTCATTCATGCCACCACATTATAATGCTTCTTGTGAGTGGTAATGCCCCATTGCCTTTGATTTAATTTATTTTAACATCATCGTATTATAATGCTGATTTTAAAAAATACTCAATAATATTTAATATCCTGAACAGCACTGGGTTTACTGTGCTTTGTTAAATGAGTAATCCTTTTCTTGTTTCAAGTTTTTTTGTTTTTTTTTACCCAGGCAGGCAAGGCTTAGGGTTGCTGAATGCAGCCATCAGCTCCTTGTCATCACTTATAATGTTTACGTAACCCTAAGCAAGCAAGATTCCCAGTGTGCTTGCTTTGAAATGCCTCAAAGTTACCTCTGCACCCCTGAGGTGAGCCTAAAGTCTCAACCATTTTCATTCTGGAACCCGGTAACTTCCTAGGTTCATTCAGAAACAGAAATCAATAAAACAATAAATAAAACTAAAAGGGTTTTATTCTTTGGGGCTGGGCAGATGGCTCATCAGCTAAGGCGCTTTCTTGAAAAGCCTGCTGGCCCTGCGTTCAATTCTGCAGAACCCACACAAAAATACAGGGGCCTTAGATTGCATCAGCAAGAGACATGCATGTACATAATACACATACACACACAGAAATGAATTTTTTTTAATTTTTACTTTTTTATTTATTTATTAGCAGCGGACAGAGAGAGAAAGAAGCAGAAAGAGAGAGAGAAAGAGGAAGAGAATGGGCGCACCAGGGCCTCCAGCCACTGCAGATGAACTCCATATGCATGCACCCCCTCTGGTATCTGGCTTACATGGGTCCTTAGAGAATTGAGCCTCGAACCGGGGTCCTTAGGCTTCACAAGCAAGGTCTTAACCACTAAGCCATCTCTCCAGGCCCCAAATAATTTTTTTAATATACTATTCTCTGAAAGCTCTTATCAAATAGTATTGCTTTAAAAATATAGTTATTTCTTTATTTGTGAGGAAAGAGTGAGAGAGAGAGGCGAATGGATGCAACAAGGCCTCCTGCCACTGCAAATGAAGTCCAGATGGGTGTGTCACTTTGTGCATCTGCCCTCGTGTGGGTACTGGGGAATTGAACCCAGACTGATAGGCTGTGCAAGCAAGAGCTTTTGTCTGCTGGTCCATCTCTCTAGCCCACAGTATTATCTTTTTATGTACTGTTTATACTTTGATTCCAATAAATATTAACTGGATACTTTGCAAAGAATTATGCTAGTTACCAAGAGCTTTCCGCTGAGAGCAATACAACTTCCCTCTTCACTTAGTGACTTTTTAGATAGAAGACAGATTTTTAAAACAAACCTCATTGCATATTCATCTCTTTTCCTACTTTACTTTGGTTTAGATTGGATAATTCCATCTTCATTTGATTTAATAAAAACCTTCAAGCCTTAAAGGTATTCAAGTTAAAACCTTGTTTATAAGCAGAGAAAAATAGAATTGAAGAAATTTTATCTTTTTGCAAACATTTATGATACTATTGGAATTTACTGAAATTATGTGTACACCATATGAGACTGATTAGCTATATAAAAAAAAAGTTCTGTGGAAATGACTCAGCTGTACCAGAATGAGGGCATGAGAGGGCCAGTTGAGTTTCCCAGGACCCATGTAAAAATCTGAGTGTGACCACCCATGCCTGTAACTCCAGCCCTGTGGCAACAGAGATCAGAGAACTGCCAGGGGTTGCTGGTCAGCCAATCTGAACGAAATGGCTGTTCTGGGTTCAGTGAGACTGTGTCTCAAGAAAATAGAAGGAAAGATCCATAAAGGAAGACACTCAAAATTGTCCTCTGGCCTCATCATGCATGTACATGAGATGTGTATGTCTGAAAACATGTGTACATACACTAAACATGCACTCACATATTATATATGCATCAAAAAAATACAGGTGAAAAAAATAACCAAAGCAATGGAATTTCTCTCAAAATCAGATAATTATTTAAGGACTCACATCAAAAAAAAAAAAAAAAAAAAAAAGAATATCCGGCCTGGAGAGATGGCTTAATGGTTAAGCGCTTGCCTGTGAAGCCTAAGGACCCCGGTTCAAGGCTCGATTCCCCAGGACCCATGTTAGCTAGATGCATAAGGGGGCACATGCATCTGGAGTTCATTTGCAGTGGCTGGAGGCCCTGGCGTGCCCATTCTCTCTCTTCTCTCTCTACTTGGCTCTTTCTCCCAAATAAATAAATAAAATATATTTAGGGCTGGAGAGATGGCTTAGCGGTTAAGGCGCCTGCCTGCTAAGCCTAAGAACCCGGTTCCAATCTCCAGGTCCCACGTTTGGCCAGATGCAGAGTGACGCAAGGGTGCAATGCTGTGCTTGGCCACAAGGGGCGCACACATCTGGATTTCGCTCACAGCAGCTGAGAGACTGCTGGCGTGCCCATCTCTATCTGTCTCCCTCTCCCTCTCTCTCTGTCTGTCTCTCTCTCCAAAAATAAATAAAATAATTTAAAAAATATTTAAAAAATTAAAAAAAATTATGAGTATGTAAAGAGTACATAGGCTTACATATGGGATCTGGTCTCAAAACAAAGTAGATTTTATTCACAAAATTGGTACATTTTTAATGTGTGGGCTGATTGCAAATATTAAAAACAGAACATGCACCTTTCTGGAAATAAGGCACACAAGGGTAGGGAGCTACCAAATGTGGACCTTCATTATGGCACTCAAGACATCTGATAGTCCCATGTGATTGAGAGCACCTCTGCCTGAGGGTCGCTCAACCCTGCTCTTTTGCATTTGCACGGAGGAGGGAGCTTCTCATGCAAGGTGTCTATCCTAAATGGTCAGATGCCCACGACTCTGTAAAGTGTTATGTTTTAGGGGATCATCTAGACAAATCTATGTGGAGCAGAATCCAGTCTGAACATGGTGGTGCGTTATTGCAGGACATATCTACTAGAAATGACCTAATGATTTTAATACCTTATTTGTGTATTTGAGAGAGAGAGAGAGAGGAGAGAGAGGCAGATAGAGAGAATGGGTGCACCAGAGCCTCCAGCCCAAACAAACTCCAGACGCATGTGCCACCCTGTGCATCTGGCCTGAGTGGGTACTGGAGAATTGAACGTGGGTCCTTAACTTCGCAGGCAGGCGCCCTAAGGCTAAGCCATCTCTGCAGTCCAACCTAATAATTCTAAAGAGCAAAATTGCTTACAGTCATTCACAGCATTTGTCATCTTACATTTCTTCAAGATTGAGAACAGCTTTATTCTCCTCTTGGCTATCTTCCTGATCCTCTTTTGGTAGATAATTCCTACGAAAAAATGCAATGTAGCATCCGGGTCACTATTCCATGCTTACAAGCCGTATGTGAGCAAAGGCTTTCAAGCAGAACATGGGTTGGACTGAATTTGAACTCTTCACCTGGGGACTTTTCCCATGACTCTTTGCCCCATTCCTCACAGTGGTTCAGATTGCCCGGTGGCTGACTCAATGTCCCTGGAATTCCCTCCCTCGTGCATTCCACTGGAGCCTCCGTTTGCTGGCATTTAACACATGGTGCCAGGCATCTGTTGATTTGTTGTTTGCCTGGGTTTTGTGTTTCAGGAGGGATTATTCATCATAAGTCACCCACTCTGCTGTGTGCCCGCTTTGCCAAGTTGTTGGGCTTCAGTGGATTTGTAGTTGTTATTGAAGATAAGATTTAAGAAGAATTCTTCAAAAGGACGTGTTATTTAGATTGTTCAAAAGCTTTTCTTTCTTTCTTTCTTTCTTTCTTTCTTTCTTTCTTTCTTTCTTTCTTTCTTTCTATCTTCTTTCTTTCTTTTAAAAATATTTTATTTATTTGCAAGCGGAGACAGAGGAGAGAGAGAGAGAGAGAGAAGAAAGGAGAGAATATGGGTGTGTCAGGGCCACCAGCCACTGCAAATGAACTCCAGACACATTTGCCACTTTGTGCATCGGGGACTTGAACCTGGTCATTAGGCTTTGCAGGCAAGTGCCTTAACTGCTAAGCCATCTCTCTAGCCATCTTCCTACCTTCCTTTCTTCCTTCCTTCCTTTTTAGAAAAGAAGACCTATTCTTTTGTCTGTTCATGCTGTTTTTCCTTCAAACATTTCAACAAAATTGCAGTGAAGGGTCCGTGGCACCTCATCAATGGGCAGGGCGTGGTGGTGCATGCCTTTAATCCCAGCACTTGGGAGGCAGAGGTAGGAGGATCACCATGAGTTTGATGCCACCCTGAGACTACAGAGTGAATTACAGGTTAGCCTGAGCTAGAGTGAGACCCCATCTCAAAAAACCAAAACAGCCGGGCGTGGTGGCACATGCCTTTAATCCCAGCACTTGGGAGGTAGAGGTAGGAGGATCGCCATGAGTTCAAGGCCTCCTTGAGACTACATAGTGAATTCCAGGGCAGCCTGGGCCAGAGTGAGACCCTACCTCAAAAAACCAACCAACCAACCAACCAACCAACCAACCAAACAAACAAACAAACAAAAAAAAACCAAAACAACAACAACAACAACAAAAAGACATTCAACTCTGGCAAGGAGGAGTCATTAGATGAATGAAATGGTAGAACGGCGTATGGCTCTCTCTCTCTCTCTCTCTCTCTCTCTCTCTCTCCTAATGTCTTTATCCTCATTAGTCCTAATGACATGGTGGTAATGGGGAGAAAGACAGCAAAGCAAACCTCCAGAGAGGAGTATCCCTCTGGACAGAATAATAAATCCAAACCTAAAATGTAAACATTTCTCTAATAGGTTCCAGTTGCAGGTTTGTGCTGTGGGAATCCTGAGTGTGCACGTCCTCAGATAAACATGCCCACTTGATCCCTATAAATGATAAATCCATCATCACCTTGCTTGTGGAGTGGAGTGTGCAAGGACGTGTGAGATGCGTGATGGTGACAGGAAAGGTTATTTTAGAGATGATACTGTCGAATTCATTAACCTGTCATGGGTAGGTAGCTAATAATATTTTAAGAAAGGCTTAACAAGTTAAACCTAGTTTTCATATTTTGCAAGGTGGAGCAGGCACCCAGATTTCCCACTGAGATCAGCTTTTCTCTGTCATTTCCATGAAAAAATACCCAAGATTGATTGATGACTGTTCAAACCTTTTGTTCACAGATGACATTTCATCCATTATCAAATATAAAGCAACACATATATCCCTCCCTTTGTTTACTTTATTTATTTATTTATTTATTTATTTATTTATTTATTTATTTATTTTTTTTGGTTTTTCGAGGTAGGGTCTCACTCTGGCCCAGGCTGACCTGGAATTAACTATGTAGTCTCAGGGTGACCTTGAACTCACGGCCATCCTCCTACCACTGCCTCCCGAGTGCTGGGATTAAAGGCGTGCACCACCACGCCCGGCCCTTTGTTTACTTTTGAAGATTTTGGGGGTGATTCAATTTGTGAGCCTTGGTGAGTTATTCACTTAGTAATTTAGCAAACATCTAATGGAAACCTACAGGGCAACAAACATGAATGTAGAGAAATAGGAAGGAAATGTTTTTTAAATGATAGGGATTAAAAGGAGACACTTCTGTTTACTGATCACCTTTTGTATCCCAATGTTCCTCTTAAAAATACTTTTTATAGGGCTGGAGGGATGGCTTAGCAGTTAAGACACTTGCCTGCAAAGCCAAAGGACCCAGGTTTGATTCCTCAAGGTGGCACATGCATCTGGAGTTCATTTGCAGTGACTGGAGGCCCTGGCGTGCCCATTCTCTCTCTCTCTCTCTCTCTCTCTCTCTCTCTCTCTCTCTCACACACACACACACTCTCTCTCTCTCTCTCTCTCTCTACCTTTTCCTGTCTGTCAAATAAATAAATAAATAAAATTAAAATATTTTAAAAATTTAAAAATATTGTTCTATGATTGAAGATATACTTGTATATAGGAGTCAAACATTCTCCAAGATTTATAGAATGAAACATGAACCTCTTTTTCTCCAAGGCCTCTTCTACTAGAAAGGAAAACAGTTTTAGCTCTTTGGCTATGCTTTTTTTTTTTTTTTCCTGGTATTTGCCTGAAGTCCTACAAAATCTATTATATTTACTGTTTGTTAACTTGCTAACTATACATTTTGCCTGTGTAGATCCTGCAGTAAAGGATAATTATTTATCTTCTTCAAATATCTCCTCTAGGATCCAACATGCATTTCCTTTTTTAAAAATATATTTTATTTATTTATTTGAGAGAGAGAAAGAGGGAGAGGGATTGAGAGGAGAGAGAGAGAGAGAGAGAGAGAGAGAGAGAATGGGCACGCCAGGGCCTCCAACCACTGTAAAGGAACTCCACATTTATGCCCCCCTTGTACATCTGGCTTACATGGGTCCTGGAGAATTGAACCTGGATCCTTTGGCTTTGCAGGCATATGCCTTAACCTCTAAGCCATCCCTCCAGCCCTATAAAAAATATTTTTAAGAGGAGCATTGGCATACAAAAGGTGATCAGTAAACAGAAGTGTCTCCTTTTAATCCCTATCATGTCCCTCTTGTTCTTTTTGCCATCATATGGTCAAGAAGTCTTTATTTAGTTACTGAAATGTTAATGTATTTCTGAAATAAAGTGCACACATGTCCATCTTCTTTGCCTAATCAAAATTACAAACCATTTATAAAAGCTTTAGCTAATAATACCATTGACCTCTTTTTTAAAAACTATTTTTATTTATTTACTTGCCAGCAGAGAGATAGATAGAATGCAGACAGACAGAGAGAAGAGGCGACTCAGGGCCTCCAGCCACTGCCACTGAACTGCAGATGCATGTGCCACTTGGTGCATCTGGCTTTACATGGGTACATGGGAATTGAACTCGGGGCATTAGGCTTTGTAGGCAAGCACCTTAACCACTGAGCAATCTCTGCAGCCCCACTGACCTCCTTTTATAGAGGAACAACACAAGGATGCAAATTATTGGTAATTTCATATACCAATAAAAATCCTGCTTTTAGCTGGGCATGGTGGCACACATCTTCAACCCCAGTGCTTGGGAGGGAGAGGTAGGAGGATCTCTGTTGGGTATGAGGCCAGCCTGGAACTCAAAGTGAGTTCCAGGTCAGCTTGAGTTAGAGTGAGACCCTACCTCAAAAAACAAACAAACAAACAAACAAACAAACAAAATCCACTTGTTTCTTTCCAGCACACTGCCTTTGGGTGCAAGACATTGTTCCTGCTTTAAGGAATTTGCAGTTTCCGTGTGGAGATAAGGCATGCACATGGGCGACAGAACAGAGTGCATCCACTGCCAAGAATAAGAACAGTGGTTCACTTGGCTAATGGGAATTCAGAAGAGAGAGAAAGGTCTTCCTGCTGTGTGTCTAAAATTGTGTTGGAGGTCCAGCCCATGTCTATCACTGCTGTAAGTACACTTCTTCACATGTATCACTTATTTTATGATCGTTCACCTCTATTCATTAAATCTTGAGATTTGACAGTATTCCGTGAAGGCGTTGAAATGGACTTTACAATTAATTTATATTTTCACAGGATAAATGCCCTTAACATGATACTTTTTTCTTAAATCAGGAAGAAATTTTAACATTTTTTTCTCTCTCCACATATGTGTGTGTGTGTACTACAGACATTCAAGAGAAAATTTTCACTTATATTATTATTATTGTTTTTGGAGAGAGACACAGAGAGAGACAGAGAAAGAGAGAGAGGAAGACAGATAGAGAATGGGTGCACCAGCGGCCTCTCAGCTGCTGCGAATGAACTCCAGATGCATGCAACCCTTGTGGTCAAGTGCAGCATTGCGCCTTTGCATCACTTTGTATCTGGCTAAACCTGGGACCTTCATATTGGAACTGACATTCTTAGGCTTAGCGGGCAGGTGCCTAAACCACTAAGCCATTTCTCCAGCCCTCACTTATATTCTTTTTGCTAGTGATAATTCAATGTTTGATCTTGTTAATTCTCAAGTGGGTATATATGGAGACTTATAAATACAAAGATGACTTATATATTTATCCACATTAAGCCAAATTTCAAGTGCTCTTTTGAAATCCCCCCCCCCTTTTTGGCCAGTTAGGATATTATCACCATGCAATGCAATCCTGTACAACCAAAGTGTTGTCTATATTCGCATCACAGGAGACCAATGCATAATGGTCAGAAGGTCTCCAGAGTCAACTGTTTTCTTGCAGACTCTGCCACTAGCGCTCTTATGTGATTTTGGGAACTCTCACTAATTCTCTTTCAGTCTATTTGGTGTCATTGTAAGAAATAATCGAGAGCAAGCAATTTTGGAAGAAAAGGGACTTACTAAGTTTACGGGAGCTGAAAGTTGGAAGTCCAAGTTCAGACAGCTGTATCTAACAGGGGCCCCATGGTGTGTCGTAACATGGGAGAGCTCACAGGAAAGTGTTGAACAGTCGTTAGCAGAAGAGCGAGCTGACAAGGTGAAAGAGGGCTTTAGAATGAAGAAAGCCAAACTTGCTTTAGAGCAATCTGCGTTTCCAGTAACCATCCCAGGCCCGTGACATCAACCAACCCATCCTGAAAGACTGGTATTACACCAGGTCCTTCTGAGGGCCCCAGGGAACCAATTGGCTACCACTAAGCTCTACTTCTCAGCTCTGTCTACTGAGGACCAAACTGACAGATCATGAACCTCCATAATCCAAACCCTACCCAAACCACAGAACACATCCAAACCACGGAAAGCTTTCTCTGTGTGTCTCTCACGGAAAGCTCGCCGAGTGTACTTTTTTGCTCACAGGCCCATGGAGCAGCATCTGGCACATAGAAAAGATTCTATGAGCATCATTTCCCCTCCTGGAAGCCTATTGCAGATGCAATCCTCGGGGGACCCAGTGTGTTTCAGATGCTGTTTTTTTTTTCTCTTTCCTTTATTGTTCTGTGATAGCAGACGTCTCAGTTCGTGGTCATTATTTTATTCGGCAGCCATTTATTGAGGGTCTAGCATGTGCCAGTCATACAGCCTGGTGGCCAGGATACAACAGGGAACAAAAACCAGACCTAGCTCTTGTCTTCACGGAATCCTCTTTAGACCTACGGTCATTAGTCAAGTAATTACGCAACTACTTGCAAGATTGCAACTGGGAAAAGTGCTAGAAAGACAGGCTCTGTAACTCCCGAGTGCGTTTGAATCCACAGAACTTGGAGCCTGACCCAGCCAAGCTGAGTGTTTCTTGAAGAATCCGCAAAGCTCTGTAAATGCCAAGGAAGGGAAGGGCTGTTTTGTGCAGCAATTGAGAGCATCCTGAGAAACTAATTAAAACCTTCCTTTTTGATTAACACCCGCGAGGATGGGAATCGCTTCCTCTCTCACCCTGCTTTGACAGGACTTGCTCAGGAGGAATGTGAAGGATGGGTGGGATCTTCCCCGACATGAGAGTGAAAGGAAATAGCATACCGAATAGATGAGGTCCAAATCAGCCGCCGCAGCTGCTAATTCCACCTCCACCCTGGGGGGACAACTGCTTAGCCATATTTCAAAGGCAAAGGCAGCTTACAGGAAAGAAGGGGGGCAGGGCAACAACAACAACAGAAAACCATGCATTTAACAACTTCCTTGGCTGGAGGTCTGGATAAGAGTGGAGTACATTTTAAATTGCTTTTTTTTTTTTTTTTTTAATGGCAGAAAGATAGGTGGCTTCATAGACATCTGTGCCTGGAATTCACAGAGCCCAAGAACATGTTAATGCCAGGAGAACATGCAGTTTCTCAGGGCATTTGGCAAGAAGCTTAAATATTGATGCATTGAATATAGTATTTACCTATGTTATGCACAATATTAATGCCAGAAAGCTATAGCTGGGAATTATAGCTAGCATTACCTCTGTCAACGTTCACTACCAGAACTTGAACGGACAATTCCTTTCCTGCTGCAGTTTTGTTAATTCTTTTTTTTTTTTTTTTTTTTTTTTTGGTTTCGAGGTAGAGTCTCACTCTAGTCCAGGCTGATCTGGAATTAGCCTCAGGGTGGCCTCAAACTCACAGGGATCCTCCTACTCTGCCTCCCAAATTCCCAAGTGCTAGGATTAAAGACGTGCATCACCACGCCCAGCTATATATATATATATTTTTTGTTAATTCTTAACCTCAGAAAAAAAAAAAAAAACATTTCTTTTCGGCTTCCTGTAGCACATGAAGCAAAATGGAGCTTTGTTATGAATGAATTTATTACTTTTAAATTCATTTCTGAGACCGTGTGTCAGTATGACACCCAGGCTTATTGGAACGTGTGGGTTTGGATTCTGGTCACAGAGCGCCATGCTTAGCATGAAAATGAGTTTGACGGGGAGGAGGGATAGCGGCTGGAACAATGGTTGAGGAGGTACGTAGGACATTCTGGAACCAGGTAGCAATACTCACAGTAATAATAAGTAAGATTAATTCCATGCTTACTGGATGTATTTAAGTGTAGTTATAAGTGATTTGTAGAAATCCTTTTGTATTAGCTTTTTTAAAAAAAATTAACAGGCAAAGTGATGGCTTCATTATGGCATTTTTGTACGTTCTTTGTTTTTGTTGATTCTCCTCCCCTCTCTCTCTCCCCCATCTCCTCTTTCCCGCCTGCTGCCCCCTCCCATCCTTTAGTAGTTCAGCTTTCAAGCCACATGTCAATTGCCTTCTATTTCTCCCTTGCTGACCTTTCCTTCAGACCTTTTCTTAAAAAAAATAATAATTCATTTATTTATAGAGTGTGAGAGAGAAAGAAGTAGAGAGAGAGAGAGACAGAGAGAATATGGGCATGCCAGGGCCTCCAGCCATTGCAAATGAATTCCAGATGCTTGTGCCCCCTTGTGCATCTGGCTTACGTGGGTCCAGGGGAATGGAACCTGGGTCCTTTGGCTTTGCAGGCAAATGCCTTAACCGCTAAGCCATCTCTCCAGCCCCCAGGCCTTTTTTTGTTTTTCTTGCCTCTCTCATGATCCCCTTTCTACTTTCATAACCTGAACCCCACACCGACATACATACACATATAAAAATTAAAATCTAGGACTGGCACATGAATGCATGTGGCATTTGTTTCTCTGAGCCCAGGAGACTACCTTCTGTTTTTCCTGCAAATGTCACAACTTTTGTTTTCTTTACTTCTAAATAAAGACACCGTGCATCTTGTCGCATTTTCTGTATGTGTTCCTCCATTGATGGACATCAAGGCTGGTCCCTTTGCTTGCCTAATGCATCTGTAAACATGGATGTGCAAGTGTCTCTGTGGTATGTTGACGTGGAGTCCTCTGGAGAGATCCCCAGGAGGAGTATAGCTGAGTCATAGGCAGTTCTACTCTTAGTTTTGTTGTGAAATCTCCATGTTCCTTCTGTACTGGCTACTCCAGTTTCATGCCCACCAGCGAATGGAGAATGCTCCTGTCCCCAATATCTTCAACAGAGAAGTGACCAATGAGCATTTTCAAGTGTGTTCTACATCATTAACCGCAGGGGAAATACAAATTAAAACCACTTTGAGGTTTCTATGTGTGCCTAATGTTAATGTACACATCACGCCTATGAGGTAAGCTAAGATCGCGTTTCATTTTATAGATGAGAAAACTACAGCCCAGAGGGGTTAGACGCTTAAGTATTTTTCCAAGCTGCCCGAGATAGAAAGTCATGGGCCGAGATCTGAACCACGTAGCTCGGCTCTTTTGACTCTTTGCACTCTGAGTATATTTATACATAAGAAAGCTCAGCCTGGCCCTCTTTGAGGACTAGTAGTGAAGTTTAGGATAATATTCATAATTCCAGGAGGTTATCTGGGGACTCCTTTAACAAGACAAATGAGAAGTTTTTTTTTTAACAACTTAGATTGAAAATTAAAATAAAATATACCTTGAATGTTAAGGACATAGGATCCTAGAAAAATAAATATTAGGGGCTAGAGAGATGGCTCAGCAATTAAAGTGCTTGCTTGTAAAGCCTGATAGCCTGAGTTCAGTTTCCCAGTGCTTTACTATAGCCAGATGCACATAGTGGTGCGTACCTCTGGGGTGTGTACACAGTGGCAGGAGGCCCCGGTGCATACTCACTCTCCTCTCTCTTTCTCTTTCTCATGCCTTGCAAATAAATAAAGACACTTTTAAAAAAAAAGAGACATGTATATTAGAGAAACACCAATGAAATTCACATTAAGCAGGTAGTTTTTTTATTTAGCAGTAATGTATCAACCACTATTTTCTTAATTGTGATAAAAAATACCACAGTGAGATGTCAACCACAGGGGCCAGTGGAGGAGGGGAAATAAAGGAATGCTTTGCAACTTTTCAGCAAATCTAATACCTAGTCTGAAATTAAGTTTAATTAATAATAAAATTATGCAATGAAATCGAGTTAAATGTCTATGAGTTCACCAGCCTCCCCTGTTCCTTTATTAGTTACGAATTAAGCAGTTCTCTGGAGACAAGCCACTCCTATTTTGGCAACCTCTCTACTTCTGAGGCAGAGCAGCATGGCCACCCCTTCAGCATCTCACAGGGCGTGGGGGCCTGCTTGTTTCTCACTCTCTTACATGGCCAGGCTAAGCGTGCATGCTGCATGCTTATACTGTGTCATTCTCTGTCAACTGGATATGCATGGGCCCATCACCCCCTCTTTTATTGTCACTGGAAACTGACATGTCCTTGTCCTGACTTCACCAAAGAAAATGGTGTCATTGCTGTGTCAGGTCATCTTGTGATATGTTCTGAATCAAGTGTTGCAATTCGTGTCATTGGGCCTGGCCTGGTCTGGCAAGATCTTCCCCGTGTCTGAAGATCCGGGAAAGCTAAATCCAGGAGGCCCAGAACATGGATGGCTCCTGTGAAAATCATATCCCTGCAGATGCTTATCTGCCTCAAACAGGCAGCATCCTATTGCTTTTGTTTCTGTTATGAGGATTTGAGTGTTGATTTCAGTGGCAACAGCGAACAGCTCCCCCTGGAAGAGGGTAAGGAAGGGTCTAGCCAAGGGGCTGAGGAATTGATCCAGCGGACCCCTTTCTGTTCAGGAATGTATGGAAGAGGGGGTGGGTTATCTTAAGTCCCAGAGACTCTGCTTGCCAAATAGTTCTCTGGCATGTGTTTCTTCTTGTTGCAGTTACAGTCCAACCAGAAACAGAAAATCCTTTTCAACTGCCTTAGAAGAGACACTTTTGTACAGAGAATTCCTGGTTCAGGTGATGGAAAAGGTGAGAAGACAAGCAGGGGACAAAGAGGCCATTCTCTTTAGCCGTGGCAGGAAGCGACAATCAATGCTGGGCTTCAGGGACAAAGGGAGGAAGTGGTGCCTGCTGAGCCAGGGGTGGGACCCTTGAGTAGAGACCAGAACTGTGGCACGTGCGCAGAGAGGTGGCTAAAGCCAAGGAGGAAATACAGCTGCTACTGGAGGTGTCATCTGGGGCCCAGAGAGAAGCACACTGGATTTTTTCTTGCCGCTTTTCAGCCTCCTGCCAGTAAACATTTCTGATCAAAGCTAACCAGAAGCCAGCTTATGGCGAGGTTCAGTAAACAGCCCAGAGCATCTTTGCAGACAGCACAGAAGCGGGTCTGCTATTGCAACCGAGGCCTCTTCCTTCTCTCTCTTGGATCATTCCAGAATCCTCAAGACCGTTCTTCTCGGTCTCCTTCCCTTTAAACTGAATCATGGCTCCTTGATGGCATAGATGAAGCCTGTGATGGGGTTAGCATGATAGATGGTCTCAGGCTCCAGCCTTAACTCAGGGCTGGCGGCGCAGCTCAGGGCTTACTTGGAACCCGCGAGGACCCGGATTAGATTCCTCAGCGTGGCATAAACAGGAAAGTTACGGGTTAATTCCCATAACTCAAGTGCACGGCTCACCTTGAGTACAATGACCGCTACATAGGATACGAAGTGGTACTTGCCACGTAGGGCTTTAGTGCTTTGCACACCTTGAAAAGAGGGTCCTGTCCTTGGCGCATGTATGTGGGGGGGGGTGGCATGAAAGATGCAAGGGGAATAGCAGCCGAATGTGCCGACCTCAAGTAGCTTCTAGACCAACACTCTGGAGGAGCAGGAGGGAGTACGCAGGCGCGCGGGGTTTGCAAGGGCGTCAGTCAATTGGATTGCGAGTCGGGGAAAGTTGGATGGGTACCCGTGTGAAATCCACCAGGTGGGTTCAGTGTGAAGATGTGCAATGACATCTGACTGAGAAAAGAATTCAATGTCCAAAGAGGTGGCCGCTGTTATTAAAATGAATGCTGCTCTGGAGAGATGGCTTAGCGGTTAAGGTGTTTTCCTGCAAAGCCAAAGGATCCCAGTTCTACTCTCCAGGCCCCACGTAAGCCAGATGCACAAGGGGGCGCATGCATCTGGAGTTCGTTTGCAGTGGCTGGTGGCCCTGGCACGCCCATTCTCTCTTTTTCTCTGCCTCTGTCTCATATATATATATATATATATATATATATATATATATATATATATATATATATATATATATATTTTAAAAATAGGGCTGAAGAGATGGCTTAGTGGTTAAAGCGTTTGCCTGTGAAGCCTAAGGACCCTGATTTGATTCTCCAGGACCCACATAAGCCATATGCACATGGTGGCAAATGTGTCTGGAGTTCCTGTGCAGTGCCTAGAGGCCTTGGTGCACCTATTCTCACTCTCTCTCTCTCCCCCCTGTCTCTAATAAATGAATAAATAAAAATGAAATAAAATAAAAAGACTCTATAAAAAAGTAAATAAAATAAAACGAATCGCACCAGTTAAGAGATCACTCACAGAATGAATGACTAGAAAAAGAATCATTTCTATTTCTTACTGGGGAACTGGGGAGGCAGAGGGAGGAGGATCACCTTGAGCTTGAGGCCATCCTGAGACTATATAGTGAACTCCGGGTCAGCCTGGGGGCTAGAAAAAGAACACCACCTCAAAGGAAAAAAAAAAAAAAAACCAAAAGAAAAAGGAAAAAAAAAAAAAAAAATGAAGGCAGTGAGTATCTGTGAACTGAACCTCCCAGGAGCCAACCAGGTTCTAGAATACATGGTCGGGATAAATGCGTGGTAGAAATTGTGAGTCTGATTAATAAGAGAATGAGTTCATGAACTTTGCATGTTTTGCAGATTTTAATTTAATTTATTCATTTGAGAGAAAGAGAGAGAGAGAGAGAGGCAGATAGAGAGAGAATGGGCCCTCCAGGACATCTAGACACTGCAAACGAACTTCAGCCACATGTGTCACCTTGTGCATTTGGCTTACGTGGGTCCTGGGGAATCACAGAAGGGTCATTAGGCTTTGCAGGCGAGCGCCTTAACCTCTGAGCCCTCTCTCCAGTCCTTTTCTAGATTTTTAAAAACATCTGGGACCATCACACCCTAGCACATAACGATCTGCTTTCTCTTTCCCCTGGGTCTTCCTGGCATGGGAACTTCATTTATTGCAAGGTTAAAGGATAATGCCAACTGTGATGGTTGAAATGTGAATGTATGTCCCCCATAGCCTGGGGTATTTTTAAAAAGATTTTATTTATATTTATTTGTTTGTTTATTTATTTATTTATTTATTTATTTATTCATTAGAGAAAGAGAGAGTGAAAGAGAGAGAGGGAGAGGGAGAACAGGCCCACCAGGGCCTCTAGCCACTGCAAACGAACTCCAGATGCATGCACCCCCTTGTGCATCTGGCTTACGTGGGACCTGGAGCATTGAACCGGGGTCCTTAGGCTTCGCAGGCATGTGCCTTAACTGCTAAGCCATCTCTCCAGCCCAGCCTGGGGTATTTTTGATTAAGATTGAGCTTGTGACTTAATTGTCCATCAGTCAGAACCTTGCTGGAAGAGGTGTGTTAGCGAGGGTGGATCTTGAGTTCAGCCCTAAAAGGTGTAGAGAGCCAGTTTGAACTCTGGCTGATTGTGCTTGCTGGTGTTGGTCTGTGCCTCTCTGCTGTGGGTGTATGATGAAGGGAGCCAACTTCTTCTACCATAATGAAGCTTCCCCTGGAATATGGAAGCCTGGAATAAGCCCTTTCCTCCCATAAGCTGCTTCTGGTTGGATGTTTGTCTCAGTAAAGTAAAGCTTCAAAATCAAAAGGGAACTGCTGGGCTGGGGAAATGGCTTAGTGGTTAAAGGCATTTGCCTACAAAGCCAAAGGACCTTGCTTTGATTCCTCAGGACCCACGTAAGCCAGATGTACAAGGGGGCGCTTGCATCTGGACTTCATTTGCAGTGGCTGGAGGCCCTGGTGTGTCCATTGTCTCTTTCTCTCTATCTGTTTCTTCTTCTCTCTCTCTCTTTCTCAAATAAATAAATAAATAAATAAATAAATAAATAAATAAAATATATTTTTTTAAAAAAGGGAACCTCACTTTACTGAACTAATGGAAGGTGCCAAGGACTGAACAAGACATAGGACAGCATGTGTTTCACTTTGTTATTATAATTTTTCTCTGGAAGATGAGGGAAATGAGGCTTCAGTGGTTAAGCAACTTGCCCGAGGAGGCCCAGCAAGGACAGGACTTCTATGTATCTTTCTACCAGTGGACCTCATCCCCTCAATAGACAGCTGTCACAACAGAATGCAAAGATTGTTTAGTAGTGAATTCAGCTTTGTACTCTAAAAACATGGAAATAAGAGTTGATACGTCTCTAAATAGACTTACCCTAAAACGCCATTTTCTAGGGTTCTGAAAAAAATACAGCATTCATTTTGAAGGTTTACTTATTATTGAATTGCGAGCCCCATTTACCCTAAGCCTCCCACACTGCAGACTTGAGACCCCTGCGTTTATTATCCTAGTTTGAATCGTCAGTGGGAAACAGTAGCTAATAAAATGGTAGTATATTGAGATAAGTCACTCCAAAGGGTATTCCAAGATGAGAATGGGCTTATAGACATTTGCATGTACTCTGCGGAATCGCTCCTGCAAAAAACTATAGCAAGAAGCAGAATTGGACACGGAAAAAGTTGCATCACAACGCATTAACCAGGCAGGGGCCATGTTTGCTGGAGCGCGGTGGCTCTTCTCAGATGTGCTGCATTGCGGCTACCACGTTGGTGTGGAAGATGAGTAATTAGAAGAAAGTACATCTACGGGTGAGATATTGAAAAGCAGGAGTGATAGGGAAGGGCAATCTCCAGAGTAGGAGTTAAATATGCCCTCCAGGCTTACTTGAAATGGGGTCTGCTGCCTCACAGCATCACCTCATTAGCAAATATAAGTCTTATCACTCTTAGTATGTATAATTCACATACGCACCAAATATATAATCATGGTATACCTATGGGTATGTAAACAAAGGCTCACTTTATGTCATTATAAAATACACAGGGGCTGGAGAGATGGCTCAGCAGTGAAGGGGTTTGCCTGCAAAGCCTTAGGATCGTGGTTTGACTCCCCAGCCCCTATATGTAAAGCCAGACTCACAAGGTGGCACATACATCTGGAGTATGTGTGCAGTGGTTAGAGGCCCCGGTGAGCCCATTGTCTCTCTCAAATAAATACAATAATTTTGAAATACACAGTTTTTACAGACACATGGTAATAGCACACACTACTTGGCTCACGGTGAAAGCTGACCCTGAAAACATGACTAGATTGGCCAATACAGTATTTAAAAATCAATTGAGACGCTCAGTGCCTTGTCTCCAGAGGTGAAGCCAAAATGGAGGGCTTGTAGATGCTTGCATCCTCTTCCTTCGGTGAAGCAGACTCCTTCCTGATATGCCAATAACAACAACAACGAGAACAAAAAAGTGAAGATGCCCGCATGATGACACAGTGTGTGGGGGCAAATTTCAAAGGCTAATGATAAGTAAAGACAGAAAATCATGAAACCAATAGGAGGGGGAAAGGCATATCTTTCTTTTTTTCTTTTCTTTTCTTTTCTTTTCTTTTCTTTTCTTTTCTTTTCTTTTCTTTTCTTTTCTTTTCTTTTCTTTCCTTTCCTTTCCTTTCCTTTCCTTTCTCCTTCCTTCCTCCCTGCCTCCCTCCTTCTCTCTCTTTCCTTCTTTCTTTCCTTCTTTCTTTCTACCTTCCTTCCTTCCTTCCTTCCTTTCTTTCTCTTTCTTTCTTTCTTTCTTTCTTTCTTTCTTTCTTTCTTTCTTTCTTTCTTCTTTCCTTCTTTAAAATAAACTACCATTCCTCACTGACCTTCCCTTGGTGCTGCCCTCTGCCCTCTTCAATTTTAGCCATTCTCTTCAACCAATAGCTGTACTTCCAGCAGATGAAGAAAGCAAACATCTAACCACAGTGGATAAGAGTCTCCACACATGAGGGTTAAAAGGAAGAAGAGTTTCGGGCTGGAGAAATGGCTTAGCGGTTAAGGCGCTTGCCTGCAAAGCCAAAGGACTCAGGTTCGACTCCCCAGGACCCACGTAAACCAGATGTGCAAGGTGGCACATGCATCTGGAGTTTGTTTCCAGTGGCTAGAGGCCCTGGAACATCTATTCTATTCTTTCTCTCACACTCAAATAAATACATAAATAAAAATATATTAAAAATAAAAAAAGAAAGAAGTGTTTCGTGCTTTTAGCTTCCTTCCCTCTGCCAACCCATGTCTCTGGGTCAGCATTTAGAATGAAGAGCACTTGGGAATTCTGAGGCTCCTGGAAGCATACTCCTTAGCACAGGATACCCAGAGGACAGGTGTGCCATGTGCACAGTGATGGGAAGGACAAGTGGCTTCAGTCGTTCAGGAAGTACATGCCTACAGTGAGGTGAACTGCATGCAGTGGGTAAGGAGATGAGGCTGCCCAGGACCATCTGGGAAAGCTGAACCCTTCCAGATTAAATCACCTTCCCTGTTGACATTTTTCTTCCACTGGAATTTTCCTGTTCTTCTGTACAAAGAAGAGTCAGGTCTGAATTAGTGATTTTTAAAAAATATTTTCAATTTTTATTTATTTAAGAGAGAGAGAGGGAGAGAGAGGAAGAGGAAGAGAATGGGTGCGCCAGGGCCTCCAGTCACTGCAAACGAACTCCAGACGCATGTGCCACCCTGTCCATCTGGCTTACGTGGGTCCTGGGGAATAGAACCTGGGTCCTTTGGCTTTGCACGCAAGTGCCTTAACTGCTAAGCAATCCCTCTTGGCCCTTTAATTAGTGATTATTTATATAAGGAAGTTTTAGTCACACAAAGAAGTAGGTAAGCTAAATGTTTCATATTTGAAAAAAAAATTGTCTATTTATTGAGCCAGCCAGTCATTTGCTTATTCGTTTATAGTTAGCTAATAATTGTCTTTTGTTTCTTTTGTTTTTCAGCAGATAATGTGGGTATATGCTGTAAAATTGAAGCATAGAGCTTTTGTTCTGCACCCTGAATATAGTTTAAAATTGTTAGAGCTGGCACTGGAGGTATAGCTCCAGGGTAGAGTGTGGGCTTAGCATGCACAAGGTCCTGGCTTTGATCCTCAGGAGTACTGACAAAAATAACAATTTTAACCTGAATATGTAAGAAGGGAGAATTTCAGTCAGTCTAATTATCATTGTAACGAAAGAGCATATAACAGGCTTCTCTTTTGTTTTTAATCTTCATTGTTTTCAAAACACTGTCGCTCTGATTGGGAACTTTGAATCTTTCTTGCTCCTTTTGGTTAAAGATCTAATCATCTTGCTCTAATTCCTTTATTTAATTGTGATCTTATTCTCTCTCTCTCTTTTTATCCCATTGTATCATTGCTGCATAGTAGAGTCAGATTTTATCTTAACTTCAGGTATGTCACTGGAGTTAATGTTTTCCAGAAGTTCATGTCTGACGGTTAATAGATTTAGTTCAGGATTGGAATAGCTCTTTAAGTCTCTGCCAGGAGGATGTTTTTGCCTGATGTGAGGGTTATTTTCAGAACCTCCACCCCCTTCTTACTTTTCTTGGGGAAATGGAGTCCCTGTCCATTAGTTCTCATTTGCATGATGTTTCCTCCCAAATGTTCCATTTCAGAATTTCCTTATACTGGCTCATGGGGCATACCAAATATTACTTCCACATATCTCACTTCAAACGCAGTCTAAAAGGCTTGAAATTTCGTCCCCGAATACTAATTTAAAATGATGTTCTAACTTCCTGTGAAGTACACTTATTTTGTTTGGGGCAGATCTATAATTTATTATTGAAGATTGAAAGATCCTAACGAATGATGACAGTGCATTAAATATTTGCCAAATGGGGACGGAGATATGGCTTAGGGGTTAAGGTGTTTGCCTGCGAAGCCTAAGGACCCTGGTTCGAATCTCCAGTCCCACCTAAGCCAGATGCACATGGTGGTGTATGCGTCTGGAGTTTATTTGCAGTTGGTAGAGGCCCTGGTGTGCCCATTCTCACTCTCTCTCTCTCTCTCTCTCTGTCTCTAATAAATAAAAATAAAATCTAAAGAAAGAAAAGAAAAGAAATATTTACCAAATGAATAAATGGATCATTCACATTACACACTGAGTTTGTTGCTAATTATGGACTTTTATCGTCCCTTTTATCTTTTGTGGATTAATCTGTGTATATGTGCATGCATCTGTTATCTACATATGCCTGGGTGTGTGTGTGCACATGCATCTATCACCTACATGTACCTGTGTGTGTGTATATGCAACAGTCTATTATTTACATATGTCTGTTTGTATGTGAGCATCTATCATTTAGGTATGCCCGTGTGTGTGTGTGTGTGTGTGTGTGTGTGTGTGTGTGTGTGCACTCATGTATATATTATCTATGTATACTTGTGTGTGTGCGTGCATGCATCAATCATCTGCACGTGTCTGTGTTGCATGCGTGTAGCTATCTATGATCTACGTATGCCCGTGTGTGTGTGCGCATGCTTCTATGTGTCATCTATGTATACCTGTGTGTGTATGCGTGCATCTGTCATCTACATGTAGCTGTGTGTGTATGCGTGCCTCTGTCTATGATCTACCTAAGTCTGTGTGGATGTGTGCATCTATCTATCATCTAAGCATACCTGTGTGTGTCCATGCGTGCATCTATGCACCATCTAGTTATGCCTGTGTGTATGCATGTATCTACGTATCATCTATGTATACCTGCGTGTATTCATGCATGCATTTATCTATCGTATATCACCCTATCATCTATGTATAATATCTGTGTATAAATGGTTGGGAAGCATCATCACCTCATGGGTCTCTTTGCAATGGATATTTAGATTTTCCAAAATGTCGAGTGTTTATGATGTATCAGGAGCTACAAACAGGCTTGCCCATGTGAAACAAACATATTTCCCCTCTCGTGGTGCTCATGCCAGTCGATAATCGTTGATTCTTTTCTCCCACAAGTTTACGCCTCATCCCTCTGCAGGGATGAAGGTCAACACCTGGAGATGAGAAGGTGACTCAGTTGGTCGTGTAATTGCTGCTCAAGCATGAGGACTTGGGGCTCACATTCCCACCATTCACATTCACCTGAAACCCCAGTGCTGGGAAGGCAAAGGTAGGAGGACCTCTGTGATTTGCTTCCTAACTGTTCTAGCCTAATCAGTGACTTCCAAATTCAGGTAGAGACTGATTCAGAAACCAGAAGATACCTGACTTTGACCTCTGCCCTCCACATACCTATGCACATTATGCATATGAACTTGCGCACACATACACACACACATACATACATCATCATTAACACATACCCAGGCCAAAAAATAAAAAAAAAAATTTAAAAAACTCAAAAAAAACCTCAGTATTTCAAGTCATTCTTTTCTTTTCCCTGCTTATGAAAATTTAGTTAATTTCTCTATCAAACTCACCCATTAACTAAAACTAAACTTTGTGTGTTAATGTTTAATTGTTCAAATGTATTTGTCACGCCCAAATCAGACACAGCTTTACTATTTAAGCAAATAGGTTTTATTTTCCTTGTCTCTTCTTTTTTTAGCATCAGAGACTGAGCAATCTAGAAACAAAGTTGTCAGCAAAGAGAAAAAAGCCTAAGGTATAACACCCAGTGGAGAATGCGAGCTATTTGGCAACACTTGCTTCATGCTAATGATGTCACACATATGAAAGCACAGCCTGTGGGCTAGAGAGATGGCTTAGCCGTTAAGGCGCCTGCCTCCTAAGCCTAAGAACGCCGGTTCCACTCTCCAGGTCCCATGTTTAGCCAGATGCAAAGTGACGCAAGGGCGCAATGCTGAACTTGACCACAAGGGGGCGCATGCGTGTGGATTTTGCTCACAGCAGCTGAGAGTCTGCTGGCGTGCCCATCTCTATCTGTCTCCCTCTCCCTTTCTCTCTGTCTCTCTCTGTGTCTCTCTCCCAAAAAAAAAAAAAAAAAAAAAAAAAAAAAAAAAAGCACAGCCCGCTACTAAATAATCTGACACTTGAAGCAAACTCCAATTGCAGTGAATCAATTTCACTTTTAGTTTAAGGTGGATATTTTAGTATTTATTTGCTAAGTTTTTAGTTGACTGATAAAATTTTACGTGTTTATAGATTTCTCTCTTTATCAGTCCCTGAAATAGTCAAATCCAAAGTGTGAATTAATAATTAGGCTTCCATTTATTTATTTATTTATTTATTTTGGAGAGAGAGAGGCAGAGGGAGAGAAAGAGAATTGGCATGCAAGGACCTCAGCCAATGCAGCTGAACTCCAGACGTTTGTGCCACCTGGTGGGCATGTGCTATCTTGTGCTCACCTCACCTTTGTGCGTCTGGCTTATGTGGGATCTGGAGAGTCGAGCATGGGTCCTTAGGCTTCACAGGCAAGTGCCTTAACCACTAAGCCATCTCTCCAGCCCGTCTTGGATGTTTTCACCTGCAGCTCAGCTTCCTTGGAATTGTAACCAGCTCACCCTGTGCATGCTTTATTCCCATGATGGAGACAGATCAGAACCTGGCTACTTGCTCGCTGTGTAGCGTGCTGTTCAGCGCAGCTTTCTTGCCCTCCCCTAAAATGTTCTTTCCTTATTGGCATGCATCCTGTCTACCCAGCTATGCAAGATCTCTTTGCATCTAATCTCTTGGGCTTACCTGGTGCCATGCATTTCTCTAACTCATTGTGTTCAGCCTCAACGTGATTGGTGGCCAAGACACCAACTCTCCCACACCTCCACCTTTTGGTTTTCTTCTATGAATGGGAATAACACTCAGGAGCAACTGAATTTGATTCCTAATAACTGCGATGACATCAGAATATTTAAAAAAATGTTTTATTTATTTATTTGAGAGAGAGAGAGGAAGAGGCAGATAGAGAGAGGGAGAGAATGAGCATGCCAGGGCCTCCAGCCACTGCAAACGGACTCCAGACACATGTGCCCTCTTGTGCACCTGGCTTACGTGGATCCTGGGAAATCGAAGCAGGGTTCTTAGGCTTTGCAGGCAAGTGCCTTAACTGCTAAACCATTTCCTCAGACCTAGATTACAAAAAAAAAAAAAAAAGCCTTATGGGGTAGATAGGAGAGATGGCTCAGCAAGCCAAGGTGCTTGCTTGCAAAGCCTTATGGCCTTGGGTTCGATTTTCCATTACTCATGTAAAACAAGATGCATGAAGTGGTGCATGTGTCTGAAGTTCATTTGCAGTGGCGGAGGCCCTAGTTTGCTCATTCTCTCTCTCTCTGTCTCTCTCTATCTGCCTCCTTTCTCTTTCTCTCAAATAAATAAATAAATAAAATATTTTTAAAGAACATAAGTAGAAGATGATCATTTTAATTTTGAGATGAAAAATTTAAGGCCAATTGCTTACAGCTGGTGAATAGAGAGAAATTCTGAAATGAGCTCAAGACTCATCTTAAAAGAAAAGGCTATTTGCCTTCCTAGTTGATACTCTTCCTTCTCGCATCTATAAGAACAATTCTCACAATGCTATGGCATTGCTTGGATCCCTTCAACAATATTTATACAATATTTAGTGTATGCAGGGTATGCTAAGATCCATAAGGCATAGGAGACCTGGCTCTTGTCCTTAAGGAGGTTTGAAGACAGTTATGCCTATGTGGCCTTTAGTTATCATCATGGTAGAATTCAAAACAAATGTCTTGACTCAGACACACGGGAGGGTTCCTGTGACTGAGCTGATAGGGAGCTCTTCACTGGGGATGCAGCAGAGGATTGGAATGGGGTTGGCAGACGTGACTCCAGAGAAGACAAAGGTTGGTTGCTCTTCCTTAACCCCTGGACTACCATTTCATATAAGCACTGTGTGCTAACTGACTGCACCACGGGAACTCCCTGCCTGTCATTTCATGGCCATTTTCAGCACCAGGAGAGCGTCTGAAGATCACACACGACAGGCAACGAATCTTCCTTTGCTGCAAGCCATGTGAATGTTGGTATCCCTCTGCACGGCCTCACGCAGAGTAGGTGCCGTTCCAGCTCTCGAAGAAATGAGCTTCAAGAGAGTCTGACTTCCTGGAAGTCGTGGTGAAAATCATCAGTGAAAATGAAGGCATTTAGGAGAGCATTTTCTGGGGTTTGAAATTGTGTGTGTGTGTGAAACCGAGATGTGTATCATAAAAGTTCTTCCCCATCCTGTGATGATTTATCATCCTGGGACTGTCACGTGGGTCCACTTCCTCTAAATCAGTGCTGGAAGGATGCTCCAGGGCCACCACCTAGAGGCGATGATTGGCTTCCTCAGGAGGTGGTCACATGCGCCAGCTCTGAGAGGAAATGGATGAATTGCCTATTGTGCTCTGACACTCAGACAAGAACTTTGAAAGGTGATTTTTTTTTCCCCCTCAAAGTGTGAAGGCTCCCAGCAATCAGCGGAGTGGAGTGTGGTAGTTAGCCCTGGGTGGGTCCACCCTTCCTAGAATCGGTGAACTCTTTCCCTGCAGAAAAATTACATAAACATTTGAAGGTTTTCTTCTGTCTTCAGAAGTCCATCGGGCTGCCAAGATCACGGTTCTATGGCCTGAAATTTTGGCCAGTTGCGATCTCTATTAAGGAATTGTTGGCTGCACTCTCTTCTTTGCTGGCTTATGTGCAATTTTGTGATTTCTTGGCCTTTGGAGGGCCTCTTGGGTCAAGTGCTGCCTCTGGAAGCTATAAACAGCAAGGAAGGAAAGGAAGGGCATGCTTGTATTTTTGCCATCCTATGCAGGAGCCTAGCTTATCTCAGGGTAGCACCCCCCCACCCCCCCCCGTCTCTTCTCCATACCAAGTCAAAGCCTCTTGTAAAATCTGCATTGTGCCGAAACCCAAAGTATGTAGCAGGACATCCCTGGTCAGGAAGATGACCAATTAAGTGATCTGTACAATACACGTGGCCAGCCCCTGAACCAATTTTTCTCCTTTCTGCTGCTCTTCATTCCTACATCCTCGGCAGAATTTCCTGTGAAGAGGGATGCAGACCTTGTGCACCTTCATATTCATTAAATGACTTGATTTTTGGTCCCTTAACACCATACTGCATGGTTGCTTTTATTTTTTTAATATATTTTATTTATTTATTTGAGGGAGAGAAGGGGGGAGAGAGATAGAGAGAGTGAAAGAAAGAGAGAGAGAGAGAGAGAGAGAGAGAATGAACACACCAGTGCCGCCAGCCACTGCAAACGAACTTCAGACGCATGTGCCTCCTTGTACATCTGGCTTACGTGGGTCCTAGAGAATTGAACCAGGGTCCTTTGGCTTTGCACGCAAACGCCTTTAACTGCTAACCCATTTTCTCCAGCCCAGAGTTGCTTTTAGAAATAAATGCACTGGCCTTCCCTGATAGGTACATGCCTTAAAATTGGTTATTTCTCTCCACCGACATTTTCATCAGTTGAAGACTGAATTATGCTAAGAAACTCTCAGAGGAGATTTCAGTACAGGGTGCTTATGGGGGCTCCCATAAGGTCAATTCCATAGGGAATTCTGGCCTGTTGGGGTTGTGATGAGTAGGGTTGAAAGGCCTGGGCCTATACATTCCTGGTTTAATCAGTCACTGGTTTTGAGCAACCATAACACGTGCAGGAGGTTTGACAAGAGGGCTTTCTGTATGGAAGCACCCTGAGTCTGGGTCACCTGCTGATAATTTCCCCCTGACAGCGTTTAAGGGGGCTGGAACAAGCCTTATTGAAGAAAGGTCTGGAGGGTGAATCACACATTGTCCACGGTGGTTGATTGCTTGTTCTGTTCATATCATCCCATCTTCTATTTAGGAAGCACCCCTTTAACATTCTCCTGGACTTCTCCCCTTGGGGTTAAAAAGGAGACCAGGAAGCTTGTGGTGCAGACGGTCACTTTCAATACCGTAGCTGGTCTCAAAATCACAACGTATACTCTTTGTCTCCCTCCTTGAACTGTCTAGAAGTTTGTTTTTCATTTTCATCCATCACCTCTGTTGGTCTCAGGCACTCAGTAGATGGGCATAACCCACAGGCTCAGTCTTGAGTAGTTTTAATCCCTGACCTTATGCGCTTATCCAAATCAGAATTTCTGCACTTTTCTACTTGCCATTTACTTGGTCACCAGAACACCAAGGAATAACTAAGGGTGTTATGCAGGTGCTCGACTTAACTCCTCTTTGCTCTGTTGGGGAAAGCAGTCTATCTAATACCTCAGGCTAAGTTAGTTACCTTGCCCAAGCCTCTTCTTGCCATCTGGTTTCTTGGTATGTGGTAGTTTGAATAGGTGGCCCCCAATACATTCAGTGTTTTATTAGTTTGTAGTTTGCATCAGCAGCCACCTGGCTGAAGACAGTGTTACTGGGCAGATCTTAAGGTGAGATGGTGGTTTGAGATTTCCATCTAAAGATATGCAAGGTGTGCCTAGCTGGAGTTCCTGAGATGTGCTGGGCAGTGTGGCTTTCTCTCTATGTTTGGTCCTATGAAAGCAGGCCAGCTTCTTCTGCCATTATGGAACTTCCCCTGATCTGTAAACTTCAATAAATACCCTTTCCTCCATAACTTTGCCTGGTCTGGAAGTTCATCTCAGTGAACCTGAAGCTGTCTGCTCCAGAAGTTGGTACCAGGAGTGGAGTGAGATGAACCTGACCATGTGGATTTTGGTCTTTTGGAACCTTAGTTTTAGAGGAAAGCATATTTATTGGTACAAGAAACCTAATACCAAGGCTGAAATCAGAGTGAACAGTAAAGTATGTGCATGTTAGCTGAATTGTTCTCTCCTTGAAAGATGATACCTCAAAAGTCACAGGTCCCAGAGTCACAAAGGAGGGATGTACAAATTAGTCCAGCATGTTGAGAAATATTGAAGATGAGAGAGGTAAGACCACATTTGCTTTTATCCCTTAATTCCTTGAATCCTGTATTATTATTATTATTAATTTTTTGGAGGAAGGAAGGCATAGCACTATATGAAGGTCCTTGAATCAAAGTATATGCTTGCCATGGGACATGGCACTCTATCTTGGTTTACACTGGGATTTCACTCATGCCTTCTCAGGGAAATTTCAGAGCACCATTTAAAGCTGCTGATTTCTGTGTAACAAGCAGAGATCTGTTATATACTGAGAGGTGTACATGATTTGCAAATTTACTGTGCTTTAGAGTTGAGTGTCAGGCTGGAGAGATGGCTTAGTGGTTAAGGCTCTTGCCTGCAGAGCCCAAGGTCCCATATTTGACTCTCCAGATCCCACATAAGCCAGACACACAAAGGTGAGGCAAGCGCAAGGTCACACATGCCCACTAGGTGGCGCAAATATCTGGAGTTCAATTACAGTGGCTGAGGCCCTAGCATGCCAATTCTCGTTTTCTCTCTGTCTCTCTTTCTTTTTCTTTCTTTCTCTCTCTCTCTCTAAAAAAATACAGTGAGTTTCCCTGATGTAGTGTTTGTTGTGTGAGATCTCACGCCAGTGGATTCAACAGTCCATAAACAACTGCATTTTGTGCTGGTTAATCCCTTGCTCACAAAATACGTAAACCAAGCGACAACCTGGTCTCCTCAGGGGACGGTACCATAATAGGAACGCAGGGTTGGATGTGGTTGGCAGGTTTGAGCTTCAGCATCAGGAAGGACTAAATTAATCATGATAAGTAGAAAAGCCATGTCTGGGATGCATTGATAGCCTTCAGTCTTACCTACAGGTATTTGTTATGTCTGCTTTCATGGATACGATGGCAAAGGTAGACTGTTGTTAACTGCCTGATGCATTTTAACTACATGGCTGATGGGTATCTGTTCAATTTCAAATGTTATGTGTGTGTGTGTGTGGGTACATCATATGATACCAATATTTTTATGAGTTGACTCCACTCATACCTTTACCTACATGCGTATACCCCAGTTCTCCTTGTTGCTCATTTTCCCATTTTTCTCTCCCCTGGTGGTCATCAGACTTCCAATGCATCTGCTACTGCCGATGAGTTCCTATATGTTGTCTGACCTTAAACTGTTGCTTCTTTCATACAAAGCACACGGTCAGCTGAAGAGAGGTGACTTCACACCATCTCCCAGAGTCTGCCAGGATTCCAGACTTGTAAACAGAAAGAGTGCTCCCCAAGTTACAGATTTTTTTTTCTCTTATCAAACCATGTCAAGGTTTCTTTGATCAAGCATACTTCTCAATATGGAATCGCATGTATGCGTGCTGGTGCAGGCTGGTCAAGGCTGTAGCTCCTTTGAGATATAACATCTTTCTTCCCTTATTAGGGCTCGTAAATCCCTGGCTTGATTATGCCGCGGCTCAACCACAGTTATCCGCCCAGTTGCCAGAAAAGGAAACAGGAGCACATCCCGAGGGAGGCATAGATTGTCTTGCAGGGGAAGAGCCTTTGCATCATGTTCCTGTGAGACGGGGTGGCGTGAGCTCTGGGGGGGTGGTGGGAACATTTCTGCAAGCTCTTAGGATTTTAGCAAATCTCAGGATTTTTGTGGAACTCAACCTAGAAACCTGTAGACTATATCAGAGTTTTATTCTTTCTCAGCCAGGACCTCAATCTTGGCAGAGAACATCTCTTTTGATGAGGGGATTGTCAGAACTTGACTCCCTTGACTATGAAGTTTTGTCTTGATAGTCACATGTCTCTGCCCCATGCTAGAGAAAATTAAGACTCGTTCAGTGTGTCCTCTAGAAAATGCTCGGCTTTCACACTTGCTTTCAATGATATGTAAGTTTCCCTCAGCTTTTTCCATCTTGGTCTCAGAAAGAAAAAAAACCAGCCTCTAACCAAGCTCCAACATTCTATTGTTTTGGGGTTTCCATTGCCACTTGGATCTCGAAATACCTGCCATCCAGAGTGTATCCCGTCTATATTCTTACCTTACCAATTCACCGGGGGAAATTGGAACAATAGGGCCTCCATCTTGTGCCCGGGTTTTTCTTTCTGCCAGGCAAGCATCAAGTGCCCCAGTTCCAAACACCATGATATTTCCTATGTCACCAGAGCACTGCTGTTGCAACCATCATAGGTTACTATTGCTTCCCAGCAAGCATACTGTGCAGTGAGGGTTAGAGCTATTGTATCTGTATTATTACAGTTGACTCTGTGGACTGATGGCTTTGGAAGGCAGAGGAGGGAAACACAGGTAGAGAAAATGAGAAGTTGCCTTAACATGAAGTTTCAGCCCGGACCACAAGGTCTCCTGAAAGAGCTGAAATGGCCTTTCAGAAGTATCTTGAGCTTGTCTAAGATGCAAGACTTTTATACTCCTGCATTGATCAGTGATTGGCTATGTACTCTTTCAGAAAAAAAAAAAAAAAAAAAAAAAACATGACCTTGGGAGAGAGGGTTCTGCAGCTGAGAAGGTCAGCAAGAGTTCTGACAGCCAATAACTACAGACATCTCTGCAAGTAGCTAGGTCACCAAGTCCTCCACTGAAGAAGAATCTAGGCACAGAACTGATCTTTTAATTTTTTTATTTTTTTTATTTTGAAAGAGACACATAGAGAGAGAGAGAGAGAGAGAGAGAGAGAGAGAGAGAGGAGAGAGAGAGAGAGGAAGAGGCAGAGAATGGGCGTGCCAGGGCCTCTCAGCTGCTGTGAACAAACTCTAGATGCATGTGCCCCCTTGTGCGCATGGGCGGCATTGCGCGCTTGCGTCACTTTTGTGTCTGGCTGTACGTGGGACCTGGAGATTCGAACAAGCGTTCTTAGGCTTCGCAGGCAGGTGTGTTAACTGCTAAGCCGTCTCTCCAGCCTGAGCTTTTAAAGCAGGTAGTAATCTCAGCAGTTCGGAAAGTGTATTTTGGGAAGATGGTGCCGTCTTTCTGTTTAACCATTCCCTTGCACACCCTAGTGCTTCTGTGTCAAACGATCTTTTTTCTAACTTCCATTCCCTTCTGAGTAGAACACGGTCTTTGAGCACTGCATCTCCTCTGATAACCACCTTCCCTTTCTTACCCTCGCTTTAAGGTGTTTCTTTTTCCCCCTGTTGTTTTGTTCAACGTCCCTATATGTCTAGTGTCTTAAAAACCTCTTTGTTGGGCTGGAGAGATGGCTTAGCATTTAAAACACTTGCCTGCAAAGCCTAAGGACCCAGGTTGAATTCGCCAGTATGTAAGTAAGCCAGACACACATGGTGGCGCATGCATTTGGAGAGCATTTGTAGTGGCTACAGGCCCTGGTAATCCCATTATCTTTCTCTATCTGCCTCTTTCTTTCTCAAATAAATAAATGAATAAGAATATTTTTAAAAGAGCCTTTTTGTTAGCATTTATTACACTTTCTGATTGCTGTATTTTTTCATTGAAATATAAGCTTCTTTTTAATTTTTGACAATTTCATACAGGGATTCAATGCCTTTTCATCATACTCATCTCACATTACCCTCTCCTAGCCCCTTCCCACCCTCACGAAATACCTTCTCCTTCCCAATTAATCCCCTTTCTACCTTCATGAACTTTTTGGGTGACCCACTGAGTTAAAATAGGGTTTCTCCCACGAGTATGGATGGAGGTCATTTACAGAAGTACAGGCTGCACCACTGATGAATATGATTCCCCTCCCCCAGCACCCATGAACTGCCAATCGCTACTCTGGAGGAAGTTTCATAAGCCCTGACCTCAGGCACTATGGAACACTCAGGCTTGTGAAAGAAAACACAGGTGTTGTGGGGTCATGAGTGCAAGGTCCATGCAGGGGCCAGAAGACAGCAGTCCACAGCCCTTCTCCCCAGCCTCTAGCTCTTTCTGCTTCCTCTTCTGGGATGTTACCTGAGCCAATTGGGTTTAGGGCTGAGCATGCAACAGTCACTTGTTCTCAGTGCTTTTGTCAGCTTTCCACCGCTGCCTTAACCTCTCACCCACTCCACAAAGAAACTTCTGTGATCCAAACCAGTAGAAGCCCTCATCTGTGGGTTGAAACATAGATATTAAGAAGGCGGTTTGGCAACCTCATGCTATGAACTTCTTATGGTTTGCTTGTATATGTCGTATGACCAGAATTAGTTTGATGCCCTTCGTGTGTCATATGTAGTCAATTAACACTACCACTAATCATCTTATGGTTTAAGACATGGAGGCAGTGTCAAGAAATCCAGTATGAGATTTTGCTGGTCATGAGCAGACTTAAAAAAATATGTCACTCAATCTCCCACTATCTGTTTTACTTTCCATAAAATACAGCTATGTTGCCACTTTACATGATATAAATATAAAAACCATGAGATGTGAAAGAATCTGGGATATTAAAAGAGCTACACAGCTGGGCGTGGTGGCACACACATTTAATCCCAGCACTTGGGAGGCAGAGGTAGGAGGATCACCGTGAGTTCAAGGCCAGCCTGAGAATACAGAGTGAATTCCAGGTCAGCCTGAGCTAGAGTGAGACCCTGCTTCCAAAAAAATAAAAAAAAAAAAAAAAAAAAAAAAGTTACACAAGTGTTCATGGTTATTTATTTATTTTTCTTGGTTGCTTGTTGCTTGCTAGTCATTAGCGTTCACCCAATACCCATAAAAGTTTTGTTTACTCTTGTAATCCACCTGGTTCAGCACAGATACAGATACAGTTACTTTACGATTGGGTATCTGCTCTGTGCTCTTCAGTCCTGGACAAGGAATGCATAATGGATGGGTGTTTGGAAAGTGTAAAATAAATGAACCATTCAAAACTATGATCTCTAAAGAAAAGCTCTGGAATAGTGAAAGGCTGCCTGGTGATGGTAAAATGATTATGGGATAAAAAATATATTTTATTTATTTATTTTATTAGAGATAAATAGATAGATAGAGAGAGAGAGAGAGAGAGAGAGAATGCCAGGGCTTCCAGCCACTGCAAACAAACTCCACATGCATGTGCCCCCTTGTGCATCTGGCTTATGTGGGTTCTGGAGAGTCAAAGCAGGGTCCTTTGGCTTTGCAGGCAAATGCCTCAGCTGCTAAGCCATCTCTCCAGCTCAGGAGATGGTTTTTGAGGAAGATATATTCTTTAAAATATTTTATTTATTTATTTGTTAGTTTATTTAAGATAGAAGAGGGGCAGAGAAATCCCAGCACTCGAAGAGGTAGGGGAGGTTCAAGGCCACCCTGAGAGATATAGAGAAATGGGTCAAGCCAGGGACCTCTAGCCAAAGAAGTGCAAACAAACTGGGCAGACACAAACTCCAGACACGTGCCACCTTGTGCATTTGGCTTTACTGTATGTACTGGGGAATCGAACTTGGGTCCTTTGGCTTTGCCAACACATATCTTAACCACTAAGCCATCTCTCCAGTCTATGGGGGGATATATTCTGCTAGAAGGAGAAAAAGTTGTGTCAACCTAAGAGAAAGGCATTTATTACAGGCACATTAGAGATACAGGTATCTGGGCCTTAGTACAACAGAGTGACCATGGTGCCCGGTAAGAGTCATTGTTGAAAAGACGGAACTTGCACAGGTCCTAGAAGAGAAGCCAGTGTGATCTAACCAGTCAATGAAAGGCATCCAGAGTGAAAACGCAAAGAAGTCCAACAATTGGGGGATTCCAAACGGTTTTGTGTTATCCTAACGGTGGAAAGAGAGGAGAAGGGATGGGAGATGTTTCAGCATCATTAGATCTGTTCCCCAGGGGACTCTCTTCTGAATCAAAAACAATCCCAGATGCTGATTTGTTCACTGGAGCGTTTACCAAAACCCTTGTGGCTTGCTGATGTGTCTGTCCTTGTGAAGACCCCAGGCCTTCTGGGTTGGAGATGATCTGCATTAAGTCACAGAATGATCCATGCCGTACAGTGAATACATATTGAAAGATGAAGAAAAAGGTAAAATATTTTACCAAACATTTTCAATAAATAAATAATCAGGAAGTCAAGAGAGAGAAAGTGTCATAGCTTAAATGCATAAGTGGATGGATGAGAAGCTGAGCAGAATTAATATCAGGAGGTCTGGGTTCAACCAGTTTGGTCTTACCTGTGTGATTTTGGACACCCTGGAAGTAGTTTGTTGTTGGTTTTTTTGCAGAGAGTAAGGGCTGCTGGAAAGATTGACATGGTATTTGGAGATAACTTGATGTTTGACTGGCTGTATTTGTTCTACAGTATGGATGACATAAAACATTGAAGGTCAAGCCAGGTGTGGTGGCGCACGCCATTAACTCGGGAGGCAGAGATAGGAGGACCGCCGTGAGTTTGAGGCCACCCTGAGACTTCATAGTGAATTCCAGGTCAGCCTGAAGTAGAGTGAGACCCTACCTCAAAAAACCAAAATAAAAAACAACAACAAAAAAACAAAAAAAAAAAAAAAAAACAACAACACTGAAGGTCGAATCCAAAACTACATCCCTGCAAATTTCCCCATGCTTTGTGATTCAGAACTTTAAGTGCCAAACCTGATTTTAACAAATACATCACACATCTTCAGTCCACGCATTTAATCTCATCTTTTCCATTCCTAAGAGAAGTGTTACGGTACGTAGACACGAAGTTTTACATGTGTAAGTGCAGTTGAGTTTGAGCCCAAGAAGGTGAGTCCCCAGAATTTTTTCAGCTGAGAATGCCACCATATGTTATGAACAAGAGCCTTCCTAGCCAATGCTGGGCGGCAACTTGAAACACTGGCGGGCGGCCAGCGTTTCATCATCCTGGCCCTGCATCTCTGCACATGGTTATGTTCTAGTGGGCGCTTCCAAGGGAACGAAATGCCGAAGGCTTGTTCAAATTTCCAGACGATGACCCGCCTCTTTTCATGTAGCGCTGGCTCTGGAGTTCATGTAGTTACTTTCCTAACTGAGAAATGTTGGTGAACCAGCGCAGGGAGGCCACGCTAAATGCTTGTTTACAGTTCCTGGCAAACAGCAATGACAATGACATTTCAGTAGTGAGTCACTTGTCAACCGAGAAGGCTAACCTGAACTCCTTCACTGAGTTTTCAGGCTGCGTGGGATCTTGCCAGATTGAGCTTAGTTTTTGTATTAATAGATGATGTACGCTGTTAAATTCTAGAAAAGCCAGATCCCTTAAAGAAAGGCTAGATGCCTGTATTTTAGAGGATGCATGGTACTTCTCCTCCTAATTTTTCAGCTAAAAATCAGGGTTTTTTTTTTTTTTTGGTGCCAGAAAGGGGAATTATAGTTATTGATCCACTGTGAATAGACAAAAATGTGTCTCTCTCTTTTCTACACAAATTCCAAGTTAGTCTCCTCCACATATGAGTCCTTATCATTTCAGTGGGAGTTTTATGTGGGAATTAAGATGACAAAAAAAATCCAACCCAGAGTGTCTGATTATGACTTAATATCTAAGTCAAGAAATCTTTGGAGAGCAATTCTACCCACTAAATCCTCCGCAGACACAGCAAGGGGGCGTCCCAATGAGACTTGGAAAACTTTGGATGGAATGAGCTAGGAACTAAGTCGAAAGGCATTTTGGTATATTTAAACTGATATTTGCAAGAAGTCCCCATGCTAAGATATTTAAGTGGAGTATAAATTATAGAACTGGCTACTTCTAGAGGAGGCTGGGATAATTGTAGTAAGTGTGTTCTGACAGGGAGGAAAATAGCCCAAAACAGATATTTTCATAGAGCAAAACAGAAGAACGGGAAGAAGTAGAGAAGGGAGAGGGGCAAAGTGTATGCATGGGAACCTAAAATTTTATTTTTATTTATTTATTTTCTAAATTTATTTATTTTTATTTTTGGTTTTTTCCAAGGTAGGGTCTCACTCTGACACAGGCTGACCTGCAATTAACTATGTATTCTCAGGGTGGCCTCAAACTCATGGCGATCTGCTGACCTCTGCCTCTCGAGTGCTGGGATTAAAGGCGTGCACCACTATGCCCAGCTAAAATTTTTATATATTAATTAATTATACATTTCAATAAGGTAAACAAATATTTATTGAAAATCCAGAGTCCATGTAATTTTGATTACTATTAAAACACATATGCACTCATATGTATATGTATGGCACTCATATGTATATGTATGGCACTCATATGTATATGTATGGCACAACCACATTTTATTTGATAAACAATAGAACCTATGGGATGGGTCCATGGTGTTTAAGTGCAATCTTAGATGATGTTTCCCATGATGCAATTACATGACTCAGTCCATCGGACATCAGCTAAGCCAAAGCAGAATTGCTAGGAATGTGAGGAGAGGTCATCTTTGAATGCCTTTGCTTGGCTTTTGTATTGCTGCATTAGTGTGGACCTGGGTACAATATCTGAGTGGGAACAGCCTCCTCAACCAGGGGACATTCCTAAAGAGAGAGAAAGAGAAAGAGAGAGAAAGAGAGAGAAAGAGAGAGAGAGAGAGAGACGGAGAGAGACGCCCCAGGACCCACAGGCAGTACAAAATCAGGGAAAAGCTCACTCAGAAGTTTTGGAACTCGTTCCCTGTTTAAGCCACTGCCACCCGATATGAATTTATTTATGGATATATTCAATAGCAAAATTTGCAACTTGCAAGTGAGCTAAAGACATCTCTCTTCTGAAAATAATTCTATTTATTTGTAAGCAGGGAGGGAAAATGAGATACATACAGAGAGAGAGAGAGAGAAGGAATGGTTTACCAGGGCCACTTGTTACTGCAAACAAGCTCCAGATGCATGTATTCTTGCTTGTGCCCAGAAACAAACAAACAAACAAAAAAATGAAGTGAAGTTGGTGGGGCTGGAGAGATGGTTTAGTGGTTAAGGCATTTGCCTGCAAAGCCAAAGGATCTGGGTTCTATTCTCCAGTACCAACATAATCCAGATGCACAAGGTGGTGCATGCATCTGGAGTTTGTTTGCAGTGGCTGGAGGCCCTGGCGTGACCATTCCCTTCCTCTCTCTTTCTCTCTCTCTGCCTCTTTCTCTCTCTTAAATAAATAAATAAATAAATAAATAAATAAATAAATAAATATATTAAAAAAGAAATGAAGTTGTTACTTTTTTTTGTTGTTGTTTGGAGAACTAGGTTAGCCACATTGAATATTCAAAAAAAATTGCTTTGCAGAATAGCCTTCTGTAAAAGCACGCTCTGTTCAACCTCATTGAATCCCTTTATCCAAATGTATTCCAAGCTCTACCCTTGGCTTCACGCACTGCAGTGTGGTGGGTTTTCATTACGCTGGGAAGAAGGACTGCATCCTGCTTTCCTTTTAAGTATCTTAGTTACAGCTCCAGAAGCATTCCATGGAGTAGAACAGACGACTCCTTTCAGAATCTGGCATGAAGGCCCTTAAAATTATAGTGAGCACCTGGATCTCATTTCTAGACTAGATGTGAATAACTTCTCAAGGTCAGTAAATAAAAAAAAGCACATTACATTTCATATAGGCCTTTTACCAACACCTTATCTGTGATATTATTTTTCCTCTGGGAGGAAACATATGCTTATTTCATGTAGAATAGCACTCTGAGATTTCTTATGATCGTAAATGTGGACTGAATTTTGGCCTTTATAGGCTGCTCTGAGCCAACCCAACTGAAACCTGGTGTGTAAGTTGTGTCTCCTCTTCTATAAGTCCAAACACGCCCTGTACTGTCACCCCACTCCAGGCGGGATGAAACACAGGGAGGAAGCCCAGCTGACGTGGACATTGTTGCAGAAAAAAAAAAAAAAAAGCCAAAAACGATGCCAGTTGGAAGAGATTCTATTTTGCAATTACTAACCTTGATCTGTTTCTGGCCAAGAAAATATATAGATGACATTTTAAAAGCCCACAACCTAATAACATTTCTAGATACTGGGAACTTTCTAGATAACCAGGATGCTTCCTACTCATGTACAAGGAAGTGAGGCTACTGGAGTTATCACCCTGAATCATACAGCCACTGAATTTTTGGGGGGGGCAGAGGGGGATGTGTCTGAGCATTAGCGGGGCAGCTATTACAGACCAGTGTGGGTGTGGGTTAGGTGGAAGCTGAGTCTGTTGAAGAGCAGTTTATACGAGGTGCTGTGCTGTCCCTGAGACCTGATAGGAGGCTTGATGCTGGAAATGGTGTGATAAATCATGCAAAGTAGAGACTTGCCCACGGACTCATCACCGTCCTGTGAGCCTGACTGGCATGAGTCAATGGGCAGCCAGAGAGGCAGACGTGGTCTGTGAGGCTGGTATGGATGATAGACAACCACCACCGAGGACCCACAGGCAGTACAAAATCAGGGAAAAGCTCACTCAGAAGTTTTGGAACACGTTCCTCATTTAAGCCACTGCCACCCGATACGCATTTATTTACGGATATATTCAAGAGCAAATCTTGCAACTAGCAAGTGAGCTAAAGACATCTCTCTTCTGAAAATAATTCTATTTATTTGTAAGCAGGGAGGGAAAATGAGATACAGAGAAAGAGAGAGAGAAGGAATAGTTTACCAGGGCCACTTGTTACTGTAAACAAGCTCCAGATGCATGTACCATCCTGTGCATCTGGTTTTACATGGGTACTGGGGAATGGAACCCCGGGCCATCAGGTTTTGCAATCAAATGGCTTTAGTTGCTGAGTCATCCTCCCCAGCCATGAGGAAATATCTTATGTGTTCACTTTTTTCTCATCAGATGTGTTTAGTGCTATAAAAGGGAATTTTGCATACACAGATTTTTAAAAAATTTATTTGAGAGAGAGAGAGGCAGAGAGAGAGAGAGAGAGAATGGGTGCACCAGGGCCTTTAGCTGCTGAAAATGAACTCCAGATGCGTATGCCCCCTTGTGAGCATGTGTGACATTGCACGCTTGTGTCACTGCATTTGGCTTACATGGGACCTGGATATTTGAACATGAGTTCTTAGGCTTCACAGGCAAGCGCCTTAACAGCTAAGCCGTCTCTCTAGCCCCATACACAGATTTTTTGGGGTGGTTTTTCAGCAAGTCTTCACTTTATTTCTTGATCATATGCTCTTGTGTTTTACATATTGTCAAACTCACTAATTTTTTTTAAAAATTTAAAAAATTTTTTTTACAAAGTCTATAATATACAAAGGGAGAAGGGAATATCAATGGAGAAACAAAAAGTGGAGGAGGAGAAATCCGAAGGGCACATGAGGAGGGTGCTGCATGCCTTAAATTTCAAAGCAGTGCAATTGGTCATTTATGCCGAAGTATTGTCAAGGTTTTCTCTTTTCATAGATCTTCATCACATGAATGTAGTCCACTGATAACTCTATTGAGACTAACATAAAATATGGTCAAAGAATTTTTGATCATTTTTTTAAAAGTTAGGCAGCCTCAGTTACTGTAAGACACCCCAAATATTAATATCAATTGGAATTCTTCCACATTCTCTATCTTGGGAATCTGGGTGAAAATTGTAATAAGGATGGTCATGAAACCAAAGAGTAATATGTAAAAAGAGAGTTTAGGGGTCCATTTTCTCTGAGTTAAGTACATGTCAGTAGCTTCTGAGAATTAGACAGGAATAAAAGCATTTTTAATAATTCCCTGAAAGGAAATAAATGAGATGTTGAAATGTTCTAAACACCTTCTAAAGGATTGTATTATTTTTTCTCCCAATCATGCGACCTTCTCCTTAAAAATGAAATTTTTGCCAGGCGTGGTGGTGCACGCCTTTAATCCCAGCATTCAGGAGGCAAAGGCAGGAGGATCGCCATGAGTTTGAGGCCACCCTGAGATTACATACATAGAGAATTCCAGGTCAGCCTGGGCTAGAGTGAGATCCTACCTTGAAAAACCAAAAAATAAAAAAACCAAAAAAAAAAAAAAAAAAAAGAAGAAGAAGAAAAAAAAAAGAAATTTCCTGGCCTGGGCTGGAGAAATGGCTTAGTGGTTAAGGTGCGTTCCTGCAAAGCCTTAGGACCTAGGCTTGACTCTTCAGGACACACATAAGGCAGATGCACAAGGTAGCACATGAATCTGGAGTTTATCTGCAGAGGCACACCCATTCTCTTTCTCTCTCTATATATTCCTCTTCCTCTCTCTCTCTCTCCTCCTCAAATAAATAAAAAAAGTATTAAAAAATGAAATCTCCTTAATCAAACTTCATCATCATAGATGGAAACAGGTTGGAGAGATGGCTCAGTGGTTAAGGCAATTGACTGAAAAGCCCAATGCTCGGGTTCGATTCCCCAGTACCCATGTAAAGCCAGATGCAGAATGTGACTCACATCTGGAGTTTATTTGCAGCCATTACAGGCTCTGGCACCCATATTCATTCTCTCTCTCTCTCTGCTCACAAATAAAAAAGTGAACAAAACCTTTTAAAAATATATATTTTATTTATTTGAGAGAGAGACAGGCAGAGAGAGAATGGGTGTGCCAGGGCCTCTAGCCACTGCAAACAAACTCCAGACGCATGCACCACCATGTGCATCTGGCTTACGTGAGTCCTGGAGAATCGAACCAGGATCCTTTGGCTCTGCAGGCAAGTGCCTTAACCGCTAAGCCATCTCTCCAGCCCTGAACAATACTTTAAAAAAAAAAAAAAAGAAATTGAAGCAAGCCCATGCTATGGAGGAATATGCTTTCCCAGGTACTGCCCGTGGAGGAGGGTGACTCAACCCTTACAGTGGTGACTGTACATTAATACAAGGTTCCCTTGGACATTGACAATGGCTGTTGCCGCCTTCATCCTCCCTCTAAATCTATCTGTTTGAAGACACAGAACAGCACTGGGCTACTAGATACAAAACACTTGAGTTCCAGCTCCAGCAACCTTTTGTGACCTCCTGCAGGAACGGGGCAGCTTCCATGTTGTTGGCAGCCATGGGGCTCCGTGACCTTGGCAAACCTGCTTAGTCACTACGCCTCCATTTACTTGTCTCTAAAGTGGACTTCTCTTTGCTCTGTGCGCTTCACGGGGATGTTATGAAAATTAAGGCGATGCTACTGGTAATTTTCTTCTGAGCCCCCGAGAAGAAAAGCACACTTCAAATAGAAACACCATTATATTGTTTTGCAACCCAGCTCTATCTTCCTCCCCCTCAATTACCCTCCAACTGTTGTGTTTACGCCAAGAGTCAGGCGTGTCCACTCCAACTGGTCAAACCAACACTTCCCTATTATGCCTTTCCCTATTGCTGTTGGGTGTCCTAGACTGCACATTTTCCCAGATTGATTTCTTTGAAAAGAGTGCATGTGTTGATTATATCGACACTGAGAGAATAGTTTTCAAAAATAGACTTGACCTCCTTAAATCTATCTATACATATACATATACGTATACGTATACGTGTGTGTGCGTGTGCGTGTGTGTGTGTGTTGTATAACCATAATTATATATATACACATATATATGCACATATATAGTAGATGGTGATAAAGCAGCATGCAACAGCTTCTAATATTTTCAAATGGTTATATACAATAAAAATAATAATTATTGTTATAAATTTAAAGTGTACCTTTCATCTAATCATCTCAGAGTATTTTGGAAAGGCTAATTAAGCACCACAACACCTCCATACCATACCTATCATTATGTCCATTTTGCAAGTGAAGAAACCAGGGTTCATCAAGGTTATGTGAACAGCGCAAAGGCTGAACGTGAGCTCGTGTCAGGAAGGGGATTTTAGTGTTTCCAGGGCCTAGTCAAAAATGTCCCTTTTGGCTCATTAATGCACCGTAATTTCAGTGACGGACAAGCGCCCAGTGAGCACCAGTGACTGTCAGCCACTAAGTTGGCATTCCAGTAGCTGAGTTATAAGATGCCTCTGTTTACCTAAACTTGTTTCTGTTCTTGGATTTGGAAGGCTTTCTGGTTTTCCAAACTCATCCATCAGTATGCAATATATATATACTATCAACCTCAAATCAGTGCATCATCAGATCACAAAAATACCCAGTGGAGCAAAGGTGGGAAGTCAGCATCTCCTGATGTGTATGAATTGCCTGTGGATTTTTTTTTTTTTTTTTTGGTTTTGCGAGGTAGGGTCTCACTCTGGTCCAGGCTGACCTAGAATTAGCCATGTAGTCTCTGGCTGGCCTCGAACTCTCGGCGATCCTCCTACCTCTGCCTCCCGAGTGCTGGGATTAAAGGCGTGCGCCACCACACCCAGCTGCCTGTGGATTTTTAAATATTTTTCTTTAGCCCATGTGCTACTGTAACAGAAAACTTTACAAGATTAAATGGCATTGTACTATTAAGAGGATAGGTCTGTAATGTTGATTAGGTGAGACTGTAACAGAAAGTTTTACAAGATTGAATGGCATTGTATAATTAACAGAATAAGTCTATAATGTTGATTAAATTTGGTATGAACTTGGAAGAATTAGAAATTGCCTAGGCACCACTATTAAGCTGAACCCTATGAACTGGCTCTGAGAGCTGGGACTGAGTTTGGGCCCCAGCCTCTGGTAGGTCACATTCCCCTCCTCAGGGTGTCAAGATCTCCCAACTAAGGAATGATAATTTGTCACTGTGATCAGATCTGTGTCGTAAGCAAACGACCTTGGCGACTGTTTTAGATGGAGGAGGCAAGGCAGTCCAATAGTTAGCAAGCCGAGCTTGGCGTCAGATTGAATTCAGGTGGTTTTCTTAGTAGCTGTAGCCCCTGAGCAGATCATGTAGTCTCTCTGAGTACGTATTATCCGTTGTAAGCTAGGAGGTGTGTCCCTGTCTGTTGAGTTTCTCAAGCAAGTGAATTGAGATCTTGTAGGAAAGTCGGGAACGTGACACCTGGCACGTGTTGGGCATTCAGTAAACGGTAGCTTTTAGAGTTAGTATAAATATTTGAATTATTCTCTGAATTTCCTAATGAAAAGATTTTAACAAAAACTAAAAAGTATGGATATCTGAAAAGCGTACACAGGCAAAGTGTGTTTGAAATAGCTGAATTGTGTGCGATTTATGACTTAGATATCAAGATAAGAGGGACAAGTGTGCGTGACCAGATGGCCTTTGCGGACAGGGTAGGAATGGACTGCAAATTAATTATAGGAAAAAGCAGGCTGGAGTAATTGGCATAGAGTGTCAACCATTCTCTTTCTCTATAAAATCTGTGGTTTTCATTTTGATATATTACAATGGAAAGCTTTTCTTTTGATGCTCCCTAGGGAGTTAGGGTTGACTAATGCCCTAAAGCAGTTACCACCATTTTCAAAGAAGTTTTAAAAATGCGGGGGAAAACAATAAGACCAAAGGCAATGCTCATGTAAAAAATAAATGAAACCATTCCGGATGGGGCTGATAGCAAAAGAGTAAAATACAAATGACCTTTTTTTTTTTTTTTAAAAAAAAGACTGTTACATTAAATATACATTTGCCATTTAGATGTAAAAAGCACTTGGAAAGAGAAAGGACACTGGATTCCTTTTGTTCTAAGAACACATGTTCAGGAAGCATAATGCCATTTTCCCTTTTCTAATCTTTCAGGAAGATCTATTCAAGCTGAGTCAAGCCCAGGAGATAGATCTTAAGGAAACCCAGTACTTTAGGATAATTCATTCAAATGAAAATTGTCAAGATAGAGAACATTAATTTACCTATCACAGTCTGCAATTCAGAATTTTTATTTTTAGTGCTGGAGAAATGGCTTAGTGGCTAAGGTATTTGTCTGTGAAGCCAAAGGATCCCGGTTTGATTCTCCAGGACCCACGTAAGCCAGATGCACAAAAGGCACATGCATCTGGACTTTGTTTGCAGTGGCTAGAGGCCCAATTCTCTCTCTGTCTGCCTTTCTTCTATCTCTCTCTCTCTGCTTGCAAATAAATAAATAAAAATTTTAAAGACTTTTTATTTTGCCGGGCGTGGTGGCACACGCCTTTAATCCCAGCACTCGGGAGGCAGAGGTAGAGGATAATGAGTTCGAAGACTAAAAAGAGTGAAACTTTTTTTTTATTTTTATTTTGAGGTGATTATATTTTTTATTTTTTTCAGTGCTGGAATGCTCTCTGTAGCTCTGTCCTTTCCATTAGCTAGATCATTGAAGAACCGTAATTCTTCTATTTCCCTCACAGTTAATATAGTTACTCCCACTGCTGCTAAAATGGTTAAACATTTTATACATATATGTATGTATATACATACATTTATCTTTTCTCTTATTAAAGGCCATAAGTAACTCCTTACGTATTATCCAAAAAAAGTTGGAACTTCGGGGCTGGAAAGATGGCTTAGCAGTTAAGGTACTTGCCTGCAAAGCCTAAGGGCCTAAGGACCCAGGTTCATTTCCCAAGGACCCACATTAGCCAGATGTGCAAGGTGGTGCGTGCATCTGGAGTTCCTTTGCAGTGGCTGGAGGCCCTGGAATGTCCATTGTCTCTCTCATTCTTTCCTTCTCTCTCTCTTTATGTATCTCACTCTCTCAAATAAATAAAGCTAGACCTTTTTAGAATGGTATTTGTGGGCTGAAGAGATTTCTTGGTGGTTAAGGCACTTGCCTACAAAGCCCAAGGACCTAGGTTTGATTCCCCAGGACCCACATAAGCCAGACACACAAGGTGGCACATACATCTGGAGTTTGTTTGCATTGGCTAGAGGCTCTGGTGTACCCGTTCTCTCTCTCTCTCTCTCTCTCTCTCTCTCACTCTCACAATAAGTAAATAAATAAAATATATTTTTTTTTTAAAAAAAGAATGGTCTTCGTATCTCTTCAAAGTAAAAACCTGTCTTTTTTTTGGGGGGGGGGGTGCTGCTTCTTCACGGATCACTGCCTGTCCTGAAAATGTCATCCATTTCATGCCATTCAATTCAGCCCACATTAATATTATGGAGGAAAAAAAAACAACAAACAAATTACTTTGAGAGTGATGACCCCCCCCAAAAAAAAAGCATGGCACTCCGGATTCTAGAGTAGAGCAAGAAAGAGGGCTGGAGGGATGGCTTAGCAGTTAAGGCATTTGCCTGCAAAGCCAAAGGACCCTGGTTCAACTCTCCAGGACCCACATAAGCCAGATGCACAAGGGGGTGCATGCATCTGGAGTTAGTTTGCAGTGGCTGGAGGCTCTGGTGTGCCCATTCTCTTTCTACCTGCCTATTTCTGTATCTCCCTCTCTCTCTCTCTCAAAATAAATAAATAAAAATAAAATATTAAAAAACATTTTGTTAAAAAAAGAAAGAAAAAGTGAATGAGGTTGAAATGAAGCCCACAGCCCACAGCTCAGGCTGCTGGACAAGAACACTAGATACAAGAAAGTAAGTCCAGATGGAGCTGGAAGAGCAAAGGAAAAGAGAGAGAGAGAGAAAGAGAGAGAGAGAGAGAGAGAGAGAGGGAAATTGGGAGGTATAGATAGGGAAATGTGCTTGTGCTTATGACACAGCATGGGCTAGTGTCTGTGGTTCACGATGTGCGTTTTTTTTTTTTTTTGTTTGTTTTGGTTTTTTGGTTTTTCAGGGTAGGGTCTCACTCTGGCCCAGGCTGACCTGGAATTAACTATGTAGTCTCAGGGTGGCCTCGAACTCATGGAGATCCTTCTACCTCTGCCTCCCAAGTACTGGAATTAAAGGCATGTGCCACCACGCCCAGCTTCACAATGTGCATTTGTAATGGTTTGAACTGGAAACGTCCCTCACAGGGTCTCTGGTTGGTAGCACCTTAGGACGTGAGTAGTGGAGGTGGATCACTCTTACCTCTGGGAAGATGATCGCTCAACCGCAGATGGCAGTCAGCCTGAGCTCTCTGCTTCCTGGCCTGCCCGGATATGAACCACTTCTGTCACATGCTCTTGTCTCCATGAACTCCACTGCGATGGACTGAATCTCTGCAAACCTAGAGACTGTGAGATCCATCTCTCCTCCCGGAAGCTGTGTTTGTTAGGTGTTTTGTCACAGCAATGCAAGAGTCACACGCTGGCCTTGTTGAAACAAAGCTCTCCGACTCAAAAGAGATTGCCTGGAGGAAAAAACGAGCTGGGCTATACTGAATCACTCCAGTGAGATGACCCTGGACAAGCCTTAACTGTTAACTGACCAGGTGGGAGCTAGTTCTCAGGTATAAGCTGACCGTAGTCTGAGATCTGAGCTGAGGATTGTACAGAAACCCCTGGAACCAAAGGAGCAGAAGCACACGTGCTAGACTCTGTCTAGAATACGTGGCTAAGAGCTGCTTTATTTTTAAATTATTTTAAAATATTTTAAAAGTAATTGTAGTGTTTTTATTATCTGAGATTGGCCGGAAAAGCTATTTCATCCAAGGATGGGGAAGAATGGTTTTCCACAAGGAGTGGAAAGAGACTTAGAGGTGCCTTTGATGAATACCCTACTGAAACCAGCTAATGGAATGAATAAAAGGCAGCTGGAATCCTGGTGGTGCCTATCAGCCCATGCAAAGTCTCCCAACTTCCTTGTGAAGCAAGTATAATTACCTCTTATTGACAGATGAGGAAACTGAGGTTCATAGACATGATGTCACTTGTCTACATTCTCACGGCTAAACAAAAGGCAGAGCTGGAAATGAAAATATAGCTTTGCTTTATACGTATCAAAGCTTGTCCTGGCAACCACACCGCGCAGTAGGGAGTGTACAGGCTCTTCGTGTACATGGCCCCAATGCTCGGAGTTTACCCCAAAGCGCCATTTATACCAATGGTCTCTATTCCTGTTACTTTGGACCTAACCGAAACCAACGTGATTTAAGCGCTGTGAACATTCCCTGCTATAAAATTTTGATTCAAAATTCTCACGAGTGGCCTTTAAGTGTATGGCGGTAGAATCTGTCTGGTGTTAGCCTGGGAGTTTCCTTTTTTAAATCTTAAAAAATATTTTATTTTATTTTATTTTATTTTATTTTAAAAAATACTTTATTTTTATTTATTTATTTGAGAGAGAGAGATACAGAAATAGGCAGATAGAGAGAAAGAGAGAGAGAGAGAGAATGGGCATGCCAGGGCCTCCAGCCACTGCAAACAAACTCCAGATGCAAGCACCCCCTTGTGCATCTGGCTTACGTGGGTTCTGGACAATTGAGCCTCAAACCAGGGTCCTTAGGCTTCACAGGCAAGCGCTTAACCACTAAGCAATCTCTCCGTCCCTAAATATTTTATTTTTAAAAATATTTTATTTTTAAAAATATTTTATTTTTATTTGTTTATTTATTTGACAGAGAGAGAGGGAAAGAAAGAGAGTGAGAGAGAGAGGGAGAGAATGGGCATGCCAGGCCTCCAGCCACTGCAAACGAACTCCAGATGCAAGCACCACCTTGTGCATCTGGCTTACGTGGGTTCTGGACAATTGAGCCTCAAACCAGGGTCCTTAGGCTTCACAGGCAAGCGCTTAACCACTAAGCTATTTCTCCATCCCCAAATATTTTATTTTTAAAAATATTTTATTTTTATTTGTTTATTTATTTGACAGAGAGAGAAAGAGAGAGAGAGAATGGGTGCGCCAGGGCCTCCAGCCACTGCAAACGAACTCCAGATGCATGCACCACCTTGTGCATCTGACTTGTGTGGGTCCTGGAGAATCGAACCCGGGTCCTTTGGCTTTGCAGGCAAGCGCCTTAACCACTAAGCCATCCCTCCAGCCCAAGCCTGAGCGTTTCTTGAAAAGTTACCTCACTTTCCTTCTTCCCAGTAGCCTTTTCGGTAGTCACCTAGTTGCAAGCCAGCTTGAACTCTCCTCACTCCTTGAGTTCAGCAAGGCCATTGCTGTTAAACGGTGTCATGCTTACTTAATAAGGGTGCCACATCCTCCCAGGAAACCCGAGACTCCGTGTGTTATTCTTTCACCCAGTGTTGCTCTGTGAACAGGACTGAATTTTTAAGTGCGAAGGCTGAGCTAGAATGCATGACGTGGAAGGAGCCAGATGCCCCCAGTTCCCCATTCCTGACATAGCACACCTGGGCTACCTGCTCATCCCTAAACTTATCAGTGCTCCGAGGACACGACACCCAGGAGAGCCACCTTCCTCAGAAACTACTGTTACTTCACATCCAGGTGATCCTTTCCCTTAGTGCTGCCTTGAAGTGGGCCCTTAAATCTTCCAGGATTACAGCCCAGTTTCCATCAAAAAATAAGAACATCCTCCTTCTCATGATGTGGATCGATTTAAGTACTTAGAGAAATGATGCAAAAAAATCACTCCAGTTCTCACTAACAGGTTTGTCAAAATGTTCTGGTCATTTTTAAAATAAATACCATGTAGGAGTTGCTTTGACAGATACACAAATTTAAAGCAGCTTTGTGGGTGTTTTTTTTTTTTGCTAATAATTTTTGTATGCAACATTACCATTACTTAAGACTCTGGTCATACTTATATTAGTGTATGGGTACAAGTAAGGAATAACTGAGAGATTTGAGTTATGTCAGAATAGAAATATCTGGAGTCAGTAGAACATCTGTAATCACAAGCATTGGACAGAATAATTGGATATAAATTCACATGTATATCATTTGATATTGAATATATATGTTTTATGTCAATTTTCTATATACAATGGAATGCCAACTTTCTGTACATTACAAAGCTATCTTCTTTTTCTTCTCTCTGTCTCCCTCTACATGTGTTACTGTATACGTGTAATACATATGTATGTATGTGTGTGTGTATATATATATATATGTATAAAATATAACACCCAGGGAGAGAATAATATATATGAGAGATAGGTTTTATATATGTGTGTGTGTGTATTACATATATGTATATATAATATGCAATATATATGTGTGTATAATATATATTGTGTGTATGCATAAATACACATGAATTTAGTGAAAAGAGAATATATGCATATATAGAAAATAAGTACCAATTATATGTATGTGTATATAGTCTCCTATAAGTGTATTGTGTGAGACCAATTATATATACATACATATATATGTCATAGGACATAGTAAGATGCAGTCCTTATACATAGGAACAACTATTTACAAGCATGGATAGGTATACAAGACTCATATGCCATTTGTCTGTAGCGTACCATTTCCTTCTTTCTTTCTTTCTTTCTTTCTTTCTTTCTTTCTTTCTTTCTTTCTCCTTTATTTCTTTCCTTTCTCCTTCCTTCCTTCTTTTCTTTCTTTCTTTCTTTCTTTCTTTCTTTCTTTCTTTCTTTCTTTCCTTTCTCCTTCCTTCCTTCCTTCCTTCCTTTCCTTTCTTCCCTCCCTCCCTCTTTTCTTTCTCTCCTTTCCTTCCTTCCTTCCTTCCTTCCTTCCTTCCTTCCTTCCTTCCTTCCTTCCTTCCTTCCTTCCTTCCTTCCTTTCTTCCCTCCCTCCCTCTTTTCTTTCTCTCCTTTCCTTCCTTCTTTCCTTTCTTTCTCTCTCTCTCTCTCTTTCTTTCTTTCTTTCTTTCTTTCTTTCTTTCTTTCTTTCTTTCTTTCTTTCTTTCTTTCTTTCTTTCTTTCTTTCTTAGGGTGCCATGTCTGAAGCATGCTTTGTGAAAGGCCCAGGTGGGACAGCGCCTCCTTTGTGGAGCCTCTTCAGCCCTCCCAGGCAGTTCTCACTTCCTGCCTCACGCTCCCCAGCCCAGTACAGACAGGTGGCTTCTTGAGCTTGTCTCACAGCAATTATCTATTGACAGGTCTGTGTCCTCACCTGACCTGTGTCTGCTTTAGGGCAGGGACCATTACATACTTGACCTTTCCAACACATGTAGGTGCTCATTATCATATTAAAGTATCCCTTCATAAACTAACTTGAACTTTACAATGACCAAATTATCAATAGCAGCTTTCCGTAGTATACAGCCTTCTCACAGAACAGTGTGTGTCAGTAACCAAAACGCTTGGCTTGACGACGAAATCAAACGTTAACGTGAAGGGAAATGTGTTTTCCCATCCCACACACCTGTCGTGCTAGATCATGAACGGAGTCATCACAGAAGTTAGGAGGGAGCTTTGATTGTTCTGTTTCTCTTTCTGTTTCACAAACACAGAGGCGAAAAGCCAACTGCGGACTCGTTCCTCGTGTTTGCAGCGGAGACTCATGGCTCGGATTGTATTGCATTCTTCGAGTTCTTAACCGGGCATCGAGTTTCTCCCATTCTAGAAACCATCTCATGCTAATTAAGGGAGGGAGAGAGACCCAGGGAGGTGCAGTCCTCCTCGCACGGTGACAGTGAAGCGTAAGGAAAGCAGATGCCACATTGTCTTCGTTCAGGACCATGAACCCCCCATAGCTCTTTACCTTACAGAAGGCGGCACGGGCACGGCTTTGCTCCAAACACTCTCCCAAGAACTCTGCATCTCTTCTTGGGACCAGGGCTTGTAAACTTACATCACTCTGTTGTCCCTTCAAATACTGCAGTGTTTGGTCAGTGTGGCTCAGTCTGCCTGTCCAGGTTTGTACAGGCACTTTGCTTACACGCATACATACACCAAGTACAAAAAACGTACATCCCTGTACGTACACGTGCCCCAAACCACAATACACATATGCTCAATGCGCAAATATATATGTTCAATGCTCAAATACGTACACCCACTTCTATATGTATTATGGACACAGTCACACACACACACACATACATATAGACATGCATGCATACATACATGTATATGTATGTATATGTTCATATTTATTATATTACACATATGTATATGTATGTATATGTTCATGTTTATTATAATATTATACTTATACATATGTATGTATATGTTCATATTTATTATAATATTATACATATGCATGTATATGTTCATATTTATTATAATATTATACATATGCATATGTATGTATATGTTCATATTCATTATATTATATATACGTATGTACATGTTCATATTCATTATAATATTATACATATATATGTATGTACATGTTCATATTCATTATAATATTATACATATATATATATATACATGTTCATATTCATTATAATATTATACATATATATGTATGTACATGTTCATATTCATTATAATATTATACATATATATGTATGTACATGTTCATATTCATTATAATATACATATATATGTATGCACATGTTCATATTCATTATAATATACATATATATGTATGTACATGTTCATATTCATTATAATATTATACATATATATGTATGTACATGTTCATTAGAATATTATATATATATGTATGTACATGTTCATATTCATTAGAATATTATATATATATATATATATATATATATATATATATATATAATTCCCAATGTGATGGCGTTGGGAGCTGGAGCCTTTGGGAAGGGGTTACCTCATGAGAATAGAGCTCTCATAAATAAGATGATTGCCTTTTTTAAAAGATTTTATTTTATTTATTCATTTATTAGAGACAGAGAGAGGGAGAATAAGTGAGAATGGGTGTGCCAGGGCCTCTAGCCACTGCAAACAAACTCCAGGCACATGCGCCACCATGCGCATCTGGCTTTCGTGGGACCTGGAGAATCGAACCTGGGTCCTTAGGCTTTGCAGGTATGTACCTTAACCGCTAAGCCATCTCTCCAGTCCAGATTGTTGCTTTTATTGGAGAAAAGAACCCAGAAAACTTTCTTATTCTTTTGGCCACGTGTGCACAGCCATCTATGGGCCAAAAAGTAGGCCCATGGGCAATTGAATCTTGGACTTCTCGGCTCCAGACCTGTCAGCAGTGAAGAACTCCCTTGTTCACGAGCCGCCCAGTTCACAGTCATGGTTACATGAGCCCAAGCGGATTGCGAACACATAAACACAAACATCTAAGTACTTGCGTTAAGTACCCACATGGGTCTCTGCCAATGCCTTGCTGAGCTATCTGCATTTTATCCCATTCCTCTGCTAAGGCCTTCGGGAAATTTCTGAGACATGGGGAAGGAAACAGGATGGTGTTACGTTCTCCCTTAAGAATCCAAAATAAATAAATAAATAATAAAAACAAAAATAAAAGGTTTGGTAGCATTTCCACTCCCATTTGTGGTGAGTTACCAAGAACTTCCAAGATAGTGGCTGGCGGGGAGAGTCCTTCCTCCCCGGCACCGTGTATTCAATACTGGTGTTTTCCTGCCAGCTTTCTCAGAGGAGCACCAAGACCCCAGAGACACAAGCTCGTTCATGAGTAGCTCCCTGGATGATTGAAAGCTGCACGGGTTCAGCTTTCTGTGGGTGGCATCTCAGTGAACCCCCACGGCCACTTCGGAAGCCCAAACACATTCTCCTGTCTCTGGCAGGGTGTGCACTGTGCCTGTAGCGCCGGTCTTTGCTCAGCTAAGTGAAAAAGGGGCCTTAGCATGCAATTTAAGTGACTTGAACAACACAAATCCCTCCTTTCATCACGGAAACAGGCTGCTAAAGCATTGGAACTGTTTCCTGAAAGAGACTCCGCGTGAATGTGTTTGAAAATAGGGCCCCTTTTCTGTTTAGCCGGGATATGTCTGAGTGGACGCATGACCCAGATAGCCACTAAGTGTTCTTTTAAGACCCGTCACTCTCTGAAACATTCTCAGAAATCCTACTTGAGTACTTGAAAAAATGCTTTTTTTATGATTTCGGACATCAAACTTATGAAAACAAAAGAAGACATAAACAAACAAAAATACCCAGAGATATAAAATGGGATTGATCTCTTTTTGTTTAATGCTTTTTGTTCAACACTTTGATCATTTCCCCTTTACTGACACAGTGCTTGGGCCACTTAAGGATTTCAAAGCTATTCTAAGAGAGGCATATAATAGGTGTTCACTGAGGAGTCAGTTGAAGCTTAACTTCTAATGACGGTTGTCTTATAGATTTCTTTCAGGAATTCTGTTTCTTTTTCTTGATTGCTCTTCTTTTGTTTGATAGCAGGGAAACATGATTCCTTAAAGGCACTTTAAAAAAAATTTCATTAAGCACTTTTCGTAAAGAGCTTGGCAAAGTTTGTCATGCTTGGTGAGAATGAGGTTACAGAACACCTTGGAAAGCTTTAGTTATCAACCTGTCACTACCTTGTACTGTGGTCGTTCGTTATTATTGTTTTTAAATGTGGTTTGGGAATTCCTGAGACTTTCTGGAAATTCAAATTTCTTGTTGCTGATCACCTCTTAGAAGAGCTACCACCTCTTAGAAATTGGGAAGCACTAGCTCTTATCATTTTTTAAAATTCCCTTTAGATAGAATATTTTCCCCTACAGCTCTTCCTGGGCTAGTTCATACTCATCTTTTAAATATTAGTATTATTGTCATTACTTCTGGAGTCTTACCAGATCCCTGGAATGTCTTAGTGTCCTGATTGTCCTTGTAAAATAAGGACAACTACCTCGCATCACCCTCCTCATAGTTACTTTGGTATTTTCCTTGCATACTCAGTCCCCCAAACTGTGACCTTGAGAAGGGAGGAAAGAGGACTGTCTGCTTGGATTTGCTCTGATTGTCTGATTGTCTATATTATCTGTAATAGGTTCTTGGGTGGTGAATGTATGAATAAACGTAATGAACATTTACTATTTTTTAATATTTGTTTATCTATTTTGAGAGAGAAAGTGAGAGAATGAGAGGCAGTTAGAGAGAGAGAGAGAGAGAATAGACGTGCCAGGGCATCTAGCCACTGCAAATGAACTCCAGATACATGCGCCCCCCCTTATGCATCTGGCTTACTTGTGTCCTGGGGAATCGAACCTGGGTCCTTAGGCTTTTCAGGCGAGCATCTTAACCTCTAAGCCATCTCTCTAGCCCAGTATTGACTATTTTGCCAGCTGTCAAGTTTAGTGCTGGGAGTAGGGAGGGTATAAGGCTCAATTATTGACGAAGAAAATCAATCCAATAATCAAGTTATCTAAGCTATTGTTTTTTTATTTGACAGAGAAACAGGGAAAGAGAGAGAGAGAGAGAGAGAGAATGGGCATGCCAGTGATTCCAGCCACTGCAAACGAACTCCAGACGCATGCGCTCCCTTGTGCATCTGGCTAACGTGGGTCCTGGGGAAGCGAACCTGGATCCTTTGGCTTTGCAGGCAAATGCCTTAACCACTAAATTATCCCTCCAGCCCTGAGCTATTATTTTTAAGAAGCTTTATTTTTATATTATTTGTACAATATATTTATATAAATATATTATAATATTTTATTATTATTTTTAAGAACTTTAATGTAGGAGACACAGGGAAGGTACTGCATGAAGTGTGCTCCAAAGATCTATTCCAAGGACTGAGAAGTGCAGGCTTGCATATACGCATACAAATGAGGATGCATTTTAGGAACTACTTGATAAAGATAAAGAGAAGATAATTCTTTGGTGCTGAGAAGGCAAAAATGAATGAACTTGGAAAATCTTTTGCTCGTTATAGAATTACGCTAAGTACGAAGACCGTACATCTGTTTTTATTTGAGAATGGCATCTAAACTCTGTATCAGTGAACACACTTCTAATCTCTAGCTGTAATTCCCTTTATTATAGCATCTTCCCCTGCAAGGCTACTGAGAAATCCGTGATAAGAAATGACTAGTTATTATTATGGCAAAAGTTCTATCATTCTGGGTTTGTATTATCCACTGGAAAACATCAAACATGGTGGTAAAATGGATGCTTTCAGAGGTCAGTATAAGTTTATGTCTTGTGACTTATCTGGGGAGAGCAGTCGGCTCTGGGAATACATATGTGCTTGAAACCGTTAACCCCCTGAACCGCCTGGCACAAAGCTTCTCTCTGTGAAAGTGGATCACATCAGAACGAACAGTCCAGTTCTCTGGAGAGCCCACGTTGGCACTGAAGCAGCTAATTTCTCAAGGGAGTTTTCATAAAGAACCTACTATGCCCCAAGCTGCTGCCTCTTCTGAACTTTGCAGACCAGCCTCTTTCTGCCAAGCTCCTGCCTTGGAACTGGGTCAGGTTGCTTTATGCCTGCGATAAGCACCAGAGGCACAGTCATGGAACTCAGCCACTGCGTCTGATTTTTTTCTCCACTGCAGAAAGAGAAGATGACAAACTTTTCTGCTCCATCCAACTGTCACAAAACATATTACTGAGGGCTGGAGGGATGGCTTAGCAGTTAAGGTGTTTGCCTGCAAAGCCAAAGGATCCCCGTTCGATTCTCCAGGACCTACATAAGCCAGATGCACAAGGTGGTGCATGCATCTGGAGTTCATTTTCAGTGGCTGGAGGCCCTGGTACACCCATTCTCTCTCTCTCTCTCCCTCTTTCTCGCTCCTAAATAAATAAATAAAATATTAAAAATGTTTTTTAAAAAAGGAAAACGTATTACATGCTAAACACTGTTTGAGACAAGTGTCTTACAGTGTCCTTTCATTCCAAACAATACTTCCTGGTCAGAAATAGTTTATCAGACTTAAGATGCTTCTGTGTTGTTTGAGCCACATAGAAGCCTGCTCTTGCTTCTTAAAATTCCTTAACCTTGGGCTGGAGAGATGGCTTAGCAGTTAAGGCACTTGCCTGTGAAGCCTAAGGACCCAGGTTCAATTCCCCAGGACCCACATAAGCCAGATGCACAAGGTGGAGCATGTGTCTGCAGTTTGTTTGCAGTGGCTGGAGGCCCTTGTGTGCCCATTCTCTCTCTATATCTGCCTCTCTCTCTCTCTCTCACTCAAATAAATAAATATATTTTTAAAAAAATTCCTTAACCTTTTTTCCTTAAAATTCATGTTACTAATATGTCTCAGAAAGTGGTGGGAGAAAGAGATGAAGTACAGGAATTTAAAAGAGGAGTAAATTTCCTGGAACTTCTTTTGGAAATACTTTCTTATTCTGTGAACTATCTTGACCCATTCTTTGGTTTCTTGCTTCATCAATGCAAATCTTGCTTTATCGATGCAAGACCCATTTTAGAACTAATATAAAAAGTTCAGGGCTGGAGAGATGGCTCGATGTTTAAGTCACTTGCCTGCAAAGCGAAAGGACGCAGGTTCAATTCCCCAGGCCCCACATAAGCCAGATGCACAAGGTGACACATGCACCTAGAGTTCATTTGCAGTGGCTGAAGGCCCTGGGTCATCCATTCTCTGTCTCTCTACCTATCTATCTCTCAAATATATAAATAAAATATTTTTTCAAAGTTCAGTAAATTTTCTTTGAAGACTACCTATTTGTAAAAATATACCACTACATTAAATTCATGCATTAATTATGAATATAATTCCAAGTGTTTGATAATAGTCCACACATCTCAGACACAGGGGTAGGGAAGGCTGGCTATTGCTGCCTGTATGCAGTAGATATGGTAGTGGGGAATACAGTCATTCACAACCAATTACAAGTTCAATACAGAAATACAGAACCACACAGTACTAGAGGGGACGAAGGGGTGGGGCTGAAGAGAGTCTGAACATTCTTTTTTTTTAATTGACAAGTTCTATACTTATAGACAATAAACCATGATAATTCCCTCCCCTCCCCCACTTTCCCCTTCACAACTCTACTCTTCATCATATCCCCTCCCACTCTCCATTAGTCTCTCTTTTATTTTGATGTCATCATCTTTTCTTCCTGTTATGAGGGTCTTGGGAAGGTATTGCGAGGCACTGCAAGGTCATGGATATCGAGGCCAGTTTCTGTCTGGACGGTTGCTTTGTAAGGAGTCGTATCCTTCCTTTGGCTCTTACATTCTTTCCGCCACCTTTTCTGAAATGGACCCTGAGCCTTGGTGGGTGTGATAGAGATGTTTCAGTGCTGGACACTCCTCCATCCCTTCTTCTCAGAACTATGTTGCCTTTTGGGTCATCCCAGTGGTCACCACCATCTGAAAAGAGAAGCTTCTCTAACCAACAGTGGCAGTAGCATTAATATATGAATATGAACATTAAGTGTAGTGCTTTCAGGCAGTTTGGTGAGAATAATATATGCATTTAGCCAAGAGCAGGCTTTATACCCCCAAGGCACATGACCTCCCCTGCCATAGGCTTTTGATGAGGTTTTCTATGCCTAGAAACAGCATAGAGTTCACTGCTGTTACTGCTGCAAAGCTTCTCCCATTGCACTCATATTTTACTGATTGTAATGGATTCTTTGACTTCCCAAGTTAAGCCTTAAAATATGGATGACTTTGTAGTTATCACTGAGATGTGTTTTTAAAATATTTCATTTATTTACTTGAGAGAGAGAGGGAGAGAATGGGCACTCCAGGGCCTCTAGCCACTGCAAACAAATTCCAGATGCATGCATCACCTTGTGCATCTGGCTTTAAGTGGGTCCTGGGGAATTGAACCTGGATCCCTTAGCTTGGCTGGCAAGTGCCTTAACCACTAAGCCGTTGAGATGTGTGTTGTACTGGCGGCAGGACTGTCCAGTCAGCCTCTGCTGTCAAAGTTTTCTGCAGCCCCTGCTGTTGGAATCAGCTATTAAGAACAGGGTTGGGATTTGGTGCATGCAATAGGAAATGGCAGGATCAATTCCCTGCTTTCCAGATGAGCCAAACTTCCCCGCTGTGACTTGACTTGCACTCCGTGGGGTAAATGTCTCCAAGCTTTTCGTACTGTAGTAAATCATGTTCTAGCCCCTGCATTCAACCCAGAAAGGCTCTCCAATTATTCATGAGAACAGGACTGTTTTCTTATTCCTCTCCCAGACAGCCAGCACAGGTTTAAGCTGTTATTGCCAATGTATTAAAAGCACCTTTTCACACTGATATCAAATTGATGGTCCTACAAACGAATGACTCCCTGTAGTGGATTTTATTTTTCATTATTTTAAAAAATATTTTATTTTTATTTATTTATGTATTTGACAGAGAAAGAGGGAGAGAAAGAGAGAGAGGGAGGAAGAGAGAGAATGGGCACGTCAGGGCCTCCAGCCATGGCAAAGGAACTCCAGACGCTTGCTGCCACCTTGTGCATCTGGCTTACATGGGTCCTGGGGAATCGAACCTGGGTCCTATGGCTTTGCAGGGAAGTGCCTTAACCACTAAGCAATCTCTCCAGCCCCTGTTTTTCATTTGAAATTACCTCTTCCCTCTTAAACAAATTGTGTGGTCTTTCCTTATATGAAAGAGGTAAGAGGAAAATCCAGAAAAACATTAAAATGTCTGGTAAGGAGACCCAACCACAGTTGGAGGTTGTGTGTATAAGGAGTGCTGGTGTCACCGAGCTTGCATATTTACAAACCTGCTACTCTCAACAAGCTCACAATGATTTACATAGTCTCTAAGCACTCCCCATTTATGAAGGACTGCTTCTTGCATTTTTTTTTTTTTGTTTTCGAGGTAGGGTCTCACTGTAGCTCAGGCTGACCTGGAATTCACTATGTAGTCTTAGGGTGGCCTCGAACTCTTGGTGATCTTCCTAGCTCTGACTCCGGAGTGCCGGGATTAAAGGCATGTGCCACCACACCCAGCCTGCTTCTTGCATTTTTAATACACTCTGAGTTCCCTGGAATTCTCTCCTTTCTGGCTAGAAACAGAGTCTTCAATCAAGCTGGAAGGAGGAAGAGGTGAGAACTAGAAATAGCTCCTTTTCCTTTTTCAAAACCCTCTCTCAGGGGGCGGGGGTCGGAGAGATGGCTTAGTGGTTAAGGTGCTTGTGCCTGTGAAGCCTAAGGACCCAGGTTCGATTCCCCAGGACCCACATAAGCCAGATAGATGCACAAGGTGGCCCATGCGACTGGAGTTTGCAGTGGCTGGAGGCCATTCTCCCTCTCCCTCTCTGTCTCTCTTACCATGTCTTTCTCTCTCTCAAATAAATACATACAAATAAAATATTTTTTGTTTTTCTTGGCTCTGTTCAGTGTCAGGGTCTCCCCAGTGACCACCTGGATAAGGAGGGTGTGATTGCTTGACTTTTCCACTAGAGACCTCTGTCAGCTTGCACAGGGCACAGGAACCTTTTTCTCTCCTGGGTGTTTCTCTAGTAACAGCAGAGGGTGAGTTTGCCAACTGCCCCTGGGAGAAGGTGGAGTTTACCATCAAAGGGAAATAATTCTGTGATGTCTTTGTCATTTTTTTTTTCCTTAAGCAAATTGAGGATTTACTCAAGCAGGTGTGTTGGGCAAGACCAGAGAGGAAAGAATTTCTGCATCTTAAAACAATGCTATTACAGATTTTAGCCGGGCGTGGTACGGCACGCCTTTAATCCCAGCACTTGGGAGGCAGAGGTAGGAGGATGGCCATGAGTTCGAGGTCACCCTGAGACTACATAGTGAATTCTAGGTCAGCCTGGACTAGAGCGAGACTCTACCTTGAAAAACCACTACCACCACCACCACTAACAACAACAAAAAGACTCTGATTTGGGGCTGGTGAGATGGCTTAGCAGTTAAGCCCTTGCCTGTGAAACCTAAGGACCCTGGTTCGAGACTCGATTCCCCAGGACCCACGTAAGCCAGATGCACAAGGTGGCGCATACATCTGGAGTTCGTTTGCAATGGCTAGAGGCCCTGGCATGCCCATTCTCTCTCTCTCTCTCTCTGCCTCTTTCTCTCTCTGTTGCTAATAAACAAACAAAAAATTTTTAAAAATTAAGAAAAAAAACAATGCTACTATAGAAACAAGAAAAGACTTCCATAAGCTGAAAGGGCCCTTCTCTGGGGCTCTTCTTGCTCAGATGGGAAGCTAGATGCCGTTCTGGGTGTGAAGAACCTACGATGAGTTTGCTCACAGGCGGTAAACTCTTGGGCATTCATATGAGCTGAGCAAAGTACTTCCTGGACCCCACCATCCCCCAGCTTTCCCTGCAACTCTCTGGTAGTCTTCTTGAGGCCCTGGCTACTTTGAGTGCCAGGCATGTGATTGTGATCCCATACAGCATCAACAGATGGAGCACATCTGTAAGGGGAGACTGGGAGATAAAGTTTCACTGTTTCCCCTGCGCCCCAAAAGCCAAAACTCATTAATCTCCATTTGCCTTGGAGTGGTCTGTAATTGAAACTGAGGGACCAAATGGGAAATGATCTTCATTCATTTGACCTGTGCCCCTGTGAAAAATTAGTGCAGCTCGTGTCTCAGAGGCTGCGTGTAACTCACTGTGCTCTCTATGCGCGGTCTCCGCTACTTAGCAGTATTAGAAAAAGAATGAAGAAAGGATGAGGGTGATGATTCGGGAGAGCCCTCTTTGGAATGTTTCACTAGTCAACAGTTGAGAAAAAAATTCATATATGTAAAACAATACACAATAATTTTTAAATAATTTCATAATGTGTATATAATGGATTTGTTTTTATTTTTAAATTTTTTTCAGCTATTTTTTTTGAGAGAGAGAGACAGAGAGAATGGGTGCACCAGGGCCTCCAGCTGCTGCAAACAAACTCCAGAAGCATGCGCCACCTTATGCATCTGGCTTACGTGGGTCCTGGGGAATCGAACCTGGGTCCTTTGGCTTTGCAGGCAAGTGCCTTAACCGCTATGCCATCCCTTCAGCCCTGTCTGATGTGTTTTGATCGTATTGATGCCCCATTACACTCTCATCCTATTCCTGTTCCCACTCTGTCTGAACCCTTCTTCCTAACGGTCTCCTTCCTACTTTCAGGTCATTTTTTTATGACTCACTGATTAATTAGGGATTCTTTCATAAATATGAGTACGAGTTATTTACAGGAGAACAGATAAAATTTCTTGATGGGCTTGCAGAGATGGCTTAGTGGCTAAGGCACTTGCCTGTAAAGCCTAATGCCCCCATGTTCTATTCCCCAGTACCCACATTAAGCCAGATGCACAAAGTGGCACATGCATCTGGAGTTCGTTAGCACCAGCTAGATGCCCTGGCATGCCTCCCCTCTGTCTCACTCTGTGCTCTGATCGCAAATAAATAAATAAAACATTTTTAAAAACATTCTTAAGGCTTTGTAATATTTAGTTTTCTCTGAAACAGTTATAGGTCATTTTCATGTTTTTCTTAGAAAAAGCCATGCCAAGCTGGGTGTGGTGGCACACGCCTTTAATCCCAGCACTTGGGAGGCAGAGGTAGGAGGATTGCTATGAGTTCAAGGCCACCCTGAGACTACATAGTGAATTCCAGGTTAGCCTGGGCTAGAGTGAAACCCTACCTCAAAAAAAAAAAAAAAAAAAAAAAAGGAAAGAAAAAGCCATGCCATTCTTAGAAATAGGCTGTCATTTGTTCATTTATCCTTTCATTTTCAAGTGCTCAGACAGTGCCAACCATTGTCATTGGCAAAGAAAACACAAAGGCAAGACACAATGGTTTGAGTGAGCGTTGTTAACACCCAACCACCTATCTCTAAGAGCAAAGGATTATACACCTGAGATGTGCGTGTGGGCATGTAACATTTGTGTGCTTCACTTGGTGAAAAAAAAAAATTCAAGATGTAAAGCAATCCTTAAAAGAGTTCATGTGAATATATAGTTCAAAGCCACATCGTTGGAAAGAGTGCAGCGGACGCACGCAGTGTCCTGCGAGTTCAGAGGTGGAGTTCGCAGAACTGTTGGTGACACAGAGGTCAGCGAAGGCTACAGAGAAGGTGCCACTTGTGTTGCCCGTGAGGGAGGAGAAGGAATTTGCCAGGTGGTTGGGAGGGAAACTCAATGGAAGTGAGTGAAGCCTGAGGGGCAGATCCGCAGTCTGCAAGTTGGAGCACGAATGCTATTTTCCCCCACTGCAATTGGACACATGGAGTGTGCTTTGTCATCAGTCACCTATTACAAGAAGGAAGTGGATACCGAATTCTCCAGGCTTGGCTGGAGAGATGGCTCAACAGTTAAAGGTGCTTGCTTGCAAAGCCTGATAAGCTAGCTGGCTTCCACTTCCCAGTACCCGCATAAAGTAATGCACATGATGCGTGTGTCTGCAGTTTGTTTGCAGTGGCAAGAGACCCTGGCATGCCTATTCTCTCTCTTCTCTCTACCTCAATTAAATACAAACAAAAGTAAAATAAATGTTTTATTAGCAGCATTCGCAGCGCTTGGTGTGGAATGATCAAAAATATCTCAAATGTATTGAGCTCCATCTGAGCTGCCAGAGTGCCTTGTCCCTGCTCAGGGTGCTTCTGTCTAATAACCTGCACTGGAGCAGGAAGTTCACTTCAGTGCCCGGAGCCCTGCACAGCATGGGAGAGACAGCTGTTGTAGAATTACACTAGTTCAGAAGGTTATTCAAATAGCTTTGAACTGGCAAGCTCCAAAAGTCCTGGGCGATAGCATCAGATACAATGCTTTCTTGAAACAAACGAGGGCTGGAGAGATGGCTTAGTGGTTAAGGCACTTGTCTGCAAAGCCAAGAGACCCAGGTTCGATTCCCCAGGACCCACGTAAAGCCAGATGCACATGGTGGCGCATGCTTCGGGAGGTTGTTTGCAGAGGCTGGAGGACCTGGCATGCCCATCCTCTCTCTCTCTCTGCCTCTTTCTTTCTCTCTCTCTCTCTCTCTCTCAAATAAATAATTAAAAACAACCTAAAGACAAGAAGGGAGTCAAGGTATTTTTTTCTTCTGGATGTTTGCACATCTCTTTAACCTACAGAAATAAAGCAGACAGACGCATTTCCGTTATCCCCAAAGTCTAGTTTATAAGTAAAAAGTAATAAGCTAGTTAATAAGTTAAAGAGTCAAGTACTTAGCATTCTGAACTCAAGGTATTTGGATTTTTAATTAATTAATTTTTCTTTTCAGTTTAAACAACACAGGGCTGTGCCATATCCTGGAAGCTACCTCTACGGTGGAGTGTACCATGCATGAAGTGTGCTATAGATGGTTGCTGGGGAAGCTCTTGAGGAAGGAGAAGGAAGAAAGAAAGCGGATAGAGAGGGGAGGAGGGGCTTTGTACTGGTTGCTAGGGAGGAGGGTTTGGTCCATGGTGCGGAGCTGGGAGTGGAGACACTTCAGAGCTAGCCTGAGCTCACACAGAAGAGTTGGGGCATCATGTACCCTAGAGAGCAGCCATCGGGTGTGGATGGTCACTGACCTGGGGCAAAGTGTATCTTTTTAGCTAATATCATCCCACAAAGACTTGCCAAGAGCTGCTGTGCCTCAGCAGACCTACTTGTCACCTGTCATAAGGCCTTCTGTCCTGAAGGGGGAGCTGGCTGGCCTCACAGCATCCACCTTGGTTAATCAGCACAGTCGTTATCTAACGTAGAAGTGCACGGGTGTGGATCTGGTTCTCACACGTGAGACTGCAACAGCTTGAGAGCTCCTGTAGTGTCCGAGCCTCCGAGCACAGCAAGTTCAGAGGTTTGTTCAGGATATTAGCCTGTATCATGACAATTTCCCAAATGTGATAACGTGTGAAAAAGTTCACAGTGGGCTATCTTGGGAAGTTTCAGTTCGGTGCTTACAGCTTTAAAAAATATTTTCCTTTATTTATTTGTAAGCGGGGAGAGAGAGAGAGAGAGAGAGATTGAAATTGAGATGGAAAGAATGGGCATGCCAGGGCCTCTAGCCACTGCAAACAAGCTCCAGATGCATGCTCCACTTTGTATACCTGGCTTTACTTGGGCATTGGAGAATTGAACCTGGGTCTTTAGGCAAATGCCTTCACCACTGAGCCATTTCTCCAGTCCACTTATAACTTTTTAAAATTTGCTATTATTATTGAAAAAATTGAGCTTCCTTTTATCACCTTACAACTTATGTTCAATCCTGGCTACCACTCATTTAGTGACATTCTTTTTATTTTCTTCTAAATACAATACCAGCCAAGTAATTCCTATATTCACTTCACTCTTAAAAATCAGTTAGAGTTTGCAGGAATAAATTCACTTCACAAGTCAAAATATTACAGCTATCATCTCTCAGAATTATGTTTTAAAATGCCATGATGATACCTAAACTCTGTATATTAGTTAAAAAGAAATAAATGAAAATCTTACCATGTTCCAGATACTGAATCATTTAATCTAGTTCAGGATTAACGAAACCTGGTTTACAGGTTGAAGACATGGGAGGGGCTTGCTTTCAAAGCCTAGTGACCAAAGTTTGATTCCCCACTATGTGCATGTAAAGCCAGATGTACAAAGTGGCACAGGCATCTGGAGTTCATTTGCAGTGACAGGAGGCTCTGGAATCCTTATTCGCCTCCTCTTGCTCTCTCTCTTTCTCTGCTTGCAAATAAACAAATAAAAATATTTATTTAAGAGCTGGAGAGATGGCTTAGTGGTTAAGGCGCCTGCCTGCTAAGCCTAAGAACGCTGGCTCCAATGTCCAGCGGTTCCAATCTCCAGGTCCCACGTTTAGCCAGATGCAAAATGAGGCAAGGGCGCAATGGCGCACTTGCCCACAAGGGGGCGCACACATCTGGATTTCGTTCACAGCAGCTGAGAGACTGCTGGTGTGCCCATCTCTGTCTTCCTCTCCCTCTCTGTCTATCTTTCTCTGTCTATCTCTCTCTGTCTCTCTCTCTCCAAAAATAAATTTAAAAAATAATAATAATAAAAAATATTTATTTAAGCCAGGCATGGTGAGTCATGCCTTTAATCCCATCATTCAGTAGGTAGATACTTCAAAAACAAGATTTAAAAATCTGTTTTAGAAGATGAGATTAAGCCCATGGAAAGCTATGTACCTCCCATAAATTAATAACAAGTGAACAATAATGATGGGGGTTCAGTTCCAGAAACCAAACACCCCCCATCCACTATACTCATGTAAGACAAGAAAGATACAGAAATTCCCTACTAGTTATTCTTCTGGAACATCCTGGCATATTTTACATTGTCAGAGATAGATGAGAAAATTAGTGGAGAGAGAGAAAAAAAGAGTTCACATGACTTAACATGTTTTTCATGTTCATGTGTTTTGTTTGTACCCAAGGGTGGATCTTTTCTGTCCTCAGAGCCATAGAGTCCTCGGCACAGACTCATTTGTTCATTGACTCGTTCTGTCAGCGATTCATCCACTAAGTATGTGCTGAATATCCTGTCTGTGTCAAGCTATTCCTTTGCTGTAGGCATTATGTCCAACAGAGGGTGAATGCACAGCTGTGATTGACTTACATTCCAGTAGCAGAAGAAAAGATGATAGACAATATGCATAAAAGTTAATTTCATAGATGGTGCCGGGTGTGGTGGTGCACGCCTTTAATCACAGCACTCGGGAGGCAGAGGTAGGAGGATCACTGTGAGTTTGGGCCACCCTGAGACTACATAGTGAATTCCAGGTCAGCCTGGGCTAGAGTGAAATCCTCCCTTGAAAAACAAAACAAAACAAAACAAAACAAAAGTTAATTTCATAGATGATCTGAAGAGCTAATGAAATCAAGGTAAGGAGGCTAGAGAGTAGATATTGCGGTCATGTAAAAGATGAAAGGCGGGCTCGAGAGGTGGCTTAGCGGTTAAGGGGCTTGTCTGCGAAGCCTAAGGACACATGTTTGACTCTCCAGATCCCGCGTTTGCCAGGCGCACAGAGGTGAGGCAGGCGCAAAGGCGCAAGGTCGCACATGCCCACTAGGTGGCGCAAGTGTCTGGAGTTTTATCACAGTGGTTGAGGTCCCTGGCATGCCAATTCTCTCTCTCTCTCTCTCAAAATAATAATAATAATAATAATGATGAATATGAAAGGCCGCATGGGTTAGTCTCTAATCAGAGACAGAGAGGAAGCGAGGGAGTTGGCTTTGCAGGTACACATAGAGGGGAGAGCATACCAGGCAGTCAGAGGTGCAGTACAAGGCCTGGCCGTATAGGAGCACGACTCTGTGTAGATGGGGAACAGGGATACTGGAGTCGTGTGACCAGACAGATTCCAGGCTTTCTTTACAAATGAATAAAAGAAGGCAGAAGCTCTGCTGATCACCTTTTCATCACAATCACTCAGTTTTCGGCAAAAGCTTGAGCAAATACAAAACCCAATTTCATATTCAAAATTAGAGACAGGCAGGGTGTGGTGGCTCATACATTTAATCCCCTGGGAGATTGAGGTAGGAGGATCATTGTGAGTTGGAGGACAACCTGAGACTTTACGTCAAAAAATAAAAATAAAAATAAAATAAATACCAAAAAAATGGCTCCTAAGAACAGTAAGCACTGTTGTTTACATGGAAATTTTTATTTTTCATAGAAGGGAGCATCTTACCCTATCTTTTAGAACTGAACGCAGACCTGATTTCAAGCAGGGTACCAATGCAAGCCTGCAAGACTGTGGAATTAACTGACCCAATAGTGGAAAGAGAAGAAGGGTTTACAGAGTTATATAATCCGGGGATTATGTCTTCTGTGAGTACGCAGTGACAGAACAAAGAAGTCAGCCATGCCTCGCGGGATGGAGCTGGGCTGTCAGACACATTCTCGGAACTTCAGTCGGCTCTACTGTCTTCTCTTCATTCAGAGGGATCACAGCTGATAGCTTCTCAGCAGAACGTATCAGCAAGCATGGATAGCATGAGGAAAGAAAGCAAGGGGCTGGAGAGAAGGCTCAACACGTAAGGTGCTTGCCTACAAAGCTTAACTAACCAGGGTTCAATTCTCTGGTACCCATGTAAAGCCAGATGCACAAAGTGGCGCATACATCTGGAGGTGGTTTGGAGTGGCTGGAGGCTCTGGTGCACCCCACCTGTTCTCTCTCTCTGTCTCTCTGCTTGCAAATAATAAATAAAAAAGAAAGCAAGCAAGACAGCGAGGCAAAATAAGTGAGGATCATATCCTGTTTACTATGGATGTCAAATATCGCTTTGATGTTTGGGTTATGATTAAGTTCAATGCAATTGGACAGGCATTTCCTTATGAGAGAAATGAGGCAAAGATACTAAATCTAAAACTGACGCAACCAAAAATTCTCTCTGATGTTTCTAAGTACATTAAATTCACGCTGTTATCTTGGAAGCTTTAATTCAGCATGGCATATCAAGTCTTTGTGTTTATGCAGAATAACTTGAGAGAAGCTCTATAAAGAAATGAGTATGGGATGTTTAAAACACACAAAGACTTCTATATTTACAATGAATTTTCAACTACATAATAAAAACAAAGGAGATAGGTTATTTGATTCAAATGCAGAAATTTATGATAATTTCAAAATTCCATTAATATATTACTCAATGCTAATTCTCAGCACTGCAGTATATTACTCATATTCTTTAATATACATGTAGATATCATTCTTTCTTGAGTTGTATGTGTTTGTATATGTATGAAAACTAATAATTATTTAAATAATTTATAGCTGGCTTTGAATAAAATTGAATTTATGGTGACATTTTAAATTTTGTAAAAAGTTTAAAAAACCCTTTTCTTATCCCAACCTGATCTCTGATTCTTAAGACATTTTCTCCAAATTGTTGCCTATATATTCTCAAGTGACAGAGACAATATGGCTATGTCATTCCACAGACAATACTTTCATGGCACACGTAGTTATGCTATGACACAGAGCTTATTAGAACTCAAAGAAATTTATGGACTTTATAACATCTAGTCAAGTCCAATGAAGCCTCTCTCTCCTTTTTGAAAGACTTTCTCTATATCTTCTTAAATAATCATATTGTGTCTGTTTCTCTACCCTGTTAGCATTCCAACTGTCAACTTGAAAATAGTCACCATTAAAACTAACCTCTTGGGCTGCAGAGATGGCTCAGTGGTTAAAGGCACTTGCCTGCAAAGCCTGATGGCGTAGGTTCAGTTCCCTAGTACCCACACAAAGCCAGATGCATGAAGTGGGGCATGTGTCTGGAGTTCATTTGCAGTGGGATGAAGTCCTGGCCTGCCCATGCTCACTCTCTCTGTTTGCCTCTTTCTCTCTCTCTGCCTGTCTCTCAAATAAATACATAAATATTTTAAAGGAAACTACCTTTTTAAAAAAACATTTTTAAATTAATTTTTCAGGTTAGCATACAAAATCATAGATTTCATTATGGCATCTTCATGCATATATATAATTAATCTTTGTTCCTATTAATTCCCCTCCCCCTCCCTTGGATCCTCTTTATCTTCCAACTGGTGTTTTTGTTTTTTTTTTTTTGTTGTTGTTGTTCCTTCTGCTTTCCAATGACATGTATTCTATTATAGTCTCTATTAACCACATCTCTTAAAAATCTCTTTTCTCACTCATGATCCCCTCTTATAGTTTCAGGACCTAGGTGTGCATGCACATGAGCGTGCACACACACACACACACACACACACACACACACAATTTTTTTTTTTGGAGAGAGACAGAGAGAGAGAGGGAGAGGGAGACAGATAGAGATAGGTGCGCCAGCAGCCTCTCAGCTGCTGTGAACGACCTCCATATGTGTGCGCCCCCTTGTGGGCATGTGCAGCATTGCACCCTTGAGTCACTTTGCATCTGGCTAAGCGTGGGACCTGGAGATTAGAACCAGCATTCTTAGGCTTAGCAGGCAGGTACCTAAACCGCTAAGCCGTCTCTCCAGCCCTACACACATAATTTTAAATCTAGATTCCACCTATGAAGAAAACACACAGCCTTTGTTTTCTGGAGCTGGTTTATTTAACTTTACCTGGTGACTTCTAGATTCATACATTTTCCTTCAATCTCTCTCCCACAGTCCATTGTGTTCCACGCTCTTTCTCCTTCTCCCCCTTGCCATGGCCCTAACAAGCTCTCTTGTCTCTGCATCTGTTAGTGAGGTCCAGCTCTTCTCTGTGGTCATTTTATCAGGCTTTAAAAACATCTATCAAAGCTCAGGGAACATTGCGGGAAAGGGGGCGGAACGATTGTAAGATCACAGAGTGGGAAGAAGTATCCAGAGGTATTGCCCCCCTCCCATACCCTACAATAACTGCTGCTGTCACAACTTATAACCCACAGCCCCATAGTGAATACCAGTAATCCCACAGAAAGGGCTCTCAGTGGAATGGGGGCACGGGACCAACACGTGCTTTGTCCATGCAACAAAATTTCTAACAAGTAAATTGAAAACAAAACAAAACAACAAATTTCTATTCCAACTCTATCATTACTAACATTCAAGTATTGCAAGTGATAGAATCATTTTCCTTCATGCTAAGTCTTAAATACATAGAACCCTGGCAATATCATATCATCGCACCATAGGGGCACACCTGTTTATTCCAGTTTAGTACCTCGATTAAAAAGAACTGTTGTCACTTCTAGAACACAATGTGCCATGACATTTTGTGGCCAGGGATGCTCCCATGGCTGTTGTAGCCTGATACTTTCTCACTAAGATGTTCAGACTACGTGTCATCGCTAAAGTTCACTGCAAGGGCAGTTAGACTAAACGAAAGTCAGGTTCTTTGACATCACCCCCAGGAGCTAGCCGTCTGTGACATACTTCCTGAGCAGACTCTACTGGCACATGTTCTCAACTAGCAGCATGCTTGTTTTGGAAGTCTATGTTCCCCTTTCTGGCTGTGCTCTGGATTGTGCCACAAAAATTCTTTGCAAATGTTTGTGATTCTACATGGAGGCCTTTAGTGGCTAAATGATTAAAAATGTAGACACTGTTGAATTACCAATGTCCTTCAGATTACCTGCCAACGTCGTGTGTAATTATTCTGGAAACCACTAAAACTCCTGTTTTATTTTATCTTCTTCATTATTTCTTCATTTCCTACCTCTTTTCTTTGTGATAGATCTCATAATATATACCATATGCGTTAGACAGTTTATGGACTCTCATGGGACTTCCAGCCTCTATAAATGCTAGTTAAAAACTAGCCAGCTTGGAAAGAAATTATATGGAAGCAGAGGTCAAGTGCCCTTCGGTCCCAGACTGTATGCAGAAGAATTCTGACTCTGTAGATAAATTTCACCAAAACTAATAGAAAATATGAAACACACACTGAACTACTTTAATTGGGGGGGGGGTGAGTTTCCAAAAGATAAAGCCAAAACCGTGCTTGGATTGAATTCCCGGCAAATGAAAACTGCCAAGGAATTCCCCTGGTATGGCCACTGCTCAGTCGAGGGGGAGAGCTCACACTTTAGAAGCGCTCCTGTGGTGGGAGTGCTATTCTCTCCCAAACCACCTGGCACGAGGACTCTCTCTACCTCAGCTTAAGCCAGTTTTCCTCTTCCCTCTTTTCTTCTCTACCCTCACAGGAACCCCGTTCCAGAGAAAATGTCTCCAAATCAAAACCGTTTCATTAGGACCCCTCAAAGCTGCATATGTCCACAGTATACAGAAGCAGCATACTTTACAAATAGACAACTGTGAGCTAGAGAAATTGCTTGAATGAGTGTGGCCCTTTGGGCTTCACCCCTTCCAGTTGTTAACATCTTTCTACTTAACCCTCTCTGCTCTCTCCCCAAGCGGCCCACTTTGAAAGCTGCTCTGATGGAAAACTGTGTGGTGTCCCCCACCTTTGCGATGTGATTCACCTCTGCGCATAAAGATGTGGTAAGTCTCACCTACCCCAGGGGCATTCGCACCTGCTTCAGTGCAACTTTACAGCTCACGCAAAGATGTCAAGGGCTCAAGAGGGATGGCCTAGTGGGGGAGAATGCTTGCCACACAAGTATGAGGGGCTGATTCTGAGTTTGGTTCTCCATCAACCACCTATAAAGTTGGGCATGGCCATGCCTGCCTGTAATACCAGTCCTCCGATAAGCGGAGGCTACAGACTCAATGGGGCTTCATTGGTCAGCCAGTTCTGTATGAAAATGGCAGCCCCAGGGGGAGTGAGAGAGTCCATCTCCAGGAAACATGCGGATGAGCAGTAGAAGAGAACACCTGACATTCTCCTCCTTTGGCTTCTTCATGTGCGTGCATGGAGTGTGTTCATCTGCAGGTATGTGTGCATGCATGCATCACATACACCATACCACACATACTGCACACACACACACATACACAAATACTTCAAGCCCATCAAAGTTCACATATCTTTTCCATCTCCTACCACAGATAAGAATAAATTGATTGTATACCCGAGTTGATTACAGTGTAAACACTTAGTTCACTGTACCCAGTCATAGTGCTAATTTATGTCAGTCTGACATGAGTGTGCTGGAAAGGGCTTAAAACAATTTCTTTGAGCTAACCTATTACAGGAGAATTTCAGTCGAGGAGCCCTGATAGAAAGGGGAAGATAAAACTTTCTGGAATCCAGCAGACATTGGCACACTGTAATTTCCTGGAGAGTTATCAGTGCAGCTTTACAGGTGTCCAGGGACAGTTTTCAAAGACTAAGGAATGACCAAAGGATTCAGACACACCATCTGATTGATAGCTTAGAGGACTTCTGTGAAGAATTTGATAGAAAGAATTCTTCAGGTTGAGCTTTGGTCCAGCAGATCACACTGAGGTCCCTCCGTGCGTCTTAGTGTGCAAACATCTGACTCAGCTTTACTTTCTTCCCTTTCTGAGAACTGCCTTTGTCTCAGTTTCTACCCTTCTGTTCTTTATTTTATTTTATTTTATTTTATTTTATTTTATTTTATTTTATTTTATTTTATTTATATATTTGGGAGAGCTAGAGAGAAAGAGGGAGAGAGAAAGAGGGAGAGAGAGAGAGGGAGAAAGAGAGAGAGAGAGAATGGGTGTGCCAGGACCTCCAGCCACTGCAAACAAACTCCAGATCCATGCGCCACCTTGTGCATCTGGCTTACATGGGTCCTGGGGAATTGAACCGAGGTCCTTTGGCTTTGCAGGCAAGTGCCTTAACTGCTAAGCCATCTCTCCAGCCTCTTCTTTTCTTTATATAAACCACGACCCCCATGCTTTTTCCCAAAGGGAAATGCTGAATAGTCACCGTTTAACCCTTGTTACCCAGTAACTGCTAGAGAAAACGTTCAGGATCAATTTACTGTTCATCATATATATTAGGGTGTGTGTGTGTGTGTGTGTGTGTGTGTGTGTGTGTGTGGTGTATATACCCTCATGCTTTTGACATCCATATGTCAAACCCTAATGGTCATTGGTGAAATGCCTGGGAGGAAACTGTGGAATCTTTGACATATAATTAGGGTTAGAGAAAATTATGGGGGTACAAATTCCAAGATGAGAATAATGTCTTTTTAAAAATTTTATTTTTGTTTATTTTTATTTATTTATTTGAGAGCAACAGACAGAGAAAGAGGCAGAGAGAGAGAGAGGGAGAGAATGGGTGCACCAGGGCCTTCAGCCACTGCAAACGAACTCCAGATGCATGTGTCACCTTCTGCATCTGGCTTACATGGGTCCTGGAGAATTGAACCGGGGTCCTTTGGCTTTGTAGGCAAGTGTCTTAACTGCTAAGCCATCTCTCCAGCCCAGAGATTAATGTCCTTAGAAAAAGAATATCTAAAATACTCTCCCTGTCTCTCTCCTTCCCCAACTGTCTCCATTGTTCAGCGGACACTCGGACATCAATCCCGTGTAGATAGAAGGAATCCACCTTCAGGGGATGGGATCTCTCTCTCTCTCTCTCTGTCTCTGTGTCTCTTTCTCTCTTGCTCTCTTAAGTAAAGAAAGAAAGAAGAAAGAAAGAAAGAAAGAAAGAAAGAAAGAAAGAAAGAAAGAACAGAAGGGACAACGAACCTGAAGGGAGGATCCGCCAATCATACCTCACCAGGGCCCCAGCTGAAACCATAGAGTAATGCAGGGGAAAGGCAAGAGTATAGCGTTCTTGGGAATCAAGACACCAGAAAAAGGCTGAAGGAGATAAACACAGAGAACATCCAACTCCTACTAAGCCAGATATCCAGAGACACAGAGGTTCCCAAAACCTCATCACTGAAGGAGAACTAAAATGACCCCAACATGGCTCAGGGAAATTCGCAGAAGAGGGGGCGGAAAGAATGTTAGAGCCACAAGTTGGGGCATTATGCACAGAGACTGGGGCCTGCCCCTAGAACTCTTGACTACCCTCACAATGCATGACCCACATTCCCCATTGATGAGGGTCCCTTTGGAAGAGGGAGGACAGGGAGGAGGATAATGGAGTCACCACTGTGAATGTAAAATCAGAATAATATAAATAAAAAATAAATTATAAAAAAAAAGAAGATCAGAAGGGTAGAAACTGAGATAAAGGCAGTTCTCAGAAAGGGAAGAAAGTAAAGCTGAGTCAGATGTTTGCACACTAAGACGCACGGAGGGCCTCAGGGTGATCTGCTGGACCAAAGCTCAACCTGCAGAGTTCTTTCTATCAAGATCAAGATCTCTCACACTTACTACGCTTTTGTTTCAACCACACACTTGCTCAATGTCTGCTGTTTAAGCCACACACTTACTACAGGGATCTGTGACATGGAACATAGTATTGCTGGCAGCACCTTTCAGAACCAGAGATATTTTCTATCAGAAAAGAGGAGAGAAAAGAAACATTTTCTAGATGACATCTCAACACATCTTGGCCAAGGTTATGGGGGCACTTTGTACATGATCGTGCACATTTTGTGTGCTGTGACAATGTTTACTGGACTATGGCTTTAATGATTCACCAGATTGTAAAGTAATTATTGGGCTGAAGAAATTCTGGCATAGCAGTTAAGGCATTTACCTGCAAAGCCAAAGGACCCAAGTTCATTTCCCCAGAATCCATGTAAGCCAGATGCACAAGGTGGTGCATGTGTCTGGAGTTCATTTGCAATAGCCGGAGGCCCTAGTGTGCCCATATTCATAATCTGTCTTTCTCTGTCTCTTTCTCTCCCTCCCTCCTTCTCTCTCTCTCTTGTTCTCTCTCTCTCAAATAAATAAAAACATAAAATATTTAAAAATAAGGTAATTATTAAGTAATTGCAAAATGGCTGGATATAGCACAGTGAGTATAGTAAGTGGTTCACATACATTATTTCATTTAAATGCCTTGATAATCTTCGGAGGTAAATACTATCAATATTTGGATTTTTTCTTTTTTTCCTTTTATTATTATTAACAACATATTTCATATGGACACATCATATGTTGGTTCCCTCTTTTCCCTCAGCCCTGCCTCCATTCCGTTGGGGACGCCCCTCAGTGGGGTTGCAGGTATTCCCGTGGGGTTGTGGTTTATGTGTTGTGGGAGCAGCAGTCAGTTATTTTTTTCTCAACCTGTGGTTCTCACATTCTTTCCGCCCCCTCTTCCACAAAATTCCTAGAGCCAGGGCAGGTGAGTTTTAAGTCTGCTTCAGTGATGAGCTCTTAGGAGCCTCTGGATCTCTGCTTTGGTAGGTGCTGAGTGTCCTCAGGGTCTGTCTCTCACACCCTGGCACTGATTGTCAGGATCAACATGGAAGCAGCCCTCTTGCTCATCTCCCCACTTCCTCTGTGGATTCAGCTGTGGCTTGGCTGAAGTGCAAGGGTTTTATAGGTGATGAAATACAGGGGATAGTTTTTATTGATTGTCAATTTGATGGGATCTAGAATCACCAGTGAGGGATTATCTTGATTAGGTTAATTAAGGTGGAAAGATCCACCTTAAGTGTGGGTGACAGCATTCAATGGGCTTGGGTCCTGGGCTGTACAAACGGAGATTGCTAACTGATGCTCTGACGCTCCTGTATAGTTAGCTACAGTTCACTCTGGTTCATTAGGGGGTGAGGAACGAAGAAATCTTCAGGTAGGAAACAATTTACCCTCAACAATTATTCTATTATCTTCAATAGAAGATCCCACTGGTTAGTCTGAATGATGAAAATGTTTTTTAGAGTCTGTCATTTTAAAATGCTACACCTTTGCTTTATGTCAATGAGGATTTTTTAAAATCACATTGTTGTCAGCATTTGGGCAGATCACGTTGACTTGAGCCCTGAAGTGGAGAGGAGACGCGGTAATCTCTCAGAGGTGATTAGAGGAAAAGGGGACAATCTCCCTTGAAAGTCCATAGCTCACCCCCAGGCCTGTGGACTGCTTCTTGATCTGCCTGCCTATAGCTCTCACATTAAGAAAAGAAGTTCTACCTGTTCAGCCATTTGGCAGAAAGCCCAATGAAACTGCTTTTGTTTGTATGAAAGCAACTGATCTATGAGGAATGCTTGACTACAGAGGAGGCAAGTAGGATCTTTCCAAGGTCCAGGTAACTTCAGGAACCTGTAAGGACAGCATTTTTGGAATAAGTGTGCAGATCGCCAGGGGGAAGTTGGATTTCTGGGTGGGAGAGACTGCCGTTTAATTTACATAGGTGCTCACAGGGCCCATAAGCATTTAATATTCTTTTTTGTTTATTATTTATTTATTTATTTATTTGAGAGTGACAAACAGAGAAAGAGACAGATAGAGAGAGAGAATGGATGTGCCAGGGCCTCCAGCCACTGCAAACAAACTCCAGACACATGTGCCACCTTGTGCATCTGGCTTACGTGGGTCCTGGGGAATCGGGCCTCAAACCTGGGTCCTTAGGCTTCACAGGCAAGCGCTTAACTGCTAAGCCATCTCTCCAGGCCTCATTTAATATTTTTCAAGTTCAGGTTAGGATAATACAAATTATGTTGACCTAAACATTATTTCCCAATCATATATACCATTATATTGCCTCATTCTACAAAATTAAAATAACAAGAAAAATATTAACAGAATCTATGGATTGAGCACCTACCCATGATTGGTCACTAATTTACTCCTTTAATAGTTTATCTAATTTATTCCTTTTGGAGCCCCACATATTTTATACCCATTTTACATATATAAGAATAGAGAGAAGTTAAAAATAGGTTCCGGATATTACATAGCTCTAAGGCACAGGATTAAGATTTGAACTCGTAACTGCTTAAAACAGACAAGAAACTCTTGAGAGTAATGGATTCCCAGAGAGATTTCAACCGCTGTGGGTATAACAAGTTTTGGAATAAACCAATTAACTTCTTGTCATTAGATCAACTTTATGGTATACTTTAGGTCCTGCGAGTAAACCATGGATTATTTTTGTCTGAGCATGCCTTCTCGTCTCTACCCTTGTTGCAATCCCAGGAGGTCATGTACCATCTGTATTCAAATTAGACCTGGTTACACTGACCTTGTTTGCAAGATAGAATTTACGATAACTGTCATTCAAAATGCCTGTTAGAGTACAAGCATGCCGATGAAGCAACTTTACAACTCTGTCTGTTTTCCATGTTCTTAGTCAAGGTTCCACATTTGCCATTTCAGAAATGGTCTCATAATTGTGTAGGGCATCTTGAAGAAATAACTCCATGTCAAATTTTCTCATCGCTTTAAGAACTCTTTAAGAATCTGTCTAAAATTTTACTGTCTCCAAAAGCTTTTAATATGTAGTTTCATTTCCATATAATTTGACACAACTTCAAACTCATGTAATGATATATACATTGAAATAAAACCGCTGGTAGTTATGAAAATTACATCGCCGGATTAGCCTAGTCCAAAGCCCTCCACCATGATAGAATTTCATTCTAAATCAGTTAGCTCCATTTGATTGATGAGTCCCTAATCCAGTCTTTGGCAACGTTCCCTGGGATGGGAACTCAATACCGAACCTCCACCCGTAAGCCAGACAAATGAGTCTTCCGGTTGGAATAGAACGCACAGCTAAAGCCACGCTCCTTGAATATTTGCTTCTTTTTGATTTTGCGTCAGGATTTTGTGGCTGCTACTAGAAACTACTACCATAGATTCCAGAATGTGCCCTTCCAGCTTTCTGTGGCTCAAAAGGAAAATTTACCTAATGCTTAAAAAAACAGTCCACCATGAATCATAGGAAGGGACAGACAACGATATACAGACATACACATGTACATAGATATATTGCTTTAGTTGTTGACTCTTGGAATCTGCCTTCATAACCACTGAATTAAAGAAATTGAGGGACATGCAAAGTGCAGAATGTGGAAAAGAGGCAGGCTAGAGTCTGGTTTCACAGAATTTCATTGTTTTCTTTGGAGTCAGTCTCTGAGACATGGCAGTCATTGGTGGAAAGTCTTGGCTAGCCTTGACAGCAAACAAGTTTCCCAGTGGACAGCCATAGAGCCTTGTAGGATCGGTACAGAAAGAGGAGATTGCCCAGTGCTGCTATGGTAGCCATTTTCAGCCTTGGAGCATTTTTCTTTGCAGTCCAGGTGTTGTACTAGATCCATCACCATCCATCACCTGGTGGAGCTATTTGTAGACGTCAGAGAGCTTTCTAGTATGATACAGTCCTCAGCCCACGAGGACATCTCCCTCCATCCAACTTCCAAGGCTACTGGTCAACCGAGAATACAAAGGAAGTGCCTTCCTTCCATCTCTGCCCCGTGAACATTCTGGCACACACTGTCTCTGCTACTTTTGGGATAACAAGAGTTAAAACGATGCTGGATTGAATCCAAGTCAACATTCTTGCTCACGCTGTGTCACGGCAGACTTGGAAATCTGACTGTCCTTGCTTGGAATTTCTAGTTGTTGTACGAGATTTCAAATGTTTGGAGAAGCCCACCTAATTCAATTTCCAAGAAAAAGAACACAATTTTCTACATATTAAGAAAATGAGGGAACTAAATATGCATTCTTTAGGTTAGAAAGAAAAATGTCTGTTCCCTGACTCTGAAACTCTGATAGCTAAGGATTAAACACTTTCTTCTAAGTTTCCAACCTTATAAAGTTTAGAATATGGACATGTGCTCGGGCAAATATTTTAAAGCTTTCATTTTATATAAATAATAACATATAAATAAACATAATAAGAGGTAAAAGCCATGAAAGTGCGAGCTATAAATAAACACAATTTAAGTTTAGGCAGAATTTTTTCGTGCTAATAAAGAATTACTTGTAAAATATACACATAGTTCTTAAAAGGTGGAAACTAGTTTGGAAAACATTATTTTTCACAATCACAAAATATCTGTTATTGTGAGGCGTTGAGGTTGCCAAGATGCTGAAAGTGAGAGTTCCCTAAATGTCTTGGCTGTTGTCCAGTTATAACTACCATCCAATTAGGAACATAATATTTACTATGGCAGGCTTCCCCAACCATCTGATTAAGGTATATGTCTCATTTTCTAAGCTTTTAACATTAGTATGGATGTATTATTTAGGACCCTCTTAATTAGGAGAGACAGCAAGCCAATGCAAATATTTTTTTAGCCAGGAAAAGGATGCATTCATATGTGTTGAAGAAGCAGAAGGTCTGTTGCTCAAAATGCCGTCTTGTGTTTGAAGTCCTCGATAGAATGCAGTGTGTGATAAGTTTGTTACTGATAAATATTTCTGTAATAGAACGGGGCTTGGAAGTAACCAGAAATGGATTCAAATCTCTGGACAATGAATGCACCCTTTCAGACTTCTGATTTCTCATGTGTAAAATCAGTGTAGCAGGAAAATTCCATGAGAGACTAAGGGAAGCTCTAACATGTTCTCCTTGGGCAGGGCCCAGAGACCTTTGAGAAGTGCTGGGTCTCAGCGAAGAGCCTGTGTGGCAACCAGTCGTGCAACATTCCAGGTCAGGCAGCGATGCCCAGCACTCGAGGCTCTAAGACAGCGGGATGCCGTTTTTTAAGTAGCTAGAGGAAAAAAAAAAATCATACAAATGACAGCTATGGCTGTGAGCAAACCGACCTATTAAAACGAAGAATAAGAATAATTCCACTCAAACACAGCACAATCAGCTTGGCCTGTTGGCCTTGTATTAATAAGTATGTATTCTGTAGTGAAATAATTCTTATATCACAAAGATATTATATATATATATATATATATACATACATACATACATACATACATACAGTTGAGATTTTTATATTTATTCATTTATATTTATTTATTTATTAGAGAGAGAAAGAGGTAGGCAGGGAGAGAGAGAGAGGGAGAAAGAATGGGCGTACCAGGGCCTCAAGCCACTGCAAATGAACTCCGGATGCATGCACCCCCTTGTGCATCTGGCTAACATGGGTCCTGAGGAACTGAACCTGGGTCCTTTGGCTTTTCAAGCATGCACCTTAACCACTAAGCCATCTCTAGAGCCCAAGGTTTTTTAATATTTAAATTGAGGTTTTAAGTTTTGACATGTACTGTCAATCCTTCCCTAGTTTTTGGAGTTAACATAAGGGGAGACTGACCTTAAAAAATTTATAAAGAGATAGAAACATAATTATACAATAGACATAAGTCACAAATCCAATCTCCATCAGGGGAAACAGAGGTTATTTAAGAAAGCGTGAGAGAGAGGAAATGCAAAGGTCTGTAGGTGGATGGATTAGACTAACTCGAGGCTGCTGAAGAAGAAAATTGCATGCAACCACAGCACATTTTCTCCATACTGAGAAGCCGCCAGTAGCCTTTCCTTCAGTGTATATGAAGGCAATAGAGTCAATTTTGAAGAAAAAAAAGGTTATGTTGCTTCAGGGCAGCACAACTCTTGAGATAAAGTCAACATGCTCCCCCACTCCAATTTATAGCTATGTTGTTCCCAAGTAGCTCAATAGGTTAGGAACATTGTAAGAACTATTCTTCTTATTAAAATTTTTAACCTAAAATGGTCATGTTACAAACTCAAGTTGGGCCCCATGCCAAGACTAATGCAAAGTACTCATGTAAGAAGAATAATAACCCACGACAAAAGGAGTCAATGGTTTGATGTCCAGGTCCCTTTAAATCTAAACAGTTATGGGATCCAGGGCTTATTTTTGTTTTGACATGTATTGGCTTGGTCCAACCGAGCATAATAATTTCAGCAGTGTGCCCATGCAAAGATCAAGAAAAAAAAATGATGGGTCTTTTCCCAGAAATGTCCCTAATCTTATTGTTGCAGCTATCTGATGCTCTCTGAAAACCCATCACCAACTCAAGTAGCTTTAAACCACAGTAACTAAATTATTTATTTGAAAGGGAGAGAGAAAGAGAGAGAGAAAGAGTGAGTGAATATGGCTGTACCAGGGTCTCCTGCCACTGTAAATGAACTCCAGATGTATGCATTGATTTTGTGTATCTGGCTTTACATAGATGCTGGGGAATCAAACTGAGGCTGTTAGATTTTGTAAGTAAGTGCCTTTAATCACTGAGCCATCTCTTCAGCCTGTATGTATGTATGTATGTATGTATGTATGTATGTATGTATGTATGTGAATACATATATATATTTGCAAGGAGAAAGGGAGGGAGGGAGAGAGGGAGAAAAAGAGAGAGAGAGGGAGAATGCCAGGGCCTCTAGCCACTGGAAACAAATTTCATATGCATGTGCCACTTTGTGCATCTGGCTCCATGTGGGTACTAGGGAATAGAACTTGGGGCATTAGGCTTTGTAGGCAAGCTGCTTACCTGCTGAGCGGCCTCTCCAGCACCTGCAGTAGAAAATTTAAGAGGTAGGGGCTGACTGGGACTGCTACATAGTCATTAGCACTATGCTCTCGATGTGAATTTAGGCCTCCAGCAGATTCTTCGCTTTTCTTTCCTTGTCATGAGGTGAGCTTTACTCCAGCCTACCTGTGGTTCTACCATATGGGTCTCACTCAACCATGGACTGACACCTCTGAACCTGTGAGCCAACATAAACACTTTCTCTCTCTCTGCTAACTTCGGTATACCTCGGGAACTTTTCTAGTAATGGAAAAACCACTGAACACAGTATTTTTGCCTCTCCTGTGATATGTTTAATGGCTTCTTTCTTCTCCTCAAACTTATCGTTGGTATGATTCCTGCAAAGGACAAAGAGATTTTATAAAGAATTGTCTCTGGGCTGGAGAGATGGCTTAGTGATTTTTTTTTTTTTTTTTGCCTGCAGAGCCAAAGGATCTCGGTTCGACTCTCCAGGACCCATGTAAGCCAGACGCACAAGGGGGCACACACATCTGCAGTTCGTTTGCAATGGCTGGAGGCCCTGGCGTGCCTATTCCCTCTCTCTCTTTCTCTGCCTCTTTCTCTCTCTCAAATAAATAAATAAAATATACTTTAAAAAAGAATTGTCCTTTTATTTGTATGCTAAAACTAGCATTGCTTGGAGGCCTTTCAGAAGGCTGGAAACAGGATTTTCTTCTTCTTCTTCTTTTTTTTTTTTTTTGGATATCAGTAAATCAATATTATTTCCATGATGAAGGACAGGCCTGCAATATTGTTTGAAAGCAGACTGGGCAAGCCGGTCCAAGGAAGCTCCACTATTTGGGCCAGTATCCAACTCAAATCCTGCATTTGTCACTGGAAGGTTCATTGCTGCCAAGTCCACAATGAAGTCCAACAAATGGGCACATTACTGCTGACTCTGCCTGCTGGTACAAGGAAGCTCTGTTCCTTCCTCCCCACATGCACACTCAGCACATCCCTGGATAATGACAGGTCTCGTCTTTATTAAGTAAATCACATTGGCATTACTACAGCACTCCCATAAGCTCCTTGACCTGGCCAAATTTGCAAAACCAAAGCTTTGTGAGTACTTGGCAATGAAGTTGAAACCGGTTGTTTAGGATGGACGCCTGAGTGGCTGTACGTATAGATACACCCTGATTTTTGAACAGTTGCACAAGAATTGATGTGGGCTTGGACTCAAGAGCAGCAGTAGATGTTTTTAAAATTAGACGAGTGGTTTATTTTATGGGTGTGCATAAGATTGTGAGTGAAATGAATAAATGGGATCCTCTAGGGGACTTAGTGGCAATGTTTTATATTCTGAGTTGATCGATGTTGATATAATCATGGTTATTCTTCAAATGATGCAAGAATCACATTGACTTTCATTTTTAAACCAGTAAAAAAAAAAATTCTGGGGGCTGGAGAGACAGCTTAGAGCTTTAGGCATTTCCCTGCAAAACAGAAGGACCCTGGTTAGATTCCTCACACCCACGTAAAGCCAGATGCACAAGGGGGCACATGTGTCTGGAGGCCTTGGCATGCCCATTCTCTTTCTCTCCCTCTCTCTCTATCTCTGCCCCTCTCTCAAGTAAATAAATAAATAAAAATTTTTTAAAATTTCTGTATTGGGAAAAATACTTGCTCAAAATTGGGGCATGGAAGATACAGTGCAATCTCTAACTGGACTTTCTGAAAGGCTGTTGGGAACAGAACGTGTGGATGATGTGGAAGAACTTCTTCCTCTACCTCACATGAGGCACAGGGGACCTTATAGACCTTATGCAGATTCTGTGGGGTACATTTGGGCATTTATAATTTTAAAAAAGCTCTTTCAGAAATTCTGACGGGGTTTCTGGGTTGTGTACCAGCACTATAATAACATACAAATAATAACAATTTTTTAGAGCTAGAAATATGGTCATCCATGCTTCTTTTGTTCTGGGAAGTCAGAAAAAGGATGCCAGGACATTGTCAGTCCATTTGCTCAGCCTAGATATAAACTTCAAGTTTGTGAAATATTTGCAGTCAGTCATTAACAAATCTAATAACAGGTTTTGAATCCTTGGTGGCCTTTGTCTGGCTTTTTAGCTATTGAATGCACGCTGAACTTTTGGGTCATTATTATAAAAGGTGGTAGCTATAGCTGCATAAATAAAGCCAATTTCAGTAGGAAATAATTTATTGAGAGTCATGAGGGTCTTTTTATATTCAGTTACTTTGGGATTTTACTGATCCTCCAAAGAAAGAAAAGGAAGTGGCAGGAAGAGATTGACTCCCTCTCTTGCGGTAGAGATGAAAAGACCCTTGAGAGACAACCTGAACAAACTCATGTTCAAGTCTAAAATGCTGAATTCAGAGCAGAGCTTTGGTGATTCGATGACACTGGAATTGCTAACTGTAGAAACGACCCCCAAAGGGTGGAAGATGAAAGGGATAGGTACATTGGTGAAACATTGTCTTTGCGCATCCTTTACCTCACAGAATAATCTTTGTGATCACATGCTGGCAAGATTTGGTATTCAATGGTTTGACTAAAGGCACATGGCCTCATGCAGAAGAAGGAATTTTGACAGACTGAAGGGGAGGGTGTCAAGAGGAGGTGACGACTGCCTTAGAATGGCCTTAGCCTTCTTTGATTGTAGCTCTACTGCAGAGTCTAGTACTGTACTTTTTTCCCCCCAATTTTTTGTTTTTATTTATCTTGAAGCAGAGAGAGGTAGAGAGAAGAGAGACAAACAGAGAGAATGGGCACACCAGGGTCTCCAGCTGCTGCAAATGAATTCCAGATGCATGTACCACTTTGTACATCTGGCTTTACATGGGTACTGGGGACTTGAACATGGGTTATTTGGTTTTGCAGGCAAGTGCCTTAACCACTAAGCCATCTCTCCTGCCCTTCTGGTACTTTCTTGACCTTGATATTCTTTTTGTTTTTTTTTTTTTTTTGTTTTTCAAGATAGGGTTTCACTCTAGCCCAGGCTGACCTGGAACTCAATATGTATTCTCAGGGTGGCCTTGAACTCATGGCGATCCTCCTCCCTCTGCCTCCCAAGTGATGGGATTAAAGGTGTGCACCACCATGCCCGGCTGCCCTGATATTCTTGCATCATATTTCCACATATATCACACCTATATCTGTGCACATTTTATAATGCTGACCCTTAGTCTTTTTACATAACTGTATAATGTGCACAAAGAGCCACAAACCAATGTTGTGTATGCTCATGGTTGTATTCTCTGACCCAAACACGGTGATTAGAGTCTCTGAGACTTAATGTATGATCTTGAATGATAAAATGCTTCCGGGTAAGATGGCGGCATAAGAGCCACACCAAACCAGCCTAGGGAGGGATTTAAGCAAAACCACAGCAAAATACACTGTTCTTCTGAAAAGTGAAGGAGCATAGGTTATTCTTAGACACAGCAGAGAAGCAGGAGAGCACAAGATCCACCAGAAAAGAGGAAAATGGCCATAATCCCACTGAGGCGCTTGCAGCCCGCATATCTGTGTGATCTGCACACCTGCCTGGCACCGCCCTCCAAGGGCACTGAGCAGCAGCAGCAGAGACCAAACAAGGGGATTTTCCAACCTCATCAGCCTCCTTGCAAAGTCAAGAAATCTGAAGGAAAGACAGCTGAGATCAACTAAGGAGCTAAAGGGATGCAGGCAGGGCTGCATAAGTAACTCCAGGTTTCCTGCGCTCTCCTATCCCCCAACCACAGAACCACAGACCTCCCGCAGTCAGCCCCTGGTGGCAGTGCATCCAGCACAGCTGCTCAGAACTCCAGCTCCACAGCACAACACGGAGGGATTGAGGTGGGCACTCAGCGTTGGTGAGACTGAAAGCCACTCCAAAAGGTAACGAGGCTGACTGGCAAGAACAAAACAAAACAAACAACAACAACAACAACAACAACAACAACAAAAAAAAAAAAAAACAGGTACATGGGCCTGCGTTGGAAGTGCTAATCTCTCTTTCCATGTCAGGGCAGGTTATGGGTTACATATTTTTGGTTGGTTTTACCATTTTCAAATAAGCTGTATTTGGGGGTTGAATATTGTTGCCTTTAATGCTTTCAGATTTATAGGGCCTTTGTCTTTTGCTTCTGTCATTATTGGGGGCAGGGTCTGCTTCAGATCCAGGCTGACCTGGAAGCCAATTCGGAACAGAATTCTCTTCCTCCCAGTTGACAGGATTAAGGATATAGAGCAACACACACCTTTAGGGAATTTGACTTTATAAGACTATCTGTTTGTTTTAATTCCCACATTTGCATACTCTGTACCAGTTTTTATTGAATGTGTATATTGCTCAGTTGAAGTTTAGAATTTGCCAATAAATTATCCCACCCAGCCCAGGAGAATACATGCTTAGCAAGCAAACTCAACAACTAGGATTACTTCTGCAGTTGGATTGGGGTACAAGGGATACACTTGGCCCCTTAAACTCATATCCTGATATCATATCCTGATCTATAAAGGTGACTCACCACATCTAAGAACACTGCAGGTAAATAGAAAACTCAAGCATCAAATCAATTCAGGATGCAGAAGTCACTACATTATAATATAAGAAACACAAAGAATCAAGACAATGCAATCCCACCAAAAATTATAAATCCATCAGAAATGATCACCAATGAAACTGTTTTAGATGAAATGCCAGAGAAAGATTGGAATAAACTTAACCAAGGAAGTGAAGGATCTCTACAATGAGAACTTGAAAACACAAGCGAGAAATTGCAGAACACACTGGGAAATGGAAAGACATCCCATGTTCTTGGATTGGAAGAATCAATGTTGTGAAAATGCCAGTCTTACCAAAAGCAATCTATTTAATGCAATCCCCATTAAAATTCCAATGGCATTCTTCACAGAAATAGAAAAAAAATCCTAAAATTCATTTGGAAACACACACACACACACACACACACACACACACACACACACACAGACCTCAAATAGCCAAAAAATGTTTGAGAAACAAAAATAAAGGCTGGTGGTATCACCATACCCAATTTTAAGCTATATTACAAAGTCATAGTAACAAAAACAGCATGGTACTGGCACAAAGACAGACATGTGGATCAATGGAACAGAATAGAGGACCCAGATGTTAATCAGGGCAGCTACAGACATTGGATTTTTGACAAAAATGACAAAAATACTCATTGGAGAAAAGACATCCTCTTCAACAAGTGGTGCTGGAAAAACTGGATATCTGTAAGCAAAAGGATAAAAATAGATCCTTGTCTCTCTCCATGCACAAGAATCAAGTCCAAATGGATCAGGGACCTTAATATCAGACCTGAAACTCTGAAACTGCTAGAGGAAAAGGGAGGGGAAACCCTTCAACATATTGGCATAGGCAAGGACTTTTGGAATATAACCCCAATTGCTCAGGAAATAAAACCACTAATCAACCACTGGGATCTCATGAAATTACAGAGCTTTTGTACAGCAAAGGACACTGTGAATAGAGCAGAGAGAAAACCTACAGAATGGGAGAAAATCTTTGCCAGCTACACATCTGACAGAAGATTAATATCCAGAATTTACAAAGAACTAAAAAAAAAAAAAATAAAAATCAAATAACCCAATTAAAAAATGGGCTATGGAACTAAATAGAGAGTTCTCATTGGAAGAAATACAGATGGCATATAAATGTCTAAAAAAGTGTTCTACATCTTAGCCAGTAGGGGCATGCGAATTAAAACTACTTTGAGATTACATCTCATTCCTGTCAGAATGGCTACCAACAAGAAAACAAATGACAATAAGTGTTGGCGTGAATGTGGAAAAAGAGGAACACTTCTACACTGTTGGTGGGAATGTAATCTGGTCCAGCCATTGTGGAAATCATTGTGGAGGTTCTTGAAACAGCTAACAATAGATTTACCATATGATCCAGCTATAGCACTCCTAGGCATATATCCTAAGGACTCTTCTCACTACTTAGAGATACTTGCACAAACATGTTTATTGCTGCTCTATTCACAATAGCTAGGAAATGGAACCAGCCTACATGTCCCTCCACAGATGAATGAATAATAAAAATGTGGTACATTTACACAATGGAGTTCTATTCAGCAGTAAAGAAAAATGAAATTTTGAAATTTTCAGGGAAATGGATGGATCTGGAAAGGATTATAGTAAGTGAGGTAACCCAGGCTCAGAAAGCCAAACATCACATGTTCTCTCTCATATGTGGATCCTAGCTACAAATGTATAGACTTGTGTGTGAACTGGAACCAAAAATCAGTAGCAGAGGCCAGTAAGCTAGGAAAAGGCTATAAGGGAGGGAGGAGAGGGAAGGACTTTAGGGGATTATATTATATATATGTAAGTACAAGAGGGGAAGAGATTGTGTAAAAGAAGGGCAGGGGGAGAGTCAATCAAAATTCAAGATATTCTGAATAAGACATATGGAAACCTACTTTTTTGAATAATGGCACATCCAGAAGCCATAGATTGTTACTAGAAAACTTTCAGTGCCAGGGATGGGATACCTTCCAATGAGTTGCTGGCCAGGGAGGTCCCTGTTGTCTCCAAAACATTACAGGTTATTGCCAAGGCCCTTGCTTTCGAGAAACAGATGATAAGACCCTGTTGCTGAAGACATCATGTGCCTGAGTGGCAAGGTCATTGAGAGATCAAGCTGGTGCTGAGCTGACCAGCCAACTGAAAGCTGGAAAAAGCTGCACTGCATGCAGCCCTATGGGAGACAGAAGTCATCAGTGGTGAAAACAGTTGACACTGGAAACCTCAAGTTTGGCCAGCCAGGCCAAATGACTGAACGAGTGCAATAGTGGCATGTGTGCTCTGAGGGAAACCAGCTGCTCTCTAATTGGACTGGAAGCCCTCTCTATGGGAGGGAATACATGCCTGATACTGAAAACCTAATCAAAAGACTATGGCAGGGGAGGTCATGAGCTTTAGGGGTTTAAAGCCTGCTCTTGTCTTGCCAAATGCATATATTATTCTCACCAAACTGTCTGAAAGCACTACATTTAATATACATATTCATATATTAATGCTACTCTCTCGTTAGAGAAGCTTCTCTTTTAAGATGGCAATGACCACTGGGATGACCCGAAAGGCAACATAGTGCTGAGAAGAAGGGATGGAGGAGTGTCCAGCACTGAAACACCTCTGTCACACCCTCCAAGGTTCAGGATCCATTGTGGAAGAGGGGGCGGAAAGAATGTAAGAGTTGAAGGAAGGGTACGACTCCTTACAATGCAACCATCCAGACAGAAACTGGCCTCGATATCCATGACCTCACAGTGCCTAGCAATACCTTCACAAGACCCTCATAATAAGAGAAAAAGGCGATGACATCAAAATAAAAGAGAGACTAATGGAGAGAGGGAGGGGATATGAAGGAGAGTGGAGTTGTGAAGGGGGAAATGGGTGAGGGGAGGGAATTATCATGGTTTATTGTCTGTAAGTATAGAAGTTGTCAATAAAAAAATAAAAAGGAAAAAAAATAAAAAAATAAAATGAATACCCCATATTCTACATTAACCTAGAAAGTGGGGCTAGTCATGGCTTCATGATAGCTACCAACTGTACTGTCATGACTGTGAGGGTTAAGCAAAGAAACAGATTTGCTTTTGAGGCCAGGAGTCAGTAAAAACTAATTATAGGCGAGCTACATCCTATCTAAAGTGGCCACATAGTTACCAATAGTACATTTCATTATGTTGTTATAAGAATGAATTGATATTTGTCAGGCACTCAAGGTCTAGCACATAGTTCAACTCCATAAATGTTGAATGTTGGTTGTGTTCACAATTACTTCCATCTGCATTCTTGTATTGTGCCAATGCCTTTTTGTTTGTTTGTTTGTTGTTGTTCTTTCCAAGGTAGGGTCTCATTCTAGCCCAGGCTGACCTGGAATTCACTATGTAGTCTCAGGCTGGCTTTGAACTCATGACGATCCTCCTACCTCCCCTCCCACCCCACAGTGCTGGGATTAAAGATGTGCGCCACCACACCCAGCCTAAAGAATTTTAGTTTTTGTTTCTGTTTTGTTTTGTTTTGCTTTTTCAAGGTAAGGTCTTGCCATGTTTTAGGGATGCCTCAAACTCACTGTGATCTTCCTACCTCTGCCTCCCATGTGCTGGGATTAAAGTTGTGCACCACCACACCTGGCTATGCCAGTGCTTTTTAATTTTTAATTTTTATTTTTGGAGAGAGACACAGAGAGAGACAGAGAGAGAGAGGGAGAGGGAGAGGGAGAGGGAGAGGGAGAGGAAGACAGATAGAGAATGGGCACACCAGCAGTCTCTCAGCTGCTGTGAATGAAATCCAGATGTGTGCGCCCCCTTGTGGTCAAGTGCGGCATTGCGCCCTTGTGTCACTTTGCATCTGGCTAAATGTGGGACCCGGAGATTGGAACCGGGTTCTTAGGCTTAGCAGACAGGCTCCTTAACTGCTAAGCCATCTCTCCAGCCCTGCTGGTGCTTTTATATGCTTCGGGATCAGAAATTTTCAACACTCACTGACATTGATTCTCCTCTTTTTGTTTTGTTTTTGTTTTCTGTACTGGGTCTTGGACCCAGGGCCAAAGCATGTATGAGGCAAGAGTCTACCTTAATATTACATATGCAGCCAAGTATTTTCAAAGAATTTTGTCATCTTACTTGGAATCAATGTTATGAAGATATTTACAGAGCTCAAACTGTGTCTGCTCGGCTTTTATACTGGACATCCTATCACTTAAAACACTAACTTTTAAAAATTGTATGGAAAAAAACTCCTTCACTCTCTTCCATTGTACTTTCATCATAGTTCCTGTTAGATATTTATTTTACTGGATAACATTTCTATTGTTCGTCATCCCCTTTCTGGGGTTGTTTTGAATCATGCCCAAGCCTCTGGCCATTTGGTGGGGACATATCATTATTACCATCATTAAAAGGCTGAGCATGAGTGGCTTGGGAGGGATGTGTCGTCATGTAGTGGGTCACTAGAGTCATTAACCCAATTTATTTAACCAACTAGGGTCTTTGGGTAAGGAAGGCAATGCCTTCCAGAAACCAACTGTCTTCTATGATTTCTCTTTATTCTGAACAAGTTGTTAAATAAAAATATTCATTATATTCATGGATAGTTTGCTGTGAACTTTTAAGCAAATTTGTCAAGCTTCAAACTCCCCATATTTCTTCCAGATCAAATCTAACCTTGGCTATATGGAAAGCAAAGTGCTTACTTATTACAGGAACAATAAAATATTAGCATAATTAAACATGTCCTTCATTGACTTGCTGACGTGTTTTTGTGCTCGGTGAGTAATAAGATGAGCAACATCTGAATTTCTTGCTAGCATCTCTCCCCGCTTGTTTTGGAGCAGCTAGCTGAGTTGTTCCTGAGGAACAAGAATATTCAAGGCCAGAGTGTCTGGGGATTAAATGTGTGTGTGAAGATCTTTTATTTTATTTTATTTTATATTATTTATTTATTTATTTGAGAAAGACAGATAGACAGAGTCAGAGAGAGAGAGAGAATGGGCACACCAGAGCCTCCAGCCACAGCAAATGAACTCCAGATGCATGTGCCACCTTGTGCATCTGGCTTACATGGGTCCTGGGGAATAGAGCCTTGAATCAGGGTCCTTAGGCTTCACAGGCAAGCACTTAACCGCTAAGCCATCTTTCCAGGCCCAAGATCTTTTTTTTATAATGCTGTCCGGGAGAAACTGTTATGTCAACATCTCTTTCCTTGTTTCCTTTGGAACCACAGCAGGAATCACTCTTCATCCCCTCTGGTTTGTTTGCCACTCTCTTCTCCATAGGCAAGAAAGGCATAAACATGGAATCAACGTAGTTTTACATTCTAGTAAAAACCCTTAATGTTAAAGCTTCATGAGTTGTACTTTTGTCTCCAGTTTTGTAAAACATTTTTTCTATCAATATAACACCCACCATGAGCTGCTGATCAGAGAGACCTACTAGATCTCCCCAAACAAACAAGACAGACTTCTGTCAGAGCACTTGATTACCCACTAGAGGTTAATAGTAAGAGCCTACTGCTGGAGACACCATATGCTGTTGATACTGAACACGGAGAGACCTGGATGGAATCTGGAAGAGAGCCAGTCCCCAGACAGTTAGCCCGTCCAGTGCTAGAAGGTGCTACATGAGCTACTGGGGGAAAGTGGCCCACATCTGTCCAAGGAACTCAAGGTCTAAGCTGCTCAGCAGCAAACAACCTGACATGACGCTCACACAAGTGCAGTAGTGGCACACAGCCATGGTGGGTAACCAACTGCTCTTGGATTGGCTAATGGATCTGCTCAGTGAAAAGGAACCCACATCTGGAACTGGGAAACAAGACAGAATCATATCCAGATAAAAAGTTTGCTTTCCCGTATCAAGCTTCCACTAATGTTGGGCTATAAATGGGCCTATCCCCATTCAATGCTCTCTAAACTCATAATGGTTACCCCACTTAACCTGGGCTGACTTCACTCTCCCTTGGAGAATCTGCTTCTCTTCTTCAGATCGCTGCTGACTCTGGGGAGATAAACGACCCAGTGTCCTTCACCAGGGCCCCACCTGAAACCACAGAGGAAATGGGGAAATGAGCAAGAGTGCTGCTTGCTTGGTGAACCTGTTATCAGCACAAGGGTGAAGGAGACAGACCCTGAGGACACTCAACACCTACCAAAGCAGAGATCCAGAGGCTCCTGAGAGCCCATCACTAAAGTAGATTTAAAACGAACCCAACATGTCTCAGGGAATTTTGCAGAAGAGGGGGCGGAAAGATTGTTAGAGCACAAGCTGGGACATTCTGCAGTCATTGCCTCTCCCCCATAACAGGTGGCTGCGCCCACAACGCACGACCCACAATCCCCATGGGATGGACCTGCATCCCCAACGAGGAGGGTCCCTTTGGAGGGGGGGCAGGGGTGAGGAAAAGGATGGTACCAACATGTGCTGTTTACATACTGAGTATGTCCATAACTAATGAAAAATATACCAAGAATAATAAAGTCTTATAATAAGCAATGGAAGGGGTAGAATATTGGAATATTGTTTCTACATTTTTCAAGATGAATATTTTAAAAATATTTGTGTTTATTTACAAGGAGAGAGAGACAAAGAGAGACAGATCAATAGAGAGAGGAATATGTGAATGGGCCCTCCAGGGTCTCCTGCTGCAGCAGAAAAATTCCAGATGCATGAGCCACTTGGCACATCTGGCTTTATGTGGGTGCTGGGAAATCAAACACAGGCCAGCAGGCTTTTTAAGCAAGTGCCTTTACCCACTGAGCTGTTTCTCCAGCCTGGGATGAATATTTTTTAAGCTTTTATTTTTATTTTTATTTATTTACTTATTAAAGAAAGGGGAGAGGGAGAGAGAGAGAGAGAGAGAAAGAAATGGGTGCACTAGGGCCTCCAGCCACTGCAAGCAAACTCCAGACACATATGCCACTATGTGCATCTGGCTTACATGGGTACTGGGGAAATTGAGCCTCGAACTGGAGTCCGTAGGCTTCACAGGCAAGCACTTAACCGCTAAGCCATCTCTCCAGCCCCAGAGATGAGTATTTTAAGAAGAACAATATAGACAGAAATTGTCAGGATCTGGAGGAATCTCTGTTGAGGAAAGAGTAGTCAATGTTTTTGACACCTTGGTAAGGAAGGGCTGTCTGAAGTCTTTGTGAGAATTATCACCTTCATGTTTGCTGTCAGCAACCTGGCCTCACTCAGCTGAAATTTTTATTTATTTATTTATTTTTTTTGGGTATTTTGGTACTTGAACCTTCACTTGCTCTTTTAGAGACACTTTGAAGATGAACATGTGTGTGTGTATAAAATCTATAATAATTTCACTTCTAATCTATCATGCTTATCAAAGTAAAGTGAATTAGTATATTTCTCTACTCACAGTGATTAATAGTCTATCATTAACAATTTATGCAATTCTGTAATTTGTGACTTTTAAAATGGTTAAAAACGTTAACTAACCATTGATCATAAAAAATATCTGTGGTATTCATTTATTCAGTTTAGTTCTTAGATAATTAGCAGTGATTAGTACTGAATTTAATAGTTTTATTTTAAACAGATTCACTGCATAACTGTAAGGATTCCAAGTAAATTTATCATCTGTAATTATTTTTCAGAAAAATCAAAAATTTCTCCCTATTTTAATCTGATTGTGTGAAAAGAACAAGAAAGGACATAATTTAAAGGCCATCAAAATAATTTAGATGAGGATCATGATATGTCATTGGTTAAAAATGTTGCTCTTACATCAAATTTTAATTTAAGTCAATTTTCATTCAGCAATCATGTTCATTAAAAAATGCCTTTGTTTAAAAATTGTATGTGGACCATTCAGTTAAAGTAACACAGGGCAAGATGACCAAACAAAAAACTTGTTTCTAATTCACTCCAGATTTCAACTCATGTAGGCTATTTGATGAAACATTAGCAGATTATAATAAATTTCTCTCATGAGAATATGGCTCGATGTCAATTTGACTTTGAAAAAAAAGGATCAAAGCTGCCCAGTCAAATTAATTCTGCATCGACATACTTGTCTTTGGCTATTGATATTTGACCTTCTAATATTTCACGTCTTCATTGCTCAATGTTGCTTCTCAGTGTGAGTGGATTGTATTTTTCTGAAGGGGGAAAAATGTCATATTGTCTGTCCCAGATGAATATTTAGCAATGCAAAATGATTTTGTATTTTTTTTCACTGTGTCTCAAATATACTTTTGGTCTAGTAAGAGCAGAATGGAGGAGGAGGGAAGGGAGACGTCCTCGTGTGTCCTCTGCCCAGTTCTTATTGTCTGGGGCTGGGAAAGATCACACAGATCAGAGAAAGTTTTAAGCTCTAGTGCATTCTGGCTTCCAGAGCTGGCTTGAGCAATGAGGCAAGAGTGTGTGATGCCCTTCCAAACGTTCTTAGCTTAAGTTACAGAAAAGAAAAAAACAGCAACTTGTTAATAGCTTTGACCTCTTAAGCCATTACATGAAGCAAAAGCACTAGTTACTTAAAGGCCACCCCATTGTAATTGTATCTTTTGAAGTGAGTCACGTACAGATTTCCTCTCAGGAAAGTTTAAACCAAAATATGTTTAGCCAGTTAGGATCGGTTTTCCTTAAAACTCCCCAGCCATCTTTAGATTAAAGCAATATAATCAAAAGCCACCGAATGAATGCATTCATTTTGAAATGTGTGCGAGACAATGAACTAAATCAATTACTACCAACCCACAGAGACTTCTGTTTGTGCAAATGGGAATGCTGTTAGTCAACGGAATGAGAAGAAATACCAGCAAGTTCTGTAGGGTCAGGCATAAACTCGTGAGACTGGCACAGTCATACAAATGAAACACTGGCAGGTCCATGGAGATCCCCGGAGGCTGATGAATGCCTTCTTTGTTTAATGCTTATAAGAGACACGTTAAGATTTAGCAGGATTTGAAATGGCAATTTGTTCATTGTGATACCAGAGATTGATGTGATGTATAATATTTTCGGAGCTCCCTAGAATTTGATTATTTGGTATACAGAACCCAGTTCTACATCATACTTACCTTACCTTCCAACCTCTTTGCATCAAAATAATAATAATAATAATAATAATAATAATGATATTTTTGTTTATTTATTTATGAGAGAGAGAGAGATAGAGGAGAATGGGAGAGCCAGGGCCTCTAGCTGTTGCAAACGAACTCCAGACACATGTGCCACCTACCCTTTCTGGTTTTACGTGTGTACTGGGGAATCGAACCTGGGTCCTTAGGCTTTGCAATAAATAATAATAATAATAATAATAATAATAATAATAATAATAATATAGCAGAGTGTTGTGTACACCTGTAATCCCAGCACAAGGGAAGTGGAAGCAGGTGAATTGTGACATTGAAGCTATCCTGAGCTATGTAATAACAGCCTATTTTTAAAGAAATAAAAAATAAACAACCAAACAAAAACAATTTAACTAAGTAGCTAATCTGCTAACTTACTACCAACTAAAACAACAATAATAGTGAAACATTTATTAACTGTCTATTACATTAAAGAGTTTTATAAAAAAAATATTTGTTTATTTATTTATTTGCAAGGAGAGAGAGAGAGAGAGAGAGATAGGAGAGAGTCAGAGAGATAGAGAGAATGGGTGTGCCAGGGCATCCAGCAGCTGTAAATGAACTCCAGATGTATGTGCCACTGTGCATCTGGCTTTACGTGGATACTAGGGAATTGAGCCGTGTGCATAGAATTCAAAGCCATTATGTATTCATTGTATGGTGTGAGTGGTGTTCACGATGTCATGGTTTCTTCTTAAATCACAAAAGATAGTGATATGACTCTTCCTTATCCGTGGAAATTTCCTACAGCATAACGAATATGCAGGCTATCTGAATATCACTGACTACTCAGTTTAGTGAAGCAAGAGTGTTATCCTAACATTTCATATAATGTATCACTTGAAGCAAATTTCTATTTTTATTTTTAATTGTTTTCAGTGTACACTGGTACGCAATCGTATGGGTTGGTGTGACTAGAATCCATCTCAAGAGCAGTGATTCTCTACAAAATGCCGGTCCGTCAGAGTCAGCTGGGACACAATGTGACGCTGAGGCTAATCATGAGGCAGGGCCACTTGTGATTGATTTCTTTTGAAAAGTGACAGACGAATTGGAGAAATATAAAGAAACCAAAAGATAGCTTGAGATTTTCTTGCTGATATTAATAGTTTCGTTCAATATATTCTGATATGCTTTCTTGAGAGGGAAAATTATACCTACCCTTTGAAGTTGGGTTTCAGACTTGTTTAAAATGGGGACGTTGTTTGTCGTGGCTCTCACATGGCTCCTGCCTCTATGTAAAGCATATATCACCTTTTCTTAGCCTTATGGTGTCTTTTTTTTTTTTTTCATGGTGGGTCTTCTGGATCTTTACCATAGTTTGCAGGGACGATTTGGAGCAAACGAGGCAGTTGGTTGAGTGGAAATTTGAATGAAAATAAGCCGTTGGGAAGGAGCCTCTGGGGTTGGTGATAGATCAAGGGGTTTGCCATTTTCAGAGAGATCAATGTTGTCAGGGAGAGCTCTTCAGAGGAAAAAAGGTGGAGGGGCCCTGGAAGACAGTGTTTTCTTGTTTACATTTAATGAAACCCTTATCTTTGAAGTTGCATATTTTAGGAATTTCCCTTCCGAAGTTAACATCTTAAGTATCATCAAAGCAAATTTGGTAACTTTATTATGAAGCCACCAAATTTCCAGTTACCCTGGGGGGAAGATTGTGGAGAAGCCCACTTCCTGCACTCGAAAGAGAAATAGCCATTTCGGAGATAAGTACTGGATTTTAAGCATTGTAGCTTGGGAGTCAGTGAAGAAATAAGATTGAATGGAAGACGTATCTTTAAAATTTTTATTTACATTTATTGATTTATTTGCAAGCAGAGAGGGAAAGGAGAGAGACAGAAGAATAGGCATTCCAGAGACTGCAGATGCTTGAGCCACCTTGTTGCATCTGGCTTGACATGGTACTGGGGAATCGAACTAGGGTCCTTTGGCTTTGCAGGTAAGCACCCTACCACTAAGCCATCTCTGTAAGACACATCTTGTTGTTTTGTTTCCAAGGACTTTTCTCCAAACCTAATTCCAGCGTGGAGCAACGATGGCAGCATTTCAATCTTTGGATTTAGTTATCTTGAGTGATAATAATTTCATTTGGGCAAAACTGAGAGATCTGGATGATCATATTTTTGTAAAAATTAATTATCAGGCTGGAGAGATGGCTTAGCGGTTAAGGTGCCTGCCCGCTAAGCCTAAGAACCCGGTTCCAATCTCCAGGTCCCACGTTTAGCCAGATGCAAAGTGATGCAAGGGCGCAATGCCACACTTGCCCACAAGGGGGCGCATGCATCTGGATTTCATTCATAGGCTTTCTCTCTACGTGATTTATCTTGGGAATTTTGTCAGTGTAACAAACACATTAACACGTCCTTGAAGTAGAATGGACTTTGGATTAAGGGCATGTGAAGAATCTAGATTCTTAGATTAGAATCCAGACACTGCCAGAGATCTGGGATGAACTTCTGTAAATCTTAAGTATCTCAACTCAAGAAGAATGGGAGAGATTTGCTGACCTTCAGCAGGGTTCCTGGGGAAAGGTCAAAGGCCACAGAACGGTGCAAACAAAAATAGGAGGATCGCCGTGAGTTCAAGGCCACCCTGAGACTACATAGTTAATTCCAGGTCAGCCTGGGCCAGAGTGAGACCCTACCTCAAAAACCCAAAAAAAAAAAAAAAAAAAAAAAAAAAAAACTGAGACGAGCTTCCATCTTTCTTCTTCTTCTTCGTATACAAGATTTGTTCCTAGCGCATTTCTGTTGGTAAAATGGTTCTGTCCATTTCTCTCTTCTAGTCAACTGAAGGGTCTCTGATAGCCATAGCTATTTTGGTGGTTACCTCCCCTGTTCTGACTGAAAGTAAGGGCTGGAGAGATGGCTCAGTGGTTAAGGTGCTTACCTGTAAAGTCTAACAACCTGATTTGAATTCCCCAGTACCCACAAAAAGCCAGATGCACAAAGTGGCACTTGTATGTTGGTGGCCCTGGCATGCCCATTCTCTCTGTCTGTCTGTCTCTTTTCTCCCTGCTTGCAAATAAATAAATAAAAAGTTAAAACATTAACAAATGAACATGCTAAATCATATTAAACATATTAAATCATTTTTAAATTCTGCCTATTTCTAGATAAGCCTAGGCAACTAAGCAGGAAAGACTATTTTAAAAGTACCATAAACACTGAACTTCAGTTTATATAAAAAATAAATAATAAGAAGGGCTAGAGCAATTAGAGAAATGGTCAGTTGTTAGACACTTGCCTGTGAAGCCTAAGGACCCAGGTTCAGTTCCCCAGTACTCATGTAAGCCAGATGCACAAGGTGGAGCATGCATCTAGCATTCATTTGTACTGGCTGGAGGCCCTGGAGCAACCATTCTCTCTATCTATCTGCCCCCCCCCCAATAAATAAATAAAAATATTTAAAAAAGAAAAAAAATTATTGAGCTTATTTTGTAGCATATCATGAATAGCCATTTGAAAATAGATTTTGTTTCTAGAACAGACCACCAAGCATCCAAGGAAAAAACCCTTTTCTTATTCTCAGAGCCATTTTTTTTTTTTTTTTTTTTTTTTTTTGGTAGGACCTCACTGCGGCCCAGACTGACTGAGAACTCTGTAGTCGCAGGCTAACTTGGAACGCACGGCAATGCTCCTACCTCTGCTCCTGAGAGCTGGAATAGCCTAAGTGTATTTCAACCAAAAAATATTTAAATACCCACTATGTATTAGCTAGGCACTATCAGGCTTTGAAAAGAAAATCGTACAGTGTTACCGATCTTCTAACAGGAACGTTAGACACAGGAACAAGTAATTTCAATACTAAGAAAAAATATCTCATAATTACCAAACAGATACTATGGTCCCTTTATGGATTAGCTCCATTTATTTATTTACTATTTATTTATTTATTAATTATTTACGAGACAGAGAAAGAGGCAGAGAGAGAGAGAGAGAGAAAATGAGCACACCAGGGCCTCCAGCCACTGCAAACAAACTCCAGACACTTGTGCCATCTGGCTTATGTGGGTCCTGGGGAATCAAACCTGGGTCCTTAGGCTTTGCAGGCAAGCGCCTTAACCGCTAAGGCATCTATCTAGCCATGGCTTCACATCTTGCAATGTGTTAGGGTGGCCCACTCAAGACAATGGCAGGCTCAAGCGTCTCCAGATATTGGAGTCCAAACATAACTGACTAACAGCCCTGGAGAGAGGGAAGGTTTTGTCCCTCCCTTCATTTCAAAGCCCGACTCCACAGTATTCAGTCTCTGCTTCAGTTTTAACCTTGTCTAGGATTATCAGCTGTGGCAGTACTTGCTCACTTTAGAAGTCTCACTGCTACCTAGTGCCATATGGAATGTCCCCATGAACCTCCCGAGGCAGAGATTTTCTCCAAACATCACGAATGCAAAGTAGAGGTCCCTAGCACTCAGGAGGCAGAGGTAGAGGATCACCGTGAGTTCGAGGCCACCCTGAGACTACAGAGTGAATTCCAGGTCAGCCTGAGCTAGAGCGAGACCCTGCCTCGAAAAACTAAAAAAATAAAAATAAAACTATAAAGAACGGTAGAGGCCTACATACTAAACAAAGTAGGAGTGACTTCATTTTAAATGTTTGACATGTAGAACATTGGAGTTCCACCAGGGCATTTACAGGTCTACCATGCTCACTGTACAATCTATAATCGACCTGAAGATTTCAGATAATGTTGGGTGGGTCTCTAGACTCATTGTTCTCTATTTATTTATTTATTTATTTAATAGAGAGAGAGGAGGAGAGAGAGAGAATGGGCGCGCCAGGGTCTCCAGCCACTGAAAACAAACTCCAGACGCACGTGCCCTCTTGTGCATCTGGCTAATGTGGGTCCAGGGGAATCGAACCTGGGTCATTTGGCTTTGCAGGCAAACGCCTTAACTGCTAAGCCATCCCTTCAGCCCTCAATGTTCTCCTTTGATATTCTCTCTTATCATTTCATAACATGTTTTATGGAGACCGAAAACTAAAACCCGTTTTGGGGTTTTAAAATGACTCACAGTATCCTCTGATTTGAATGGTAGATATTGTACAAATCTTAAGAATTTTATCTTTACAAGGCTATTCATGTATTTTAATTTAACCAGCACTAAAATAGTACCATAGTCTGCATATTATTCTCAAAGCTTTAGAAATGACTTCACCCTTATGCATTGTCATTGTACAATTGGTACTTGCATTCTATCTTCCCTCTAAGGCTTAGAGAGGTTCTGCACTTGCAGTTGAGGACCAGGCATGTTCTAGAATGCATGCCCTCGGCTTTCCTGCACAGGATACAAATTTCTTTCTTTTCGCAGACATGAACAGAATCTGCAGGAATTTATCAATCTCATCTTTTTTTCAAAGTCAATAAATTGGTTTTTTTGTTTGTTTGTTTGTTTTTCGAGGTAGGGTCTCACTCTAGCTCAGGCTGACCTGGAATTCACTATGTAATCTCAAGGTGGCCTTGAACTCATGCGATCCTCCTACCTCTGCCTCCTGAGTGCTGGGATTAAAGGCGTGTGCCACCACGCCCGGCTAGCTTTCTATCTTTAATCTAGGACATTTGTCCTTAAAATGGAGCCTCGGTACTACAACATCAGCATCGTGTGACAATTTCAGCACCCTTCACTGAAAACTCAAATTTTCAAGTCCAATGAGAATCTGGATTTTTCCCCCTCATTTTTCATTTATTTACTTGCAAGCAGAGAGAGACAGGGAGAAGAGAGAGTGTGATAATAGGTGTGCCAGGGGAGGGGGCTCTAGCCACTGAAAACCAACTCAAATGCATGTGCCACTTTGTGCCTCTGGCTTTACGTGGGTACTTGGGAATCGAACCTGGCTTGTTAGGCTTTGCAGGCAAACGCCTTAACTACTGAGCCATCTCTCCAGCCCCAGAGTCTGGATTTTAACCATGCAGGACAGGTGAGTTTTTACACACATCAGAGCTTGGTAAGGGCAGACTCTAGATCTGCAGCATAGATGCTCAAGCATTAGCATAAAGCTGTAATACTTAAGATGCATAAATAGCTATTTACTGCATATCAGTATGCTTGCATACCTGCAATACATTGGAGACATGCCGCCATATGTCACGCAGAGTAAATGCATTCGCTCTGGAAGCGATATCCCCTCCCCTGAAAGTTTCTTCCGTGTGATACAAATGTCTCATGGCCTTATTGTCAAGGTCCATTCCAAGGCTGGAGGGGATGGAAGCCCCTGTCTTCCATCCCCCAGCTTGCTCATCTCATGTGAATAAGCACACACGTTTTGCCATGTGTATCAGGAGATGGCGGGATGTCCTGTGAATCACTGTGTGTTTCTCTTCAGGTGAACACGTTCACCTGAACCCCTTCCAGTTCTTAGACTTCTAGGTACCCTTGTCATATCTCAGACTGGCACAGGCCTCTGTGTACTGGCTTCTGGTTTGAATAGCCTGGTCAAGTTGTTCTCATGCCTGACCTGTTTGGACATTCTGAGCATCACTGTGCAGGCTCTGAAAATTATAGCTCGAGCAATGCCAAATGGAGGACTTTCTTCTTCTTTTTTTAAATTTTAAACTCTGGCCATTTTTAAAAAATTTTATTTATTTATTTGAGAGCGACAGACAGACAGAGAGAGAAAGAGGCAGATAGATAGAGAATGGGCACACCAGGCCCTCGAGCCACTGCAAACAAACTCCAGATGCATGCACCACTTGACTTATGTGGGTCCTAGGGAATCAAGCCTTGCACCGGGTCCTCGGGCTTCACAGGCAAGCGCTTAACCACTAAGCCATCTCTCCAGGCCCTGGAGGGCTTTATTCTTGATACTCCCAGTAGCCATACGACTGGAGTCCGCAAGCTGCTCTTAACCCGTGGCTCACCTCAGCTCCCAATCCTGCCCTTCCAGGCTTGCAGGCCTCCCGTTAGCCCACAGTCAATTAGCATCTGTGTTAGAAATCGGTTAATTTTCTAGATGCTGTGACCAAACGTAGCCACAAGATGCAAGTGAAGGAAAGAAAGGTTCCTTTTGTTTCCGGGCTCTGGAGAGTCACTTTGTCATGGTGGGGAAGGCAAGGCGACAGGACCAGCTCCTGTCCATGGTGGCACAAAGCTGCTTCCTCCCACCAGGAAGTAGGACAGAATGCTGACATTTAACTACCTTTCTCCTTCCCACCCTCCCTCCCTCCTTCCCTCCCTCCCTCCCTCCCTCCCTCCCTCCCTCCCTCCTTCTGTTCTTCCTTCCCTCCGTTCTTCCCTCCCTCCCTCCCTTTGTTTTCTTTCTTTCTTTCTTTCTTTCTTTCTTTCTTTCTTTCTTTCTTTCTTTCCTTCCTTCCTTCCTTCCTTCCTTCCTTCCTTCCTTCCTTCCTTCCTTCTTTCTCTCTCTCTCTCTCTCTTTTTCTTCCTTCCTTCTTTCTTTCTTTCTTTTTTTGGTTTATTGAGGTAGGGTCTCATTTTAGCACAGGCTGACCTGGAATTCACTATGTAGTCTCAGGGTGGCCTTGAACTCGCAGTGATCCTCCTACCTCTGCCTCCTGAGTGCTGGGATTAAAGGCGTGCGCCCCCACACCTGGCTCCTCGGTTTCTTTTTCTCCAGTCTGGAAGTCCATTCCATGGAATGGTATGGTTCACATTCAGGGTGGGTCTCCCTCACCCTCAGCTAATCCTCTCTCGAAACCGCCTCACAGACACATCCCAAACTGTGTTTTGCGCTGCCCTTTCTTTTGTGCGTGGGCTGTGGTGGGTGGTGTGATGTATGTGTGTGTGTGCGTGTGTGTGTGTGTGCGCGCGCGTGGAGATGTGAAATGCATGCAGAAACCAGAGAAGAATAGAGGTGTGCACCTTTATGGATCTTCGGTTTGTTTCATTGAGCTAATCTTCCTGCCACTTAACACTGAGGTGCCAGTTTGGTCAGATTGGCTGACAAGCAAGCCCCAGTGATTTTGCTGGTCTCCTCTGTGCACGAGACTGAAGTGACAAGTGCGTGAGGCTACATTCAGCTTTTAAAAAAGATATTTTATTGGGCTGGAGAGATGACTTAGCGGTTAAAGCTCTTGCCTGTGAAGCCTAAGGACCCTGGTTCAATTCTCCAGGCTCCACGTAAGCCAGAAGGACAAGGTGGTGCATGTGTCTGGAGTTCGTTTGCAGTGGCTGGAGGCCCTGATACACTCATTCTGTCTCTCTCTGTCTCGAATAAATAAATAAAAATAAATATTTAAAAAATATTTATTTATTTGCAAGGAGAGAGAGAGAGAAAGAGAGAATGGCTATGGCAGGGCCTCCAGCCACTGCAAATGAACTCCAGACACATGTGCCATTTGGTGCATCTGGCCTTATGTGGGTACTGAGGAATTGTACCCAGGTTGTGAGGCTTTGTAGGCAAGTGCCTTAAATGCTCAACCATCTCTGTAGCCCTTAGCTTTTACGTGGATGTCGGGGATCAAACTCAGCCTTTCTTGGGCCCTCTCTGGCTCTCACGCTTGCTTGGAAAGTCCTCTAACCTGTTGGGCCGTTTCCCCAGCCTCACTCACTCAGCTCTTAATCCTGTGGGCCATCAGAACTAACCACTGGAGCATCCTTGCTCAGCACAGAGGTATAGATGCGGTAGAGACATTTACTGTTTTATTGTTCATGAAAACACTAATGCACTTATTGCAAACGAGGGAAGCCTGTGAGCACGCTCATTCATCAGGGGCTGAATTTTGTTTCAGTTTTTAACTGTGAGAGCAGCCTATTGTGGTAATCAAATTATAGGCAAAACAGTGTAATTGGGTTAATAGGAAAAAAATTGAATCTCCTCATCAAATTAGATCAGCTGTTCTATGAGCTGATCAAGTTCCTCAAATAAAATAATGCGCTTCAAGCTCTTGCTGTGTTGCTCAGTTCACAGTATGTTTGTGAATCTCACCAGTTCTCTTCTTTTCCCCCTTGGCAATCATTTCAAATATCACAGAAAGGCATTGTTTGGACATGATTAGTAAACCTGGCTTTAGCATTTAGAGTCTGAATTTGTCTTCTGAGGGACATGACCAGAAAAGTCTGGGACCATAAAATTCCATTATAGTCAGTGGCACATCAAGTAAAGACATTTTAAAATCATATATATATATATATATGGAGAGAGAGAGAGATACAGAAATAGGCAGGAGAGAGAGAGAGAGAGAGAGAGAGAGAGAGAGGGAGGAGGGAGGAGGGAATGGGTGTGCCAGGGCTTCCAGCCACTGCAAATGAAATCCAGATGCATGCGCCCCCTTGTGCATCTGGCTTATGTGGGTCCTGGGAGTCGAACCTGGGTCCTTTGGCTTTGCTTTGGAAAGTGCCTTAACCTCTAAGTCATCTCTTCAGCCCAAGAGATTTTTTTTTTTTATAAGACAACAGTTTCTCCATAATTGATGAAGGCTACAGAATAGTATTTTTTTTCTTTGCCAAAGCCAGCATTGCTGTAGAAATAGACCACCAGCTTGTGAACGAACAATACGTCTTCTGTTCAACGTAGGTTAGAGTCACCGAGCATCTGGTTTACACAGATAATGGCAGGCATTTGTCCCGACACCTGGCATGTGCAAATTGCTTCTCGTTTTTCTACTTTCAAATCAGCAATCCAGGCTCTTGCAAAGTTATGAATAAGGAACAGGGCCAAGTGCTTGCAGACCATGTCACTGTTAAAGTCTAACAACCCTTCCGTCAAGATGCAGCAAGGCAGCTACTTCATAAGATTTGTATACACACGCAGGGCGTGGTGGCGCACACCTTTAATTCCAGCACTCGGGAAGCAGAGGTAGGAGGATCGCCATGAGTTCGAGGCCACCGTGAGACTACATAGCATATTCCAGGTCAGCCTGGGCTGGAGTGAGACCCTACCTCGAAAAACCGAAAAACGAAAAAATAAAATAAAATAAAATAAAAAACAAAAAAAGATTTGTATATACAAGCTATCACTGTCATCTTTGTTGTAGCTTAAGATCACCTGGGATTTCTGTGTGTTTCTTTGTTTTTCTTATTCTAAGAGAGTGTTCTCAGTTCCTCATTTCCACGACCTTCAGCAAATAATGACAAAGTAACCACGATTAGTGAACTTTGTTTGTATAAGAACAAGCTAGAGACCATTGCTTTGCTCCCTCTCGTAAGTTTTCAGAAGAGCTGGTCCTGGATAAACCATGAGGCTGTGCATCCCTCCATCTGTGAGGTTCCGTTTCCTCGCCCTGACTTTGACCTTTGGGGAATTGACTTTCCTTCATGTTCTTTCACGTCTTCCTCTTTCTGAAAGCTTGTTTTCAGAAGATATGCAGAAAAACCAAACTAATGTGCATACGGCTGTTAAGATTATAATATGTTCCTTTTACCAAGAATGATGATATTTTTAACAGAAGACAAAACAAAAATCACATGTCAAAAGGGGGAGGAATTGATTAGCTTTGCAAAATGTTAGGCTTTAGTAAGCAGCTGGAGGGAACATTTTGATGTGAGGAAGGAAGTTCTGTTAATATCCATTAAGTTGCCTACATGTAGGAAAGGTTTTGTTTGGGAAATGGAACATGAGGAATGAGGCAAAATGGTGGAAGAGAAGAGTCAGTATCTTTGAGGAGTGGTGAAGGAGTGGTGAAGTGGTGAAGGGAAAGGAGAAAGACCTGTGTAATGCTAAGGGGTTCAAGTTTGTTTCCAGTGTTAGACATTCTTTCGAAGATTGGCAAGCGAAAGATTCAAATCATTATTCATTTTATTAGCATTTTCATTATTTTTACAAAAGCACTTTTATACAGAAAATACATTCTAGGTAGTAAGAGTTGAACTAATCAGATATAGTGTGGTAGATTCTCCAAGATGGACCCTAGCAACCTCCTGCTTCCTACTATTCCTGTCCGTATGTAATCTTTTCTCTATTTTGAATATTTATTATTTTAAAGTACATTTTGTTTTAAAATATATTTTATTTAAAAATATAATGAATATACTTTTATTTATTTATTTGCAATCAGAGAGAGAGAGAGAGAGAGAGAGGAAAGAGAGAGAGAGAGAGAGAGAGAGAGAGAATGGGTGCTTCAGGGCCTCCAGCCACTGCAAACAAACTCCAGATGCGTGCACCATTATGTGTATCTGTCTTGGGAAATCAGGATCATTAGGCTTTGCTGGCAAGCGCCTTAACCACTGACCCATCTTTCCATCCCCTGCCTTGACTATTATTAACCATGGGATGGATAGCCGATTACGGAAGTGCTGGCATGTGGCTTCTGCAAGGTTAAGTGAGAACTGCACTGAGCTTCCTGCCTGGGTTCTCTTGCAGTTGCTGTTCTGAACGAAGCCACAAGCCATGTGATAAGAAAACTCAGTCATTCCTTTGGAAATCCCATGAGGTTCTGTAGTAATGTCTCGTTCTGTTCCAATTTGTTATCCATGTGAATAGGACTGCCTTAAACGTATATTCTTCAAACATAGTCAAGCCGTATGTAACAGTGGTCCCAGAATGGTACACCCGAGGGGCTGGAGAGATGGCTTAGTGGTTAAGGTACTTGCCTGCAAAGCCAAAGGACCCAGGTTTGAGTCCCTAGGACCTGTGCAAGCCAGATGCACAAAGTGGCGCATGCACCTGGAGTTCATTTGCAATGACGAGAGGCCCTTGTATACCCATTCTTTCTATATGCCTCTTTGTCTCTATTTCTCTTAAATAAATAAATAAATAAATAAATAAATAAATAAATAATACCAAAAGAATGGATACAAGAAGTTTTCTTGATAGAAAGAATGTTCATCAAGAAGATAGTAAAGCAAACAGTTAAACAGCAATCAAGGGTCAAAAGAAGATGGAATATTCTTTCCCTGTTATTGAGAGTGCTAAGCATAGTTTGTGTTCTATATTGAAGTCTCCAAGAGATATTAGAATCGCATATGAGAATTAAACATAAATTTATTTTATTCTTTATTCTCCTTCATAGGAGAATCTTTATTCTTGAAAAATATTTTTAAAATAATTTATTTATTATTTGAGAGACAGAAAGAGGGAGGGAGAGAGAGAGAGAAAGAAAGAGAGAGATTGAGATTGAGAGAGAGAGAGAGAGAGAGAGAGAGAGAGAGAAATGGGTGCTTCAGGGCCTCCAGCCACTGCAAACAAACTCCAGACACATGCGCCACCTTGTGCATCTGGCTTACGTGGGTCCTGAGGAATTGAACCTGGGTCCTTAAGCTTCATTAGCATGCACTTTAACTCCTAAGCCATCTCTCCAGCCCTTAAAAATATCTTTATTCTTCTCTTAGGCTTTCCAATTGGAATGATTGCAATAAAAGCTGGTTGAAGGCCACTCTTTTATTTAGTTTCGTATATGAGGGCTCATTAGAGTAATTATCCAATATCTGTGAGATATGTAGCAGAAGCTTTTGTCTAGCAGAAAGCACAGACGGTGCATAGTTTATCAACCACACAAGACAGCTGAGCGCCTCATCTGCATTGCCAGTTACCCTATGCAAACATGGTCTTGGAATTATGCGCTAAATAGTGAAGGCTATTGTCAGAATCTGTATTGTGGAAGAGATCACTCTGTTGTCAGAGGGTTTCTTGCCAGAAGAGAGGAATGGCATTAATAATCCAGGGTGGTCTATCATTCGGACAGTTCCCTTGGCGATCAGTTATAGCTGGCATCCCAGGCTGAGCAGCATCTGTTACATAGACTTCAAGTTCTATTCTCATAACAGGCGCGCCCGAAGCTGTTGCATGTACATTGGGACTCTTCCCAAGTTCGGTGGGTGGCATTTATAAAGCTTAAATCTTGGCAAACACTTTGTGCTAATCTTTTTTTTTTTTTTTTTCCTGTATCTGAGGTTTTCCATGGCTCCTTAGGGGATTCCATGACAAAAGAAGAGAATCCACACAAATGTTTGTGTGTGTGTGTGTGTGTGTGTGTGTGTGTGTGTGTGTGAAAAAGTACAAAGTGCATATGTGGAACTGAAAATTCCAGAGGAACTAGCTTAAGTTGAACATTTCAACCAGGTATAATGGAAAGACACAAAGAAGGAAAAGTCTGGTCTATCCTGCCTCATGGGAAGTGACATATAAAATGTCTAACAGGGGCTTGAGGAATGGCTTAGTGGTTAAAGCGCTTGCCTGCAAAGCCAAAGGACCCAGGTTCAATTCCCCAGGACCCACGTTAGCCAGAGGCACAAGGTGATGTGTGTATCTGGAGTTCATTTGTAGTGGCTGGAGGTCTCTCTCTTTTTCTCTCAAATAAGTGAATAAAATTATTTTAAAAAACATCTTACAGTGGCTAGATAACTAGATAAGTTTTGCTCAGGGCATGATCGTTATGTTAGTATATAAAGACAATTATCTGAAGCTTATTTTCATAATATCAAGTAATGACTGCAGTTTATCATAGCACCATTCTCCTGTTATGTGTGAATGTTATTGCCTTACTGATCATATGAATAACATTATCTCCATGCCACACCTCCGCTTATGTCCATTGTCAAGCCACAAATAAATGAAGTTTCCTAAAATTACTTTGAGCTAAACTATCCAAATAGTTGGATTTATTCTTGTTTAATTGGAATATTTTATAATTTTCCAGTTAGATTCCTGAAGTTTGCATGGAATTTCATCTCAAAGATACACTTTTAGAAGAGATGGCTATTTAGAGAAATAGTTAACTGCTTTTTAGTGAAGATAAAACCAAGACATGTCTGGTTATTTATTAGAAAGGATATATGTGATTCACAGGCTGGCTTGAAAAAACAAAACAAAACAGGAGATGGATTCAGAACACATCTGTGCAGATGAATGAACTACATGGCCAAACCTCAGCTTGTTGACAGTGCGGATGCAGTGAGGGCAATGCACCAGTTTATGGTAATTGTTCTGTTCTGTTCTGCTTCAGACGCCCTTTCTGGTGGGATCGATTTTCTAAACTCAGGAGTTTCCAGGCCATTCTTTGTCTGTTCTGTGTCCTTTAAAGCAAACACCTTGGGGAAGCTGAACATCAAGAAAACAAGCCAAATCTTTCTATACTTTTTCCTGGAGAGGGGGCCTGACATTTTCCTTTCCATATTTTCAGTGATGCAACTTTTTAATCTTTTATCACTCGTTTTGGAAAAAAAATATAGAACTAGGTGGCTAAATCTAGACATCATGGAAATAATCATATTAATTAAGCTCTAGTTTAGACATATTTCTGAAATAAAAAGCATAATTCCATCTCCCTTCTTCTCTGCCTGTCTTCTTTCTTTCCTTGCTTTCTTCTTTCCTTCCTTTCCCCCTCCCTTCCTTCCTATTCCTTCTTTTACTTCTTTCCCTCTTTTTTCCTCCTTCTGGGCTCACAAAATATTTCTGTGCAGGAAATTTCAAAAGTGTTTTCAAGGCAGAACGTTTTTGAAATAAGTAAATATTCCTCCAGTGACAACTTTGAATACTGGGATACTGAGAAACAATTTTCATATTTTTACTAAGACTGAAATATTTTTTTATTTTTATGAGAGAGAGAGAGAGAGAGAGAGAGAGAGAGAGAGAGAGAGAGAGAGAGAGAGAGAGAGAAAGAGAATTGGCACTCCAGGGCCTCCAGACACTGCAATCGAACTCCAGACACTGCACCATCTTGTGCCCATGTGTGACCTTGCACACTTGCCTCACCTTTGTGTGTTTGGCTTATGTAGGACCTGGAGAGTTGAAAATGGGTCCTTAGTTTTTGCAGGCAAGCACCTTAAGCACTAAGCCATCTCTCTAGCCCAAGAATGATTTTTTTTTAAAATCGATCATATGGCCAACCCTTGAGAAAAGCCTTTTCTACATATTCTTATGACAAACCATCCCCAAACTCAAACAGTATTCACTGCATTATGTACGTAGTTTCCTGGACCAGGAAACCTGGCATGGTACCCCAGGAGCAACCCAACTTGCCTATGGTTGCCGGGGATCTGCTATGATATCTTTGTAGTCAGCACGTGGCTTGGATGGAGCCGGGTATATGCTGCCTGAGTCTTGACATCCACATCATGTGTGTCTTCTCCCTACTCCTGGAGCCTGGTCAGTGATGGGCAGAATATGTAGACTGACTGGTCTTTTTTTTTTTTAATGTAGTCCTTCAACACACTTCACCCCATCTCACATCTCAGTTAACAGGACATCGTAGACAGTGATCAACTTTGCTCAGAACAAAAATTCTAAGAACCAAAAAGAGATGTTGCTAGTCCCACAGGATCTGAACCAGGAGAAATGATACATATTTCTTCGTCCGTTTTCTGTCATCACCAGTCGCAACACATTCAAGGGGCAGGGTCCTAGACCCCAGCATTGAATGAGGGCATTATCAAGTGATTGTCTAACCCAAACCATCTTTAATCTACCACAAGACTGAAAGCATCAAAGTAGACAGGAGATAAATTTGTCCCTGGATTCTTCACTTAAAAAAAAAGTGTCGGAAGTATTCAGGAACTTAAAAACAAAACCCAAAATGTTAGGTATGCGTCTATTTCAAAGTGCTGCATGCACATGTTCAGATTATAGACACATTTATTATGATATGGAAATGATTCAGGTGTAACTTTTATGTCCGAATGGAAGGTTGACTCTGAGAATTAACCTACCAAGATATTCTGCCGTCTTGACTTGGATTCACAGACAGACCGATGCAACTTGCCTTATAAATTACATGTTCCTTTCCACCTCGCTGACTCTTCCACTGAAATACCCTTCTTACATATCCATGGTTCTTTTACTTCCTGAAATTTCTATCTATATATATATCCACTATTCTATTGAGACTTCTTTTGGTGGCAGGCCAGGTATTTTATTTCTTTCGGATCTAATTTCTCTGTTGTTGGAGAGGGTGCTATGCATCTTATTTCTCATATACTTTTTCTAAAATTAAAGATAACCTTTTTCCTTATCATCTTTTCATTCCCATTAAGCTCTTCAGAGAGGAGACTAATACTTTTTAAATGGATGTCATTCTTTTTTTATACTTATTTATATATTTATTTATTTTAGAGAGGGAGAGAAAGAAGAGGGAGAGAGAGAGAGAGAGAGAGAATAGGAATGCTAGGGCCTCCAGCCACTGAAATTGAACTCCACATGCATTTGCCACCTTGTGCATCTGGCTTACGTGGGTACTGGGGAATCAAACTGGGTCCTTAGGCTTCGCAGGCAAATGCCTTAACCAGCTAATCCTTCTCTCCAGCCCATCCTTGACACTTTTTAATGTAATTGGGTTTAAGTCTTTTGTTGTAGAAATTTTCTGGAAAGATCACTCCAAGGACTGTATGAGTGAAAGTAGAACAGTTTATTACCCCAGGGCCAAACAGCTTGCTATAGCCTTCCAGAGAAGCGACCCCCGACCCCGAGCTGAGATTTCATTTCCATTTTATAATTTTCATAGCCAAGGGGAGGGGTTGAGTGAACAAACAAAATATGGCAATTTGCATATCAATCATTTCTCTAGTCAGGCCACCCTAACAATGACTCCATTTTACTTTGTTTTAACTTAAACTGTCTTTCCTTCATATCGTCCCTTTGGGTCCTTTCTGGACAGTCCCATCTTTGGGATTTTTCCATCTGTTGACAAAGATGAGTTTTAGCTCCTCAGCAATTAACTCTTACAATGGCTCAGCAAATCAGTTCAACTTTCAGCTTCTTGTCTAGCACTCTTTCATCTGTAAGAAGAATATGATCATCTGACTCAACTATGAGGACTGAAAATAACTTCAAAATACCTGTCATATCTCTGACATTCTAAATATCACAACTATTATGATTACTACTAACATTTTGTGTTTTGCTTCCATTACGAGAGCAAGAGTAATTATTTTTCAAGCAGTGACTTATTTTCCCTCCCTCTTTCTATCACCTTTGTTTGCTGCAGACAGAGTAGTGTCCCAATTTGGCCACATCCTGATGTACAAAAACTTTGAACAAATTACTTCACACTAGCAAAAGGAATGTAACTAAATGAAGGATTTTGAAGTGGATCAATTAACCTGGATTATTCCTGAAGACTTAGTGTCATCGCAAGAGTTACTGTAAAATGGAATCAGGTTGGTCAGAGTTAGAAAGACTGGAAGTTTCCAAGGAAGATGGAGGAAGGGACAGTGTGAGGAGTACAGTAAATTCTGAGAGGTGGAAAGAACAAGGCAATGACATTTCTCTTAAAGTGTCACCCCCCCAAAAAAAAAGAAAGGATGGGCCGGGTGTGGTGGCACACGCCTTTAATCCCAGCACTCGGGAGGCAGAGGTAGGAGGATTGCCGTGAGTTCAAGGCCACCCTGAGACTACATAGTTAATTCCAGGTCAGCCTGGGCCAGAGTAAGACCCTACCTCAAAAAAAAAAAAAAAAAAAAAAAAAAAAGAAAGGTCAGAGGACCCGTTTTGAACTTCTGACTATTAGAACAGTAATTATGTTTTAAGACATGAAGTTTGTGGCAATTTATTATAACAGCAATGCAATACTAACACATAATGGAACAAAGAATTTTAGCTAGGAAATTAAAAAAAATTATTATTATCATTTTAATCTGAGAGAGACAGAGAGAGAGAGACAGGTAAATAATGGGTGTGCCAGCAGCTGAATTCCAGATGTGTGCTCCCCTTGTGGGCAAGTGTGGCATTGTGCCCTTGTGTCACTTTTGCATCTGGCCAAACATGGGACCTGGAGAATTGAACAGGCATTCTTAGGCTCCCAGGCAGGCGCCTTCACCGCTAAGCCATCTCTCCAGCCCAGCTAGTAAAATTTTTGTGTGCAACAACATCTTTGTGAATAAGGACATCTTTGTTTATGCATATGGGCCTTAAATAATTATCACTGTGCTAATTAACATGTTTTATTGATGGAGAAAAATATGCATTGAATCCGAATTTATCCCTGGGCTGGAGATATAGCTCAGTGCTAGAACATTAGCCTAGCATGCACAAAGTCCTTTATTCAGCCTTTAACACTGCAGGAAGAGAGACAGAGAGAGAGAGAGAGAGAGAGGGAGGGAGGGAGAGGGAAAGAAAGAAGAGAAAGGAAAAGAAAAGAAAAGAAGGAAATTTATCCCAGTAATTACTTTTCTTCTCTTTTTCTCTTACCATAATATTATTATTTCCTTGTTTATTTTAAGAATACAGTAATCCATATATAAAAAATAATAATATACAGAAAATTCCTTTGAGAAAAGAATTTCCTAAAATGCAGCTGGATCTGGCACGATGAAGCAAATCTCCCCAAACTGGAAGGCACCATGTTCTTGAGAGCTCACACAGAATGAGAATCTGGCCTCTGGGCAGGCAGATGTCCTCTCTTATCACCAGGCCTTTCTGCCAGAAGGACTGCTTGCCTGTTACAGGAAGGAGATTTTCAAGCAACAGCTAGAACTCCGTGGTAATTCTCCATTTTATTTATTTATTATTTATTTATTTATTGGTGTGAAATGGCTTTAATCAACAGACACAGAGTGGATATTTCCCCCCACACTCAATCTTTTTTTATTTTTTATTATTTTTTGTAGATCTATAACCATCCGATCTTTCCATCCTTTCCAGCCATCTGAAAGCAGAACATGCTATCTTGGCTCAAAACAAGCTTCAAAGCACCTGATTATGTCTGCTCTGTCTTTTTAAAAAGTAACATTGCAGTGGATGTGCTGTCACACAGCTGTAACCCTATCATATTGAAGGTGAAGGTTAGAGGATCATGAGTTCAAAGCCTGCCCTAGCTATCGTGAAAATTCTGGGCCAGCCTGGAATAAGATCCTGTCTCAAAAAATGCATGAAGGGCTGGAGAGATGGCTTAGTGGTTAAGGTGCATACCTGCAAAGCCTAAAGACCCACGTTTGATTCCCCATGTCCCACGTAAGCCAGATGCACATGGTAGCGCATGGGTCTGGAGTTTGTTTGCAGTGGCTGGAGGCCCTGGCGTGCCCATTCTCACTCACTCTCTATCTCTCTCTCCCTCTCTCTGTCTCTAATAAGTAAAAACTAATAATAAATCTTTAAAAAATGCATGAAGCCCAAAGAACGTGGTGTAACACTGACACCTTATGCTTCGTTATGCAGCCTTCAAGAAGGTCGTGACAATGCCTTGGAAGCAGAAAGGCAAGAAAAGTTGCTATTGTCCCTCATTATTAAATACTGAAATTAGAAGCAGTCTCCCCCTCCCGGAAATAAGCCATGGGTTTATATTTGATGCTATCAATACTGCTCCATCTAATTAATACAAAAAAAAAATAATCTTTCCACTGATGGGAAAATCCATTTGCGTTGAATGGAAGTTTAAATCATGCCCATGAGCAAAGTGGCTGCTTTAGCCAGAACTCATTATGGAGTCCAGTGTACTACAATAGAATTGAAATTGCCCTAAAATCAGTTGTCCTATTCGGTCATAAAATTAAAGCTCTGAGAGTTGGGCTGTTTATACCTAAGCCTTTTTTAAAAAAACTTTTATTTTCTCATTGTCCACACCCGCTAAATGAATGCAGTAAACTTTCAGTATTCAGCACAGAGCACTGCTTTCCTTGGGAAGGAGGTAGGGATTTCCTTCAAGACAAGATCATGAGGTATTGTATGTGGTTTAAAAACAAACTAGGATATTGCTGAAGAGACAGAGGCAGGAAGATCAGGAGTTCAAGACCAGCCTGGGCTACACATTTAAAAAGAAAAGATTAAAAAAATTCATAGTTAGGGACTGGAGAGATGGCTTGGTGGGTAAGACAGTTGCCTGCGAATTCTGAGGACCCAGGTTTGATTCCCTAGTACCTACATAAGCCAGCTGCACAAGGTGGCACATGCGTCTGAAGTTTGTTTGCAGTGGCTGGAGGCCCTGGTTTGCCTGTTCTCTCTCTTTCTGTCTAATAAAGAAGTACAGAAAATGAAATAAACCCATATTTAAATTTTGATTCAGGGCTCCTCTCTTTTTCCTTCTCCACCCAATATGAAAAATACCTCTGTAGAATATCCTTTCATTTGTGACACATAATGAAGCAAACCAATGAGGCAGAGGATAATACAAATGAGGCTGAGGATGAAAAAAAAGGTCATAATCCCAAGAAATCGGAAAGGTCCTTTCTAGAAAGAAACATTTTAGGAGCCATCTCAGAGGTGTGATGAAGGGTTGGATGCAGCTGGTGCTCGGCCCATCTCCGTTCTCCGTTACCTGTTCAGTGCACTGTGACCACAGCAAGCCACAGCTCCACAAAGGAGGGACCATCTTCCTGTTCAACAGCTCCCCTTGCTTTCTACCAGGCTGGCTGAAAGAGGTATGGAATTAAGCAGCCTTCAGTGGAAGGTTGACAAGAGTTGTATAAATAAACTAGTTTCATTATCTTTTGGTTGGGGCTAAGTCTGAGGTATATATTGTATGCTGGTTCCTGTCTTTCTCTGAAAGGGATAGTCCCCAATCACAGGACGACAACTCCCAGGGGAACACACATCTGGAGTTCGTTTGCAGTGCCCATTCTGGTGCACCCATTCTCTCTCTCTCTCTGCCTCTTTCTGTCTCTCAAATTAATAAAAAGTATTTAAAAAATACTTTATTGTCCATGTTTGATCTTTATTTGTCTCACCTCTCTGCTGGTGGTTCATTCAGTCTGTCTCTAAAAAACCAGATAACAACTTCTCTCTAGGCCCTGGGGGAAAGGACCTTCTAATCATGAGCTCTGAGTGGCCATGATTCCAGAAGGCTCACCATGAAAGCTATGTCTTGGAAGTGCCACTAAGTTGGAAAGTTGGACCAGACCAGTCACAACCAACAGGACAACATCAGCAGCCCAGAAGGGGCAACGCTTCCATGGACGGCCTGAGAAAGGAGGCCAATCTGAATTGACATGGACACGGGTGATTGCAGCTACATGAACCTTCACTCAGAGATAGCCCGGAAAGCCAGTCACCAAGAAAAAAGTCTTCCTACAGGACAGCTTGTACATACTTCGTGGGCATGAGAAGTGGCCTGAGTCATAGGTAATAGCTAAATGTCCTGGACAGCTGAAGAAAAACCTGGAAAAAAAAAAAAAAAGATTTGAAGGACAGGGCACACGTGGGGGTTGAGGAATATGGTACTGTGACACATGGGAGAATGTAGCCATGGTGATGGAGATGGGGGTCCTGGCCTGAGCTAAGCACATATGCCCGTCTCTTAAGCTAATCTTGCTGATACTACCACTAAAAGTCCAGACTATTCCTAGAAGCTGCTAGTTGAAAAACCATTCCTCAAAGAGGTGAGCCAGTCTCTTGGTGTCAGGGTGAACGCTTTGGGCCCTTCCGTCTTAGAATGACTGTTGTCACAGGACGAGATGCTATAACAACGTTTAGCTTTCTTCCTAACTGGCTCAGTGAATTCTATATCTTAAAGAACACGTTCCCACCAGCCAGGATCCCATGTAACACTGGACAAAAGGACCCGTTTTGTAGCAAAGGAAATGCTTCTTTTGTAATTCTTTGTGTAGCTGTGGTAGTTTGAATAGACGGCCCCCAATATATTCAGTGTTTTATTAGTTTATAGTTTGCATCTGCAGCACCTGGCTGGAGGCAGTGTCACTGGGTGGATCTTAAGGTGTGCTGGTGGGTTTAGGATTTCAATCTAAAGATATGCAAAGTGTGCCTAGCTGGAGTTCCTGAGGTGTGCTGTGCTTTTGGCTTGTGGCTTTCTCCCTCTCTTGCTGGTCCTGTAAAAGACAGGCCAACTTCTTCTGCTATTATGGAACTTCCCCTGGATCTGTAAACTTCAATAAATAAACCCCTTCCTCCATAACTGTCTGGTCTGGAAGTTCATCTCAACGAACCTGAAGCTGTCTGCTTCAGTAGCCAAAAAAAAAAAAGCACATAAATATTAAGGCATATCCCTTGCAAGGGTGAACCCCATCTTTCAGGAGATGAGCATGGGTAGTGAAGCAAAGATATTATATGGAACTGTGTACCCCAATGAAAGAGGACCAGAGGGTGGGCGTGCCGACTTACATTGTTTCCCATGTCCCACTAAGAGAATTTGTCTTTCCTTCATGTAACTCTGGGTTAGTGGTCTCAGAATTCATGGGGCAGAGAAAGAGCTGCCAGACCTGTTACCTGAGAATTTTGGGGTCCTTGTTTCCAGGATCTAGCACATAATGGAAAGTGTCACCATCTTGCTGGGGACAGTTGACCTTGATCTTGAACAAGCTGGAAACAGCTTCTGGTGATGCAGTCCCATAATGCCATCTACTTTGGAGGCCGAGGCTGGAGGATCAAGAATAAAAGGCCAGGGCTGGAGAGATTGCTTAATGGTTAAGGCACTTGCCTGCAGAGCTAAGGACCCATGTTCGATTTCCCAGTACCTAGGTAAGCCAGACGCACAAGGTGGTGCAGGCATCTGGACTTCATTTGCAGTGGTTGGAGGCCCTGATGCATCCATTCTCTCTCTTCCTCTCTGCCCCTTTCTCTATCTCTTTCTCTCTCTCTCTCAATAGATAAATAAATGAATAAATAATTTTTTTTTTTCAAAAGTGTAAAAGGCAAGGTTGGGCAACTTAGTGAGAGCTAGAAGAAAGAAACCCTACGATGGGGACAGAGAGGCATTTGTTTGGTCTCCTGTGACCTGCTTGTCTTCTCTTGGTACATCCTTGCCCACCTGTGACTGCCAATGGACACGTGTGGCAGCTGTGACCCGCAAGTATGAGCCTCCTGGGTGATGAGGATAGGGCTCAAGAGCTAGCAGATCTAACAGCTGAGAGTGAGGAATTTATATTCAATTGGGGGAAAGGAAGCAGCGAGTAACAATTGTAGTTCAAGCCCAGCAGCAGTGTGGTGGCTGTAATCCACCCCAGTTAACACCCTTTTCTGTTTTCTCTGAGGAAGTGAGACCCCTGGCTGCTTGCCTGAATGGATGTGGAGGAGATGGGGGCTCAGCTATGGTGAGCACAGCCGGCTGATAGATTCGATAAGTCAGGATCTGTCTCAGCTGCAGTTAGCATCTGCTTTGCCTGAGGTCACATCCTTTAAATGATGCTATGCATCTGATAGCCAAGAGGCAAGAACATCAAGTCACGTGGGTTCCACATGAGACAATGCTACTGGTCAGAGTTTATTCTAAAGCTCTCTGCTCCTAAAGGTGTCATCTATAAGATTCCAAAATGCACATCACTTCTTATTTCACAAATGGAACTTAAAAAAATTATTACTATTTAAAAAATAGTTTATTTATTTATTTTGCAGGCAGACACACACACAGAGAGAGAGAGAGAGAGAGAGAGAGAGAGAGAGAGAGAGAGAGGGGGAGAGAGAGAGAGAGAGAGACAGAGAGAGAAACAGAGAGGGGGAGAGAGAGAGAGAGAGAGAGGGAGAGAATGGGCTCACCAGGTCTCTAGACACTGCAAAAGTGACTTCAGATTGCATGTGCCTCTTCACATGGGTACTGAGGATTTGAACCCAGGTCTTTAGGCATTGCAGGCGCAAGCACCTTAACCATTGATCCATCTCTCCAGCCCTGATTCCCTTTTAGTATGCTGAAAATGTGATTATTCATTTGACTCAAAGGTTTTTAAAGTTTTTTGACTTTCCTCTAAAAGTTTTCTTCAAATATTTCAATATCTGTCTTTTAGCTTCCAGATGGCATCTTGTTTATTTATTTTTTTTTGGTTTTTCGAGGTAGGGTTTCACTCTGGTCCAGGCTGACCTGGAATTCACTATGTAGTCTCAGGATGGCCTTGAACTCACACTCACAGCGATCCTCCACCTTTGCCTCCATCTTTTTTTTTTTTTTAAACTTATTCATTTTCTGATGTCTAATAAGAAAGAGAACTGTCAAGGGTAAACAGGTTGGAGAGAATCAGCATTGAGGCTGGCCTTAATTTATCATCTAGGAATTCGTTATTGCAGAAGCTTCATACAGGTTGTATTAGCAGCCAGTGAATTTAATCTGTATGTGAATCTCTGCAGGTTCTGTCAGCTTACCCTATTTGATAGATGCTCCAGGGGCAAGTATTTCATTGAGGAAAGCAAAGGTCTAGTCAAACCTGCAACCTCAGGTATAAAGAGCGTGGCGTGGAGACATTCTTAAAACAAATGAAATGCAAGTCTTGTTTCATGAGAATGGTTTTGATTGTCTTCTGTTTCCCGTAATGAACACCTAATGGACTTTCAGAGAGCTGTGTAAACTGTCGTGATATTATACTGAAGTCAAATGGAAGAGCGACAAAAGTGTTAACTAGATAATATCATTGTTTTCCAATACGATTTTCTTAGGCACCCTGCTGATGTATGCTGTGTCCGAGTAGTTAATAGTAAGAGACAGTTGGAAAAGATAGGCATCAATTTTATACTCTGGTTAAAAAAAAATCTTTGCTTAACGTAATCTAAATTAGATTAATTGACTACCATAGTTCCTAATTCAATCTTAAAATAAACGATAAACTTTAATAACATGTTAAGGGAGTAATATTCCTTTGTGGGTGATAGTCTTTCCTTATCTGTGAGAGATGTTTGACAAGACCCTCAGAGAATGCCTAAAACCTCACACAGTGCCAAGCCACTTATATATTTGTGTGTGTGTGTGTGTGTGTGTGTGTATGTATGTGTGTATATATATATATATATATATATATATATATATATATATATATATATATATATATATATACATATAGATTTTTAATACATATTTACGTATGGTAAATTTTAATTCATAAGTTGGGCCCAGTAGGAGATTACCAACAACTGCTGCATTTTAAATGTGAAATAGTCCTGTTACACTCATGTGCTTGAACACTTCCTATCCAGCCAGCAGTGTGATTTGGAAAAATGGTGAAACTTCCAGGAAGTGGAACCTTGCTGGAGGAAGTGGCTTACTAGGTGGGATCCATGGGATGCCATTTCCAGGTTGCCCATCCTGTTTGTTCTCTTCGTCCTGCTTGCCAGGGTGAGATGTTATCAGATGTATACCCACTCCCCCTACCATTCCTTCCCTGCCACGGAACTTCCCCTCCTAACTGTAAGCTGCATCAAACCCTTTTCCTTACATCAGTCACTTCTGGTCAGGTGTTTATTCACAGTAATTAGAGAGTAATTGGGGGCTGGAGCAATGGCTTAGCTGTTAAGCACTTGCCTCTAAAGCCTAAGGATCCTGGTTCGCGGCTCGATTCCCCAGGACCCACGTAAGCCAGATGCACAAGGTGGCACAGGCATCTGGAGTCCGTTTCCAGTGGCTGGAGGGCTTGGTGCACCCATTTTTTTCTCTCTCTCTTTCTCTCTGCCTCCTTCTGTCTCTGTCTGTTGCTCTCAAATAAGTAAATAAACATAAACAAAAAATTGGGGCTGGAGAGATGGCTGAGTGGTTAAGGTGCATGCCTGCCAAGTCTAAGGACCCCGGTTCAATTCTCCAGGTCCCACATAAGCCAGATGCACAAGGGGGCACATGCGTTTGGAGTTTGTTTGCAGTAGTCTGAGGCCCTGGTGTGCCCATTCTCTTTCTCTCTCTCTCCCCCCTCTCTCTGTCTCTAATAAATACATAAATAAAAATAAAATCTTTTAAAAAATTTAAAAAAGAAAGTAATTGGTACAGCAAGAATACAGTAGAAACATTACAATGATGTTGTGTTAATGTTTTGTTGATGTAATCTTATGTTAATGTGGCTTTGGTCTCTCAAATACTTGATGGTACTCATACTTTCCCTCCCTCAATTGATATGAAATGTACCAACCTACATGTAGGTGGGCCTTGAGGGTTTATAGCCTGGCCCCACTTCCTGTTCACCCTCTGCTTTCTGACCCTGCACACAGTATGACCAGTGGGCTTCCTGCTCCCACATGTCCCTCCATGCCGCCAGGTACTCATTGGGACCGTGAGCTGTAATAAACCCTTCCATCCCTCAGCTGCTTCTTGCCAGGTCTTTGGTCACAGCAATATATAAAGTAACTCATACACTATAATTAAAATGTTTCCTGGGCTGGAGAGATGGCTTAGCAGTTAAGGTGTTTGCTTGCGAAGCCTAAGGACCCAGCTTCAATTCCCTAGTACCCATGTAAGCCAGATGCACAAGGTGCATATACATCTGGAGTTTGTTTTCAGTGGCTGAAGGCCCTGGCGTACCCATTATTTCTCTCTCTTTGTCTCTTTCTCTCTCTCTTTCTCAAATAAATAAAATGAAATAAATTTAAAAAAATGTCTGAAAGAAGTTAAACTATATTTAAATTATATAGATTAAATGCATTTATTTATAACTCCTTTTTGAAAACTATGATTTATTTTAGTTATTTGCAAAAGAAAAACAACAGAAACAGAGAGAGAGAGAAAGTGGCTATTCCAAGGGCCTCTTGCCACTGCAAATGAACTCCAGATGCATGCACCATTTTGTGCATCTGGTTTTTAAGTGGGTTCAAGGGAATTGAACCTGGGCCGTGAGGCTTGCCAAGGAAGAGGCTTTAACTGCTGAGCCATCTCTCCATCCCTAACTTCTTAACTTAATCTAAACCCTAAGTCATAAAAATATTTTAGTTAGAGGTTGAAATTATAGCAAGAAACATAATTAAGGCATCAGACCTCATTTCAAACAAATGACCATCATTTTAGTGGGACAATAACATTATTCTCCTGAGGGCTTTAGAATTGGCTGGTGATATGGGCTAAATTGTGTTCTGCCAAATTTACGCTCTCCATGTGATCAGGATTAAATGAGGTCATAAAGGTGAGGCTGTGAGGACTGTCATCCTTGTAGGATGAGATCCAGAGAAGAAAGCGTGGAAGGTCAGGAAGAAAACAGCCATCTGCAGGCCAAGGAGAGACACGGGTGAACTCTGTAACCATCGCAATCTGGAACTCTTGGCCCTCGGAACTCAGAAGTGAATGGATTTCTTTTGAATCCATCAACCTGACCTTTTTGTTATGGCAGCCTGAGAAAACCAATACATCTGGGGGTCTTTCCTGGGAGCCTTGGACTCATTACATCCTGCCTGTAAGCTTACTGAAAACATGACAGGTCCTATAACACGTCCACAGCTGAGTGGTCTCACCGGGCCACTCTTGTGTGTGGCCTCACACTCTGATTATTACGGAGGTGTGCAGTTACGTGCAAAAACATGAGTACCACCCTCTCCCATGCTTCTTGTATGGTATATAGCAATATAGTTCTTATTTCTCACTGGACCAATAGACAAGGTTGCACACCAGAGTAAAAGCTGACATTGGTTTCCCCTTGTGTGTAGACGATGGTGTTGCCCTTCTTGATTGGATATAAATTCATTCGATTGCTGCTAACACACTCTCCGAATGGAACACTTAAACATCCCTTGCTAGGTCACTTCATATCCCCACAGAGACTCCATCAACCAGGGACAAGAGGAGGTTACACCCACGACCACATTTAACAGTCTGGCTCAGTCCTTTCTGGGTCTTCAAAATCCTCTCCGTCAAGTATTCTTAATCTTTTCAAGTGTGATATTTTTAATTCACCCCCATCTTTGCAAATACGCAGTGAAATGTTGATACATGCAACGATTTGGTTGGAATTTGTTTCAAGATCCACGGGGAGTCTGTGAGTAGAAGACGTACTTACAAACCTGGGCACAAATGGAGACTCTGAAGTTTTGTTACCGATATAAAAAAGTTCATCACAGACTTTTCCCAAATTCCGAGCTAATTTGAACTTTTTATAGGTTAATTTTTTTCTTTCCAGAGAAGACCTGGGGAAGATGGGGTTTTGGCTTACTCTGAAGGCGATGATAAATAACGGTTTGCATTAATGAAGTTTGATCATGTCCCCATTGTCACTCACTTGCTCCTGTTATACTGAGGTGCTTCAGATTTTCACCAGTGATTCCTTGAATAAGATTGAGATCTGTTGGCCAGGGTCTGGAGAGATGGCTTAGTGGTTAAGGCACTTGCCAGCAAAGCCAAAGGACCGAGGTTCGACTCTCCAGGTCAAGCCAGATGCACAGGTGGCACATGCATTTGGAGTTTCTTTGCAGTAGCTAGAGGCCCTGTCACACCCATTCTCTCTCTCTCTCTCTCTGGCTCTCAAATAAATAAACAAAAGCTTTTTAAGAGATTTTGAGGATTTTTCTGGGGTCTAACCTGCCTCAGTTTTGAGCTCACTCTTACATTTACAACTGCTGCTGTCTCTGAGGCTTTGTTTGAATTCGTTCCAGCGACCCACCAGCTTTGGGTCTAGGATTGAATTATTAGTTGAGTGACACATCCGTCACCCTCAAAAGAATTTCTCTTTGCTGAGTCCCTCAATCGGATGTACCTCTTGTCTTTCTTCCTGCATCCTTCAGTAGTTACTGGGCAAGTCTTGCTGTCTTTGATCCTCTGGTTACACTCTGCACATCTCCTCCAGCATACTCTCACGGAGGTTGACATTTGACCTTTGTACCCCCAGCTGATTGGGGATAAGTAGTTACTCCTCATTTCTCAGTTACTTTGTGAGCCTTCATTCAAACCAGGTTCTTATTGGCTAGAAGTCATGTCGGTAGCCTTCCACATTCGTTGAGTTCACTGCATGCTTATTTCTCTGTCTATGTCTCTGATACACACGCATGTAAGTAGAGAGAGAATAATGCATCATAAACAGTTCTGTCATTACTGATTTTTGCCCACTAACACGTGATCCATGGACTCAGTAACACCCTTGGAAAGTCTGGTATGCTGGGTAGTTGTTGATTACAACAAGAAAAACAACAACAACAAAAACCTACTACAGGCCAAAAGATGGTGTTGGATTGTGATTGAAATGGGTTGGATGTCAAGCTTGAGAATATAGCACAAATGGTTTGGGGGTACCAGAACTTTTTTTTTGTCGTTGTTCTTTAAGAACATGGTATTCTTTGGAAACATAAGGGGAATGTTTCAGATTGAACAACAGCTCCCACGGAAAGGCCATATGCTCAACATCAGCATGGAGGCTGGCACGACAAGAGTGGGCGGAGCACACTGCCACGCCGAGTTGACATTCAGAATCACAAAGAACAGCTCGTAGCCTTGGTGATTGATAGCTGGAATTATACTGCTACCGGTTTTCTCTCCTGAACTTTCCAGCGTCGTACCTTTGGAAGGTTTATCTTCAGGAGGAAAACAAGATAGTTTCCTAGTAACAAGCAAATTAAAGAAATGGAAATGAAAGCCTTGCTATATATATTAGAAATGAACAATTGCCTTTATTGAATACCCTTGCAAGGAGAACAGTTTGATTCTGACTCATCCCTAGTGTTATTTTTGTTTGAGTCTTCATCTCAAGAGAGAGCGAGAGAGAAGAATATTAAGACTGCTTAGTGACTAATGGAGTTTTAATCATTCTCTAATACACAAATTACTTGGACATGAAGTAGCTTCGTGGGGTGGCGGTAAGGAGTTGAAGAGGCACGATAAGGAACATTTTCCTATGAGGGAGCAATATTTCTTTCAAGGATGGATGCAGTTGGAAAAACAGGTCAGGAAAACCATGGCCTGGCTTGATGTGATAAACTCCCTGATACAGATTTCCTTCCTGAAAGTAAAGGTTCCCCTCTGAAGCCAGCCCACACTTTCCTGTGGCTGTCTTGACATTCACAGGCAGACGGTTCTTCTGCAACACTAACCTTCTTTCTTCCACACTTCCTCTTTTTCAGGCCTGGAGGAAATGGACCCTACTAGTCACAATCATTCATTCCAAAAACCGAAGATAGTCCTTTTGTGTCCAAGCTAAATAACATAATGTCTTAAATATTTACTTAGAAGGCCAATCTTCAAATCATTTCTATTGTTTGTACTTCTTATTCCTTCATCTATTAACCATTTTCCTATAAGTACTTTTAAATTGTAAGAACGCACGTAGAACAAAACCACATAGTACCTTAATCCTGACTAATATTTAAGTGAATAAATAACATTTCCTTTCTGTTTCTGCTATTTTAACAATGTCCTTTAGCTCACTGTGAGTGAGTTTTCTCTGACAATCCTGAAAAGCCACCGACAGGAATCCCATCAATTTTCTGAGACACTTCAAATACTAATATCTTAAAATTCCGAGTTGTTCCCTGATTATAGCTGGCTAATTTGAAAGTTGAAAAAAATTAAATATATAATTTTCTCTTTTTTCCTGATGTTTAATAAATATCAAGTTAACTTTCATGAGGCTTAGAGTTAAAAAATCTGTCATTTTTTTCACATTAAAGTTAATTCAGACCAGGGTACCTATTTACCACTGGAATTAAAAGGGAGAATTTGAATATCCAGGGTTTTTCTCTTCTTGATATAAATAATCCACCAGGCTTCTAATTGTGATGTTATTTTGCTTCAGGAAATGTGAATAATCAAGTGATACTCTGATCTGAGAAATGTCTTGTACAACCAGAGCACAATTTCATGGTGGTGTGCAGTCTGTTTCTCTTCCCACAATGCACCACTGTAATACTGTCAACCTGTAGCCCGCCTCAAGTTCTTGGCCTTTATCATGTAACAAAGCTGGTTCAGTGACCCTTTCAAATTTGTTTTATAAAAGTCTCATTATTAGCTTTTTAAACTATTGTCAATTAATCTTTTAGTACTTAATTATTCTTTTTAAAATTATTTTTATTCATTTGCAAGCAGAGAGAGACAGAGAGAAGAGAGAGAGATGGTGGGCAGGCCAGGGCTTCCAGCTCTTGCAAATGAATTCCAGATGCATGAGCCACTTTGCGTGTCTAACTTTCTTTTTTTTAAAAAAAAAGTTTTTTGTTTATTTTTATTTATTTGAGCTCAACAGAGAGAGAGAGAGAAAGAGAGAGAGGCAGAGAGAGAGAGAGAGAGAGAGGGAGAGAGAGGACACACCAGGACCTCCAGCACTGCAAATGAACTCCAGATACATGCGCCCCCTTGTGCATCTGGGTTACGTGGGTCCTGGCGAATCGAACCGGGATCCTTTGGCTTTGCAGGCAAATGCCTTAACCACTAAGCCATCTCTCTAGTCCTAAAATATTTTATTTATTTATTTATTTGAGAGAGAAAGAGGCAGCTAGAGAGGAAGAGAGAATGGGCACACCAGAGCCTCCAGCCACTGCAAACAAATTCCAGATGCATGGGCCACCTTGTGCATCTGGCTTACATGGGTCCTGGGGAATCTAACTGGGGTCCTTAGGCTTTACAGGCAAATGCCTTAACCACTAAGCCATTTTCCCAGCCTGGGTATTTTTTTTTTTTTTATGAGCTCCATGGATGGGTGGCTGGTTTAGCCAGTTTATGCTGACATGGAGTCAAGATCTGTGGAAAAAGGCAATTGTTCTAGAAAAGGTCATATCCTTCTAACATTTCTAAACTGCGGTAAAGTTTAATGACTTAAATTTCCCCCTACAGCCCCAAGGACTATTCCTGCATTTAGCCAAGAGAAAGCTACTCACTTCGAGGGTTCTGTCACCCCAAAAGCTGCCTGGCCAATGTCGATCCCCTATAAATGCTGCCTTTTTATAGACACTTTATGTCACTAAGACCCAAAACAATTTGTCTAAAGGGCAGGGAGAAGGCCAGAAATAGAACAGTCTAGCCGTTTCTGCAGAACACTTTACCATGTGAAACTGCTCTTCAGAGACTGACTTATGAGAATTTCGAGTTCCCCTAAGCTCATGTCGCTTCATTGTTGGGCCTTTATTCACTATAGGAGCCAGAGATATCCATGTAACAAGCCTGGATTGGCATTATTATTTTATAACACAGTAAAATGAGCCCTTGCCTGACACAAGGAGAGAAGAAGATAGAACACCTTCACCACAGCACTGTGCACTTACAGAAGCCATGCAGAGTAGCCGTCACGTTGTTCAGAGTTGTCAACAAGATTCCAGAAAGTTTCCATAGGACTTATTTATATTCCCTTAGATTTTGATTAGCCCTCCCTCCACCTTCCCTTTACTCAATCTCTTCCCCTGATCTCACGCAGGCCTTTTCACCCCCATTGATCATACCCATATGTTAACGCTACTCTCACTTTTGGTTAGAGAAGCGTCTCTTTTCAGATAGCAGTGACCACTGGGATGACTCAGAAGGCACCATGGTGCTTTGAAGAAGGGACAGAGGAGTGCTCAGCACTGAAACATCTCAAACACACCTTCCAAGGCTCAGGGTCCATTGTGGAAGAGGGGGTGGAAAGAATGTAAGAGCCAAAGGAAGGGTAGGACTCCTTACAATGTAACAGTCCAGACACAAAATGGCCTGGATACCCATGACCTTGCACTGCCTGACACTACCTACACAAGACCCTCATAATAGGAGGAAAAAATGATGATATCAAGATAAAAGAGAGACTGAGAGGGGGAGGGGATATGATGGAGAGTGGAGTTTCAAAGGGGAAAGTGGGGGGAGCAAGGGAATTACCATGGGATATTATCTACAATTATGGAAACTGTCAATAAAAAAAAATTAAATAAAAAATGTGTTCAGGAAAAATATTTAAAAAACGATTCCAGAAAGTTCATCCATTTCTTTTTAAAGTATATTTATTTATTTATTTATTTATTTGTAAGGAGAGAGAGAGAGAGAATGGCCAGTGGCCACACCAGAGCCTCTAGTCACTATAAACAAACCCCAGATGCACGGGCCACTTTGTGCATCTGGCTTTCTGTTGGTGCTGGGGATTCGAACCTTGGTCATTCGTTTTCGCAGACAAGCACCTTAACCTCTGAGCTGTCTCGCCAGGCCTGCATCTGGGTTCTTCATACCCCCGTGGGCTGAAACGACAAGTACTAACATTACATGTCCCTCCGCAATAATCCAGAAGGAGAAATTCCTGAAATGGTCGGCACCTAACAATCCCAGTTAATTTCGGCAATCATTACCTTGCGCGGAAGTATATTGTAATGGCACAAAGATATAGGATTGAGTACAAAATTATTTCATAGAATCCAGACCACACTGTAAATGTTTTTGTGCCAAAAAAGAAACGAGAAAAACCTTTTGAGGTTTTACATTTCATAACTTTTCGAAAGTTGGAGCTGAATCTGTGCCCATTACAGTAAACATCTTGTCAATTCAAATTAAAACACATAATTAAGCCTGGTGTGGTGGCACACATCTTTAATCCCAGCACTCGGGAGGCAGAGGTAGGAGGATCACTGCGAGTTCAAGGCCACCCTGAGAATACATAGTTAATTTCCAGGTCAGCCTGGGCCGGAATGAGACCCTACCTCGAAAAAACCAAATAAATAAATACATAAATAAATAAAAATAAAATAAAATACATAATTATATTACAAGACTATGATCTTAAGTGGAAATGCTTATCTTATGCCTGTTGTGAAATAGGTATTAATGTGAAGTTCCACAATATTTTCACTTTTGTTAAAAACTATTAGATTTTGAAAGTATAATTTAATATCCAGGGATTGTTTATTTATTCCAGAAAAAAGAAGGACTTGAAAAGAAAATGAAACATACAATGTAGTCTCTTAAGGTTTTGGGATAATTTTTTTTTTTTTTTTCAGGGAGATCATGCGAACAGAGTAACTTTCTGACAATTGCCACATGCAAAGTGACAACATTTGGGGGCTAAAGTTAAAAGCTTATGGAATAAATTTTTTAACTCTGAGACTTTCATAAGTTGAATATTTATGGTTTACACAAAAGTATGCCTCAGAATGTTCTTTCCACAGCACAAAAAAAAAAAAAAATTACTCTTGAGGCTACAGGAAAAGTCTCATTACCATGGCATTGCACTAATCTATTCATTTCAGTAATTTTAAATTAAAATTTTCTCCATATATTTCCATTTTGTTTGCCCTAACTCCTTAAGGAAAAAAAAAAAAATGGAGAAGTCTTTGGCACCATTAAGCATGTGAAATTTCACCATATGGAAAAGCCATCTTAAACCCGGCACCAAAATGTTAGCTTCCTTGCTAACATCACAGTGAGTCAAGGAGGTTGGGGTTCCACTTAAATAGCACTAAGGGACAGGGAAGCAAAGGGTGACTTATGTGATTCACAAAGGTAGTCTACAAGAGTGTCATACATTACACACGGGTGTTTACGCCTCTCTGGCTAGTGGCCACCTAAGCAAACATCTCAGACTCTGACCTGATTTCAGCATTCTGTCTCTCATCTATTCACCTATTACATTGTTGGGGAAAACCAAAACTATATATGAGAAGGCCTAGGAACTGATCGAAACAGTTTCTGAAGATTCCTTTATTCTCAAAGATCTTGTTTCATTTTACTTTGAATAGGAGGGGAACCTGGGCTAGAGAGTTGACTTAGAGGATAAGGCGCTTGCCTGTAAACCCTAAGGACCTAAGGTTCGAGTCCCCAGGACCCACATAAGCCAGATGCACAAGGTGGCACATCTGAAGTTTCTTTGCAGTGGCTGGAAACCCTGGTGTGCCCATTCTCTCTCTCTGTATCTATCTTTCCTTGTCTTTCTTTCTCTCTCTCTCTCATAAATAAAAAGAAAATACATTTTAGAAAAGAAGAAGACTGTGTGGTTTTACCCTTTGGGCAGCAATTTCAATTTCTGTAGTGAAAAATTTTCAAGCAATGAGCATATAGTGAAAGCTTGTTACATGAGTAAAAATTTGTGTCAATCCTTTCTAGGACAAGAATGATTTCTTGTGTGTGTGCGCACACATGCATGCATATGTATGTGTACATGTCTGCCCTCCTATATGTATTATATTCTATGAAGATACTTCAGTCTTGTGATCGTTCAAGCAGAACTTGACTGAAAATTATCCTCCTTTCTAAATAATACTGAAGGAGCTTTCCTGAGGTTTTAGTGAGGGAGCGATGGTACAGACTTCCGGGGGTGCGCCTCCTCTACGTCAGCAATGTGTAGCAAACATGAGCTCACGCCTGCTGCAGTAGCACGCTGATCCTCATCCATCAGCTATATAGGCAGTAGGGTCATGTTAAAAAGTACAAACAATCTGTGTGTGGTGGTGCATGCCTTTAGTCCTGATACTTGAGAGGCAGAGGTAGGAGGATCGCCATGAGTTCGAGGCCAGCTCGAGACTACATAGTGAATTCCAGGTCAGCCTGGGCTACAGTGAGACCCTACCTTGAAAAACAAAACAAAACAACAACAACAAAAACACAAGAATAAACAAAACCTGAGAATAATGTTTGTCATCAATGAAGGCAGCATTTTGAGAGTGAATTAGGACCTTGGTTATGATTTAGTGTCTGATTTTAGGTAGAAAGAAAATCCATCTATAGGATTATGTGCCTACAAAAGCATGAGAAAGAAAGGCTAAAACAATGGGCCCTGGGTTGGGGCTTCAGAAAGAAAGTTATCTCAACCAAACCAAAATGGGGAGAAGCTAGCCAGGGAACTGAGGGACTGAGGAACAGATACCAAGAAAGTACTGACGCCGTTCTGGGCTCTGGAGCTGCAGGGCAACCTTAAGGCCACACTTGAGAAAATAGAGGGGATCCCACTGTAAGATCACACTTGAGAAAACAGAGGGGATCCCACTGTGAGATCACACTTGAGCAAACAGAGGGATCCCACTGTGAGATCACACTTGAGAAGACAGAGGGGATCCCACTGTGAGGTCACACTTGAGAAGACAGAGGGGATCCCACTGTGAGTCACACTTGAGAAAACAGAGGGGATCCCACTGTGAGATCACACTTGAGCAAACAGAGGGATCCCACTGTGAGATCACACTTGAGCAAACAGAGGGATCCCACTGTGAGATCACACTTGAGAAGACAGAGGGGATCCCACTGTGAGATCACACTTGAGAAGACAGAGGGGATCCCACTGTGAGATCACACTTGAGCAAACAGGGGGATCCCACTGTGAGGTCACACTTGAGAAGACAGAGGGGATCCACTGTGAGATCACACTTGAGAAAACAGAGGGGATCCCACTGTGAGATCACACTTGAGCACACAGAGGGGATCCCACTGTGAGGTCACACTTGAGAAGACAGAGGGGATCCACTGTGAGATCACACTTGAGAAAACAGAGGGATCCCACTGTGAGATCACACTTGAGAAGACAGAGGGATCCCACTGTGAGATCACACTTGAGCAAACAGGGGGATCCCACTGTGAGGTCACACTTGAGCAAAGATCACACTTGAGAAAACAGAGGGATCCCACTGTGAGGTCACACTTGAGAAAACAGAGGGATCCCACTGTGAGATCACACTTGAGCAAACAGAGGGGATCCCACTGTGAGATCACACTTGAGAAAACAGAGGGATCCCACTGTGAGGTCACACTTGAGAAGACAGAGGGGATCCCACTGTGAGTCACACTTGAGAAGACAGAGGGGATCCCACTGTGAGTCACACTTGAGAAGACAGAGGGGATCCCACTGTGAGATCACACTTGAGCAAACAGAGGGGATCCCACTGTGAGATCACACTTGAGAAAACAGAGGGATCCCACTGTGAGATCACACTTGAGAAGACAGAGGGGATCCCACTGTGAGATCACACTTGAGCAAACAGAGGGATCCCACTGTGAGATCACACTTGAGAAAATAGAGGGGATCCCACTATAAGTCATACTTGAGAAAACAGAATCCCACCTTCCATCCCTGATGCTCATCACTTCTGTTTGCTGATAGTGGGAATTCTAGTAACATCTTTTATTATTAAAAAAAAAAATGTCAGCACCTCACAGCAGAAACCTCAGGAGGGGGGCTGGAGAGAAGGTTTAGCAGTAGAGGCGTTTGCCTGCAAAGCTTAAGGTCCCAGGTTCAATTCTCCAGGCCCACATAAGCCAGATGCACAAGGGCGTGCATGTGTCTGGTGTTCGTTTGCAGTGGCTGGAGGCCCTGGCGCCCCCATTCTCTCTATCTGCCTCTCTTTCTCTTTCAAAATGGATAAATAAATAAAAGATCTAAAAAAAAACACCTCAGGAGTATAGTCCTTCTTATTTCAACTTCCAAATATTCTGAAAACACAAATGACTAGCTAAGCCTAAGTCACATTCCAATGCTGAGCTGTGAGAACCTGGGATTTTTTTTTTAACTTTATATGCTGTGAATTATAAGGACAATCATTAGAACGTAGAACAATTGGGTATTTAATACCAGCCCACCACACCTAGCCTTCCTTATGCTCGACCTTCCAAACAAGAAAGATAGCTGCAAACGTAATCATGCCCTTATTTATCCCAGGCAAGGACTGCGCAAAACAAGGCACAGTCACTTAAAAAGGAAAAAGCTACATGAGCTTCCGGGGGAAAGTACATGAGCTTCCGGGGGAAAGTCCATGAGCTTCCGGGGAAAGTGGCCAACACCTGTCCACGTCACGCAAAGTCTAAGCGACTCAGAAGCAAACAACCTGACGTGATGCTCACCCAAGTGCAATCGTGGCACACAGCCATGGCGGGCAACCAACTGCTCTCGGACTGGCTGACAGATCGGCTTAGTGGAAAGGAACCCATATCTGGAACTGAGAAACAAGTCAGAATCCTATAATCCTATCCAGATAATGATTCTGCTTTTCATTGTCAAGCTCCCACTAACCTTAGGCTACAAGAGGGTCTACATCCTTTTAATTCTCTCTAAATTAATAATGGTTAACTCGTTTAACCAGTGCTGACTTCACTGCCCGCTGGAAAAGCTGATTCTCTTTTTCAGATGGGGGCTGGACCTGAGGAGATAAATGACCCAGCGCACTCCACTCCGGCCCCAGCTGAAAGCACAGAGGAACTGGGGCCATGAGCAAGAGAGCTGCTTTCTCGGTGAACCTGGTATCAGCACCAGGGGGAAGGAGACAAGACACTGAGGATCCAGAGGCTCCTGAGTGCCCATCACTGAAGTAGACTTAAAATGCTCCCAGCCTGGCTCAGGGAATTGTGCAGAAGAGGGGTGGAAAAATTGTTAGAGCCACAAGTTGGGACATTTTGTACAGAGACATGCCCCCCCCCCATAATGCATGACCCCCAGTCTCCATGGGATTGACCTGCATCCCCAACGAGGAAGGCCTCTTGAGAAAAGGGGCAGGGAGGAGGGAAAGGATGGTACTAACATGTATTGTTTACATATTAAATATGTCCATGTCTAGTAAAAACGGGGGGAAAAAAACCGGACACCAGTCATGCCTTCTTCAGTTTTTGCTAGTAAATTCCTGTTTTGACTATATAGTGAATTCTAGGTCAGCCTGGGCTAGCGGGAGACCCTACCTCAAACAACAACAACAAATAAATGACCTGTAACTTCCAGGTAAACAATAAAGATCTTCACTTAAAACAAAACATACACGAAATAGGAAAGAAAGGGAAGAGGAACAGACATATCAATTCATGTAAATATGGCTATAGTATACTTCTTCTTTTTGCTACAAGGCAGAAGATGGCATTTAAAATTATTTTAGTTACTAAGTACATCAGATTGACCTCATCCAGAGTGGATTTTCACACCCCTGCTGACACCTCGGGGTCACTGGAAGCTCCATTTCGTGGAGTGTTTGAGGTCAGGAGATTTGTAGCGTTGGGTTGCTGTAATTTTCCATCATCTTTCATCTCCTAGCATGACAATGCTGGAGACGCTTTGGACGAACCAATACGGGTTACAGAATAGCAAGCTTTTCTCCCTGTGATAATCACCACCGCTTATTCCATCCAACGGAATAATTGATGTGTATGCCCATTGTTTTGGTCGGATGAAAAGTTCAGAAATATCGCCTGCTAATTGCAACACCTCACTCCATGTAAGTGTTGTTGGGCTCCTTGGGGTCTTGAGTGATCAGATATCCAAAACAATAGCCTACAGCTAAAGGGATGAGAGCAAGCGTGCTGTCAGTAGACCATGTGTAGAAGGCACGACCTCAGAACCTTTGGCGTCTTGACCTGAGGATTTTGGTTATGGATCTGCAGAGCTTATTGTAAGCACCTGGGGCCCCGATGAGCTAGAGTACATACAGGAGTGCTGGCGTCAATAATGGATGAAGACAGACAGATCTAAGCTCAGAAGTATGGCACTCATTTATTTAATGAAACAATAAGTTCAAATCTTTGCTCCAAAACTTGAGCCGTGGCCTGTTTCTTTGATGAGTTGAATCAGGAATATGGCAGATAAAATATCATGAGGCTGCTGCCACAAAACATGGCCAAATGCCACATGTTCTCTCGCATATGTGCATGTAACAGGGGCAACTTAAGCTTCTGATCTTTATATGTGTGTGTGTTTATGTAGAAGGGAAATTTGGGCAGATTTTTTTGGAAACTAGAATGGGCCTTAAAGGAGGAGAAAAGAGGCTTTAAGGAGAAGGGATGGGGGGGGGTTACTAGAACACATGTGATAGGAAAGTAGACAGGTAAAATTCTGGGGTCAGAAGGATAGAAGTTGGGATGTGGGGCAGGTAAGTAGGGGAGACACCCAGTCAAACTAAGTGTGTATGAAGATGCCATAAGGAATCGTGTATGTCAATTAAAAAAATAAAATTAGGTTAAAAAAATAAAATCATTCCTGGCTCAAGCACTGCCTGACATTTTGTGATTATGGACGTATTGTTTCATCCTAAGCATTTCCCTTTTCTCTTGCTTGTTTGAATATATGACCAAGGAGGCAACACTCCAGGTCCAAAGCTTCCATGGAACCCATTATAAACCAAGACATTTTCCTTACTAGCCTCGACAGAGTTTCTGAAATCCAGGCACAGAACACATTATGGTTGAGAGAAGATAAACTTTGAAAGTATTCATTTTTTTCATGTCCACAATCCACATGCCTCTGACATTTCTCAGTGTTCCCCAATTTCATTTTTCATTATTTAGGAAAAGTAGTAAAATAAATGCCACTAATTCATTGCAAAAATAGCAATTTATGAATTTCTGACACATCTGAACGTGAGCCTCTTGCTAATGCTCCCTTATTAATAGAAAAACAGCTTGATCCCTAAAATGCATCTTAATGCTCATTTCATGTATTTAAGTATGAAATGGGACAATATGTATAAAATAGCTACTGTTCATATAATACATAGTATTCACCCATAGGAAGTGTGCAACAGATAGCATATTTTTATAAATGGATATACGTTACTACGTGTCATGCATGGAACACATGACATCTCTGGTAAATGTGAATTTACTTGTCCTCCTGCCTTTGGTCATTGCTGAAAAGGAGCAGGCACGACACAGGAAGATCCAGTGACACCCGATTTACCAACTTGCAAGCACCAGTTGCTGCCACTTCAAGTACACTGTGGGCCAGAGTTTAAACACTTGGATAATTGAATAGTAAACTGTGTACGCACGTTATGTCAGTAACAGGGGCAATCAATAGCACACACTCACTTTGTAATTATATTACTTCATTTCAACTCCATTGCCCTTGAGATTATTGCCATCTACCCAGGTCTGCCCATGTCTGGAAAGAAGGTCATGTTCGTCTGTACATCTGTTTTCAGTTCCTCCGACACTGACACTGTGTTGGGAGTTTGATATCAGCCACCGTGGCTACATTTATATCCTAGAAATCAACAAATGCTACAAATAGCATTGCTTTCTCTCCAAGAGCAAAAAATGGTTTCATATGCCTATCACAGAGGGAAAGAAAACACTTCAATTTGGTACCAAATATAAAAATTCTCTTCTATTTAGAGAATTTCCACGTCTACAGCAGGCTTCACTTGGGTTTTAGAATGACAAACTGAATCATTCAGAAGTTGCTAACCTTTGAAAAAGTGGTATTTTTAAAGTGCAGCGCCGAAATGACACTCAGATGTGGTGGGTTTGTGTGGGCCGGACCGTTTGAGCAGCAGTGCCCGTGTGTGTCAGCGCAGTGAGATCACAGTAGCAGGAAGGCAGTCAGCAGAGGAGGGTGCCTCGGCCACCCCTTGATTCATTCTGACAAAAAAAGAAAGGTAGAATAAAAAAGAAATAAAATAACCCACTTAAAATAAGCCACGTCTCTAAGTAGAGATGTTGATAATTGGAGCTGAAAATAGTTGTGACTTTACGGCGAAGAACAATGGCGCTCAGCTTTGGCAGTAACTACATTAAGAAGTCCAACAGTGAGCTGGCTTGGAGTGTGATCCATGGTGACAGGAGACAAAGAAGAAAACAAGTGAGCAAAGGGGAAGAAATGAAGAGAAACGCTTTCGGAAATTTAGTATAGGTCAGATCAGGGTCGATGATGTCCCTGCTAAATAACGTATTATTACAATTGGATTATCAAGAAAAAAATCATTAACTCTTTGCCAAATATCTTCTTAGCGCCATTTCCGTAATTCAAGGTGCCTACAAGGACGTTCATAAAACACATATAATAATATAATAAGAACAGCTGGGTGCTAGATAATGTACTACTATTGCTCAAACATGAAAGACTCACAGTCCCATACATTTCTGGTAAATATGGAAAGATACCTGGCAGGGGAGATGGCTTAATGGTTCAAAGTACATTCTTGCAAAGCCTGCCAACCCGGGTTCGATTCCCAACTACCCACATAAAGCCAGATGCGCAAAGCGGTGCATGCATCTGGAGTTTGTAGTGGCTAGAGGCCCTGGAGTGTCTATTCTCTCTGTGTGTGTCTCTCTGCTCACAAATAAATAAATTTAAAAAAAATATGGAAAGAGCCAGGTGTGGTGGCGCACGCCTTTAATCCCAGCAGTCGGGAGGTGGAGGATCGCTGTGAGTTCGAGGCCACCCTGAGACTACAGAGTGAATTCTAGGTCAGTTTGGGCTGGAGTGAGACCCTACCTCCAAAAACCAAAAACCAAATATATATATCAATGTGTTCTCACATGTGTGTGCACGTGTGTGTGTGTGTGTGTGTGTGTGGTGAGGGGCCTATTAATGTGATGGGACCCTTGCTGGGCCTCATATTGCTCACCTGCAGTGGGACTCTTGCCTTCCATGACTGCAGTAGAATGCTGGTGTCCTGCTCCATACCTCTTGTGCCCATTCTTATTTTGAGCCCGAGTCCCTAAGTGGTACCAAAGCTTGCTATTTTTCATGTGTCCAGGTGCTTCTCTGGTTTCTGCTCCCCTTTGCAGGGCTGGGGTTACAGTTGCATTGGCCACACCCAGTTGTTTATAGAAGCTCTGGAGATTTGAACTCATGCGGTTCAGACCCCCTCAGGCCCTCATGCATACACAGGAAGTGCACTTAACCATCTCTCTAGTCCTGAGTTGGTTTTAAAAAAATATTTTATTTATATATTTGTAAGCAGAGACAGAGGGAAACAAACTCCAGATGGATGTGTCGCTCTGTGCATCTGGCTTTATGTGGGAGCTGGGGAATCAAACCCAGGCTGTTAGGCTTTGCAGTCAAGTGCCTTAACCATTGAACCATGTCTCCAGCCTTAATCCTTAGTTTTATTCTTATGAAAACTATCATAGCCCTACCAATTCCTTTATCTTGTATCCAAGTCATTTTGGTTCCTATAACAAAATGTCTTAGATTAGATGATTTCGAAACCTGACAAGTTTATTGCTTACAGATCTGGATGCTAGGCAGCTCAAGGTCAAAGTGCCAGCAGACACACATCTGGAGTTCGTTTGCAGTGGCTGGAGGCCCTGGAGCGCCTATTCTCTCTCTCTCTCTCTCTCTCTCTCTCTCTCTCTGTCAAATAGATAAATAATAAAATAAAAGTGCTAGCAGATTTAATGTCTGAAGGGGCATGATGTCTTACTTTATGGATGGCATCATCATGCTGCATCCTCAAGTGGTAGAGGGGGTAAAAATGACCCCCGTGCCTCTTTCAGAAGGGCAGAGGGGGTAAAAATGACTCCCGTGCCTCTTTCAGGAGGGCACTGATCCCGTTCATAAGGGTGCCATGTTCATGACCTACTTACAGCCTCATAAGCTCCATACCTTAGGTTTCTAATCACTGAGCAGTCATCAGCACGTTTTCACCAGGACTCTAAAATGAGACGGACTATTTTTTATATTTCCATTCCGTGACACAAATTGGCAGGAACTTCTGCTATCACGAATGGCTCGGACTTCTTGTTTCTTCTGAACTAATATAAGTTACAGAGTACCTCACCAAAACACCATAGTCTTTTGCTAACACACACACACGCGCGCGCGCGCACTCTCACCTACATGCACATACATGCAAAAATTCAGTAAAGTTTATGTAGTAAACTTGACAGAAAATTTGAGAGAACATTTGCAGGAGTTGTTCCTGGGACCCATGAACAAAAGTAAGAAAACTAACCTTTTTTTAAAAAATTTTTTAAAATTATTTTATTTATTTTTGGAGAGAGACACAGAGAGAGACAGAGAGAGAGGGAGAGGGAGACAGATAGAAAATGGGCGTGCTAGTAGTCTCTCAGCTGCTGTGAACAAACTCCAGATGCGTGCACCCCCTTGTGGACAAGTGTGGCATTGCGCCCTTGTCTCACTTTGCATCTGGCTAAACGTGGGACCTGGAGATTGGAACCAGGTTCTTAGGCTTAGCAGGCAGGCCCCTTAACCGCTAAGCCATCTCTCCAGCCCTTTTTTTTTTTAGTACTCCTGTTACAGCAAATATCCTTGAATATAACTTCATGACACTTCAGTAGCCTCCCTCTCATGTTTCTAAGGTCCTCTTCCTTCTTTTCTCTGTCAACCCTCTTTATTTCTTTAAAAAAATTTTATTTTTATTTATTTGAGAGAGAGAGAGAGATGGAGAGAGAATGAGAGAGAGAGAATAGGCGCACCAGAGTTTCCCACCCTGCAAACGAACTCCAGATGCATGCACCACCTTGTGCATCTGGCTGACATGGGTCCTGGGGAATCGAACTGAGGTCCTTTGGCTTTGCAGGCAAGTGCCTTAACCGCTAAGCCATCTCTCTAGCCCCAACCCTCTTTATTTCTAACCCTGCAGCCCTGGAAGATTTTGATGGCTATGTGGCCTTCTACATACCCACTTACTAAGATATCCTTTTCAAAAGAATAATGAAGTGAATAAACAGAACCGCAGTTACTGCTTGAACAGAACTTCACATTTTGTTCTAGCTTGTATTATAATGTAATTTCCCCTCACTATGGTGAGTCGATTTTACAAAGTCGATGCATAGCTTAACGTAGGCGTGTGTGGAAGAGGAATGCAAATGAGTGTCACCTCTGTGTGCGCTGGGACACAGTGTGTAGAAATAGACAAAAGTACCATATTCACTCATGAAAACACTCACGACGGTCCTTCACTTTGCCGACTGTATCTTACCTGTCTCTATGGAAATAATTGAAAAGGGAGAATTTTTTTTAAAAAAAACCCAAGCTATTCTGAGAAATTAATTTAACAAAAGAACAATAAATGCAATGCACACAGCAAGGACTTCAGAGTCAAATGTACCTGGGACTGAATTCTCATACTGCCACTTAGCCACCTGAATGACAAATTACCCAATAAAACAGGCTATAGTAGCCGGGCATGGTGGTGGCACACGCCTTTAATCCCAGCACTCCTGAGGCAGAGGTAGGAGGATCGCCATGAGTTTGAGGCCACCCTTAGAATACGCAGTGAATTCCAGGTCAGCCTGGGCTAGAGCGAGACCTTTTGAAAAAAAAAAAAAAAAAAACAGGCTCAGTTACGGCTATAGTGAAGATAAAATGTATCAAGTACCATGTATGTCAGAAATTACATGTTTAATAAATAGAATCTATTGGTTTTATTCAAACATAAACAATGATCCAGAAGAGAGATATATTTTTGGGCTGTCACTCTGTTAAAAATGACTTTTCTTGAGCTGGAGAGATGGCTCAGCGGTTAAGGTGCTTGCCTGCAAAAGTTTAACAATCTGGATTCAATTCCCCAGTACCCATGTACAGCCAGATGCACAAAGTGGAATATGCATCTGGAGTTTGTTTGCAGTAGCTAGAGGCCCTGGAGTGCCCATTCTGTCTGTCTTTCTTCTCTCTATCTCTCTGTGCTTGCAAATAGATAAATAAAAATATTTTTAAAAATGACTTGTCTTGGGGCTGTAGAGATGGCTTAGCATTTGTTTGCCTGCAAAGCCAAAGGATCCTGGTTCGATTCCCCAGGACCCACATAAGCCAGATGCACAAGGAGGCGCATACATCTGGAGTTCGTTTGCAGTGGCTGGAGGCGCTGGTGCACCCATTGTCTCTCTCTCTCTCACTCTCTCTCTCTCTCTCCCTCTTTCTCTCTCTCTCAAATAACGAAATAAAATATATTTTAAAAAATTTTGACTTCTGTTAGCTGAAGGATCTGTACTTAAGTCTTGCCCAGCTGGACCCAGAATTCTGAAGTTTACTTTCTTCTTGGCATTAAATGTGAACCTTGGATTTCAAAAGTCACTGGGAATTTCTTTCAGCCTTTATCTGTGCAAAACTGATCTTTCTTTCACTGGTATTTCAGGTGTGCACACACACGTGTAAGCAGGTCCCTTATTTTCTTGCATAGCTTGTCTACTTGATGACTAATAGATAAGAATTTGATGTCATTTTCTTCTGCCATTATTGTACTGACTCCCTTTCTCTCTCTCTCTTCCTTCCTTCCTTCCTTCCTTCCTTCCTTCCTTCCTTCCTTCCTTCCTTCCTTCCTCCTTCCCTCCCTCTTTCTTTCCTCTTTCTTTCTTTCTTTCTTTCTTTCTTTCTCTCTCTCTCTCTCTCTCTCTCTCTCTTTCTTTCTTTCTTTCTTTCTTTCTTTCTTTCTTTCTTTTCACTCTAGCCCAGGCTGACCTACGTAGTCTCAGGGTGGCCTCTAACTCATGGTGATCCTCCTACCTCTGCCTCCTGAGTTATGGGATTAAAGGCATGTGCCACCAAGCCCTGCTGCTTGATTCATTTTTTAAAAAATATATGTTATTTATTTACTTATTTGAGAGAGAGAGAGAGAAAGAGGGAGAGAGAGAGAGAGAAAGAGATTGGGTGAGCCAGGGCCTCCAGCCACTGCAATCAAACTCCAGATGCATGTGCCCCCTTGTGCATCTGGCTTACGTGGGTCCTGGAGAGTTGAACCGGGATCCTTTGGCTTTGCAGGCAAACGCCTTCACCGCTAAGCCATCTCTCCAGCCCCTGCTTGATTCATTTTTAAGTCAAACCCAGCCATCGCCACTAACATACAAGAAACTTGAAAGGCCCCATTTCTGAAACACCCAACCACATGCACCCACTGAGCAAGAAGAAAGAAACATGGGATTTATGATATCTCTTCTTTTTTACTATATATATTTTTGGGTTTCTCGCCCATGTGTGTATGATATTTTTAAGGGCAGTGGTCATGTCATCTAGACAATGATCATCGTAATAGCAACCATGTTAATAAGCTCTCCCAATTATGGAACTGCTACCCTACCTCTCAACAGAGTGCAGGCATGCAGGGATGGGTCAGTTCTGTCACCTTACACCTTGCCCCTTGCCTTTTTTTCTCTACCTATGGCCAAGTGATGTGTATCCTGTATTCACCCCTTAACTGTTTGCAAGGTCAACAGGACATCAGAAAACCTGAGCATGGAGTAGGGAGATACCCTATACCTTTTGTTAAAACTATCTAAAACTGGGGCTGGAGAAATGGCTTAGCAGGTAAGGCATTTGCCTGTGAAGCCAAAGGACCCAGGTTCGATTCCCCAGGACCTATGAAAGTCAGATGTACAAGGAGCACATCCATCTGGAGTTCATTTACAGTGGCTAGAAGCCCTGGCGTGCCCATTCTCTCTCTCTCTCTTTCTCTCTTCTACCTCTCTACCTCTGCTTGCAAAGAAATAAATAAAATTTTTAAAAAAGAAAAACTATCTAAAATTTAGGAATACAGCAAAAATGATAGGCCAGAGCTGCAAAGGTTTTCAAGAGGCTCATCCAATGATATATAATGCTAAAAATTCCATATTTAATTTTTTTCTTATTTTAGAACATTATTTTGTGTTGTTTTTAATGCTTCATTTTATATTAATAGTAATGTTCTTACAGCAATGCAATTATATCAATACTAATTAGGTAGCCGGTGAGTTTGATATGATCATCAGAATCCATGTTTAATTAAAACTATTCAATAACTATGCAATCAGAAAAGTCCATGTGATGCATATGTAGAGAGATAAATAATATGCCTAAAGGTGGATGAGATTAGTTAAAGAATAATGATAAAGACATCCAAGGGTGTATGCAAATGAATGTGGTTTTTGTTCACAAAGGAAAAGAAAAAGGGCGTTTGTACTCCATATAGAGTGCCAAGCTAAATTGGAATAGGACAGAATACATCCAAAAGAATCCACTCTCTCTTCCCTGGTACAAGTCCCAGTTAGGAATCCCTGCATCCATCTATCATTAGTGTCATGTGGAACATGTCTCCCTGAATATGTCTTTAAGAATAATTTAAGTGTTTTCTTTTTTTAAAAAAAAAAAAACTTATTTTCTTAATTTGTTTATTTGAGAGATAGAGAGGAAGAAGCAGAGAAAGAGAGAGAATGGGCACACGAGGGCCTCTAGCCACTGCAAACAAACTTCAGATGCATGTATCACCTTGTGTATCTGGCTTACATGGGTACTGGGGAATGGAACCTGGGTCCTTAGGATTCACAGGCATGTGCCTTAACCCATAATCCATTTCTCCAGCCCTAAGTGCTTTCTTTAACAGTGTGTTGTTATCTTCATGAGTAGCTAAGCTCCAATTGCTGATTGTTCAGCCTCCTGTTGTAACCATGTGACTGTGGATTTTGACCTCCTAAGAATACTCTGTAAATTTAGGACACCCTTCCTTCCCTTCCTTCCTTCCTTCCTTCCTTCCTTCCTTCCTTCCTTCCTTCCTTCCTTCCTTCCTTCCTTCCTTCCTTCCTTCCTTTCTTCCCTCCTTCCCTTCTTTCTTCTTTCTGTCCTTCCCTCACTCCCTCCTTCCTTCTTCATTTTCTTTTGCTTAGTGCATATAAACTTCTAGTTTCTCCAGTGAGTTTTGGATCTTTACCATCTCACTAATGTCTTCATTACTGAATTAAACATTCTAACAAATAATTTGATATTCATATACCATTTCTTTTGCTTTCTGTAAATTACACTTCGATGGGCTCTGATCATCACGCAGGAAAACGACTTTGGCTCCAGCTGTTTTGACTTCAATCACAGCCCCTTCCTGCAAATGGAATATAGGCTTTTCCTTATGTGCAGATTTATAACATTACTCTTCGGTAGTCTAAATAGAAGTTATGGTATTTTACATCTAAAACAACCATGTGGCATATCTAAGCCCATGTGGAATCATCTGCTGAATTTGAAAAAAAAAAAAAAATGTCTGAGTGAGTCTGGCAAATGAGTGGGAGACACCCTTCAGAATACCATTTCTGTGATATTTGACACCCAGTAGATGCTGGGGAACAGTGTTCATGTGGCATTACATTTTCAGAACAACAGCTTTTTAAATGGTGGCATCTGCAGTGCTGCCCAAAAGAATGAGTAGCACCAGCCAAAAAGCTGGTGACGCCCACAGAGAGGTAGACGTTTCTGCGAGAAGTGGCAGCTTTGCCTAATGAGGAGGGAGGGGGTTCCCAACACAGTGCGAGCATCCTTTCGGGAGACAGCTGGAAGAGAAGTGAATGCCGTCACTTGCATTGCTTATTAGAAATTGCTAGAAGAAGAGACCTTGACCTGGAAGCTGCTTCCATGATGTCTCTTGACCATCATTTATCTGAAATTCACTTTTGACAGACGCTCCCTGGAGAATGTCTCAAGGGCGACTATTTTGGTTTTCTCGTTGATTATTAAAAGGCTAGCATGCTGTCAGTGGGGAAGCAGTGTGTGGCTATCCTGTCCAGGAGATCAAGGGAGCTTAAATGTTCTCAACTGAACAGAGTACAAGATTTTTTTTTTCCACAAAGGCAGTGAGTCACTGCAAACTGACAGGCAACCTACAGAGTCTTCAGCAAAGATTCAAATTCACTGAAAAGTGCGAACAAGAAGAAGCTGACTCCTCTTAGTGGGTAGGAACTTGCTTGATAATTAAGATATCTATAGATAAGATGTTTTAGTTTCTTCCCTCGCAAACATAGTTTCAAAAACAGGTGGTAAAGAATTTGGACTATTCGATTAAACTAACAAACACTGAATTCCCCGAAATAAAATCAGGTATACCGACTAGTAGAAAACATGTTATTAATACCATTCTGAGAACTCCATGGGTTTCGGGGATTGTTAAGGACAATGAGAATACATACTCTAATGTGCTAAAAGTGAGGGTCTGTAACGTGAAACTTACTAACTTTCTGTGCTTAGTCAATTTAAGTATCGCTGTTGTTCTCCTCTTAAGACAATTAGGAGATGGCTAAAATTAAATAAAAATGGACTAAGGAATAAATAGCTTAGTTGAATCTAATGTCTCAAGGGACCTTTATGGAGGATATAAAATCTATGGCTTTTTTGTTTGCTTAATTTTTTTTTCCCCCAGATATGTCTCACTCTAGCCCAGGTTGACCTGGAACTCACGCTGTGCCTCCAAGTGTTGGAATTAAAGGCGTGTGTCAAGATACCCTGGCACATTGCTTTTAAGAAAGAAATTCTACCTGACCACACATTTGATAAAACACAGTAACGAATGCAGGAGTTCAATGATACTGGGTTTCAGAGACCGCAGGCACTGGAAGTCAGTGAATGAGGTAGAGAAAGTAAGAAGTTAAAAACTGTGGATCTCGTTTTATATATATTAATATTTAACAAGGTCATGTCCTTTATGACTAAGAAGGGAGAAAGATTCTTCTCTGAGTGAGCGAAGAACAATCTATAGAACCGGTGGTCAGTTCCACACGTAAGCGTTCTCAAATCACCTGGACTCAATGTCACGAAAAAGCTCTCAAGGAGACATTCTTGTGACATATTTGAATGCATACATGTCTATAAACATGCCTTTGTGCTGAAACCATATCCAAACTATTTACATAAAAGACACAAAAGAAACATGGACGTTTAGCCAAATTCACAGATCACATTGCTATGATGAGGATATAGAGGCAGTGAGAGAGGTTTTTTGTTGATGTTTTTAGAGATATCAATAGTGTGCGTGCGTGTGTGTGTGTGTGTGTGTGTGTGTGTACACGCACAAGCTTGGGGACTCAGTTATAGAACGGGTGGTGTTAGGGAGCTTGGACTGCATGCTGTTCTTGCCCGGGGGGGGGGGTGCAATATAATGGAAACCATGAAAATCTCTTGAAACAGCCAAGGGCAGTGCTGTCTTCTCTACTCTCTAGCGTATGCTTACTCTTCTCAGTTCTTCAGTAATTTTGCATGATAGATTTTAATTACGCCTATGTCTGTGTAGGTCCTCCTTACCACAAGAGGACCTGGTCAATTTATCTTCCACTTAGAAAACTGCTTTTAATTAATTTTTAATCTTAATTATCTCCCTTCCCCTCAAATCCAATGCAATCTACTTCATGCCTACCACACACTTCAATTCAAACTGCATTATGGCATGAAATGATCAGAGGTGAATAGTTTTATTTATTTATTTATTTATTTATTTATTTATTTATTTATTTATAAGAGAGAGTATGTATGTGTGTGTGAGAGAGAGATGGGCGGGGGGTGAGGCAGTGAGAAAGAATGAGTGTGCCAGGGCCACCAGCCACTATAAACAAACTCTAGACGCACACACCATCTTGGGCATCTGGTTTATGTAGGTCCTGGGGAATTGAACCTGGCTCCTTTGGCTTTGCAGGCAAGTGCCTTAACCATGAAGCTATCTCTCCAGCCCAGGACGAATAGTTTCATCGTGAGTGCCAGATTAAACCAGTCAATATTGCTGTTGGGATATAAATTCAGAATGAGTTTCCAGAAAGAAGGGTGCTCTCACGGAGGAGTGCTCCCGACTGTAATGACGAGGAAGGGCACAGAAGAGGTAGCCAGATTGACAAAGATTGTGACAGCCTAGACTGGTGTTTATAAGGGGACCAAAACCAATAAAATCAGCATTCGGACTTGGACCTGGTGTTCTGTAAGGTTACAAAGTTGTTTGGATGCAAGGTGTACGCTGCTTGTTATGTGTTTGAAATGAAATGTGTATGGGGAACAGGGGATGAGGGCTCTCAGAGGGCAGAAGGAATGGCTCTAATACTGTTCTCTGCACTTAAGGCACCTCTGAAGCCATCAATTGTGTGGGTTAAATGCATGACAAAGCTGAAGCTGTTTCTTAGGAATGCTGACCCAGCATCGATATACAGAAAGGATCGGGAGGGAAAATAGAGTTGCCATAAATATCAACCATCTGGCTTGAGAGCACGAACGAGCTTGAACCCTGACCCCAAACCAGGAAGCAATGGGATGTATTTGAATGACACCATATAAGCAGGATCGATCTATATTAGTGTTCAATAAGACGTGTGGGGCTCGAGAGATGGCTTAGTGGTTAAGGCATCTGCCTACAAAGACAAAGGATCCTGGTTCAATTCCCCAGTACCCACGTAAGCCAGATGCACAAAGGGGCACATGCACCTGGAGTTTGTTTGCAGTGGCTGGAGGCCCTGGCGTGCCCATTCTTTCCCTCCCTCTCTCTCTCTCTCTGCCTCTTTTTCTCTCTCAAATAAATAAATAAATAAAATATAAAAAAGAAGAAAAGAAAAGACATGTGGACGACTGAAAAGGTAAACAAAATAACACTAACAGTTGATGCCCTAGGTAATATTATGCTATTAGCTTTAGCAGAAAGGGCTTCCAGGTAGACATAAAGTTGAGTGAATATTTTTGCTGCTGTTGTTGTTAAATCTCTTCCTTCCATAAAAAGAGTGAACATGGGCTGGAGAGATGGCTTAGCCATTAAGACACCTGCCTCCTAAGCCCAAGAACGCTGGTTCCAATCTCCAGCGGTTCCAATTTCCAGGTCCCACGTTTAGCCAGATGCAAAGTGATGCAAGGGTGCAATGCCGCACTTGACCATAAGGGGGCGCACGCATCTGGATTTTGTTTGCAGCAGCTGAGAGGCTCGCTGCTGGCGCGCCCATCTCTATCTGTCTCCCTCTCCCCTCTCCCTCGCTCTCTGTCTCTCTCCAAAAAAAAAAGAGTGAACTTTTCAGAATTAGAGGATATTCAGGTGTACAGGGACTTTAAGAGGTCAGTGTTCCCATGCAGCCATTCTTGAAGGCATTCCCACTTTCTTCACACATTATATAGTAAATGTATATCGGTGGCTCTTTTTTTTTTTTTTTTTTTTTTTTTTTTTTTTTGCCCCTCTGGAGAGAGCTGGCAAAATATTCTAAGCCAAGATTCTTTTTATTTTATTTTTTTGTATAAAATGATTACCAGGAAAAAAAAAAAAAAAAAAACCATTCTTCTGATCTTTAGTCCAAAAATTCTAGGTGTACCACCACAGGGTCCTACAGATAAGTGACTCAGATCTCACAATTGGTGCCTGATCGTGGATCATCTCATGGTCTAACCAAGAAACGACTACTTCCTGCATTACCAGGAGAAGTTCATCAGCAGGACTGCGTTGATAGGTGAGCACGAACCAGAGAGTTCTGTGAGCATCCCACACCCAGTCTGGTCAGCCACAAAGGGCAAAGGGAGAAAAGTCACAATGAGTCTTGGAGACTAAAAGCTGAGAGAAACAGTTCTTAAAGAAGAATGCTAGTGTAAACTTAATATACATATTTAAAACTCCCCAAGTTTTATTGGAGAGAGACACAGAGAGAGAGAGGGAGAGGAAGACAGATAGAGATGGGCGCGCCAGCAGCCTCTCAGCCACTGTGAATGAAATGCAGATACGTGCACCCCCTTGTGGTCAAGTGTGGCATTGCGCCTTTGCGTCACTCTGCATCTGGCTAAACGTGGGACCTGGAGACTGGAACCACTGGAGATTGGAACCAGCATTCTTAGGCTTAGGAGGCAGGCGCCTTAACCCCTAAGCCATCTTTCCAGCCCTCCAGCTTTTTTTTTTTTAATGAGAGAAAGAACGAGAGAGAGGGAAGAGAGATAATTGGTGTGCCAGGGCCTCCAGTCACTGAAATGAACTCCAGATGCTTGTGCCACACTGTGCATATGCTCAACCTTTGCACTTGCCTCACCTTGTGCGTCTGGCTTATAAGGGATCTGGAAAGTTGAACATGGGTTCTTAGGCTTCACAGGCATAAACGCCTTAACCACTAAGCCATCTCTGCAGCCCAGTCTCAAGCCTTTAGATGTTTCAGTACTACATGTAATTCTGCAAAGAAGTTTGCCTGAGTTATTTCTTTGTTAGCCCTTTCACAAAGTATCCACATGCTGCATGATACATACATACATATGTGTGTATGGCATGTGTATGTGTGTGTGTGAGAGAGTCACATATATGTTTGTGTGTCTAATGACGTGAGCTGCATGTGTTTTTTATTCTCTCAACTTTCAATTTAAAATGATAAAATATCAGGGTCATATTTAAAAGTGACAGAATAAAAGTCCTGCTCATGGTGAAAACATGGCATCCAAACGTAACTAATAGTTATTACAACTAAACTCGGGTGTATACTTTGGCTGGGCTGTGCTGAGAATTATGCATGTGTCAATATGACTTTCCACTTTCCTGTGGTACTGGAATTTTATCCTACAGTTTTCCACAGTTAGAATGCAGTTTAGAGAATATTCCTAAAGACATATAGTTAGGATATATAGTTCATGCATTAAATTTAGACTTGTAATGACATTATTAATTATCCCCAATATTGACATACTTAAATTTAAATAAAATCTAGGAAAATTACCAGACCAAACAGATCTGAGGTCTATAAACATTTTTGTTTTCCTTTCAGAAATCACCTTCAAATGGATCAAAGACTTAAAGCCTTTGAACTATAAAATACTAAGAAAAAGCACGGGGGAATGACTTTGGACATGAAATAGGCAGTGATTTAGGACAAAACTGAACAAGCACCGGGCATGAAAGTCAAAATAGACGAATGGGTTTTTGTCAAGCTATGATTGTTTATACCAAACAATAACCAGAAAGGACAGACAACATCAGAATGGGAGAAAATGCTTGCAAGAAATACACATGCACACACACACACACACACACACACACACACACACACACACTATATAAAACAACATGAATGTGCTGTGGAGACAGGAGTGACGAGAGTGAGTGTTGGTGCAGAAGAGGAATGTGAAGGTGGAGCCTCTATTTGTCTGGCTTTATTTCCACATAGAAGGGCTTCCACTACAGTAACATCCTTATCGCCATTCTACAGATCCTTATTCCTTCCCCGATAAAAAGCGATGTCTCTCTTTCATCATCACAATTTGGAGATTCTGAACTTTACCACTGATGAAAATGCTAATTTCGTAAGGGAAAAGTGATCAGAGCCAAAAGGTCAAACGTGCAATGCATCTGGTGTTGTCTGGAAAGAAAATGGGTGTCGGTGCTGACATATTTCAGCTCGATTGCACAATTCAGTAAAAGGCCGGTCAGTCCGCATACCACTGTGAGTGCTACACTTCTATAAAGTTGGGGACCAGGAAATCTGGAGTGACTAGACTTGAGAGGTGGAATAGAAAACTGATAATACACTAAAATATACACTACGGTGTGTATTTTCTGTCTATGGAATAACCACTTATAGGTAGCTATCCAAAGGAAAGCACTTGTGCTTATTTTAATGAACATGATTGACATTAAGCATGTTGATAACTACTCAAGACCCAGTGACTTAGCAGTTAAGGCACTTGCCTGTGAGGCCTAAGGACCCAGGTTCAATTCCTCAGGACCCACATAAGCCAGATGCACAAGGTGGCGCATGCATCTGAAGTTTATTTGTGGTGGCTAGAGGCCTTGGTGTGTCCTCTCTCTCTCTCTCGCAAGGTAGCATAAATGAGTCCTGCAGAAACCTGTAACTGTGGAGATAACAACAGGAGATAAGGAACTTGTAAAACGTCATTTCTCTTACTGGGTTTCTGTACCCATATAATGTTGGATAAATAGTTTCATAAACATACATTTAGAATATGTACCAATGAATGCACATATACACTATACTAGGTGTGTATACTATATAAACTATAAAATATACACATCATATATATATATACACACACACACATATACATATACACATAAAAAATCTCAAGTATATACAAAACCTGACGAAATTGTATGATGAGTTCCCCACAAACCCATAATCTACCTCAGCAACTATTTATTCATGGCCAATTTGTATTTTTTTGTGCCACAATCCATTTCCCCTTGCCTACTTCTGATGATTTTAAAACACATCCCAGATGTGACAGTACCTCTGTAAGTATGTCAGTGTTTATTTCTAAAAAAAGCAAAATCCAGCTGCTGGAAATGGATCCCTAACAGCATGACTACACTTCACTTTTTATCCTTTATTCCCCCAAATCAAAGTAACGTGTAAATGTTACCAAAAATGAGGCAAGGGCTCCAGCTTCACTTATCACATAAACATTGTGAATTTTCCTTTTTTAAACTTTATTTTTAAAATTTTTTTATTATTTATTTATTTGAAGGGGGGCAGATAAGAGATAGTAAGAATGAGAGAATGGGTGTGTCAGGGCCTCCAGCCACTGCAAATGAACTCCAGACGCGTGCATCCCCTTGTGCATCTGGCTTATGTGGGTCCTGGGGAATTGAACCTGGGTCCTTTGTTTTTGCAGGCAAGTGCCTTAACTGCTAAGCCATTTCTCCAGCCAAAAAATTATTTTTAATGTATATTTTTCTACCCAGTTCAGAGTTGAACAGGCATTATTTTTTATGAGAAAGAGAGATGAAAGAGAGAGAGAGAGGGAGAGAATTGGCACACCAGGGCCTCCAGCCACTTCAGTCAAACTCCAGATGTGTGTGCCACCTTGACCTTGCTCATGTGTCACCTTGTATGTCTGTCTTACATGGGTTCTGGGGACTCAAACATGAATCCTTAGGCTTCACAGGCAAGCTCCTTAACCCCTAAGCCATCTCTCCAGCCCATCATTGTGAATTTTTAAAAGTTAGCTTGTTAGAGGCCATCCTCAGACTACACAGTGAATTCCAGGTCAGCCTGGACTAGAGTGAGACCCTACCTCAGAAAACAAAACACAACAACAAAAAAAGTTACTTTGTTTAAATTAGAATCTCTTGGGAATTTTTTAAAGTCTAAAATTCCTCTCTATATTTTTGTTTTTTGACATTTTAGGTTGGGGTGTTGATTTTTAAAAATAACTTGCTTGTATATAGCTTTTCCTGCAATTATTCTTCCATATCCTAGATTTTAATTATTACATACTCTTGGTGGCATTTAACATTCCCCTGTCATCTAAAACAACAGTTATTATCTACAAGTCTGTCAGGTCGAGAGCCAATATTGTGATAAGATGTGGTTCGAATTAGGAGTTCCCCCATAAACTCACGTGTTTGGAATGCTTGGTCCCCAACTGATAACAATTTGGTTCCCTTGAGAAATAGTTTGTACCTAGATAGATGCATGTTTCCCTTTACTTACTAATTTTAAAGTAATGAACTGGAGGTAGGAAAAAATTTTCTTTTTGTTTGGAATCACAAATTCACAGATATAATGTTGTTTTAATTTGGGGGGTTGAGGATATAGTTTATTTGATAGATTGTTTGCCTAGCATGCAAAAAGCTGTCAGTGGGGGATGGAGAGATGGCTTAGCGGTTAAGATGCCTGCCTGCAAAGCCTAAGAACACCCATTTGACTCTCCAGGTCCCATGTTTAGCCAGACACAAAAGTGATGCAACCACACAAAATGTCGTACATGTGCACAAGGGGGCACATGTGTCTGGCGTTCTTTCACAGCAGCTGAAAAGGCCCTGGTGCACCCATTCTCTCTCTCTCTCTCTCTCTCTTCTCTCTCTGTCTCTCTCTCAAATTAAAAAAAAAAAAGCTATCAGTTCATTCCCAGCACCACATAAACTAGGCACAAGTGCATGCTACCAGAAGGAGGAGAGAGAAGGAGCAGAAATCCAAGGTCAACCTTAGTTAAATAGCAAGTCTGAAGCTAGCCAGGGATACATGAGACCCTAAATAAATAAATAAATAAATAAGCAAATAAAACACAAACACTACTAAAATAATAATGTCCCAAAGGCGGACAGTGAAGGACTATCAAAGTTGGCTCCTGAGAGCCCCCTTTTTTTTGTAACTCTGGTAATCACTGATAACTTCCTTATATTTCATCATGTCTAGAGAGTTCAAGTTTGCCTTGTATTTTTTCTGGCCCAAAGCGAATATATTCTCTTTCAAAATGTCCTTGATCTGTGCATGCATGCTCATGTGTGTGTGTGTGTGTGTGTGTGTGTGTGTAAATAGCATTTGAGATCAGAATCTAGCCCGCCATTGCTATGGGGTCAATCGTGTCTCAGACTTTATTAAAGTTTTATTACTTAAATTAAAATATGTTAAATTGAAATTAAAACTATGGGACTTATACTTAACAATCTTTCTCCTATACCTCAAATCCTAGATTTGAATACCACCCAAAGAATCATTTCATTGCTATGCATCATATATATGTTATTCCATCAGGGTGTCTGGACTCGTTAATCATTCTGAAGATAGGATAGCTGCATAGGTTTCCACCATGTCAATGTACAGAGCTAATTGAACAGATCCCTTGCTGTTTGGGGATGCTTTTTGTCCACACATAGAATGTGAAGATATAGTCATGAATGAGTCCAAATCCCGCATTACAGATTATGTTATGAAAAGAGGAGAAGGCCATGTGGGACAGCCCTTCCAGAAATGAAGCTGCGAGGAAAGGAATGCCAGGACTGGATTGTCAATGGCACATTCGATTTTCTCAGTCTAGTATTCCATCAGTGATGTCTCAATGCCGTTTTGATTTTAATTGCTTGGTCAGTAAAACTAATGACGGTCTCCTATGTTTGGTGAATAGCCTTTTGTATTTCATTTGTTTTGGTGATGTTATCATCTTCTTCTTCATATTTAGAAGTTTTTTTTTTTTTTTTTTTTTTTTTTTTTTGTTTTTCTAGGTAGGGTCTCACTCCAGCCCAGGCTGACCTGGAATTCACTATGTAGTCTCAGGGTGACCTCGAACTCATGGCGATCCTCCTACCTCTGCCTCCCGAGTGCTGGGATTAAAGGCGTGTGCCACTATGCCCGGCTTAGAAGTTTTTTTTTTTTTTAGAGTTATTAATCATTTGCGATATGCTGCCTTTTCCCAATTTGTCTTTTTATGTGCCCATGATGGGTCATTTAGTTCTTGCCATCCATACAAGTATTTTGAGTTTGAAATATCTAGGTTTTTGTTTTGTTTTGTTTTTGTATATAAAAGTGCTTGCCAATAAAGCCAAAGGGCCCTGGTTCGATTCCTCACTACCCACATAAGCCAGATGCACATGGTGTTGCACGTGTCTGGAGTTTGTTTGCAGTGACTAAAAGCCCTGGCTTACCCATTCTCTCTCTCTTTCCCCCTGTGTAATAAAATAAAAATAATATATTAAAATATTAAAGAATACATAAGCCTCTACTAAAGATGAAAGTTAATATAGAAGACTTTTAAGCCCTCTAGACCTTTCCATACTCCTATTATTGGTTTCATGCCTAACGTTGCTTTGCAGAAGTCTGACACAGTTCTCCATTTTCTGGCCCATAGCACTCGAGGGTAAATGCATGGATATTTGCTTGAAATGAGGTTTTCTCAGCTGCAGTTTAAATACGAATGAATTAGACTTTTGACCAAAACATTCCATTCTTAAAGAGCACTCAGTTTACATTTAAATATTCCACAAAAATACTTTTAACAATTCAACCTTTATCAAAAATTACAATTTTATTGAATCTGGGGCATATAGGTGTGCATCTTCTTTCAGATAAATTTGTCATCTAAAATTGGTTTATTTTATCAAGATCCTGCAAGTAATTATCTCTGTAACCTTGAACAAATGTTGTCCATCTCCTCCAGGATAAAATATTTCTACAGCCTGTTCTGTGAGGCCGGTCTCCTATGTTCTCACACAGCCTCTTGAATAGATCCATTTGGATCAAAGTCAATTTCTATCCCTCCTGACTGACGGGTCACAGATAGGATCACACGCTGACTTTCTGCACTTGGAACAGCCAATGCCAAGGACTGCCAAGTGACTGTGCTTGTGGGTCAGACTGGTGCTTCCAAGAAGGCAAACACAGGTGGAACAAGAGGCCAGCTCACCTGAGAAGCCTGGGCACGAGGGTGCTCACCTGGCAGACGTGCTCCTGAGGGCTGAGCTGTGGAGCTTCCATCCTCATGCCAGGAGCCAAAGAGGAGAGGCACGAGAGGGGCAGGAGATCCCAGGTGCTTCCTGAGTTTCCATGCTTGCTGACGATTTTTCCACAGCCCCTCAGGAGCCAAAGCTCTAGAACATGCTTGATCCTATTCCCTTAACTCTACTGTTTGCCTTCATATAAGTTATAGTAAAAGAAAAACGCACGGACTGGAGAGATGGCTTAGTGGTTAAGGCATTTGCCTGTGAAGCCAAAGGATCCAGGTTTGATTCCCCAGACCCCACCTCATGGTGGCACATGTGTCCGGAGCTCTACTGAAGTGGCTAGAGGCCCAGGCATGCCTGTTCTCTGTCTGTCTGTCTCTCTTTCTCTCTTAAATAAATAAATAAAATATCTTTTAAAACCCATGTGTTAGCTGGGCGTGGTGGCGCACGTCTCTAATCCCAGCACTTGGGAGGCAGAGGTAGGAGGATTGCCATGAGTTCGAGGCCACCCTGAGACTACATAGTTAATTCCAGGTCAGCCTGGACCAGTGAAACCCTACCTCGAAAAACAAAAAAACAAAAAAAAAAAAACAATAAAACAAACAAACAACAACAACAAAAAAAAAAACCATGCATTTGGTTATACGCCTACTGCTTACTTTGGGCATTAGACTGTGAGGTCCTTCCAACAGGGATCAGAGCTTTTTACCCTTTATTTTAAATTAATGAACATGTTATGAAAGTTTAGTTTAACTTTGTCTTAGTATACTAATTTCAGTTGGTATCTACTAATTATATAAGTTAATTATTTAACATGGCGCCAATGGAAGCTGACCCTTATTTGTGGCTTCATTATTTGTGGGTTTGTACCTTTGCTAAAGTTTATTTTGAAATCTCAACATCGATGCTCAGGATTCTTTATTTTTCATTTTTATTTATTTATTTGACAGAGAAAGAGGGAGAGAGAGAGAGAGAATTGTGTGCCAGGGCCTCCAGCCACTGCAAACAAACTCCAGATGCATGTACTCCCTTGTGCATCTGGCTAACGTGGGTCTTGGGGAATCAAACCTGGATGCTTTGGCTTTGCAGGCAAACATCTTAAACTCTAAGGCATCCCTCTAGCCCAACGCTCAGGATTCTTTAATGGGCATCCCTAGACATGCGCAGGCTCAGAGTGGGGAGAAAGTTACTGTCCTGATGAGCCCATTCCTGGCAAATATTCCCAGCTAAGGCTGAACAAGGCAATGCTCAGCCCCCTTGTTTCAGTCCCATGCTGTTGACAAGGGTACCTTTTGTGATCCATTCAGTATAATTTCTTTTTCATGTCTGTTCCTTTTCTGCTGATGGCTTTCTGTCGACGATGGCCTCTAGCACAATGCTAAAGTGCTCTCCAGTGATGCTAAGTGCAAGATGTCAATGATAAACTTGATGCAGAAGTTATATGACATACACTTTCTTCAGCTGTGGCTATGAATTCTGCACCGTTGCCTACGAGTTCAATTTTAATGACCCCTTAAAATATATTATGTGCAGTGTCTTTAAATAGAGACGCAAAACTAGACTATACAATGATTGGGTTTTTAAAAAAATGTTTTTAAAAGATTTTATTATTTTTTATTTATTTATTAGAGACAGAGAGAAAGAAAGAGGAGAGGAAGAGAGAGAATGGGCGCACCAGGGCCTCCAGCCACTGTAAACAAACTCCAGATGCGTGCACCCCCTTATACATCTGGCTTACGTGGCTCCTGGGGAGTCGAACCTGGGTCCTTTGGCTTTGCAGGCAAATGCCTTAACCACTAAGCAATCTCTCCATGCCCCACCATCATGGTTTTTCGAATAGACTCTTAGTGGTTGTGGTCAACATGGATGCTGACAGGTCAGTGGGATTATACCATGTGGAAAGGCCGTATGTTGTAACTTATCTCTTCCTTTTTCATGACTGACATACCTTAGCGAAATCTTTCAATAGTGATACCTCTATTTCCCCATACATATAAAATGATATGTAAATAAAATGGAAAAATAGAAAATCATAAAATAATTATGAGAAGCTTACTTTGTGAGATCATCATAGGGCTATTGCTAACGGGTTTCATAAATAAATATGAAAGCATTTCCCAGGCTAATTGTTGTAAAGTAAAAGTTTTATTACAGACAGAGAGAGAATGGGCATGCCAAAGCCTTCAGACACTGCAAAGGAACTCCAGACGCATGCGTCACCTTGTGCATCTGGCTTACATGGGTCCTGGGGAATTGAACCTAGGTACTTTGGCTTTGCAGGTAAGTGCCTTAATCACCAAGTCATTTCTCCAACCCCATAAAGTAATTTTTAAAATTTTATTTACTTGAAAAAGAGAGAGAGAGGGAGGGGGAGAATGAACACACCAAGGCCACTGGTGACTAAACATGAACTTCAGATGCATGCACCAACTTGTGCGTCTGGGACAATTGATCCGGGGTCCTTGAGCTTCACAGGCAAGTGCCTTAACCTCTAAGCCATATCTCTAGCTTTAAAATTTTATAATAAGCCGGGCGTGGTGGCTCACGCCTTTAATCCCAGCACTCGGAAGGCAGAGATAGGAGGATCTCCGAGAGAGTTCGAGGCCAGCCTGAGACTACATAGTGAATTCCAGGTCAGCCTGGACCAGAGTGAGACCCTACCTCGCAAAACAAAAAAAAAAAAAAAAAAGAAAAAAAAAAAAAAAATTTTATAATAGAAATCATGGTCTGGCCGGGTGTAGTGGCTCACGCCTTTAATCCCAGCACTTGGGAGGCAGAGGTAAGAGGATCACTGTGAGTTCAAGGCTACCCTGAGGCTTCATAGTGAGTTCCAGGTTAGCCTGGGCTAAAGTGAGACCCTTCCTTGAGAAACAAAAAAAAGAAAGAAAGAAAGAAAGGAAGGAAGGAAGGAAGGAAGGAAGGAAGGAAGGAAGGAAGGAAGGAAGGAAGGAAGGAAGAAAAGAAATCAGGGTCTGATAAACCAGCTAAAGCTGGTTGAGCTTTCTCATCCTTCAAGTTGAGGATAATTAAAGGCCTTTTGTGATAAGAACCTTGCAGATGTTGTGTCATCAGAGGCTTGAGCTCTGGAGGAATTTCAGGAACAGCGTAGATAGATCACAGATGATTCAATATGTCCTGGTCAAAGTCAACATGGTGACCGTGCTCTTGGGCCTTGCAATGATTTTGCTTTTCTCTCAGGCCTTTGGAAGGAATTGTCTCTAGGGACAATGCTCTGCTGAAACACTGGGGCTATGATAATCTCTTTTCTAGGATCAAAAGCTAAACCGTGTCCTCTCTGGATTCCAAAATGATACCCCTGAGGCGTCCACTAGTGTGGGTCCAAAGTTTTACAAATACAATATAGAATGACACTAACTTGGCTGGCTGATTTTGTGGCATTAAAGCATGACAAGTACAAACCAGAATCTCCGTTTACCTAAACCATACCAGTGCTATTTCGGATAGCACACTGGCTATTCCACAAGGACAGTAGCAGAGAATTTACTCTACTTAGCTGAGCATCAAATGCTTAAGGTAAAGCTTTCAAACTTTCATTTGGATTGGTGGTGAATTTGATTTTTAAAAGTACAGAGAAGTTTAAAAGATGGTGAAACATTGTGTAATGAGAAAAGGAAGAAACTGCTCTCCTTTGTCCTTACCCTAAAGCACTCAGTTCTTTCCAACGTCCCAGGAATGCTGACTGAACAAAGAAAATCCAAAGCATATAGATTCTAGTACGGAATATCCCAAACAAAATTACCGCAAAAAATTATTCAGAGACATAACGAGTAATAAAATAAGCAATTACCCGTGAATATCCCCAGTCAGAAATGGACTTTTATGCCAATAAAATAATAGAAAAAAAAAACAGACTCATGTTTGCAAAGCTAGCAGCTATAGGGACTTGTATTTAAACTTAATGTCTGCCTCAATGGGGCTGAATCTGGCTAAGCAGTTGAGATTATTTTGGAAAAGTCCTTTCACAAAGGAACACACACTATCAAGGCAAAGCTGTATGGTTAATAGTAATGAGCAGGTTCACTCTCTGCAGGTGAGTAGGGTTAGCAACTGAAATATCTGACCCGTGCTATTCCTTTCTTGGGACTCAAGGCTGTTCTGTCCCCTTGCATAACTGTCATAGAGAGAAACAAGCCTCTGTCCAAATTCCATAGCATTTGTCCCTGAGGTTATTTGCCAGCAGCAGCATGATGACTCATTAATGACCTTGTAGAAATCCTCTGAAGAGAGCTGCAGAACTTTTATTGAAATTGATTAAAGAACAAACAAACAAAAAAAATTGAGGAATCCGTGGATAACCCCAAGCCATCTTGGTTTGCTGCTTGCTGCCAAAACGAGTTGTGATTGCAGAATTTTTTTTTTCCCCTTTTAAACAGTGGTACTGGCTAAAGTAAAAATAGTAATAAGAACAGAAAATATTATCAAATACCCATTCAAAGAAAAAAAAATCCATGTCTGAAGACCAACCAATACTTCCAAATACTACAAAATCTTCTTTTATGTAATTGTTTGTTAAACGGCCATACCACAAGGGAGTTCCTATCAGGTACTTAGTGAAAAAAAAATCTACAAGGTATCCTAGGGCCCTTTTAAGGCTGATTTCATATATATATATATGGTGTATTTTAATGGTTCATTAAACATCATTTATTTAAAAAAAATTTTTTTTGACAACTTCTATACTTACAGACAATAAACCATGATATTTCACTCCCCTCCCCATTCCCCTTCAGAACTCCACTCTTCATCATATCCCCTCCCTTTCTCCATTAGTCACTCTTTTGATTTGATGTCATCATCTTTTTCTCCTATTATGAGGGTCTTGTGAAGGTAATGCTAGGCACTGCGAAGTCTTGGATACCGAGGCGATTCTGTCTGTATCTGGCATTAACTAGCTGTGGCACAGCGATTGTCTCAGCATCAGGAGGTCAAGCTGGAAGGATCAGGAGTACAAAATCATTAGTAGCTACATAGGGTGTTCATGGCCATCCTGGGCTACATAAGATCCAGTCTCAAAAAATAAATAAATAAATAAATAAGAAAGAGAAAGAAAAATAGGAAGTAATAAAAGAAGGGAGGGAAAAAGAAAAATCAAAGAAAAAGAGGGGAAAAAAAAGGAAAGAAAAGAAATGAAATCCGCCCGTCCCGTACCAACATTTCTAAAGCTGCTTCTGGCTCCAAATCTGTGGTTTTTCAAGATGCCAGCATCTGTAATTCTGGACAATAAAACAGGAATGAAACTGGGGTAGGGTGTAATGTAGGAGAGAATGGACACACCAGGGCCTTCAGCCACTGCAAATGAACTCTAGATACACGTGCCAACTCTAGACACATCTGGCTTATGTGGGTTCTGGGGAATCGACCTGGGTCTTTAGTCCCTTAACCTCTAAGCCATCTCTCCAGCCTGTCGACACTTCAAATGATTTCTAAACGTTATTCTATGTCTTCCCTATGTATCTTCTACTGCATAACTCCACCACACCCTTAATCCTTTTCCAGCGTTACCATGAGGGGACCTCCTAGCCTTCCCTGTATGTGTTGTTAGCAATGGGTATGTATGATACCAGCCAGCCACTCCTTGAAGAATCCTCTGAGATCACCCACAATTCCTGCTGGTCACCATCATCCCTAGAAGACTGTCAGTTACCAACATTCTCTCCCCAATATTACTGTCACTACCTTGACAAACAGGGATTCCTCAGGCCCCTCAGAGTCTGTGCTTGGACCAACTCACATGCATTTTATTTCTCTATTTTCTCCCATGGTCTAATCTCAGCTCTTATAATACTCATAATATGACCTTTGACACCTACCCCTTCGCTACCCACTCAGCAGCTCTCCTATTTGATCAACTTTGAACTCGCCAGTGGAAACAGTTCCAGCAGCTATTGGACATTCAGTCTATGGGTTCCTCATTGGCTCCTGACAGCAACTCTATTTCTTTTTTATTTTTTTTAATTTGAGAGAGACAGAGAGAGAGAGAGAGGGAGAGAGAGAATGGGTGTGCCAGGACCTCTCAGCCGCTGAATGAACTCCAGACACATGTGCCCCCTTGTAGGCAAGCACGGCATTGCATGCTTGTATCACTTTTGCGTCTGTCTAAACGTGGGACCTGGGGAATTAAATGGGCATTCTTAGGCTTTGCAGGCTAAGCCATCTCTCTAGCCCAGCAACTCTATTTCTTATCTTGTCTTAGATTCCACAGACTCCATGGGGCTTCTGACTATTTTCCTTGTATTAGTCGGGAAATGTTTCACCCTTGTTCCATTGCAATTCTTTGTCTGCTCCCCACTTACACTGTGTGGGTGAACATGGCTAGAGAAAAAAGTGCACAGACATAATGACAGCTTTGTGATTGAAAATCCCAAGTACGTTGCCAGATCATCCTATTCCGTCACCTTGTCCTGGTCCAGTCCCTCCGGCCTCAGCCCAAATCTTTGAGAAGAAACTTTCAACTCTTCTCAAAATCCCCAAACCACTTCCTGCTACTCTTTCTCCCGTACTAGCAGCAGACAAAACATAAGTTCAAATATAAAATTACTAAGAATTTCAGGGCTCTGAAAGCAGGGCATTGTGCTAGGGGTGAGTCCCTTCTGAAGACAGGGGCCCTGTGTGACTAAATTGGCTGCAGGCTGGCCTGTGAAGTCGGCTCTGTTCAGCACTACACAGCGGAGGCAGGCAGGGGACTCCAGCTGCCCTGCAGGGCTGGCAACACAAAAGTCATCTCTTCTTTCACCTATTGAGACAGTGCAGCCAAGTAACATGTGTTTACATGTAACACTGCCTGGTTGTGACTGAATTAATCATTAAAAATGGACCACTGGGGAAGGTGATAGTGCAAACCTAGGAAGAGAAAACAGAAAATGGCACAACTGAGCTGGAGAGATGGCTCAGCAAATGTCAGGCCCTTGCCTGCAAAGCCTAATGAACTGGGTTCGATTCCCGAGCACCCGTGTAAAGCCAGATGCACAAAGTGGCACATCCAGCTGGAGTTCGTTTACAGTGGCTAGAGGCCCTGGTGAGCCCATTCTCTCTGCCTCTCTTCTATCTTTCTCTGCTTGCAAATAAATTTTTAGAACTTAAAAAAATAGGTCTTTTGAAGAAAACAGAAAATGGCAGAACTGACAGCAAAAACATTTACAAAGCAATAAGATTGCATAGCAGTTCATTGGATTTTCAAAACTAATAAATGAACAATTTAAAATATGTATTTATAAATTGTATTGTTAATGCCAAACTTTAACATGTGTATCTTGTGCCTTGACAGGTTTTATACTGATAAGTTACATATATATATATGTATATGTATATGGCTTGCTCAAGTATTTTCTATCCACAGAGATATGCACTGGGCTTATGAACACTGTGAGAACACCAGCAGTCAACAGGGCAAATGAGAGATCCTTGGACAGGGATGTTACCGAGTTCAGAATGTCAATGTAGCAAAAGTATGTCTTTTCAATAATCAGTCACGGTTTCATGTGTTCATAAAGCACTTTGTCAAGGGAGAAGAGCCATGTATAAAAGGACAAATACCACATTATCTCACTCATAAAGAGATTCTCAAAAAACTTGACCTCATAGAGGTAGGGAAGAAAGTTGGCTACCAGAGGCTGAGAGGAGGTGGGAAGAGATTGGGCAATAGTTGTAGTTACATCTAGGGTGACTGACGACTGATGATCTAGTTTACAGTATATTTCTATAGCTAATAATGATGTAATTAAATATTTCAAAATAACTAGAAGAGAGAAATTTGAATGTTTTCACTAGAAAGAAATCATAAAAGTTGGAAGTAAGGCATATGCCAATTGCCCTGATTTGAGCAGTACATATGTTCATAGGCATTTCAGCATCCCTCTGTAGCTCATACTCATGTGTAACGACTGTCAATCAAAAACAAAGTAAAAAATATTTTTATTTATTTTATTTTATTTTATTTTTTTTTTGAGAGACACAGAGAGAGACAGAGAGAGAGGGAGAGGAAGACAGAGATGGGTGCGCCAGCAGCCTCTCAGCCTCTGAGAAAGAAATCCAGATGTGTGCGCCCCCTTGTGGTCAAGTGAGGCATTGCACCCTTGCATCACTTTGCATCTGGCTAAACATGGGACCTGGAGATTGGAACCGCTGGAGATTGGAACCAGCATTCTTAGGCTTAGGAGGCAGGCGCTTTAACCACTAAGCCATCTCTCCAGCCCAAAATGATTTTTTAAAAAGTATCATTTTCTTAACTTTTCTATGTGCCTGCACTATTACCCATGAGATGTGATATATAGAAAGTAATAAACAAAAATTACTGTCTGACGAATAAAAATTGAAAATTACTATTTTACAGTAAAGCAGAAAAACAGTAGTCTTTTATCCTCGGGGGATGTGTTTCAAGACCCCCACACACCAGTAGATAACAGTAAACATACTATAGTTTTGATGTTAAAAGTCTCTAAGGGGGCTGGAGAGATGGCTCAGTGGTTAAGGCGCTTGCCTGTGAAGCCTAAGAACTCATGTTTGAATCTCCAGGTCCCACATAAGCCAGATGTACAGTGATGCAAGTGTGCAGTGTGGAACATGTGCATAAGGGGGCCAAGCATCTGGAGTTCATTTGCAGAAGCTGAAGACCCTGGCATTCCCATTCTCTCTCTCTCTCTCTCTCTAATATATACACATTGCCTCTTTCTTTATATCTCTCTCTCTCTCAAAATAAGTTTTATAAAAGTCCCTAAGGAATCAAGGTGTGAGGGACTTTGTTCCCAGAGAAGTCCTCAAGGAGGTGGAGGGACCCTTAAGATGTTGGGGAGTGGCTTATATGGGTGGAGGCAGAGCTTAGATCCAAGCCCTTTGCTTCCTGGCTGAGGGAAACAGTTGGTTTCATTAAGCTTTCCTGCCCTTCTAGCACATACTCAAGAGGCCCCAAGGCAATAAGTCCATGTAACCTTAAACTGGAGCTTTTGCCATCCAGAATAAATCCTTTCTCCTCATAAGTTAATTCTCTGAGATCATTTGCTATAGTGACAGAAAGCTGACCAACACAGTGCCACACCCCACATTTAGTGGATTTTTAAAGAATTTTTTTAAAAATTAGTTATTTATGAGAGAGAGAGAGAACAAGAAAGAGAGAGGGAGAAAGAAAGAGAGAGAGAATTCCAGATGCATGCACCACCTTGTGCAACTGGTGTGTACTGAGGAATTGAACCCAGGCCGTTAGGCTTTGCAGGCAAACACCTTAACCATGGAGCCATGTCTCTAGCCCAAAGTTTAGTTTGTAAATAAGGTACAGCAAAAGATTAACAGCAATAACTCAAAGTAGAACAAGTATCAAAATCGTAGTAACAGTTATGCCAGGGACTGGAGAGATTGCCAAAAGGACCCAAGTTCAATTCCCCAGGACCCACATAAGCCAGATAGATGCACAAGGTGGTGCATGTGTCTGGAGTTCATTTGCAGTGGTTGAAGGCCCTGTTGTGCCTCCCATTCTCCCTGTCTCTCTGCTTCTCCTTTTCTCTCTCTTGAATACATAAAAATTAAATAAATAAAAAAACATCAAAGCTTATACTGATGTGATCTCTGTCAGTTGAGGCAAATATTAATGTAGCATTTTCATCTTCAGTGTGCCAGCGCCCATCAGCAGACGGCCTCATTTATGTTCCTCTGTCACTCGGAGGCCAAGGGTGATCACGGCTTTTCCCCAGATGAAGGTTGCATACAGGGCTGGGAACACTCCCGTGACTCCTCCCGTGTTGTCCTTCATCCGGAGCCACCGGCACAGTGCGTGTGTCTGTAATAACTGACTGAGGTGGTTTAAATATGAAACGTCCCCCTTGCCTCGTGGTCTGTGATTAAACCTCATACTTAACCCCCTCCCAGGAGACAGAGCCTTGGGGAAGGTGTGTCACTGTACAGTTCAGACCCCTTGTCAGTGCCAAGTATCTCCCTCTTGCCTTTATCTCCCAGCTGGTGTGACAAGATGTGATGCTCCGTCATTTGTTCTGCCATACCTTCTGTACCATGCTGAAACTTCCCCTTGAAACCCTCTCTTCCTGAGCTACTTCAGGCTGGGTGCTTTGTCCCCAGTGATAAGCAGCTAACTGCTCTACTGACATAGAAATGAGTGGCCAGCTTCCCCTCAAGGTGTGTTTCTCTGATTCATTTTCACTCACACATAGGTATAGGTGTTGCTCAATTATATTTTTAAAATTTTTTATTACTTTATTTATGTGTGTGTGTGTGAGAGAGAGAGAGAGAGGCAGAGAGAGAGGAAAGAGAGAGAGAGAAAGGAGAGAATGGGTATGCCAGGATCTTCAGCCACTGTAAACTAAGTTCAGATGCGTGTACCACCTTGTGCATCTGGCTTACGTGGGTCCTGGGGAATCCAACCTAGGTTCTTTGGCTTTGCAGGCAAATGCCTTAACTGCTAATCTCTCCAGCCCTTTTTTTTTTAAAAATATTTTTATTTGTTTATTTGAGGATGAGAGAAAGAGGCAGGTGGGCAAATGTTAGAAGAATAGGCACACTAGGGCCTCCAGTCACTGCATACAAACTCCAGACGCATGTGCCACCTTGTGCATCTGGCTTTGTGTGGGTACTGGGGAAGCAAACCTGGGTCCTTTGGCTTTGCAAGCAAGCACCTTAACCACTGAGCCATCTCTCCAGGCCCAAATTATATTTTTAAGCAGTAAAAATATATTGCTAAAGTTTAAGTTGTATTTTTTATACATTCAGGATATTTTTCAACCAATTACTTTTTAATATCTAGGAGGCATTACTTTAATAACAATGCTAATTTTTAGTTATTTTTTTCCCTTCCAGGTGCAAGCAAAAGATTAAATGCATTTATCATAGATACTCAAAGCAACATAGCAGCCATTCCAATTTTCATCCCTTTATCTCTCCACCTTTCCTGGAAGGTGAAATAACTTCCTACATTCTAGGTGACTCCTTTCTGTTCTTTTTCTGAGTATCATGTATGTCTTTTTATATCTGTTGGGAGGGTGGTAGAAGCTGACAATGAATGAAAATGCAAGTGCTGGAGACTTCTTCAGGGCACAAAGAGCATGTAGTGCAGCTGGCCTGAAGGCAGTGAGGTTTCTCCATGTCATAAAAACACTGTGTTGTTCTTCCCTTCTGAGAGCAAAAGACTTGAGACCCATTGAAAGAGTGCCAGGGGGTTTTCATGCCCTTACTCCAAAAGATTTTTTTTTTTTTTTTCCCAAAGTATACAGTTCCTTGAAGTTTAAAAAGTAGGATCAAGTTCAAGCTATCAATTAATTTTACCACAAGGTATGTCCTGACTCGTGTGTGAGCTGATTTATATCCACTAGTCAATCGATGGGAGAAAAATTGCACTTCCAAGCAACAGAACGCATTCACAGCTGCAGAGGTGATCCGATTGTTGGAACGATTTTTAAGTGCTGATATCTTCCATATTGAACTGGTGGCAGAACTATGGGGACACTCTGCTTGTTCCCAATACCTTTCAAGGTGAAGGCAGCTTCTATCTGGGGTGTAAACAAGATTGTTTCACCCTGCATTCTTTGTACCTTTGTCATGGGGAGGAGTCAAGGCGGATGAGGTGCTATGACCAAGTAAATGGCAAACAGTAGTATTTTTCAAACTGCCCTACATCACCCCTTTTCTTAAAAAAAATTTTAGATTTTATTTTTATTCATATTTGAGAAACAAAGAGGCACAGAGAGAAGGAAAGAAAGAGAGGCAGATAGAGAGAGAATGGGCGCTCCAGGGCCTTTAGCCACTGCAAATGAACTCAAGATGTATACACCACCTGTGCATCTGGCTTATGTGGGTCCTGGGGAATCGAACCTGGGTCCTTAAGCTTTGCAGGCTAGTGCCTTAACCTCTAACCCATCCTTCCAGGCCAACACATCCCATTTCTTAAGGATCCTTTGGGCTGCTAGTATCTTAGAGGCAACACGGACTTATTTCAAGGGGCTTAAACCCCAGATTTTCCATTTACTGACACTGTGACCATACTTAGCTCAGTTCCCTTAACCTCAGTTTCTTCATGAACAACATGTGACTGTGCAAATATCTGCATTACCTCCAAATTCGTCTGAGAAATTCTCCCTGCAGTGTGGTGGCATGAGGAGGCAAGGTCTTTGGAAGGTTGTTAGGATCAAGAGAATGGGGCCTCATGAATGGGATTGATGCCTTTAAAAAGAGGCACGAGGGTTGGAGAGATGGCTTAGCGGCTAAGGCGCCTGCCTGCTAAGCCTAAGAATGCTGGTTCCAATGTCCAGCGGTTCCAATCTCCAGGTCCCACGTTTAGCCAGATGCAAAGTGATGCAAGGGCGCAATGCCGCACTTGACCACAAGGGGGCGCATGCATCTGGATTTCGTTCACAGCGGCCGAGAGACTGCTGGCGCACCCATTTCTGTCTCCCTCTCCCTCTCTGTCTATCTCTCTCTCCAAAAATAAATAAAAAATAATTTAAAATTTTTTAAAAAAAGAGGCACGAGCTAGCTTGTCTTTTCTCTTTACTGTGTGATAACAGAGGCTGAAACCACAGCATAGTCATTGGAGAATCACAGGAGGTAAATCCAGCTCTACCAGCACCTTGGTCTTGGACTTCCCAACTTGCAAAACTGTGAGAAACAATATTTTTCTTTTTTAGTGTTTAAAGCATCAGTGGACGGTACTTTTCTTACAGAACCACACACCAGGACAGAATCAGACAGTTTACTTTAGAGAATTTCCATATCTATAGTTATTGTTCAGTTCATATAAGGTGACCAACATGTGTTGAGTTGTTTAAGGGTGTATGAATTGGTTTCTATACCAATAATCTGACTAGCTAATCGTCTAACCAACTAAATAATACTGCACCGTCAAGTTCTAGTTGTCGTTTAATGTGCTAAGGAGTTGTTAAACTTTAGAACTGGAATAGTATTCAAAGGACATCTAAGTCAGACTCTATTTGACAGAAAAGAGAATATGGTCGGGCAGGTTTCCACACAGACTTACTTCACCTTAGGGGCTGCTCTAATCCTAGATCCCATGTATCCTGACTGTAAACCTCCCTTCACCCCAACACACCATATCCATGGCAACACACTGGAGAACCGCCCCCAAAAAAAAAAAAAAAAAAAACTGAGGCCACACTGGTTCTAGGCTGTATTTAGAATTACGGTCTTTGATGTTGCTGGCAACAATTCAGACACTTTAAGAAAACCATCATCCCTAGAGTTCAGTTGCTTAGGGGATGGATCAATTAAAACTCACCAACTCTGACTCGGACGCTAGGTTCTCAAATTTCTACTCCAGGATACTGATGGAGTTATATTCCTTTCAGACACTAAACTTTTTCTTTCAGCAGTTCATTTTCCTTTGTCTGAATTCCTACTTTTCATCATACTTCCTCCAAGGTAGGCTCCAGGAACATTGCAGAAGAGGGCGTGGTAAGACTGTAAGAGCCACAGAGGGGGAACAAATACCCTGAGACACCGAGTCCCCTCTACCCCGCTGGGACTAACCGAGGCCTTCACGCCCCCACAGTGGATACCATGACAACATGGGGGAGGGTCCCCAAGGTGGCAGGGACGGGACAAAAGAATGGAAGAATCTAACCTGTTATATATAAAAATAAAATTGAAGCCGGGCGTGGTGGCGCACGCCTTTAATCCCAGCACTCGGGAGGCAGAGGTAGGAGGATCACTGAGAGTTCGAGGCCACCCTGAGAAGACAGAATGAATTCCAGGTCAGCCTGAGCCAGAGTGAGACCCTACCTTGAAAAACCAAAAATAAATAAATAAACAAACAAATAAATAAAATGAAATAAAATAAAATAAAATAAAATTGAAGCCGGGCGTGGTGGAGCATGCCTTTAATCCCAGCACTCAGGAGGCAGAGGTAGGATGATTGCTGTGAGTTCGAGGCTACCCTGAGACTACATAGTGAATTCCAGGTCAGCCTGGACCAGAGTGAGACCCTCCCTCGAAAAACCAAAAAATAAAATAAAATAAATTGAGAAAAATAAATAAATAAATATTTTAAAAAATTAAACATTTAAAAAAGGATACACTATTTACTTCTTTAAATGTGGTGTCTTTGGCCACAGGTTTCTCAATCTCAAATAGTTATCTAACCTCTACTACTAGCATCTTAAAAGTTGGTTGATAAATTTTAGTTGGCTGTAATTAATTCTGCCTAACTAGGTTTTTTTTTGTCCTCACTTGAACTTTTTCTCCTTTAATTCTCTACCTCCCTCAGCCATACAACCACTATAAACTCATGGGTTTTCATTTATAACTACTGAATAAAGCAGTTGTCCCTTTTTGCGTGTGTGTTCAGGTTTTTTTTTTTTTTTTTTTTTTACTCCAACGACTAGGTAGGTAAATGCTTTTTAAACAATCATCAAAAGAGCTTCAGCTTAATTTCCTGCAGGCACACAGGCCCTGGACTCATTATGTCTTATCTGTGACCAAAGCGGATTCTGACATTTCCTCTCCATCAGAGGAGGCTTTGGTCCAAGACCATGCAAAGACACGGCACTTTTGAGTCCGGGCCAAGCTGAAGACTTGGCAATAATTAAAGGCAGGGCAAGGACAGAGGGCTGATGAGCCCTCGGGTCACTGGGGCTTTCTCCAGCAGGAAGCTGTGGCTTCTGCGATGACACGGAGACAGGATTTATAAGTTAGAGGTGACCCGGAGCTGTGTGAAGGCCACTTATTGTTCCACTGGGCCTCGAAGGGGTGGCTTCACTCATCTCTGGCTGAGATGTCTTGGAAACCTTCAGCCTTGGGGACTTTGGTAAATGGAAGTGAGGGTATGTTTGCCAGCCTTTACGTTCCGTTCATCTCTCTTCATTCACCGTGTTCCTTTCCAACCGGATTTCACCACACATGCTGAAAACAAACGGACACAGAGAGGGACTCTGGCGTGTATTAAGTACTCACTGTCCAGGTTCTGAAGACGCAGTGTTTGCTTTGACCTTGTGCCCACTCTGTCCTTCCGTCCTCCAGCTGTGGTTTGTGGGATGTGACTGGGGTCTAGCTGGAGGTGCTGGCTTTGTGTCATCAAGTTGTGCTGCACTGGGGCCACCCTTTGGGTGCTGTGTAAGTTGGAAGTTATCAGCTAATGGTTTCTGCTGTAGTGACAGCATTCTGTCCTGCATGATAGCTAAATATTTTCTGATTGTTTCTGGGGAATGATTCGGGCAACATTTACCTGGGAAGCTTGTTTATTGTTTTGCATGTATGTGTGTAGTACGCATGGTGAGGTATGTGTGTGTGGTGTGTTATGTGTATGCACAGCGTGAGTATGTGTATGTACAGATACATATGCTTGAGCCACGTGACCAGAGGTATCTTCCTCTTCACTCATCTGTGTGTTCCCTTGAGGTGGGTTCTCTCACTTAACCTGGAGCCTTTCTGTCCTTTTAAAAAATATTTTATTGGGGCTGGAGAGATGGCCTAGCGGTTAAGGCGCCTGCCTCCTAAGCCTAAGAACGCCGGTTCGATTCTCCAGGTCCCAAGTTTAGCCAGATGCAAAGTGATGGAAGGGCGCAATGCCACACTTGACCACAAGGGGGTGCACACATCTGGATTTCGTTCACAGCGGCTGAGAGGCTGCTGGCATGCCCATTCTCTCTCTCTCTCTCTCTCTCTCTCTCTCGGACTCTCTCCAAACAAAAGAAAGTATTTATTTATTTATCTATTTATTTACTTACTTATTTGAGGGGGGCAGAGTCTGACACACAGAATTGTCATGCCAGGATCTCCAGCAACTGTAAATGAACTACTCCAGACACATGTGCCACCTTGTGCATCTGGCTTACCTTGGTACTGGGGAATCCAACCTGGGCCTTAGGATTCTCAGGCAAGTGCCTTAACCCCTAAGACATCTCTCCAGTCCATTTTTGTCTCCCATTTTTTTTTTTTTTTTTTTTTGGTCAGACTATCTGACCAGTGAGTCCCAGTGATTCACCATTCTCTGCTCCCTACAGGACTGGGGTTGCAGCTGCTCTTGTGAGTTGCTGGAGTATTGAACTCAGGGTGAACACAGCCTTTTCAGGTCTCAATATCTATGTGGCAAAGTTCTTAACTGTGCGTAGATCTTTCGAGAATATAAGAATTATCAGGACGTAACCACATCTCTCTCTTTCTAGCTTCAGATCTATTCTATTTTACATGAAAATAGCATAAATACAGGAATGACCTCAGGGTTGGAATTTCTTAGGATGTTCTACACCGCGGAAAGTTATAATTATATTTAACTGAGAAGCACCGAATAGAGCTCTTTTCAGTACAGGACCGACTCTCCCGATGGTTACAGTCACAGCAAAGTTTGTTGATGTGGTTTGAACGTGTATGTTTCCAGATTCAGCTGTTAGAATGCTGTCACCCAAGGTGATGGTACTGGAGATGAGGTGCTTTGGGCAATCATCACGAATGGAACTCGTCCACTTCTAAAAGAAACCGCCCCGAGCTGACTTCTCTTTTTTAAAAAAAATATTTTTTATTTTTATTTATTTATTTGAGAGAGGGAAAGAGGCAGAGTGAAAGAGAGAGAGAGAGAGGGAGTGAATGGGCATACCAGGGCTTCCAACCACTGCAAACGAATTCCAGATGCATGTGCCCCCTTGTGTGTCTGGCTTATGTGGGTGCTGGGGAATCAAACCGAAGTCCTTTGGCTTTGCAGGCAAGCGCCTTAACCACTAAGTCATCTCTCCAGTCCCCGAGAGCTGACTTTTCTACCAGGTGACAACGCAGCAAGAAGGCACAGTCTATGAATGAAGACAAACCCTCCTCAGGAGTGGGAGAGCCGGTACAAGGGATGTTCAGGAATGAAAAACATTGGTTAATAAGACTGGAATCACCGCTGATAACCCCCCCCATGGGATCATAAGGGAGTGGGCTTAGATAACATAAAATATCAGAAATCAAAGATCCCACCACCGTTGCTAAGATACTTCAAGCATGTTTGGGCAGAGTGGATGTTTGGGCACCAGCTTTCTCCTTCCCCTCATCAAGAGTTGGGGATCTGCAGAGTGTGAAGGAAGCTGGTAGCACTCCTGCTTCCGGGAAGATCCAGTCAGCATGTTCCATTCCCTAGCTCAGAGTGCTTGAGACAGTACTGATCACATGACCTCAGTGACCGCCCCCCAGTTCTCCTTTGAATGCTGAGTCAAGCAAGGACTTTTTTTTTTTTTCTCTCATTGCAGATAGAAAAGATGAAAGGTCCCGTTCACGATGCTGTTGGCAGCCTTCGCAGGATGGTAAGATGAGGCTCTGCCAAAATCAAGTCCTGTGGAAGAAATGGGGGCTGGAAGAGGGTGAAGAAAGCCAAAGATTTGTCACTTACTTTAAGCCACTCTATTAAGTAATGCATGAAACTTGTTCTATGATTGGACATTTTGGGTGGCAAATCTATATATGTCCTTTCTTGCTTAAGTCACTTCAGTTGTTTGTAGTTGATTTTTGTTTAATAGAAAGTATCTTATCTATCATCTATCTATCTATCTATCTATCTATCTATCTATCTATCTATCTATCTATGTTTAAAAAGCAAAAAACACTAAGTGTGTGCAATTGCCCTGAACTCTGGTCCTCATCTCTGATTTTGACTTCTCTCTTCATCACTCTGTCGTTCTCACAGAGGTCCCAGTTGTCAGAACTCAGTAGAATCCTTCCAGATGTCAGAATGCTGACTAGAGACCCTCCAGACTCCGTTCAGAATCAGTTACAGTAGAAATAGCAGAGGTATCTACAGACTCATGCCCCGGGGGGCTGGATAGACAGATGGGCCCATCTGTAGGGCAGAAGAGACATTTGAACAGAAGCAAATGAAAAAGAACTGAAGGAGAGATGGAAGACTTGAAAATCACACAGATTTGGACAATGAACTGCACGATTTGTGAATAGGAAGGGATGACCTTCTCGGGACACGGTGAAGACCAGTTCCGATTCTGAAGCAAAGACCCTGGCCACAGCTCCAAGGAACCAGCCCGGCTGCAGTACTTGCTCACATGGGGACCTTGGCCATGGCCTGCTCATCAGAGGGGTTTTAAGGTACACATGCAGTGTTTGTGGTGAGCTACTTGGGCCTCCTTGCTCACCTTCCTGGCACATGAAGGGGAAAGGACAATTAAACCTTAGGGATGGGCTGGAGAGATGGCTCAGCATTTAAGGTGCTTGCCTACAAAACCTAAGGACCCAGGTTTGATTTCCCAGGATCCTCATAAAGCCAGAGGCACAAGGTGGCACATGCATCTGGAGTGCAAGGTCCTAGCATGCCCATTCTCTCTCTATATTTTTTCCTTCTTTCTCTCTCATAAATAAATAAATAAATACATAATTTTTTAAAATTAAAAAAAAAAGTTATGGATGTATGTAATAATAACTGTGGTCTATAGAAGACCCCAAACAGATTTCTAGAAACACAGTCCACTGATGTCTTCCCTTCCCTCAAAATCCCCCCAAAGATTTTTTTTTTCATTCTTCTTCTTACAACAACGAATTGAAGAGACATAACTGATTCCATTCTAAATTACTGTTCTGTATGGTACGTACTGAACACTTCGACCTAAAGATAGAAAAATCAAAATATGAGATGATTGCAATGGGGAAAAAAATGGACAAGTCAATTTTTATAATTCAGAAATGATAGATTGAACAGTTGAGCAACAACTCAAGTTGCAAAAGACTTAAGAAACCAGATCAACAAATGGTCTTATGGACATAGTATATCCCAATGACCAGAATATATAAGATTTTTTTCAAGAATCTGTTGCACAGTCGCATTCCGAGTGCAAGCTTCTCCTCCTCTCTGATAGTCCCCCCAACTGTCCATTTCCTGTTGAGGTGAGTTGCATCTGATGTGGGGTGGCCGAGTATATATGAATACAGTGAGTGATGCATAATTTCAGCTCGGGGAGTGCTGGGGTTGAGAATCCTGGCAAGAAGATGAGGTGTGGGGCCAGGGCTACAAAGCTAGTTTTGTGAAGTTCTTTTTTTTTTCACAAGAAGAGACTATTCTTACATAGACTTTATACTTCCCCTTGGTTACTGGAAATTATCAGGGGTTGGGTCCACACCCTTCCCCAACAAAGCCACTCTTTGGTATTCCTACCATTCCTTGACACTTTCTGGGACACCCCCACACACACACACATCTGCTTCTTGTTAAAGTCAGGAGATCCCTGACATACAGCTGACTTATACAATGCAATGTCATTTTTTGCATGTTTTCATGAACAGAATAAAGAAGTTTCTGTCCATTCAATCCCAAATCCACTATCAGAATCATTTGAAAAGTTTCTAAAACATAAACCTCTGTAGACCAGTGGCGGGGTTCTACATCAAAAATCTCTTGAAGGCTACTACTTAGAGAAGCTTGATTACCAAGAGTCTTAGAATAGGATTGTGAGACCGATGGCCGGTGAACTAGAATTTGAGGAAGGCTCCAACCTCGTGAATAAAGAAACGTTGCTTTTTCTTTCAAACTCCGCAGCGAACTCTTGCCGTAACAATTTATTGAACCTCCCTCTGTGTTTCCAAACCTGTGGTACATTATCTAAATTTGGAAATGGGTGTTTAATTATATCTGTGGTTCATCTACAGCAGCCAATGCCGTTTTTAAAAATTAATCAGGCAACCGCAAAACCAACCCAAACCACACAAATATCATTTTTATCCTGAAAAAATTCTTTCTCCTTCCTAAACCTTGTTTTGTAGATGTTTAGATTGATTAAAAAAAAACAGTCCATGGTTAGTTTCAGGTTAAAGCTTAACCCTGTCTTGTCTAGTTAAAGTAGGAGTGGTATGGCTTGCAGGGTAAAGTATTTGCCCAGTAAAAGTATCTATATAATAAATTTATGCACACATATAGACTATGTATGTCTTAAAAGTTCATACACTATATAGAATATAATTATCCTAAAAGCTTGATTGGTAGGGCTGGTTATAATGAGTTTTGTTTGGTAGGAAAAAAAATCAGTTTTAATCATCTGCGTAGAGATTCAACAACATGATAAAATTAGATGTATAGCTTACATAGGATATCACATGGAATGACATGCTTCCCAAATATGAACCTTTCAGGATGAATGATACCCGAAAGACATACTAGCGCAATTTCTCACTCATTTGTATCATTACTTTACACAAATTTTCTCACACTTATGCTTTATTTAAGGAAGGACAAAAGAAAGCAGAAGTGACAGGCAGACGATTAAAGGGTAACAGGTGTGAGGTGAGGGCAGGAACAAAGCTGAGGCTGGCCCCAATGTGAAGGAAGAGGTGGGTCATACTTAAGTGGGACATTATGTGGGATAAAATCTGACATAACAAATATGGGTTACAGAGGTGACCAGAGCCAAGCAACAAGAGATCACAGGGTTCCGGTTTAGAGTTCTCATACATGTTGGCAGACAGGCACAAGTTTCAGAGTGGAGTCTGCCAAAGAACAGATAGTGGGGTGCACGGCATGAGCCCAAATGCAAGGTCCAGATGGAACCCTGGGCATAAGCTTACGGCTTTTCCATCTATAATACCGTCAGGTTTGAATCAGTTCCGAATGTTGTTTTCCTTCCAAGTAAGACTCAAGATTGAGGACTTAATCTATCTTTTTTTTTTTTTTTTTTTACTTTGAAGCTGAAGCCTATAGATTGCAAAAAGCCGAGGCTGGTAGCTTCTCTTCGTTGCCTTCTATATGTCCTTATGTAACACAGGGGAGCTTCCCAGAAATAGATGATACAAGTTTGTACATCAAAGATGCACAGTCAAATTCCCGCAGATCTTAAGAACTCTCTTCCTTCGAGGAGAAACGACATTGTCAGTGGCTAGTCACCAATGATAAAATTAGCTCAGGAGTCCGTGGTGATAAAAAGGGATACCGTGAGTTAAAGGGTGTATTCAAAAGCCATGAGGGCTGCAGAGATGGCTCAGCAGACAAGGCGCTTGCTGGCAAAGCCAAAGGACCCATGTTGGATTCCCCAGAACACACACAGAGCCAGCGCAGGGTGGTGCGTGAGTCTGGAATTCCTTTGCAGTAGCTAGTGGCCCTGGCATGCCCATTCTCTCTCTCTCTTATCTATCTATCTATCTATCTATCTATCTATCTATCTATCTATCTATCTATCTATCTGCTATCTATCTATCTATCTATCTATCTATCTATCAATCATCTATCATCTTCCTTTTTCTCTCTCTCAAATAATCAAATAAAATACTTTTTAAAAAGCTATGAAATGTAAGCTGGGCGTGGTGGCGCATGCCTTTAATCCCAGCGCTTGGGAGGCAGAGGTAGGAGAATCGCCCGCCATGAGTTTGAGGCCACCCTGAGACTACATAGTTAATTCCATAGTAAATTCCAGGACAGCCTGGACCAGAGTGAGACCCTACCTCGAAAAACAAAACAAGAACAAAAACAAAACAAAACAAAACAAAACAAAACAAAACAAAACGCCATGAAACGCTCAAGGACAGCACAGGCTTGCAGTCTACTTCTACTTCCCCCTATGGTACAAGTTCTTGAAAAATCGAAGGAAAAAAAATGATATTTATCTGTTTTGTCATTTATTTCTTTCATAAGCATTTTAATATAAGGACTGAGTGTCAGGACTTAAGAATGACCAAAGGAGAGATTGTCTACTTCCAAGGATCTCCTTTCTAGAGAGAATAACACATGGTCACCCCTCTAAAACACAGTCAATGCTCTCACAGAGATTTTTACAGGTAGCATTTTTTTTTTTTTTTTTTTTTTTTTTTTTTTTTTTGGTTTTTCAAGGTAGGGAACGCAAAGAGGAAGAAGCATTTCGATGGTGGTAGGATAGAGATGGATGGAGGAAATGACGTTGTAACATCTGACATTACAATTAGTGGAGCAGGAAGGAACAAACTATGGATGGCCTTTAACACATTCTGTTCTAATTTAGACAAATTTTTACTATTTTCCTTGTGTACATTTAAATAGGAGAGCTCACAGGCTGGAGAGGTGGCTTAGCAGTTAAGGCACTTATCTGTGAAGCCTGAGGACCCAGGTTCAATTCCCCAGTTCCCACGTAAGCCAGATGCACAAGGTGGAACACTCATCTGGAGTTCATTTGCAATGACTAGAGAACCTGGAACACCTGTTGTCTCTCTCTTTCTTTCTCTCTCTCTCTCAAATAAATACATAAATACAGTATTTTTTTTTCAGTTTTTGTTTCTTTTTTTTTTCTTTTTTTTTTTCGAGGTAGGGTCTCACTTGAGCTCAGTCTGACCTGGAATTCACTATGTAGTCTCAGGGTGGCCTCATACTCACGGCGATCCTCCTACCTCTGCCTCCCAAGTGCTAGGATTAAAGGCGTGCACCACCGCTCCTGGCTAAATAAAATATTTTTAAAAAAGAAATAGTTCATTGGAGCTCTCCTATTTTATTTTTTAATTAATTAATTACTTTTTTTACAGAAGGAGAAAGAGGCAGAAAGAGAGACAGAAAAAAAAATGGATGTTTCAGGGCATCTAGCCACTGCAAACGAACTCCAGACACATGTGCCACCCTGTGCATCTGGCTTTGTGTGGGTCCTGGGGAATCTTTAGGCTTTGCCACTAAGCCATCTCTCCAGCCCAATGAACTATTTCTTATCTTAACGCTTGCCATAGCTAATGGCCTGGAATAGCAGACGTTTCATCACCAATCATGAAAGGCTTTCACTGGAAGATCATTCAACTTGATAGCCATGTTGGAAGCTCATACTGTTGAGTGCATACAAAAAGACCAAAGATCCACGGACAACAGTGGTGGCTAGCCAGCTCATCGCAAGGCTTTACTTAAATTGGCAAGTGAACAAAGAATCCTTCGTACAAGCACAGTCTAGCTTCTTACCTTTGAATATCACCATCCACTATCTTAAAGCGATAGCTAGAGATATTTATAGAAGCCCCCATCACAAAGATCCAGCTTTGCCCTTGAAGGTTAGTTCTGCAGGCCAGTTTTCTATCTCTATGACTCAAGTACCACCTTGAATCTCAATTCTTATCACCATGTGCTATACTTTTCTTTTAATATATTTCACTTTTATTCATTTATTTATTTGAGAGAGGGAAAGAGGCAACGAGAGAGACTGAGAACGGGCATACCTGGGTGTATACCCACTGTAAACAAACATGCGCCATCATGTGCATCTGCTTTATATGGGTGCTTGGGAACTGAACCTGGGACTTTAGGCTGCACAGTTAAGCACCTTAACCACTAAGCCATCTCTCCAGCCCTGTACTTGACCTTTTATTTCAGTTTTAGTTTTGAGCACTAATTTTGAAACTTTATCTGCTAGTGCGAACCACTCAGTGTTTTGGCTTTGTTCCTAAAATATGCAATCTTAATAAAGATTCTCCTTGGGGCTGGAGAGATGGCTTAGTGGTTAAGCACTTGCCTGTGAAGCCTAAAGACCCCATTTCGAGGCTCGATTCCCCAGAACCCGAGTAAGCCAGGTGCACAAGGTGGAGCATGCATCTGGAGTTCCTTTGCAGTGGCTGGAGGCCCTAGTGCACCCATTCTCTATCTGCCTCTTTCTCTCTCTGTCTGTTGCTCTCAAATAAATAAATAAATAAATAAATAAATAAATAAATAAATAAACAAACAAAAAATGAACAAAATAATAAAGATTCTCCTTATCAGTAGACCGTGGAGTTCTCACTATCAGCGTCTCACTGCGCTCTGGAAAATTCTTCTGTGTTTTCCAAGTGCTTCATATAGATGGGGGTTCTGGACCCCTATTATTTGATTATGATGTTGTATATTGTGGTTCTGCATTGTGTTTGTCTGCTGGACTAACGTTCCTTCCCACAGTAGTACACAGTAGTATCAAGTTTATTTATTTACTTAGTTAGTTTGTTTGCTTGTTTTTTTATTTTTTTATTTTTTTGAGGTAGGGTCTTGTTTTGGCCAAGGATGACCTGGAATTCACTATGTAGTCTCAGTCTGGCCTTGAGCTCACAGCAGTCCTCCTACCTCTGCTTCCTAAGTGCTGGGATTAAAGGTGTGTGCCACCACGCCCAGTGGTAGTGCCAAGTTTTTGGTTTTTTTGGAGGGTTCTACGCTCAATTAATTTGGTTTTTCTATTTTTAAAATTTGTTTCAATATTTATTTGCAAGCAGAGAGAGAGAGAGAGAGAGAGAGAGAGTAGCCACTGCAAACGAACTCCAGACATATGTACCACCTTGTGCATCTGGCTTTAAGTGGGTCCTGGAGAATCAAACTAGGGTTGTTAGGCTTTGTAGGCAAGCATCTTAACTGGTGAGCCATCTCTCCAGGCCTGTTTTTATGTCTTTCTATTTTGAAGAATGTAAGCATAACATATCTAAGGAGAACAAAGAATGCATTATTAAGATTTTACCAGGATTTGGAACCAGCTATCCTATGCCTTCCTGTATTTACCATCCAACTTCAAGTCTTCTGGCTTGATGAACTCCTGTATTCTTTCCCCCTCACACTGACAACTAGACTTCAGCTACTCCTGTATCTGTTGGATCCTTCCAGAACACTCAAAAAGTGTTAAGTTGCCTTTTCTTCCAACCTTGTCAAAGTATAAACCAGACAATTTGGCTTGACTACAATGTAGGGGATGGAATGTTTATGGAAGTCCTAAGTGTCCTAGCTCTTTCGCAACTGACCGCATGTCCCTTGTCACCCTCGTGTCATCAACCCACAATGCTATTTCTGGCGAGTTACAAAGACAGAATAACGATGTATGAATAAATTAATAAAGTCAATCAGGTTCATTGCATGTCTTTAAAACTGCCTCATCTGCCTAACTAACCTTACTTGCCTTTCTTTCTTTTTAGTTCATGTTCTAGTTTGATTTTTAAAAAAATATTTTATATTATTTTATTTATTTATTTATGAGGCAGAGTCTCGCTCTAGTCCAAGCTGACCTGGAATTCATTATGTAGTCTCAAGGTGACTTCGGATTCTCAGTGATCCTTCTACCTCTGCCTCCCAAGTGCTGGGATTAAAAGTGTGCACCATCACGCCCGGCTTTATTCTATTCAGGATTTCTGTTTCAGGGCTCTGTGGTTAAGCAGGTTGAACATTATCCACCTGAAGGCACAGAAAATGTGAAGTCCACAGAAGATCCAAATGAAACATGTAGAAACAACGGATAGGCCTCATGCCTTTAAGGCTGCATACTAAACTCTACTTTTCTGTTACGTTTGCAAAGCTCGGTATTGTGTATGCATTTTAGTTTTTTTATTATTTTATTTATTTTTGGAGAGAGACACAGAGAGAGACAGACAGAGAGAGGGAAAGGAAGGCAGATAGAGATGGGCTCGCCAGCAATCTCTCAGCTGCTGTGAACGAAATCCAGATGCGTGTGCCCCCTTGTGGTCAAGTGCGGCATTGCGCCCTTGCGTCACTTTGCATCTGGCTAAACGTGGAACCTGGAGATTGTAACTCGGTTCTTAGGCTTAGCAGGCAGGCGCCTTAACCACTAAGCCATCTCTCCAGCCCTTCGCATTTTAGTTTTTTAAAAAAATTTCATTTATTTATTTGCAAGCAGAGAGAGAGAGAGAAGAGAGAGAGACACAGAGAGAATGGGCATCTCAGGGCCTCTAGCCAATGCCCATGGACTCCAGATGCATGTGCCACTTTGCACATCTGGCTTTACATGGGTGATGGGGAATCAAACTTGGGTTGTTAGGCTCTGAAGGCAAGCGCTTTAACTGCTGAGCCATCTCTCCAGCCCAGCTCAAGATGGGCAAAGCATCTTTATGGATCACAAAAGATTTCTGAAAGCCATCAGATGGCAGAGCACTGGAAACATAGAATGACACTGTCATTCTAGTCCCCATTTAATTATCTTTTCACCTGTCTTACTTCATTTCTTACTGTCATATTGTATTGAAAGGATCTTAAATGGAAAAAAAAAAACAAAACAAAACAAAAAAAAAAAACCTCTTGCTCATCCAGCTCAGATTTAAGTAAACCAAGATATAAGAGGCTGAGATCGATCCTAATTCATGAAGCTTAACCTACATACTGAGATCCTAAAATATTACATTTCATTTTAAAGGAGGGAATGCATAAAAATGTTCTCATCATTACAGTTTGTATAAGCAGGAAGCAAAGAAGGTAAATGTCTGTTACTGACTGGAGAAGGGAGTCAAAAATAAAACTTTGGTAAAATGTCTGTGGCATGATTATATCCAGACCCCCTAACATAGGCTGGCAGTTTCCCTTGGAGCATATTGTGATCTCACCAAACCCCCCTAAATACTGGTAAGTGGTGGTGGTTGCAAACAGCGCTGACAGATAATCTCACACCAACCCAGAACTTGCTGACTTGAGGCTTCTCTGAAACAAGCAGAAAATAGATGGTACTCCGAAGGTGTGTATTATTTATTATGATTTAATAAGAACTGGCAGGATGACTGTATTAACCTGAGAGTGATTTCACAGAAGAAGTCAAAATGACACGACCCGCTCAGTCATTGTGACTGTCACAGCTTTTCCATGTTTTCTGTTTGCATCCCCGACAGTGAATTTTTGGGGGGATTCACAATTACACAGGCACAAATGCTGTCTCAGTATCATTTATTTGTGGAAAATGTTCACATTATATGGAAACAATTCTCTATATTCCACGACCAAGATTGCTCTGCTTGTGGGGACAATGACCATTTGTGTCCTTGAGGTCAGAGACGGAGGGTTCTGTTTCCCTGCCTCTATTTTGTGTCTTGTTTTTATTTATTTATTTATTTATTTATTTATTTATTTATTTATTTATTTGAGACAGAGAGAGAGAGAGAGAGAGGAAGAAAGGGAGAATGGGCATGCCAGAGCCTCGAGTCACTGCAAATGAACTCCAGATGCATGCGCCACCATGTGCATCTGGCTTATGTGGGACCTGGAGAATCAAACTGAGGTCCTTAGGCTTAACGGCTGAGCCATCTCTCCAGCCCTTTGTGTTTTGTTTGCAAATGGGGGCTTCCTGTGAAACCAAGTAGCACCATTTCCAATGATACGATTGGACAAAAGAAAGATAAAAGAAAAGAAAAGCTGTTTTGAAACTTAGCAACATCTCTCAAGCTTCTTCACAATCACCAGTCCATAGAGGATACACCACGTGTGAGTCCAGACCAATGGGGCAGGACGTAAGGGAGGAAGGAGAAAAGAAGAGGTTGCTGTGGACTGTAAGGTTTGCCACGATGGCTGATGCTACCCGTGGTGTTCATCCAAAGCCCACGGTTCACTGAGTGCTTCTTCCTGCCCACCTTCTGCAGGAAATCTTCTTTCCACACCACCGATTCTCTGAGGTCACTTCCTAGGCATTCAGCCCTCACAGCCAGTCTGAATCCATTGACTTCAGCCTCTCTGACTGCTGAACAGGCACTGGGTATGAGAAACCCCAAACACACAGGCCTCAATGCAATGTGAGAACTCAGCTGAGTGTTGTCCCTCACCTTACACTCTGCCCTGCCTCCCCTCCCAGAAACCACCTCCATGACGTGAGCAACTTCTCACACTTATTTAGCCTGATGGACTCAATTTCTTGAACGCTATGTTGAGAGTCAGCATCCACTGAAGACTCATAGTTTGAATGACTCATAAGAAACACTGATTAAAGGGCTGGAGAGATGGCTTAGCGGTTAAGCGCTTGCCTGTGAAACCTAAGGACCCCAGTTCAAGGCTCGATTCCCCAGGACCCACGTAAGCCAGATGCACAAGGCGGCACATGCATCTAGAGTTTGTTTGCAGTGGCTGGAGGCCCTGGCACGCCCCTTCTCTCTCTCTTTCTGTCTCTCTCTTTCCCTTTCTCTGTCTCTAATAAGTAAATAAGTAAAAAAAAAAAAAAAAACTTTTTAAAAAAGAAACAGAGAATAAAGATGCAAAATTTCTGACTCATAGTCCACTAATGTGGTCAGTTTCTGAAAGCTGGAAAAGAGGTGTTTTTAACAATTACCGTGTGATTCTCAGGCACAGAAGTTTTTGAGAATCACATTCATTCTGAGGGCACTTAGCTTCAGCATTTGGGTGAAGCCAGATCCAGAGGTCCGCAAGGAAGACGACTTTTCTTCTTTCATTCTCAAATCTGCCTTTTTTTTTTTTTAATTTTAAAACTTTTTATTTTTCATTATTTTTTGGAGACACAGAGAGAAACACAGAGAGAGAGACAGAGAGAGAGAGAGAGAGAGAGAGAGAGAGAGAGGAAGACAGAGATGGGCCCACGGGCAGTGTCTCAGCTGCTGCTAACGAAATCCAGATGCCTGCGCCCCCTTGTGGTCAAGTGCGGCATTGCGCCCTTGCGTCACTTTGCATCTGGCTAAACGTGGGACCTGGAGATTGGAACCGGTGGAGATTGGAACCAGTGTTCTTAGGCTTAGCAGGCAGGCGCCTTAACCCCTAAGCCATCTCTCCAGCCCTCAAATCTGCCTTTTGAAAGCAGAGTCAAAGCCTCTTTGCAGTGTTGCCAAGTATCTTTCCCTCCCCAAGAGAGACTGTAATCTTCCCAGGACACGTAGAGGAGCCCAGGTGACATAGATTTCATATAAATAGCTTATATATGTTATCAGTTTTCAAATAAATTCAGATAATGCTTAATATTGAATGGATAAGAATCTCAATGTCCAATTTCTCAGAAAGTAAAAAAGCAGCCAAGTAAAACATCTGACCCCAAGGAGACATTTAATAATGCTGAATGAATGAAAGACAGCTTTAGTCCCTTACCATCAATATTATTATGGTCTTGAATTAGCACTGTTCTCTGAATAGAGAACACTGTTAGTGAATTAAATGGCGGTATTTCATATACTGGAGAATAAACTGGCTTTTACTGAAAGAGTTTATTAAATTGTAGAGACTCTCCCCAGTTTTTTAAATTATATATATATAATTTATATTCTTTTTTATATTAATTATAAACTTTGTTGTATGGACAAATCTTGTTTTGGTCCCATTAACCTGCCTCCCTGCCACCATTCTATTGAATCATGTAATATAATATCCAACCCAGTAACTGCATGCAGCTATTGAACTTTTATTTATTTATTTTAATTTTTATTTTTGGAGAGAAACAGAAAAAGACAGAGAGAGAGAGAGGGAGAGGAAGACAGATAGAGATGGGTGCGCTAGCAGCCTCTCAGCTGCTGTGAATGAAATCCAGATGCATGCGCCCCCTTGTGGTCAAGTGCGGCATTGCGCCCTTGCGTCACTTTGCATCTGGCTAAACGTGGGACCTGGAGATTGGAACTGCTGGAGATTGGAACCAGCATTCTTAGGCTTAGGAGGCAGGCGCCTTATCCACTAAGCCATCTCTCCAGCCCATGAACTTTTAATTAATTAACTTTTAATTTGTGGCTGGCCTGAATTGAGATGTGCTTTAAGGCTAAAATATGCATTGATTTCAAAGGCTTAGAATCAACATTTGTCAAATTTATTTATTTATTTAGCTTCTGGAGGTAGAGTCTCACCCTAGCCCAGGCTGATCTGGAATTCACTCTAGTCTCAGGGTGGCCTTGAACTCACAGCAATCCTCCTACCTCTTCCTCTTAAGCGCTGGGATTAAAGACATGTGTCATCATGCCTGTTAAATTAATTTTTTGACAATTTTGTGACTGTACAACTGTATCTTCATTGTTTTCATCTCTATCATACTCTCCTATCATCTTCTCCTGCTAAATAAATCCCTTCTTCTTATCAACTTGTCTGGTCCCCTTCTGCTTTCATGGCTATATCATTAATGAAGATGTCTTCCCCTCCCCCAGCAATTATTAACTGACAATAGCTTCTCAAAAAGGGGTGGGACCCTGTGAGAAATAGCTAATTCTAAGAGAGAAGCAAATTTTATGTGTTTGTGTGTGTGTGCATGCATGCACACACACACACACACACACACACACTGAATCTGAATTCTTTTATCGTGCCAAACAAGTAAGGGATTCTGAAACACACAATGATGGGGTGTGTTAAAGAGACCTGACACAGAAATGAGTGGAGGAGTTAAATGCTAAGCTACTCTTGGATCATAAATGGAAGGGCTTAATTTGTATCTATGAGTTCATAGTTACATACATGGATGAGTAAACAGCAGAGCATGCTCAAACATTTGTAAATTTTCTATACAAAATGTTTGAGTGGGATCTGGAGAGTTGAACATGGGTCCTTAGGTTTAGCAGGCAAGCGCCTTAACCACTAAGCTGTCTCTCCAAACTCATGCTTTTTTTTGGAGACTGTTACAGTAAAGTTAAAAGCTATTTGTTAAAAAAAAACACAGAGAAAGAGAGAGGAGGAGGGCAGATAATGAAAGAATGGGTGTGCCAGGGCCTCCAGCCACTGCTAACAAACTCCAGATCCATGCACCACTTTGTGCATCTGGCTTTATGTGGTTACCCAGGAATTGAACCTGGGTCGTTAGGTTGGCAGGCAAGCGCTTTAAGTGCTGAACCATCTCTCTGGCCCGTGATTTGTTTTTGATCATTTTCATACATGCATATACATTTAGAGCAATTACTGTATAATTTTTTTCTTGTGTCTCTATCTGGTTTTCCTACCAGTGTAATTCTGGCTTCATAGAGGGGTTTGGAAGCATTCCATCATTTTCTATTTTATGGAATCACTGGAGAAGCCTTACTTTTAGTTATTCTTTAAATGGCTGGTAAAATTCCACAGTGAATTCATCTGAATCTGGACTTTGTATAGAATGGAAAATTTTAAATTACTGCTTTGGTCTCACTGCTTATTAAATCTATTCATATTCTTTATCGCATCATGGTTTTCCTTAGGTAGGTGGGCCGTATGATGATACAAAAATTACCAACAAAATGCAAACTGGATTCAAGCACATATCAAGAAGCCTCCACCATGGTCAAGTTGCTTTCATTTCAAAGATGCAGGCATGGTTAAATACACAATAACTGCAATTTATCACATAAACTGACTCAAGTATATAAATCTTATTGTCATCTCAACAAATGCACAAAAATGCCTCTGAACAAAACCCAACATCTACTCATGATAAAAAGCCCTGGGGAGATTAGGAGATAGAAGGAACATGTCTCAACCTAGCAGAGGAGTGAAATTGAAGAAAGAAAAGAAAAGAAAAGAAAAGAAAAGAAAAGAAAGAGAAATAAAAATAAAATTTTATGGTACAGGTAATTCATGCTACTGCTCAAAGCCTCCATGCCTTCACAATTCAAATGGGACATATGTCTTTTTTTGAGAGAGGAAGAGAGAGAGAGAGAGAGAAACAGATAAAGAAAATGGTTGTGCCAGGGCCTCCAGCCACTGCAAATGAACTCCAGATGCATGCGCCCCCTTGTGCATCTGGCTTACGTGGGTACTAGGGAATTGAAGCTAGGTCCTTAGGCTTTGTAGACAAATGCTTTAAAACTGCTAAGCCATCTTCTCCAGCCCAAATGGGACATATTTAATTGGGTTTAAAGTAAGAGCACAGAAGGTACATTCTGCATTTTAGAAATGGAAATTTAAGAAGAAAACAAAGAGAGAGAAACAGATAAAGAAAATGGTTGTGCCAGGGCCTCCAGCCACTGCAAATGAACTCCAGATGCATGCGCCCCCTTGTGCATATGGCTTATGTGGGTACTAGGGAATTGAAGCTAGGTCCTTAGGCTTTGTAGACAAATGCTTTAAAACTACTAAGCCATCTTCTCCAGCCCAAATGGGACATATTTAATTGGGTTTAAAGTAAGAGCACAGAAGGTACATTCTGCATTTTAGAAATGGAAATTTAAGAAGAAAACAAAGCTCTATGTAACTATATGTAATGGAAAGAGACTTTAAAAAATTTTGTTTATTTTTTATTTGAGAGTGACAGACAGAGAGAGAAAGAGGCAGATCGATAGAGAATGTGTGCGTCAGGGCCTCCAGCCACTGCAAACGAACTCCAGATGCATGTACCACCTTGTGCCTCTGGCTTAAGTGGGTCCTGGGTAATCCAGCCTCGAACAGGGGTCCTTAGGCTTCACAGGCAAGTGCTTAACCGCTGAGCCATCTCTCCAGGCCCCAAAAGAGACTTTGAAGGAGGGTCTTTGTCACTCGCGATATTAGCTCCTCTTATTCCCGAGTTAACCACACATAACTACTTTGCATCTTGATCGGCTCTTTCCTTGCGCACACACTCTGACACACACATGGTCCCCTCTGTCTGAAGAACTTAGGCGAAGGAACTGACTGTTGGAAGCAGGAACAGAAACATCCCAGTGAATATTTGGAGCTGGAAAGGACTCTCTGTTTGCATCATACACACGTAGACTGTGCAGAAAATTCTTTGCCTTGCCCACTTTTGATTACCATGATAAGAAAGAAACACACCATTATTATTCCATTCATTTGTTTTGTTGTCACAAAGGGAGGGATAATAAAATCCACAAACGCCACAGATTTCATCAAATAAGCATATTACTCTTTCCTGGGAGCTCAAGGGGACTTAGTTTGATGGCATAGCTATTAAGTTCTACTATGCTAAGTAGAAAATAAATATCTTGGCTGTGGCAAAACCTCCTATAACATGAGCTTCTTAGTGACCTGATTTTCTTCACTCTCCCACATGACTCTTGGCCAGGGAAGGAGAAACACAGCGTGGTGGTAAATTCTTTGACTGGACACCTTCCTTAAGCAGTTTCCTATGGTCGGTGCTTGGAAACTCATGAGTGCATTTGGTCCTGAGAAGTCTCTGAAGTTGTGCTGACGTTTTGCAGATGAGGAAGAGAGTGGGCGAGGGACCTCTCTCTAATGGCCTACCCCAGGAAGAGAGTGAGCGAGGGCCCTCTCTCTGATGGCATACTCTAGGAAAGTAAGGATGAGGCAGAGGAAAGGCGGTGAGCTCCCTCTGAAGGTGTTTGCTTGGGGAAGTGGGTGTGGCGCTTTGAGCAGCCAACTCCATACAGGAACTGTGGGTGGGGACAGTTCGCATTCCAGGATGTCAAATCATTAAGCCACAGCGCATCCATAAGCCCTGCATTTTTGCCTAGATCCCTGGCCTGGAACACATCCTCTTTAAAGCAAACGTACATTCTCTGCTTTAATAGAACTCACAAGGCAAACCAAGCAAGCTGCTCAGAACACTGGAAATATTCCTGTTGAAGAAGCGAGCAGAGGCAATGTAAGATATGAGTTCCCTGTGAGCCTGTCTGCTCACACAAAGAGAGGGAGCGAGGAGAAAGAAAGAGAGAGAGAGAGAGAGAGAGAGAGAGAGAGAGAGAGAGCTGAACAAACAGATCCATACCACTTCTGGGAAACAGCCTGCCTTGCATTCTTCAAATTCTCATTCTGTTACATTTAAAAAAAAAGCATCCCCATTAAGCCAGGCGTGGTGGCACATGCCTTTAATCCCAGAATCATTTGGGAGGCTGAAATAGGAGGATCACATGAGTTTGAGGCCAGCCTGGGTTACTGAGTGAATGCCAGGTCACCTTGGACTAGATTGAGACACTACCTCTAAAACTAAAACATATAGGGACTGGAGAGATAGATGGGTTAGCTGTTAAGATGCACACCTACGAAGCCTGAGGACTGAGGTTCGAGTCCTCAGAACCCACGTAAGCTAGATGCACGTGGTGTGGAACATATAGTGGTTCAAGCCCTCCCCCTGTGCCAGCCTTCGCATGTTACAGACATTAATTAGAATCCCTCTGAAGCTGTGAGTGAAAATAGACCTATCCTCTCTTAAAATGTTTCTGTCAGGGTCTAATCCATGCATTTACTTTCAGATGGTTAATATTGATTTGACTGTTGGTGCTTCCAATTTTTCCAAAGAATCTGCTATACTCAAGCACTTGGCTAATTTGAAAGGTTATTAAGAAATGTGACACAATGTCTTACAACCCATTTAAATCAATTCATAGCTGAAGGGTAAAAAATATATTTTAAGAATAAAGCAATCCACTTAAGAACTAAGTAAAATATTTGATAATGTGTTTTCCTTTGATGATCCAGTCTTAGGAATTATTTTTATTTTCTTAAATCGGGACTAAGAAATTTTCTTTTTCAAAAAATCTCGTCCCATTAGGGTTGTTGAATCTCTCTTACATTGATTAAAGCACCGAGAACACGTGGCAGTTAGACTGTGGCCAAGTCAAAGTTAATTTATGTCTGGATTGGTTCAAGAATTCGTTTTTCTAAAACTTGGCTCTGATGTTCCACTTGAAGTTTTTCGAAACTTAATTTTAGAAAGATGGCCACTGTGTAATAAAAAAAAAAAAATCACAGGATTCAGTGAAATATACATCTTCGCCTCACAAAGAAGCCTGCTAAAGTGTGACTACGGCTGCGAAAGATGACAAAGATGGCAGGGTGTGTGGCGCCAACTCTCAAAGTCCACTTCAAGTTTTTGAGTTTGAATTTCAAATTAAGCTTCAAGGGGGCAGGAAAAGAAACTTTAACATTCTCCATATGAGCTCAAGAGCTTCTGGAACTCCTAATATTTCATATTAAACATCACAACCAACACAATATAAAGGCATGAGAGACAGATGCATTACCTGGGTCTTGGAATACACACGAATTTTAATATCGGGAATCTTGGGAGAGAAAAAGAGCTTGTGAGGTAATAAAATGATCATGGCTGTTCTATATTGTGTTATGATCAAAACAACCTTCTCCAGTTGAACACACAAGATTTGTATGTTTGTTCCAGAATCACTAATGTTACAACCCTGTATAAACTTATTTCTGAAATAAAAACTGTGCTATTTTCTAAGGCAGCATGTATTCCTTGAACAATAATTTTCTTGTTTATTTTAATTGCACATCCACTATTGTTCTCTTTAATCCATGTAATTATTTACACATAATTACCTAAGCTACACATGGGCACACAGCCACTATTTATGCATAATCTTCCACCTGATCCACAAGATGGGGGCAAGAGAGTGAAATATTTTAATTTTTCCTTATTTATGCCAAGTAATGCTTTTATAATGCTATGAATTTGCTATGAAAAAAACTGGCTTGGATTATAGTTATGTATTTCTATAGCTGAAGATTTAAAGAGGGAATATTGGGTGACTTCCCCACTACTCACAGAAAAGTTGGGAAGGAGAGTTTTACTCAAATCCTGATATGTATAAAAAACAGATGTGGTGTGGCTAAGGCTTTGGCTTCTGTGCAATGATGCCAGATGAGATTAACTGGAACTTTCTCATGAATATGCAAAACAGTCCTAAATACACAAGAAGTCAGAAATGTCTGTCCTTTTCAGCATGTGGATGTTGAGGCTGGTTCACAGTTTCCAGAAAGAACTTCTAATTATGATGTTCTGCCCAGTTCCCTCAATCGTGACCCTCGTGCACAGCTGCTCTCTTCTGTGACACTCAGATGTGACATAACATCTTGATAAGATGCAACAGCTGAATCAGTTTGGGCCCAGGAAGAATATGTGGACATAATTGCATGATTGAGTTATGTCTTTAGAGAACCATTACGGATTTCTAGCTGTGGACTCAACACATTCCCTTCCTATTCTTTTGAAGAACTCTCATATACGATATGCGCATCCTATTTGGTGTCTGAGTCTCCTCTCAAAAGACCTAAGTAGCTTATAAAATATGCATTACCCTGACAACTTTCGGCCCTTTCTAGCCTTATATCCTAATGATCCAGGTGGCTGGAATTTGACACGTTCCCCTGCATTCACTCAGCGATGAGAATAGCTACATTTCACGAGATCCGCAGGGGGATTGCAGGATGGAATAATACGCCCCCTCTTGCCCCAACGAAGGCCACCATGTCATACAACTTATTCTGAGCCACAAACCATTGAAAAGCAACAGGTTACTGGGAGGCGACTCTTCTCTCTCCCTCCAAAACAAGCTGAAAACTCTGTCCTACGAGAAATACCCTCTCTGCAGCAGGAGGAATGTAACATCTTTACGACCAGGGAAACTGAGTTGGATCTGAGAAAACTCTATATACACTGTGAGTGCTTAGCCCTTGTATACGGCTTATATATCATTCACTCCAGGGCTCATCAAACAGTGCAGAAGATGGGTGGAAAGCATGTAACGGCTGGAGGATGGGGAGGAGTGCTGTGGTACTCACAACGTTCAGACACAACCAGGTCATTGCACACATGAGTTCTCAGGAGCGGTGGTTCCCTGCATGAGACCTGCATAGGACGGGGCCTGTCAACATGCTGTTACCAAGAGAGCCTTATGAAGCCACTTCCTTTCCTGAGGAGCGAGTGACAGTTAAAGATGCTGGGTGAGGGGAGTCACTTTCTTCCATGCCACAGCCACTGAGAGTAGTGGAGGAAGGGGCGCAGTGGCACTGAAGGGTTTGAAGGACCACAATATGGGGTGCCTCTGATAAAATGCTATTGCATTTATTTGGATGAAAAATATCAAAAACAAATATACAATTTTTTTTAAAAAAAATGAAAGAGAAAAATGGCTGGAGGGACGGCTTAGCGATTAAGATGTTTGCCTACAAAGCCAAAGTACCCAGGTTCGATTCCCCAGGACCCACGTAAGCCAGATGCACAAGGAGGCACAAGCATCTGGAGTTCGTTTGCAGTGGCTGGAGGCCCTGGCACACCCATTCTCTCCCTCTCTCTCTCTCTCATTCTATTTCTACTGCTTTCTCTCTCTCTCTCTCTCAAAAATAAATAAATAAAAAATAAATAAATAAATAAATAAATAAATAAATAAAGTATATTTTAAAAGATTAAAGAGAAAAAGAAAACTCTGTACAAACAAACCTTGTTATCTGCCTAGTTGCTTTCTATTAGTCACTGCCCTGGCCTAAGCCCTTTGTTCTTAGCATGGTTGCATAATTTACTACACTCTGTCCACTTTAGTTCTTTCAGTGTCTGACTTTAACTGATCCTCTGAGTCTTCATTTCCTCAGAAGGGCTCCTGTGTCACACGAAATGAATTTGTATGCTCTTCCTCCATTGGCCAGGCTTTATGTCCAATTAATTCTTACAGCCTGCCGGAGAGCCTTAGAACGAACAGAGAAACCTTTTTTCCTTCTGTTTTCTGATGGTCCCCAGCTGAGACTGCCCAGAGAAAGATGAGCCAGGCATAAGGAGTTTATTGACCGACACAGTCACTTAACTTCTGGAGAAACTCAATAAAGGCAAACTCAAGGGGATAAACCGCCCTAGACTGAAACTACTCTGCGCAGTGACTGCAGAGAAGGGACAAGGGGAAGGAAGGAGTTTTTGCTTCCATGAGTGGCTGTGAGAAGGACACGCATGGAGGACGTTGGTGCAGTAAACGCTGGATGCGCAGTCCCATCGTTGCGAAGATTTCCCATGTTGCCCACGGCTGTAACATGGAAGGCCTCACCTCTCTCTCTCCATATATATATATTTGGCTTTTAGTTTAGAAAGAGAAGTTAAAGGAAGCTCTCTTTCACCATCTGTTGGATACCATTTGCCTCCAGCTCAAAATAATCTTCATGACAAAGCGGGATACCTGAGGGTGGAATATTTGGGGAGAGCATATTACAGTATTTAGAGCTACTATAAAACTATCTATTTGCAGACAAGTTTTAAAACATCTGCATCTATGGTTTTTTCTCATCCTCCCTGCTTACTTTTATCTATCTATCTATCTATCTATCTATCTATCTATCTATCTATCTATCTATCTATCTATCTATCATCTATCTATCATCTATCTATCATCTATCTATCTATCTATCTATCTATCTCCTATCTATCATCTATCTATCTATCATCTATCTATCTATCATCTATCTATCTATCATCTATCTATCTATCCTCTATCTATACACACATATATATTGCCTACTATATATCTATCTATCTATATATATATTGCCTATTGTTGAAAAAAGAAATATAGGCATCTTACTTTCTAAACTGTTTTGTCAAATCATCCTACTCAGTGTATTTTATAAATTTCTCCATGTCTGTCACTTTGAATCCCTCTTATAATTTTTTTTTTAATTTCTATCACAATTCGGTCTGCTCCTAACCTTGCAACCTTATCAACATAGCAGAAGTACATCTCTAAAAAAAAAAACAAAAAAAAAAAAACAAAAAAAACTATAAAGAAAAAAACTTCATCCTACGGAGGGAGTTTGGCCCCTTTAAAATAATACGTAGGTCAAGGGTGCATGTTTGCTGTGCCTGCATTGACAATGGCTAGATGTCATCCGAGGAGTCTCACCCCAGTTAGAGCTTGAACAGCTTCCCCCTCTTTTGTTTCCTTTTGGCAAGTGGTATGTTCTTTCTTGGTACTCTCGGTCTTGCTTGTCAACACCAGTTTATCTGTATAGCAGAGGTTTTATTGTAACATGACTCAGCAGCAGGCTTATTAGGGACGAAGGCCTGCAGATACCTCAGCCTCCAGTCACTGGAGACTACCAAGACCTGCCAGAAGTAAACCGCTTACCGTAGACTGTTGGCAACAATCCCTTTCCACTTCCCTCTCCCCAACACTTCTTATATTTCTACATTCACAGAGTGCTGTGCAATGCATCTATACAGAGTGCGAACACCTTTAACATAGAATGAAACCTTCAAGACTCGCTTCTAGAAAGTGGACATACACGCATGTATTTTCCAAGAGAGTTAACAGCGGCGTGTGTGTGTGTGTGTGTGTGTGTGTGTGTGTGTGTGTGTGCCTGTTGAAGTAAGTACATTCTAAAAGGCTCTGGCACCACCCTCTTTACCTCTAGCAACACAGAGACCCAACAGAAGAAATACCATCCCTGGGATGAGCAACTAACTTCAGCTAGAAATTGAAATAATCTGTTCTCCCCGCCAGCGCCCCTTGAGGGAGTCCATGTGTTATATACTCTCATCTGAAGTCATGGACGGCATTTGGGTTCCTGGGCAGATCAAAAGATGTACTTGGAATTTGCTAAGGATAAACAGTATCGCGGCCTCACTTCTGACCAGATCAATATGCGTGAGATCCATAACCGCGTGGAGTGGGTACGCATTTCTGAGAAGCATGCAGTTGTGCGCCTGGAAGCTGTCCAGTGTCAACAAAAAGAAAGCAATGGGGAGAGAGTGGGTAACGAGGGGAAAGTTTGGCCGGTGTTCACTCAAGTTTGTCACATACATGCCTTTCACTTCCACGGGAAATCTTGGTCTGTAATTCCTTATCTACAGATTTGTTCCTTTCCTGGGAGTTTGGTAAGATCTTCTCCTGCAAGGCCGCTTTGGAGGTATTTTGTATTTTTTATCTTATTATCTTAATGAAGTACCTCTCTATGCCAAGGTCTGTGGCCTTATTTCTTCTAGATTAACTGCTAGAGAGATTGGTGGTTATAGGACACCAGTTTTTAAATTGATTCAATAAGCATTTAAATATATTTTTATTGGGCTGGAGAGATGGCTTAGGGGTTAAGGCGCCTGCCTCCTAGGCCTAAGAACACTGGTTCCAATCTCCAGGTCCCAATCTCCAGGTCCCACGTTTAGCCAGATGCAAAGTGAGGCAAGGGCGCAATGCCACACTTGACCACAAGGGGGCGCATGGATCTGGATTTCGTTGGCAGCAGCTGAGACACTGCTGGCGTGCCCATCTCTATCTGTCTTCCTCTCCCCCCCTCTCTCTCACTCTCTGTCTCTCTGTGTGTCTCTCTCCAAAAAAAAAAAATAATAATAAATAATTTTATTTATTTGTAAGCAGAGAGAGAAGAGAGAGAGTGGGAACAGACGCACCAAAGATTCATGCACCACTTTGTGCATCTGGTTTTATGTGGGTACTGGGGAATCAAACTCTGGTCATTCGACTTTGCAGGCAAGTGCCTTAACTGCTGAGCCAGCTCTCTAGCACTCAATAAGCATTTTGACTGCCTAGCATAGACCAGGCCCTGAAGAACATAACCTGGCTTCTCTAGCAGCTTGCAGGCTGATAACGGAGACCCATATGAACACATCTGAGAACTCTGAGCTGCAATGCATAGTCGACCAACACAGGTGACTCCTGACACACCCAATGACATAATCATGTCTGTGATCATTGCTGACAAATGTTTATAGGGCAGGATGATGCATGTTTCTGCATAGGAGTAGGATACCAAAGAATCAACTGCACTTGACAGAAACATACACATTTTCTGTCTGAAACAATGTGGTATTGCCTAGTGAGAGATGGACCTGGAAGGAAGTCCACAATTTTTGGTATAATAAAAAATAATATAATAAATATAATAATATATATTTATAATAATGATTTATAATAATATATTACTAATATATAACATTATACATGATAATATTGTATAGTATATTGTATAATAAATATATAATAATAATAATATAAAAATAATATAAAAGTTTTGGTGTAATAATTGAAAATTTCCAGGAGACTCAACAATTCAGTCTTTGAAGCTAAGCTCAGCTTTATGGTCTACGCTGGCCAGAGAAGATCATATAAACAAAGAAAGATCACAGAGGCATAGGAGAAGAGTACTGAAGAGCTGGCTTCACTTGACAGAAGCATGCTCATCTTCTACCCAAAACAATCTGTTCCTTTGTGATTCACCAAGTATTGCCTAGTGAGAGACAGACCTGGAAGAAAAGCATATTATTCCTTTGCTAATTTGCATCTTAAAAAATCTTTGCGCTGGAGAGATGGCTTAGCGGTTAAGGTGCCTGCCTGCCTGCCAAGCCTAGGAATGCTCGTTCAATCTCCAGGTCCCACATTTAGCCAGATGCAAAAAGTGATGCAAGGGTGCAATGCCACACTTGCCCACAAGGGGGACACATGTCTGGAGTTGGTTTACAGTGGCTGAGAGGCTGCTGGCAAGTCCATTCTCTCTCTCTCTCTCTCAAATAAAAAAACATATCTTTAAGGGGCAGGAGACAGAGAGAGAGGGAGACAGAATTAGCACCCCAGGGCCTCAGCTACTCCAATAGAACTCCAGACGCTTACGCCACCTAGTGGGCAGGTGCGACCTTGTGCTTGCCTCACCTTTGTGCATCTGGAGAGTCGAACATGGGTCCTTAGGCTTCACAGGCAAACGCCTTAACTGCTAAGTCATCTCTCCAGCCCAATTTGCATCTTTTATATACCTTAGGAGAGTAGATAAGAAGATAAAGAAAAGCACAGAATGGTCATGAATTGCCAGGTATGGTGGGTCATAAGGAGTGACTGGGTATAAGGAATGGTTACATAAATACATTAGTATTTAGTAAAAATTGAAACCACGACCTAAATCAAGGCATTATGAGGTAGAGGAGATCTGAGTGTCTGTTAGCAGCATATGTACCCAAAAAGATAAGCCATGAGACTACGCTAGGCAGAAATAAAATATGGAAACTCTGTACAATTTCATTAAAACAAAGCAAGCAAAGTATTGGTTAATCCACTAGGGTTTACGTCTCCTCCTGAGTTTTCTAAATTATTTTTCATAGATGACACAGGAATCTTAGCAATCTATGTGACTATAAACATGTAGAGAAGACAATTTAGAACAGAGAACATACAGAATGTATGATGTCTATACTTTATTTGAATTCTAAAAGAATGTGGTATTTAGAGCAATTGTTTTATAAGGAGTTTTGAAGGGTTACCTCTAAAGTTCTACAGCTAATGTAAAATGGATTAAGATACTATTCCAGTAATCCAGAGACAATAAATACAAGACAAACAAAAACAAATAATAAAATGCTAGATATAAATCTTCACACTAGCTATTTTAAATGATATAAATACACTAACTAAAACACCATGTGGCTACATGAATTAAAAATTATCCAGTTGGTGCTGGAGGGATGGCTTAGTGGTTAAGGCACATGCCTGCAAAGCCTAAGGACCTATGTTCAATTCTCCAGGTCCCATGTAAGTCAGATACACATGGTGGCACATGCATCTGGAGTTCATTTGCAGTGGCTAGAGGCCCTGGAGCACCCATTCTCACTCTCTCTTTCTCCCTCACCCCCTCTCTGTCTTAAATAAATAAATAAATAAATAAATAAATAAATAAATAAATATCCAGTTATATGATTTATGCAACCCAATCCTTTCAATCAAAAAAATGTAGGCAGGTAAAAAATATTAAAGGGGGGCTGGAGGGATGGCTTAGCAGTTGAGGTGTTTGCTGGCAAAGCCAAAGGACTCAGGTTCGATTTGCCAGGACCCATATAAGCCAGATGCACAAGGGGGCACATGTGTCTGGAGTTGATTTGCAGTAGCTGGAGGCCCTGGCGCACCTATTCTCTCTCTCTCTCTCTCTTTGACTCTCTCAAATAAATAAATAAAACTTAAAAAAGTTTAAATAAAAAATATTAAAGGGATGAAAATATAAAAAAATACCATGCAATATTAATTTAAACAATGCAAGAGTGACTAGAGTTCAATTCAGATAAAAAGGAGCAACAGCTACAGAGAGGTCTACTGGGCAAGGGTGAAAGTGTGAACCGTTCAGCAAGATGCTAAAGACGCATGCTCCGTAACAATCTACAAAATGAGGTCGCTTAAAAAGCATGGAACTTAGGAAAGCCAAGACACACCCGCAGGTGTAGAGTTAGAGACTTTGATACACCTTTCTCAGCAAGTGAGACGGTGAGACAGAAAACTAACAACTACATCGACACGGGCAGCTCCACCAGCTAAGAGAATTTAATCAACATTTATAGAACACTCCACTCACATGAAAAGGAACTTAGTTTCTTTCCAGCTGCCCATGGCACATCTACCAACATGAGTGATAATCTAGGCTACAAAACAAACCTTAACCGATTTTTAAAAATTATACCAGAGATTTCTTTGACCACAATGGAACCAAATTAGAAGTAAATGACAGAAAGATAAAAAAAAAAAAAAAAATCTCCCAATTATGTTTTTTTATTATTTTAATATATTTTATTTATTTATTTGAGAGAGAGAAAGAGGCAGAGAAAGAGAGACAAGAGAGAGAGAGGGAAAGAGAGAGAGAATGGGCATGCCAGGGCTTCCAGCCACTGGAAACAAACTCCAGATGCATGCACCCCCTTGTGCTTATGTGGGTCCTGGAGAGTCAAACCGGGATCCTTTGGCTTTGCAGGCAAATGCCTTAACTGCTAAGCCATCTCTCCAGCCCCCAATTATTTTTAAATAAGCTAAATATTTCTAAATAATTTATGGATCAAGGAAGCTTTAATAGAAATCTAAAAAATGAGCCAAGCATGTTGGTGCACGTGTTTAATCCCAGCACTCGGGAGGCAGAGGTAGGAGGATCATTGTGAGTTTGAGGCCACCATGAGAATACATAGTGAATTCCAGGTCAGCCGGGGCTAGAGTGAGACCCTACAACAGAAACACACACACACACACACACACACACACACACACACACACACAAAGAAATAAAAAATGATCTGGGCAGGATAAATACAAAAATGTATTATATACAAACTTATGAACTATGCCCATAAGAAACTCTGAGAGGGAAAAGAATGTGCCCTTGGCTTTACGTGAATACTAGAAAGCAATCTAAACGAGGTTGTTAGGCTTTGCAGGCAAGTGCCTTAACCACTGAGCCATCTCCACAGCCCTGAATTCTAATTTGAAACCCTGGAAAAGAAATTTCTTGGCTTAGATGCTTATGTTAGAGAATTCATAAAACTATTTAAAGAGGAATTAACCTCAATTCTGCATAGTCATCCCCCCAAATGGTAGAACATCCTTCCTATTGATCTTATGAGACTAGTATGCCTGACAATAAAACCAAATGAAGAGAGAGATAGAAACTAGATTAATATCTCTCATTAATTCAGACGCAAAACACCCCTAATGAGCTATTAGAAAAGGGAACTTGGCAATAGATAAAAATCTTCGTGTAGCTTGAGTAAGTGGGGTAATTTCAAAGATTTATATAAGACTGATTCAGTTTCCCCAAATCAGACATTGCTGTCCACATCAACAAGCTAAATTTCCTAGCTATCAAGTATGGCATTGAATAAAGAATGATGTTGACTAGAAGGTGAGTAGACTGTGGAAACGAATAGAAAGCATCAGAAATAGATGCACAGATTTTACCTGTCTGCAGTAATAACGTTCATATGCATACCATTAGTTCCATAGACCAGAAGATAAAACTAGCGGGGCGTGGTGGCACACGCCTTTAATCCCAGCACTCGGGAGGCAGAGGTAGGAGGATTGCCGTGAGTTCGAGGCCACCCTGAGACTACAGAGTGAGTTCCAGGTCAGCCTGGGCTAGAGTGAGACCCTACCTCGAAAAAACAAACAAACAAACAAAAAAAGATAAAACTATTGGCACTTTCATCAGCATATACCACCTTTAGTCTTCAGTCTATGGAAGAGGCAATGTCCCCAACAGAATTTCTCCCACGCTGGATCTGCAGCCATAACTCAGCCAGCATGTTGTCATTTATATTCTTAAAAGTTGACATTACTTGGGGCTGGAGAGATGCCTTAGCAATTAAGGTGCTTGCCTGCGAAGCCTAAGGACACAGGCTCAATTCCCCAGTACCCACATAAGCCAGATACAGAAGGTGGAGCAGGTGTGTGGAGTTTGTTTGCAGTGGCTGGAGGCCCTGGCGTGCCCATTATCTCTCTCTCATAAATAAATTAATTAAAAATTAAGGGGGCTGGAGAGATGGCTTAGCAGTTAAACGCTTGCCTGTGAAGCCTAAGGACCCCGGTTCGAGGCTTGATTCTCCAGAACCCACGTAAACCAGATGAACAAGGGGGCACGCACACACATCTGGAGTTCGTTTGCAGTGGCTGGAGGCCATGGTGCGCCCATTCTCTTTCTTTCTACCTGCCTATTTCTGTATCTCTCTCTCTCTCTCAAATAAATAAATAAATTAAATATTTAAAAAAAATTAAAAGCATTTACATTGCTGGTATTTTCTAATTACATTGAAAGCTTTACGATTTGGAGATGTTTAAATCTCTATTATAGTTAAGAGGACTGTTTATTTTAGTTACTTTTATGAGTTTGATGAGCTTTTTGTGCATGGCCTGGGAATCCAGCTAGTATTTGTGATTGTTTCTCAGATAATATGCATTCCCAGATCCCAGGACCCTAGTTCCAATGAGACTCCATGAGCACAAGAAGGATTGTTAATAATTCGGCCGATTCTTCCAGGCCGGATACGATGCTCCCTTCCTGAACTGCAAGTTGTGCTCGTTTTCTTGCGTACTCCTTTGCCTGAGCGGCTTGTTGTTTGTTGTGGTTGCGTGTGTGTTTGTTGCAGAGCATAGGAAAGATGATGGGTGAAATTTTTAAATTACAAGTGTGCCCATTAGAATACTTTCTGCCGTCCAAGTGGGGACCTGTTTGCACGTTATCTGGAGGAACTGGTCATGCGCTTTGCAGAAAGCAATTTTCTATTCACATGGAGGCGGAGGGACTAACCTGCAAGGTGACTTTTAAAATTTGCACGCGCATGACTGCTCTGAAAGTGCCACGAGTAAGACTAGCTAATTTTTTTTTTCTTTTCACTTTGATCACAGAGCTCGCTGTACCTTTAAACCTTCATTCCCTTTCTCTGAGGTCTTAACCAAGACGGTCATACCACCTGGGCTGTGTACAGCTTCCACCTCAGTACTGGTCCACTAGCAGACTTCAAAATGCGCTTTCTACTAGGGCACTGATCTTACAGAGGACTGCTCATAAGGGAATTCACTGTAGAATGGGTAGACTTACTCGGATTTTTATGGACTCTGTTCTTTTCTTTTTAAGATTTTTATTTATTCATTTATTTATTTATGAATTAGAGACAGAGAGGGGGAGAGAGAGATAGAGAGTGAGAATGGGCACTCCAGGGCCTCTAGCCACTGCGAATAAACTCCAGACGCATGCGCCACCATGTGCATCTGGCTTATGTGGGACCTGGAGAATTGAACCGGGGTCCTTAGGCTTCGCAGGCATGAGCCTTGACCGCTAAGCCATCTCTCCAGCCCCAGAGCCTGTATGCTCCAGGTGAATGAATGAGGCAATGGGATCCACCAGGAAAGCAGCATGCAGCAAGCTGGAACAGGAAACCACAGGCATGCAAATGCTCCCGACAGACACAGTTAACAACCCAGAGTGCATTGGGTGAAGTTCCCTATGAGGAAAGGTAAAAGTCTTACCCTCAGTGAACCTCAGAGATTGCAAAAGGCGTTTTGCTCAAGACCTAAACCTCAAGCTGTTCCCAAACTTTCTAGAAACTGCCCTGCAAACATTTCCCTGATTAGAAATCCTGCACACTTCCAGAGACGCACAATAAATCAAGGTCCCAGGTCAGGGAATAGTTCTAAAATCTCCTGGTTCATCTATTTCCACTTTTCTTTCTTCTTCCATCCGTGAAGGAGGAATGAGTCGGCTTTTGATCTCGGCTGAAGGAATTGAGCTCAAATCACAGTCAGCTACTTCCTCCGAAAGCCCTGGGAATGTCTCTCCTACTTCAAAGATGCTCCAGGCACCCCCGGCACCTCTTCCTGGCTTCCTAGAGGATTTCAGAATTGTAGACGGAGTGGCACATTCTGTAGATAAGTACTCAGAAGAAATGACTCTGCTTGCAGACACACTCTTAGCGTCTTACCTTGAGTCTTTAATGAGTCACTTTCCCTCTAAACATGTGGCTTTTTCATTTGCTTGAATTTGTTTTCTGCGTTTTTAAAATTTTTGTTTGTTTATTTATTTATTTGAGAACGACAGAGAGAGGCAGATAGAGAAAGAACGGGCGGACCAGGGCCTCCAGCCAGTGCAAACGAACTCCAGACTCATGTGCCACCTTGTGCATCTGGCTTATGTGGGTCCTGAGGAATTGAGCCTCGAACCAGTGTCCTTAGGCTTCACAGGCAAGCACTTAACCACTAAGCCATCTCTCCAGCCCCTTGTGTTTTGTTTTTGATACAACACATTACTATATAACTCAGGCTCTTACTCAATTCTTCCACCTCGGCTTCCCAAATGCTGGTATTATGGCTGCTTGCCACCACACCCAAAATAAATAAGATAAAGATAAAACTACAAAAGGACTGGAGAGATGGCTCAGTGGTTAAGACACTTGCTGGCAAAAACCCAAGTTCGATTCCCCAGTACACACATACAGCCAAATGCACAAAGTGGTACATACATCTAGAGTTTATTAGCAACAGCTAGAAGCCCTGGCATGCCCATTATCTGTCTCTCTCCCTCCTCTCTCTCTTCTCTCTCTCCTTGCAAACAAATAAAACAGAACAAAACTTTCTATCGTATATTCACAAGAGGGTTGAAAACAGCAAGATATAATCAAAAAGAAGGGTTCCATATTAAGAGGCAGGAACAAAAGCCTGCATCTAGGTGCCAATTGAAAATGCTCATGCCAGCTTGGTAAAATTAGATTTTTCCCCAACCTTGAATCTAAATCTAAAGCAAGTTAGAGCAAGTGAACTCATGAAAGACCCCAGAGTGACCACTGGCCACCAGCTCAACTCGTTGGTGGATTCCTGCTTTTTTTCATCATGCACATGCTGGCAGGAAAGGGGCAGGCCCACGTCTCTACCGCCGTTAGTGTTTTCCTCTCTTCTTTCCCTGGGTAAAGGGAAGGAGCAATTGCGTGCGGGCCATAAAGGACACACCTTGGATGGAGAGTGGGGAAATGGCTCATTGGTCAGATCACTTGTGCAAGTGCAATTCTCAGTGCAATGTAAAAAAAAAAAAAAATCTGGGCAGGTTGAGCATGCCTGGAACCCCAGCACTGAGTGGGGGGCAAGGGTTGTGTCCCTAGAGCTAAATTCAGTAGTCCAGAGGCAAATTCTGTTAATTCAGTTGCCAAACTTTATTCACTCTTCTCACATGTTCATTAAACTGAGTCCCTTTCTTCCTTTGTTCTCTCAACTACCTTGATTTCTTGTCCCTAACCCCCAGGGACACTCACAAGCCATTCTACTTGGTACTGGTCCAGTCTGAGCCTTGCTCCTTTCAGTGCCTGGGCTGCCCAGGGCTCCCACGGGCTGCTGCTTCTCCTCGAGGATGGCATCAACTCAGAGAGAGAGGTGGAGCCTGTCCCTCTGAGTTGAGTGACAATTTTCTGAGCTTTTTCTGCGGTTCTTATACCCATTTTTCCCTCAGTCATCCCTGCTGCTGACAGCCACCTTAGGGTCAGCTCCTTTGCATATCAGCTTGCAGAGGGTCTCTGGTCAGTCTCTGGTCTTGGCCCCCAGGTTGCCATGGTGACCTCCTTGTCACTGCTGGGTGAGTGCCACTTATCAGAATAGCCAGTCTCTGGTCAGTCTCTAGTTGCCATGGTGATCTTGCCACTGCCAAGTGAGCGCCCCATTTTACTTCTATTACTTCTAACTATTCTAACAGTCCCCATTTTTACTTCTAACTCTTGCTCCAAGCAGGTAGAGAAGGGAGGATCACTGCAGGGGGGAGGGGGGCTCCTATGTCAGCCAGCTGACCTGAAAAACTGGGGTTCAGCGAGAAACTCTGTATCAGGGAAACGTGGCAGAATAATGATAAAGAGAAATGCCCAAGGGCCTCCTCTGCCTTCTGCACTTGTGCACATGGGGGCGGGGGGGCATGCATCTGCACAATTAATTTGTTAGGGCTGGAGAGATGGCTTAGCAGTTAAGGTGCTTGCCTGTGAAGCTTAAGGACCCATGTTCGACTCCCCAGATCCCAGTAAGCCAGAAGCACAAGATGACGCACTTGTGCACAGTGTGGTTGCAAATGTCTGGAGTTCGAATACAATAGCTGGAGACCCTGGCACGCCGAGTCTGTCTCTCTCACTCTTGCTTTTGCTCTCTCACATAAAAATTAAAATAGGCCGCTTTATTGGGCTTGCCTCAAAAAGATTTAATTTGTTAATTAAATATTAAAAAATAAGCAAGAGGTTAACTTGGAATGTTGTCCATAAGCCCTGAAGGGAACAGCGACAGTTTCCTACATGACTAAGTGATTTGATTCCTGATCCTAATGGGAGTTATGATGCCACCTGAAATACAGGCAGCCATGACTTAGGGGCTCTAGGGTTACCAGCATGTATTTTGGGGGAGTGTTATGAGCAGTGCCCTGGTGGTGGTCTATAGATTTCAGGGGCTATAGCTAAAGCTAAATAGAATGGACTTGAAAAACTAAGGTTTTGAAAGTATATTAGAGAATCTTCATGGAGGCATGAAGATATTTGATTTGTCCTCTGGTTTTTTAACATCTTTTAAGTTGCTTGAGGAAAAAATTGTATTGAGAGTCCAAGATGTGGGAGTGGGGAGGCAGTTCAGTCAGTGAAGTACTGGCTATGCAAGCACGAATGCCTGAGTTCAATCCCCAAAACTGACTCCCCCCCCCCAAACAAAAAAGCAAAGCAAAACAATAGGCCTGGTGGCGCACGCTTGTGTCTCAATGCTGGGAGGTGACAACAGGTGGCCACCCTGTGTAGCTCGTGTTTTTTCCCTTCACACCTTTCTCATCAATTCCGCTAACATGATCATTTAGCCCGTAGCTCCTTTTGCCACTACGAGGTCTTAATTAGACTTCTGGGACTGCTGTTCCAGCTTAGTCAAATGTGACATCCTGTCCTTTGAAGCAGTGTTTTTCAAATTATGCTGTTTAAAATAGCTTCACCAGAAAGATGCAATCTGACTTAGGGACCCATGAACCCAGATTTTTTTAAAAATATATTTTATTTATTTATTTATTTATTTATTTATTTATTTGAGAGAGAGAAAGAGGCAGAGAGAGAGAAAGAGGCAGAGAGAGAGAAAGAGGCAGAGAGAGAGAGAGAGAGAGAGAGAGAGAGAGAGAGAGAAAATGGGCATGCCAGGGCCTGCAGCCACTGCAAATGAACTCCAGATGCATGCGCCCCCTTGTGCATCCGGCTTACGTGAGTCCTGGAGAATCAAACTGGGGTCCTTTGGCTTTGCAGGTGAGCGTCTTAACCACTAAGCCATCTCTCCAGCCCTTTACTTTTTTTTAAAAAAAGTATATTTTATTTATTTATTTGAGACAGAGAAAGAGGCAGACAGAGAGAGAGAGATCAACCCAGATTTGAAGGAAATACCTGGGTAATATGTTTGCAAACTCCACAGTAACATGTGGAGGGACTCTTCCTCCTCTAACATGTGTTGGGTCCCTTGCTTTAACTTTGAAGCAGTCACCATATATCCAAAAACATAGAAGGTGACACCTTCAAGTTAAATGAGAGGGCGATTATAAAATATAATATTTAGCTGGATGTGGTGGCGCACGCCTTTAATCCCAGCATGCGGGAGGCAGAGGTAGGAGGACCACCATGAGTTCGAAGCCACCTTGAGACTACATAGTGAATTCCAGGTCAGCCTGGGCTAGAGTGAACCCCTACCTCAAAAAGCCAAAAATAAAATAAAATAAAATAAAATTAATTTTTTTAAATTAAAAGTATAAAATATAATATTTAAGCAATGGAAAAAATAAATGCACATTCTCTATGTGACTTTTGAAACATCACATTATAACAAAAGCAAATGAGTGCATACTTGTTTGAAAATAAAGACCCTATTAAACCGAGAAATAAGAATAGAGTCTTATGCTATATTCACCACCCGAGAAATGGGAAATTAAAAAAAAAAAAAAGTCATCAGGAGCTGCTAGTGGGCTTAACATCTGGTTTGTGTCTTAGCATGTTGGATTTAATTATCTCTGATATTTAATCCAGCTGCTAAAACACGTAGCACTGAAAATGATCATCTTTGAAAAAGTGTACAAAGACAGGGAGAGACCAGCTTTATTCAAGGGAAGGGACCTCGTAAGAAGTCAAGAGGGAGGAAAGCAGTTCTCCTTTATGACTTGTTTAGAGCTGACTCAATGCCACCCGCCCCCAAAAAAAAAAATGACAAAATAATCATACTATCAGACACAGGCTTGAAGGAACTTGTCCCTGAAACCCTGTCTTGGAGGATGGTAGTCAGACGGGAACAGGACCACACTGTGGAGTCAGTATTTGTGAAGAGGCGTTTATTCCCGTGATTAGCAAGGACTGAGCTTGTCATCAGCCAGTCTTACCCAGGAATTATCTACATAGTCCGTACACAGGTTGTGACCAGCTTGCAAACATCTCCGTAGGGACCAGTGGAGGAAAAGCTTTTGTTTTGTTTTTGTTTTTGCATTGCAACCTTGAGGCCCTTCAAATAAAATGTTTTCAGGTAGAAAGGGCAGTGGAAGGGTGTAAATAAGAAAACGTTCCCAGGCTGGAGAGATGGCTTAGCGGTTAAGGTGTTTGCCTGCAAAGCCAAAGGATCCTGGTTCTATTCTCCAGGACCCACGTAATCCAGATGCACAAGGGGGCATATGCATCTGGAGTTTGTTTGCAGTGGCTGGAGGCCGTGGTGTGCCCATGCTCTTTCTCTCTGCCTCTTTCTCTCTCTCAAATAAACAAATAAATAAACAAACAAACAAACTGTTTTTAAAAAGTATTTTTTTAAAGTAAACATTCCCTTATACAGATCTTAAGCATGGACCTGAAGCTCTGTCAGAATAGACAAGGTGTTGTTTACTTCTGAGACCCCCTGTGCCTGCTTCTCAGATAGCAGGAATGGGAAATGTCCTGGATATACTTCATAATCCAGCTGGGTTTTAAAATCCTTTTCAACCTTCCAGATTTTTGGTCAGATTTCTCAGTGAGTGGGTCAAAATGCTGTTATCAAAACCAGTAGTATGGCCCTACCAATTGTGGTGGATTTTTAAAAAATAGATTAACATAAAACAGTACTTTCAAGTCTATTAAAAAATGAAGGAAGGGCTGGAGAGATGGCTCAGTGGTTAAGGCGCCTGCCTCCTAAGCCCAAGAACATCGGTTCCAATCTCCAGGTCTCATGTTTAGCCAGATGCAAAGTGACGCAAGGGCTGCAATGCCGCACTTGACCACATGGGGGCACATACATCTGGAGTTTGTTCGCAGAAGCTGAGAGGCTGCTGGCATGCCCATCTCTATCTGTCTCCCTTTCCCTCTCTCTCTGTCTCTCTCTCCAAAAAAAAAAAAAAAAAAAAAAGGAAATACACACACACACACACACACACACACAGAGACACACATATTCCTAAATAAAATGTTTCCAATGAATTCAAAGCAAACAAATGAGTTATAGGTCTTTAGTTATAACATTTTAAGCCATCACAAGAATCTCAATTGTTGAGATACACTAAGGTTTGTTGAAATCTGATGAGAAATGAATCTATATAGGTAAGAATTTTTGTTAAAGTGAGGCAAAAGAAAGGTTGCCTGTGTTTTGTTTCAGTCTTGCACTGAAACCTGAATTATTTGAGTCACCGAGTTGTCATCACAAGTTCTGAAGGGTTTCTTAAAAAATATCTGGGCTGTAGTTTCCTACATGATTTCAAATGGTGAGGGAAGATTTTGTGGTGAGGTGGGTTAATTAAGTCCATGATAATTTCTTTCCCCTAATATAATCAGTAGGAACTTCGGGAGTTGAGCTTATGGATGTGTTAGCCACCGGGTCTGCAAGATGAATACTAAGCCAGGAGTGGTGGCTCATGCCTTTAATCCCAGGGCTCAGGGGGCTGAGGGAGGAGGATTGCTGTGAGTTCGAGACTAGCCTGAGACTAATTGCAGGTCAGCCTGAGCTAGAGTGAGACCCTCCCTCAAAAAACAAACAAACAAACAAACAAACAAAAGATGAATACTGCTCAGTCAGCAGTGTCTTCCACTCTTTGTACATGACCAAGAAAGAGCTCAGAAGGAAATTCAAAGAAAAAGAAGCTTAAGTTTTGAGAAGTTTTACACTCACTTACGGTGGTGCATGGCAATGTCCCTAGAATTTAAAAATACCCCTCTTCCTACTTTAGCCCATTTTAGACCTGAGCCATCAAGTCCATGGCTTAAGGAAAACGTTGGGAGTCATTGTACTAAACCTTAGAACCAGGTGCTTGGATTCCAAAGGGATTTAATTGCATTCTCTGAAATAAAATTACTGTCTTCATTATGCCAAGTGGCGTGGCCCTGCCTCTCTCAAATGTTTCTCCATCTGTCTCAGACTACTTTGGTAGATGAATAAACCCAGGCGGAAGGTCCCAAATTTTACAGTGCGTCTAACTAGAAATCATTACCAAAATCCAAATTGGAAACACAGTTACTTATGAATTATGTAAAGAAGGGAGATGTTTAATTTAGTTTTGGAAGTCAACATCAAGCTTCCAAAGCGTTAAGCTTGGTTTCATTAGAAGTAAGTGACGGCTTTAGAAATTTCACATTTTCACCCCATTTTTTCATGTTTTCTTTTTTGCCCCAAGAAGCTTTTATAATGTTCCCATTTCTTTAAGTCACCTGAAAATTTCATCCCATCAAGAAACAACTTACATAATCGTTCGATACTGGTTTAAATGAATCAATTGGCAGTTTGGAGTTTTGAAGTCTTTAGGTTGTTAACTCTGAGACAATTTGCTCTTCGTGTGTGTGTGTGTGTGTGTGTGTGTGTGTGTGTGTGTGTTCTAAATGCAGGAATACAGCAGCCAAGGGAGGAATATGAAATATTAAATATAAGGAAAAGAATGCGGCTTTCTTTGACCGTAACAAGGCTAATGGAAGCATCGTGAGTGAAATATGATTCTGTTGGACTCAAATTCTCTTTTTCAGGTTAAAAAGTCAGCAGAATTATTTTCACATTAAAAAGTCTCTAATTTGGGCTGGAGAGATGGCTTAGCGGTTAAACACTTGCCTGTGAAGCCCAAGGACCCTGGTTCAAGGCTTGATTCTCCAGGTCCCATGTAAGCCAGATGCACAAGGGGGCACATGTATCTGGAGTTCGTTTGCAGTGGCTGGAGGCTCTGGTGTGTCCAATCTCTATCTCTCTCTCTCTACCTGCCGATTTCTGTATCTCTCTCTCTCTCTCTTTCAAATAAATAAATAAAAAGAAATTTTTTTTTGTAAAGTCTCCAATTTGGGCTTAGTGTTTAAGGCGTTTGCCTGTAAAGCCAAAGGACCCAGGTTTGATTCCCCAGGACCCATGTTAGGCAGATGCACAAGGGGGCGCATGCATCTGGAGTTTGTTTGCAGTGGCTGGAGACCGTTCTCTCTCTCTCTCTCTCTCTACCTCTTTCCTTTCTAGATGTGGCGAGCTAGCTCTTTGTGGGGATTTTGACACCATTGCTTTTGTGGCTGAGGGGATAACTCAGTGATTACGAGGGCTTGCTACACAAGTGTGAAGGCCTCAGTGCCTGAGACCCCCTAAGTTCAGTACCCCAGCATGCATGTAAACAGCTGGGCATGGACGTGCACCTATAAGCCCGACCGTGGAGGGTGGAGGCCACAGCATCATCAGGGCTTGCTGGTCGAAAAAGAAAAGTAAAACTGGTAGCTCTAGGTAGAATGAGAGCGTCTGTCTCAAGAAAACAGGGAAGTGAGTGAAAAGACATAGGTACTCATGTTTTTCTCTGCCCTCTGCATGTGTGCACACAGGCATATGTATCTGCATGCATATCCACACCCACACCCACCCACACACACACACCCACCTCACACCACACAGACTCTACACCTGTGCCAAAAGGCATTGCTTTGAATTTTATTTTGAAACATTTCTTACACCTGCAAAGGAAGAAATGTATTCAACTACATCCCTGACTCCGACACATTTACTCTACCCACTTTCATCAGAGACAGGTAAAAAAAAAAAAAGTTGTTCATATTTGTATCCTTAGGGCATTGCAATGCTTATTTCATTGTGTTATTTTAGATCACTTTTTTAAAAAGTTTATTTATTTGAGAGAGAGAGAGAGAATAGGAGCACCAGGGTCTCCAGCCACCGCAAATGAACTCCAGAGGCATGCGCCACCTTGTGTATCTGGCTTATGTGGGTCGTGGGGAATCAAACCTGGGTTCTTTGGCTGTGCAGGCAAGCACTTTAACTGCTAAGCCATTTCTCCAGCGCAAATTAGCAAATTCTTTATGTCCTTTTCACTTTTTTTTTCCCTACGTTACCTTCTCAAACCTCTTCATACAACTAGGACTTTCAATCTCTCTCTCTCTGCATATTGATAAATATATTCCTGAGGTGGAGAGATTGCTCAGCAGTTAAGGCATTTACATGCAGATCTTAACAACACCAGTTCAGTTCCCCTGTACTCATGTAAAGCCAGATGCACAAAGTGGTGCATGCATCTGGCATCTGTTTGCAGCTGCTGGAAGCTCTGGCATGCCAGTTCTCTCTGACTCTCTTTGCTTGCAAATAAATAAATATTAGATCTGTGCCAATATCTACATACCCTTTATTAATAGCTATCCATCACCATATTTCATTTCCATCTTTAAAAAAAAGATTTATTTATTTGAGAGAAGGGAAGGGGCAGACAGAGAGCGAGAGAGAGACAGGGAGAGAATGGGCACGCCAGGGCTTCTAGCGACTGTAAACGAACTCCAGATGCATACACCCCCCCTTGTGCATCTGGCTTACGTGAGTCCTGGGGAATCGAACCGAGGTCCTTTGTCTTTGCAGACAAGCACCTTAACCACTAAGCCATCTCGCCAGCCCAATTTGGCACCTGTTTTAGCAGAGGAGTGTTTACACTCTTTATCCCGTTACAGATATCACTTGCTATTTATATAGCCATCCTGAGAATAAGATGGTGTCTCTGCAGAGATTGATCCTATCATTTCAGGAGCCACCTCTGTTTCTGAAGTCACAGGCCCCAGGAACAATGACCAAGGTCACTCTCGCACAGCCTTGTGCTTTTGTTTCAGGAGAGATAGCCCTTGAATGCTGAGAAACCTAGCTTCCAGGAACTGCAGGCCTTGTCCGGGCACTGTCTTTCACGTAGTCCCGTGGAGAACAATTGTGTGAAGCACGGTGACCTCAGAAGCCCATTGCCTCGCAGGCTATTTGTGAATGCAGTGTACTGGGAGAGCGGGCGCAGGATGAGGAAGCCCTATCAGAGCCCGATTTAGCTCCCACGCTGTCTGGGAGAGTATCCTCCGAGAAAACAGGAGTAAATATAGCAAGTGTCAATTCAAAGGGAGAAAGAAGACCACTTGCATGCGGTGCATGTTTTAGATGTTTTAGACAGACAAGAAGAATTCTGGGGGCCTTTTTGCTGAGTTAGGTTATCAAGCTGGGTCATGTTTTGTATCTAAGCTGTTTATCTTTTTTTTTTTTTGGTAAGGGAAGTGATATGGAAAATACTCATTGTATATAAGAATCTATTTTGCAGTGAGTATTTGATTTTTTTTTAAAAAATTATTTATTTGAGAGCGACAGACAGAGAGAGAAAGAGACAGATACAGAGATGAATGGGTGCACCAAGGTCGCCAGCCACTGCAAATGAACTCCAGATGCATGTGCCCCCTTGTGCATCTGGCTTACGTGGGTTCTGGGGAATCAAACCTCGAACCGGGGTCCTTAGGCTTTATAGGCAAGCACTTAGCCACTAAGCCATCTCTCCAGGCCCTGCAGTGAGTGTTTGAATAGCTAAGATGGTTCATCTTTGAAGTCTGATGCCCCATTGTTATGTTCAGAGCAATGCGAGTAGATACAATGGCCTCTTTTCTCGTTCAGCCACCTTAGGCTAGTGTAATTTATCATCTGTGGCAATTGCACCTGATGGGGGAAATGGCCTCGGCAGGCTTCCATCCATGTAGGACAACAGGTGTCAGTGACCTAGCAGAAAAGAGGACAAGAACTTCTTTAAAAGAAAGCACTATGGTTTCATCTGGGGCCCTGGTACCCCCACAATGCATGACCCACATTCCCCATTGATGAGGGTCCCTTTGGAAGAGGGAGGACAGGGAGGAGGATAAGGGAGCCAACACTATGAATGTAAAATCAGAATAATAGAAATAAAAATAAATTATGGGGGGAAAAAAAGAAAGCACTAGCTACTGCAGAATGGCGTAAGACCACCCCCCACCCACACATACACCTGTTAGAAACCTCATACAGATGTTTCGCCCTTCTTTATAGAATCTTCCCGTCTGGAAAGGGCTCAGGATACTTGATATCTTGAGTTCCTTTCACAAAGTGTTACATACTTAAGCTGGGATAGATACTCATTTAATCAAAGTGTTAGGGGAACACTTGCATTCTCCACCCTGTGCAGGTCGAAAATGGCAATGTAGTAGCAGTTGTGGCGGTGGAAAGTAATCGAGTGAAGGCAGGAAGAGTGCTGGGAGTGTAAAATGCAACCACCTGATTGAGAGGAGATGAAGTAAGGGGAACGTCAAGGAAGTTGTGGTATTGAGGTAATGATTCTTTTGAGTTTCCCATGAATGTCAATGAGAACTCCAAAGAAGAACTGGAGAGATGGCTTAGCAGTTAAGGTGTTTGCCTGTGAAGACAAAGGACCCAGGTTCGATTCCCCGGTACCCACGTAAAGCCAGATGCACAAAGTGGTGTATGTGTCTGGAGTTCGTTTGCAGTGGCTAGAGGCCCTGGCACACCCATTTTCTCTCTCTCTCTCAAATAAATAAATAAATAAATAATAAGTTATTAAAAAAGAACTCCAAAAGCCGGGCGTGATGGCACATGCCTTTAATCCCAGCACTCAGGAGGAAGAGGTAAGAGGATCACCATGTTCAAGGCCATCCTGAGACTATATAGTGAATTTCAGGTCAGCCTGGGCTACAGTGAGACCCTACCTTGAAAAACCAAAAAAAAAAAAAAAAAAAAAAAAAAACAACAACAAAAAAAGAACTCCAAAGTAGGTCATTGCTATAATAACTCAAAAATATTTAAAATCATATATTTAAGTTATCTTAAACATACATATGCATGCATATGTGTTTGAAATGTGAGTTTTACAGTCACTGTTCAAAAGCCTTTGCCAAGAAAATTCCAATAATTTTGGTGCAATCCTGTGATATACCTTGAAAATAAAACTTGCTTTGAGTTTATTTATTTATTTATTTTTATTATTAATTAATTAATTGATTTTTTCTTTTGGGGTTTTCAAGGTAGGGTCTCACTCTAGCCCAGGCTGACCTGGAATTCACTATGTAGTCTCAGGGTGGCCTCAAACTCACAGCGATCCTCCTATCTCTGCCTCCCCAGTGCTGGGATTAAAAGGCGTGCGCCACCACGCCCGGCTTTTCAGTTTATTTTATACAAGAGAAAACAACTCTGCATTCTTTCTTCATGGTCTCTGAAAAGAATCTTGAATCAAGAAAGGGAATTGCTCTACTCAGTGCTAAGTGGGGAATTTGTTGTTAATAATAATAAAAACATAAAAATTAAGTATTGCTTATGGGCTGGTGAAAATTTGTCTCCAAAAGTCACAAGTTTACATGTAATGAAAACAAATGACCTCAGGCCCCGTCCTTTTCTCGGTCAGTCTTTTCTGAGCATGAACAATGGAACCATTTGTGAAACAATGACATTCATAACAACAAAAGAGGACTCCTGAGAAGCAAAGCTTTGTAAGTAATTTGAAGGAAATGATATCACTTTTGGATGGAATAAGAGTATAGGATTTCTCTGGGCATATGGATATGGATTTTCTAGCATTATAGAATCGAGCCCATTATATAGTAATCTTTAGGGCAGAGCTAGGATGAGTTAAAGTTGACAAAAAATAAGTAACAACTTGGTTATTTATTCTGTATAATTATTCAGATGCTTTTGTAAAATGATTAATGACAGTTGCTCACTGAAAATTTGTCTGTCTGTGACTTTAAAAAAAATTTGAAATGCATGAGATTTTCAAAAGTCAAGGCGGAAAACCAGAACTATTAAACTGATAATCATAAAAAGCACTTTCACAAAATGGTTTTTCACTTTGGGGAATGGATTTCAAGTCCTGTCAGGTTTCAGACGATGGGTACTTGGATGAGTCTGAACTTTACAAAGGAGCATAAATTCAATTGCATTGGAAGAGCCGGGGAAGAACTTTATCCAAAAGACATTGAGGGCTGGAGAGATGGCTCAGTGGTTAAGGCTCTTGCTTGCAAAGCTTGACGGCCTGGGTTCAATTCCCCAATAATCATGCAAAGCCAGATGCACAAAATGGTACATGCATCTGGAGTTTGTTTGCAATGGCAAAAGTCTCTGGTGTACCCATTGTCTCTCTCCTTGCAATTTATTTTTTATTTGAGAGAGAGAGAAAGAGAGAATAGGTGCTTGAGGGCCTCTAGCCACTGCAAGTGAATTCCAGATGCATGCTCCACCTTGTGCACGTGGCTTTACATGGATACTAAGGAATTGAACATGGGTCCTTTGGCTTGGCAGGCAAGCGTCTTAACAGCTAAGCCATCTCTCCAACCCAAATATTAAAAAACAAAACAAGCCAGGCGTGGTGGCACATGCCTTTAATCCCAGCACTCGGGAGGCAGAGGTAGGAAGATCGCTGTGAGTTCAAGGCCACCCTGAGACTACATAGTTAATTCCAGGTCAGCCTGGGCCAGAGTGAGACCCTACTTCGAAAAACAAAAAACAAAACAAAAAACAAACAAACAAACAAAAGCATTGAATTAGATGCTCAAAGAGCCACATGCTTCCAGGGAAAAGAGAAGGACAAATTCTCTAATGAGAGCCAAGCCTGGATGTGATAGGAGGGGGTGTGAATATACAGAGAGGTTTACAGACATACGGTCTGAAGCAAGAGGTCATGTGGGGGTACTAAAGGCTAAGAAGACTGTTCTTCAATGGCCTCTACAAATATTTGGTATCTTGATTCCACAGCTTAGTCCTACAAGATTAAGATGTAAACAACTTGACCTGTCTACGTGCTGTCAAGAGTTTCCTTATAATGCTCCCCCCCCCATCCAGCAGTTTAATTATGAGCTACATCTTTCCAGCAAACACTAGGATGCATCTATATTGCCTGCACCTGGCATGTGATTCATGACCACGTTTTAGAAATTATAATATACGCACCTCAAGGACCAGCCCTAGTGAGTCCACGGGCTTTTGTGAAATGAAGCTAATTTTAAACAAATGGATAGGGTGTAAGCTAAAGTCTAAATAGGATCTTACACGAATCTTTTGCTATTTTGCTATCGTACATGTTTATGGATTTTTTTTTTTTAGCTGCTTAAACATCTCAAAATAGGGAGTTTGTCTTGCTTCATAGTTTTTTTTTTTTTTTTTTAGAAATTATTTATTGGTGAGACAAGAGACAGAGTAAGAAAGAGAGAAGAGGGAGACACACACACACACACACACACACAGAGAGAGAGAATAGATGCACTAGGGACTCCAGCCCCTGCAAATAAATTTCAGATGCATGTGCCACTTTATGTAACTGGGTTTACATGGGTACTGGGGAATCAAACCCAAGTTTTTAGGCTTTGCAGACAAGCATCTTAACTGCTGAGCCATCTCTCCAGCCCCACTTGAAAGTCTTTATTGTAGGCTATATTTCAAACTATTTATACAGATTTTTTCATTTATACATAAGTATGTACACACAGATCATTCTGGTTAAAGGATACTTACAATATTTTTTTCACGTTGTGGTTCCTGTTATTTTTCTAGTACAATGACTTGCTTTTAATAAATGCGTCAAATAAAGTATGAGCCTTTTCCCTCACAGGTTACTTCATTGGCATAACTAGAAATTGCTTGGGGTTTCCTGAAGCGTGTTGTGTATTTCTACCCAAAGTGTGCCCGTCACACTGCGAAGGGTAATGAACCTACAGTGAGGTAGGCTGAGTTCTTGTGTTGATCCTTTCTATTAGCTAGATAATCTCCAGGGAGGCTATGACCAGGGTTTAAAATTTATTTTTATTTATTTATTTACAGACAGAGAGCTAGAAGAGAGACAGACAGAGAGAATGGGTGCATCAAGGCCTCTAGCGGCTGCAAATGGACTCTAGATGCATGCACCACTTCGTGCATCTGGCTTTACACGGTCAGTGGGGAATTGAACCCCAGGTCGTCAGGCTTCACAGGCAAGCATCTTAACGGCTGAGCCAACTCCCCAGCCCTCATGACCAGTTTAAATTCTCTGTTTCCTCAACTGGAAGAAAGGACGAAAACCTTACATGCATGTTTCATATGATTTGTCATATGATTTTCTGTGATTGTTGACGGAGGTTTATGACAGCATAGTGGGAAATGTAAGAGCCATGTTAGCCTGCACCCTGATAAAATCCTAGCAATCACGCCAATTTTTTCAACGGGCTCCCAGGAATGGTCCTAGCCATTTCTCTCCCACATGTATTTACACAACACGTTTCTATTTCCGCTAGGAACAGACACTAGAATTTAATTAGAAGAGAAAGTATTTGGTGGGAATTCACAGAATGAATAGTACAGCTTTTAAAACCGGCTCTTACATCATATGGAAGGCTTTAATTTTGAAGAGAAACTCATGCTTAGCAAACAAAAGAGTCATGGCCTATTGTGTGCAAACAATCCAAAAAAATTATTGTTTGCAAGTCTAGAATTGTCAAGGAAATCTAAAGAAGAAAGTGTAGTATATGCAGACTCTCTGAACTCACGCCTCACCTCAACCCACCCACTGGAAAAGCTCTGAAGTTTGGAGTTGGTTTCTAAATTCAGAACACAGTTTGCTAGAGCTTCTATATTTGGGACAAGAAGATTTTTTTTTCCCTTGCCTAGAAACACACCCTTTTCCGGTGCACTCTACCCAGAGTTTTCCTAAAAACAAGTAAATAGTCCCAACTCCTTTGCTGTTATCTGAAGTTTGAGTTAAGATTAGTAGCTTTGGAAAAATAACGGGTGATTTGACAAGAGCAGTGACGTATCCCTGGGATGTGTTTGGAGAATCATCCCGCGTCTCTCTCTGCTTCATGATCTTGTGAATTCTCACGTCGTTGCACACGTGGTAATATAAATGATGTCGTTTCAGTCTCGCTGCTATAAACTCACTGAGAAAAGAGATTTAATGTTTTCAATCCATAAATCTCCTGTTCTTAGTGAGTGCTTGGTACAGTTCAGTGGCTGGAAATTACCTGTTGAAGGCAGAACAAGTAGATAAGATATAAGTGTATGTTAATGTATATTCCAATGTAAAGTGAAGTGAATTTATAATCAAAACACAGCCATTTTGGGCTGGAGAGATGGCTCAAGTTAAGGCCCTTGCCTCCAGGACCTAACGACCTGAGTTTGATTCCCCAGCACCCACGTAAAGCCAGATGCATAAAGTGGTGCACCCATTCTCTTTGTCTCTCTTCTATCTCTCTGCTTTCAAACAAATAAAGCATGTGAAAAAATTTTTTTAAAAAACCACTCATTTATACAATTTATTAAATAAATTGAGTTCAGTAGTGGCAGAATGATAAAAGAAACAAGAGTACAGATTTAGAGTGAGATATAACTGGGTGCAAAGCAGGTTTGGTCATTATAGCTAGTTCATCGTTAGCCAGTTCCCCGTGTTGGGAAAGTTATTTCATGTCTGTCGTAATTGCAGGTCTCACGTCTTGCAGAACCCTGCTCTCCTCATCTGTAAAGCTTGAAGGAGGTGAAGAAAACATGCAAAATAGAGTCTGACAGTGTAGAGAGTCCTTGATAAATGCTAGCTCTTGGCATTAAGGGTAGTTATGATAGGAAAACAGTTTTAAACAGTAATAGTCCTTTTAAAGATGTTTAACCAGCAGATGCACTACGCCCTTTTATTTTAACTATTCTTTTTGACGAGTATTTTTCCTTTCCAGTTTTTCCCTGATGGAGGAATTCTTTTTCTCCTCACGATAAATAATTAGTGGCAGCTGATGGCCACAAATCACTCTGACTTCCTTTGGAAATTGCTTCGATTACTCAAGTGATAAAAAGGTCTGTAATGTACCTATAAATACACTCATTAAGTCACAAATTGGTCACGTCAGCACAGGAAAACTCCAATGTACTGTCCAGGCATCTTCTTCCCTCAAAGACACGTTTTCCCAAGGGAACCCAGCCCAGATCCATTATGCTAAGTAAGGCCAGAGTGAGAATCATGAATCAGAGGGCAGCCTTCCAGTTCTTCATCCTCTGACTTCACGAGAGAGGGCGGGTTTTCGGGAAAATGTGATCAGTTGGAGCATTGGCATTACACAAGATGATTACTTACTCCTGTCACCTTTGCCATTCTAAAAAAGAGCCTCACTTGAAACGGAGGGCCCCAGGTAAAGGTGGCCAGTGAAAGAGATAGTGGTATAACTGCCTGACCTCAAGCATTTATGTGGAGACTTTCACCGGGTCTTCTCTGCTCTGCTGGTCGGGGGTTTTGCTCATTCTGTCTTCACAGTATGAGAGAATCAGGTCTACATGTCGCCAGTGGTGGCTGTATTACATATCCAATTAGCCCACAGATACCCGCATTAAGGCTGAAACTGTTTTAGACAGGTTCCGGCCCATGGAGTGAAAGGATCATTCACTGTGAAGTCACACTGGGCTGAAGCAAGTTTTGGACTCTCGGAGGGTGTACGTGATAGAAACCACTTTTGTCTTTCAACTGCCTGTGCTTCCCTGGAGCCCCATCCTGGCTGTATTTCCCTTTTTTTTTAAAAAAAAAAAAAAAGATATTTTATTTGGGCTGGAGTGATGCTTTAGTGGTTAAGGTGCTTGCCTGAAAAGCATAAGGACCCCGGTTCGATTCCCCAGAACCCACGTAAGCCAGATGCATATGGTGGCACATGCATCTGGAGATAGTTTGCACTGGCTAGAGCCATTGGCATGCTCATTCTCTCTAACAAATAAATAAAAATAAAATATTTAAAAATATTTTATTTATCTTTTTTGAGAGAGACAGAAAGAGAGAGAGAGAGAAAAAAAAAGAGAGTGAATGGGTGTGGCAGGACCTCTAGCCACTGGAAATGAACTCCAGAAACATACACCACTTTGTACATCTGGCTTTACACAGGTACTAGAGAACTGAACTTGGATCCTTTGGATTTGCAGGCAAGTGCCTTAACTGCTGAGCCATCTATTCAGCCCCTGCATTTGCCTTTTCAGGTTTATGAATTTTGCTAAAACTAGTTCAATTTGTTCCTCCCCAAATCTGCCAGGATCAGCCTCACGGGTTAGGCATTTTAATAACATCCTTCATTGCTTATGTGGAAGGAAGCAAAGTATTGTGAGAGTATGCACTAGCCCTGTGGGGCAGGGGGAAGATTCATTAATGCCTTATGGGCAAACTCCTTACAGTAAGGAATAATATGTAACCTTTCATGCTTTAAAAATAAGTAATGAAAGCTGGGCATGGTGGTGCACACCTTTAATCCCAGCACTAGGGGGCAGAGGTAGGATGATCACCCTGAGTTCGAGGCCACCCTGAGACGACATAGTGAGTTCCAGGTCAGCCTGGGCTAGAGCGAGACCCTGCCTCAAAAAACAAACAAACAAACAAAAATAATAATAATAAGTAATGCTATAATGCAGCATTTTATTGAGAAATAAATAACACAATTTTCAGACTAAAAAGCTTTGGAAGGTTTCCTAAAATATGTTGTGTTGTTGATTTTCCTCTTAAGCAAAGAGTCTATGCAGATGCTTAACTTTCTAACAAAAAGGATTAACTGTGGCTAGTAATATTTCCTTCTGCCATAATGCATAACATAATTGGAAATGATTGAGTTATTTGTGGCTGTTTGCCCTGTCACCTTAGGCTGCTAGACTTTTATTGTCTTTATCTGTTTTTTTGTAAATTTTCTCTTTTCTTCATTGTTATTTGTTTGTCTTCAGTTCTTTAGGTATTCCTGAGGGACCGAGCTCATACAATTCATGAGCCATTATGCAGGAACATTAGGGCCTACAGTTTGACTTTTCACTCCCACGAGAAGGCTGGATTTGGCTGGATTTCCCTGCCCCATTCTTATCTATGATATGCACTGCTCTGACATTGAGAGGACTCTTTCAACAGTGTGGGATGCAAAGTTCAGGTTTGTTCTGACTTTAAGAGAGTCGCACATAAAATAATATAAAATAAAATAAAATAAAGAGAAGGAAATAAACAGACACTACCTATAATAAGGAATCCAAATGGATTAGAATTAATATTTTTGTCTGCTTTTAAACTTTACAGAAACGTATGATGGGGGCTGGAGAGATGACTTAGTGGTTAAGACACTTGCCTTGCAGAGCCTAAGGACTCATGTTCGACTCTCCAGGTCCCATGTAAGCCAGATGCACAGTGGCACAAGTGTACAAGGTCACACATGCACACAAGAGAGCACATGCATCTGGAGTTTGATTGCAGTGGCTGGAGGCCCTGGTCCACCAATCCCCTCCCTCACATACACACATTTAAAAAGGCCAGTCTGTTGTGCTTGCCTCAAAAAAAAAAAAAAAAAAAAAAAAAAAAAAAAACGTAAAATGAGGTTATAATGTTAAAAATGCATATTTTGAGGTTGGAGAGATGGATCAGTGGTTAAGGCACTTGTTTGCAAAGCCTAACTACCTGGGCTCAATTCCCCTGTACCCCTGTAAAGCCAGATGCACAAAGTGGCACATGCATCTGGAGTTCGTTTGAAGTGGCTGGAGGCCGTGGCATGCCCATTTTCTCTGTCTGTATCTATCTGCTTGCAAATAAATAAAAATATTAATTAAAAAAAGGGGCTGGAGAGATGGCTTAGCAGTTAAGGTGCCTGCCTGCCAAGCCTAAGAATGCCCATTCAATTCTCCAGGTCCTATGTTTAGCCAGACGCAAAAAGTGATGCAAGGGTGCAATGCCATGCTTGCCCACAAGGGGGCGCATGCATCTGGAATTCATTCATTGCGGGTGAGAGGCTGCTGGTGCGCCCATTTTCTCTCTCTCTCTCTCTCTCTCTTTCTCCGTCTCTCTCAAAAAAATGCAGATTTCTGGATGTGCCCTACAGCTGATAATGCTGAACAAAAAATAATAATTGAAAGATTTGATGCTACATTGTGCAAAATGTTAACTGAGGGTTATCATTATAATAATTACTGATATGCTGTGGAAGCATAGAAGTATTTCAACTGATAGATAACATTCCTTGAAAATGCTTTCATTGTAGTGAACCATCTGTATTCCAGAAAGTCTGTGAACTAGAAAACGTCTCCCTCTCTCTCTCTCCAAACACTACATGAGCTACGAAGGCATCTACAAAGTCCATAAAAATACATACTCAAAACTTTTGGATAAAAATGCATTTTCCCGAGAATAAGGTTTATTATATTCAAGTGTTGTTTTTTCTCATTTTAGGGATGAAAATACCGAGTTTTAAAGAGGTTAGGGAATTGCCTTTGATAGTTAAGGAATAAATTCTTTGTATTCTGAGTAGTTAAGGATTCTCCCCCTGCCCCAATGGATAGACTTGGGATCCTGAAGACGGGCGTGTCTGACTTCAGACCTGTGCTGGCTTCCACTCAAGCTTGGGAGCTGTAAAGTGGCCTTATGGGCACCCCTCCCCTTTCAGATTTGAGGAGGACTTGTCCGCTCTTGCCCTGGGCGTGGTCTCTCCAGGACAGATCATTCCTCATCAGTTTTGTTCATGACTCCTCTCGACTGGTGGGCTTTGCCTGGACCCTTTAACCACAAGGTGATCAGACGCCTCTCATTCCTTACCTGATTTCTCTCTGCCTTGCCTGACCTCCTTCAGTTTCCTGGGTGGGGTGACTCAGTTCCTGCACAAGGGCTTTCTTAAGATTATTAGATAGCAACTACAGTAGCCCTGTAAGCAAGTAGGAACAGCTTGTTTGCTTCTCCATTGTTGTGACACTTTTCCTTTCTAGTTTTTCTCTCTGTCCCTATTCTTATTAACGTCATTGATATTATTGATATTATTATGATTATTTTGTTACTATGCTAGGAAATAGGTTTTATTGTGGCATTTTCATACATATATGTCATATTAGTTTATCCCCCATAGACACACTGCCCTCCCCTGTCCTGGTACCTGAAACAGCTAGGAAACCCTTGTACTGTCATCTGGAGAAAGCCATTTGGATTCTGACCTACCAATATCATCAGATCTCTTGTGAATCGTAAGCTTTGCTTATTCACCCCACCGGCCACTTGTTAGGAAACAAACCTGTCTTCTTGGTCGAGTCATTTTTTTTCTAAGTAAATATGTATGATTGATGTATGTATGTATGTACGTATATAGGTGGGGATGGGAAAGGGTACTGTGTATTTAACCAAGGCTTTACATATATTAAACAGCCATTTCACACACCCATCTCTGTTTCTGTTTTATTTCTCACCAGGTCCTTTTAAAACAAGCAAGCTTTTCTCCCACGCACTCACCCATCCACCCCCAGCATGTATATGCACAATTGTAGACTAGCTGTTAGAACTCTCAAACTTCTACACAAAGCCCCGGAACAACAAAGAGAAGAGAAGAAGAAAGGAAAGATGTTGCTAGAAGAGCCTTTGATGGCCGAGCAGACAGACATCTGGCAGCTTTACGAGGCTCCCACTGATCTTGCTCTGATACCATCAGGGTTTGTTCAGACATTGGTTGTACACATGCCACATGCATGACTGGGAGCTGCGGAGAAGGGATATTTACGGAGCAGTATTTGTCTTCACTAAGTTCAGTACTGCACGAAGGAGACGGAGGTATAGACATGGGGGTGGTTTTACCTTGATTGTGCATTACAGAACCTCACTAATAAATAGAAACAGCTGTCATCCAAGAAGATTAAAGAAGCTACTGCCTCCTTCAACTGGCCTTAGATTTTCTTCTCATTCTCCACAACCCAGGGTTTACATCAATTTGACCATCTGCTCTGGGATGAAAGGAGAAATAAACATTAGGGTGGTCAAATTTCCAAAGAGCTGCTCTGATTCTTTTAAATCATCTAGAATTATGTCTATAGAGAGGCCGAAGGAGCATCAACGTATCACTGAAATCTCCTGGAGACATATTGTCCAGCCTCTAGGAATTAGGGACGAATCTCTTCCAGCAGCTCTTGCTTTGAAACTCTATGATTGGAGTCACAACTACCCCCAGGGAATAGGATTCCCGGGGTTATACTTGAAACAATGAAAAGAAAGGCCACAGTTGACAAAACCCACAGCGAGAGTCTGAGGGCTTTTTGTTTTTATTTCTGAAGTAGGTAATTGGAGTTAGCTAGACTCTTGTTCTTTGGATTTTCTTCCTGACTGACTTTGCAATCTTTGCTTTAAAATTTTATGTTGACTAGAATCAATTAAAATGCGATTACGAATTAAATCCATACCAATTGGTTCATTGTTGTGTTAACAATGTAATGATAGAAAGTAAAACACACTTTTTAAGCAATACCTTTGCAGAACATCATATATATATATATATATATATATATATATGTTATTTTATATATATTAATTGTTATAATATATTCATATATAATATATAAATTATATACAAGACATATATTTGTATATTTTATATACAGCAATTGTTTTATTATATATACATATATAATTGTTTTATATATATATATGGAAAGTGATCTCTATATTCCTCCTTTTGGAAGATTAAAAGACATCTGTTTAAAATGTACAAAGCTATATTTCATCAACATTAGCTTGTTGTTTATTGACTCATTTTGAAAACTTTATATAATGCAGCTACCAGAGAGTGGATTTTGTTCTGGGTGCTAGACTATATACATGTTGATTCTTCAGGGGAATGGGGAGAGGCTGAGGAGACAGAAGCATGGAACCTGATGGGAGTGCGACCAACAACAGACATGTTCATACAGTAACGTCCGTAATTAATAAGAAAAACAGTGTTTAAAAATGGGAGGTATTTCATGAAGTTTCCCTTTTGAAGCGGTATCTGCCCATCTCAGAGGAGCTCTTACTTTGAAATTCAAATGATAGTGAGGAGGATCAACTCACTGGACCCAAGCGCTGGGGATCCAGACAGTGCCCTGAGTCATGGCTGGTCTCAGAGCTTGCAGATTCATCGAGAGACGCAATTGATAACCCTATCAGGTCAATAGGACGGCCAATGAACAAGAGCAAATGAGTAGGCAGTATAGACAGTGCAAGAATTGTCAAAGAATTCAACTTTAGGGAGATGATCAGCAGTGGAAAAATAGCCAGGGCAGGGCAAGACTGGAGAGCCAAGAGCATAAGCTGGGTCTGAACGGACAGAAAGCAGCCCCCGGGCACAAGTGCATGATGGGGGAGAAGGCTGTGGGACATGAACGCCGATCTTGTAAACCATGCCAATAATTTAGGCGTGAGAATTTCAGTGGTGTGAAGTCACGGGAACCTTACGCACACGTGCTTGGTTTGTCGTGTAAAGCTTGCACTCAGTCAATGGAAAGTTGATTAATCCAGACTCGGTCCCTGCTACTGCTGCAGTCCAGGGACATCTTCCTCAGTGCCCGGCTCCAGATGCATTACATCAGGACAAGCCATTGAGCGAATGCAGGAGAAGTAGATTAGATATGGAGGGAGGAAGCACAGCTAGTGTTATTTAGAAGGAGAGATGCGTTGTCTCCGGGCCTTTCCTGTACGATGACAGGATGGGGCTGGGCAGGGCTGCTGAGAACTTGCTCCAAACAACAACAAAGTCTAATCATATGTACGTATGGACACGTCACAGTAAACCCCATTTCTTTGTGTGCCAACCTACAAAACAACAGAGACAAAGGCGCCTTCCGGATGCTCATGGATGGGTTGTCATGGGGAACGAGAGAGAACAAAGGGACAAGCAGCTGTCTGCAGCTGTTCTCCATCTAGGCTCTCGGTGATGCACTTATGACAAAGATAAGAAATGTTGTGGAAGAGCTGGAGAGATGGCTTAGCGGTGAAGGCGCCTGCCTGCCAAGCCTAAGAATGCCAGTTGGATTCTGTTTAGCCAGATGCAAAAAGTGACTCAAGGGCGAAATGCCACAGGTGCCCACAAGGGGGCGCACGTGTCTGGAGCACCCATGTGCTCTCTCTGACTCTCTCAAAAAGAAAAAAAAAAAAGAAAGAAAGCAAAGAAAAGAAATGTTGTGGAGGAAGCTGATGAGTTCACATAAGCCTTACTTAGGGAGAAGTGTAATGTGGCTGAATCTGGAAGCCAGACAAGGCTGATGGTGGTCAGACACGTGCTCTGAGGGACAGAACTATCACTGGACAAGATTCAAACAGGTCTCGGCATACTTGAAAACAGGAAGTTGGATGCAGTGCAAATGGCTCTCTCTCTCAAAGGTTAAAGGCTGAGTAGGGTTTACTTCCTAAGGTAACAATACTTTCTCATAAAATATCAAGATTGCTTTCCCTTTACTGTTAGCAGAAAGAACATATTTATAGACTTGAATCTCGATCTAATTTAGGCTGGGTTCAGGGGTGATTAAAAAAGATAATCATGGCGTTCTCCATTGAAGCTTTCAATCAAGACTCAGGATTAAAATTTTTTTAATATTTTATTTTTATTTGAGAGAGGGAAAGAGGTAGAGTGAGAAAGAAAGAGAGAGAGAGAGAGAGAATGGGAGCACCCGGGCCTCCAGCCACTGCAAACGAACTCCAGATGCATGTGCCCCCTTGTGCATCTGGCTTACGTGGGTCCCGGGGAATCGAACCTGGGTCCTTTGGCTTTGTAGGCATGCACCTTAACTGCTAAGCCATCTCTCCAGCCCCTCAGGATTTATTTTAAAATATTTTTTATTTATTTGTGAGAAGAGAGAAAGATAAGGAGAGAGGGTGAGGGTATGTGCACACTGGCCTCTTGCTGCAAATGAACTTCAGATACATGGGCCACTTTGTGCATATCATATGTGATGTGAGTTAGGTGGGGTTTGGGGAAAGATCCTCTTTAGCGACACACCAGGAGATGCCAGGGATCAAACCCTGGGCCAGAAGCCTTTAAAATCAGGCGAGACCCAGGATGTAAAACAGACCTTGCTCTTGTTATCTCTGTGAGACTGTTGGCATCATAAAATGGCTTCAGTACACTGCCCAGCCCTCAGTGGTGGTCTCAAGGCCATGGCAGATTGGGGACCAGGGGGACACTTGTTGTTACAGAGCTGCTGGCTTCCACTATGAGAAGCACATGTGGTAGAGAGAGCTTTGAGGACCATGACTAATTTAATAGGTAGTCAACAACTTTGGGATATTTCAGGACAAGAGAGCATGTTTACAAGTAAGATATTATTATACCAAGAGTATAATAAGTGTAATGACAGTAATTAGTGCCCGAATAAAATATAAGCAAAGGAAATGAGAACGTGTATCATTAATAACCTGATGTTAACGTAACAAAACCAAAGAGAAATAAACAAGTGAAAATAGCTTTTTCCTTGCTCTTTGGAAGTGACAGTTACTTGTCGATTTCATACGATGAAGTCTTTGCAGGATTGTCTATAAAGCTACTACATAAGATAAAGGGCTGTGATATATGCATGAAATTAAGTGCTTCCTGTGCATGTTGGTTCCAAATTCAGCATTTGCTGGACAGGAACAGCTTGGCTGTGTACGCTTTATGACACTTTATACTGTCAGTTGACAAAAAAAAAAAAAAATAGAAATAGCATTTCCTTCCTTCTAGTTCAGCCTTTCTTACCTAAAGAGGAAGCTATTTTAGGAGGGGGGGAAAAAAGACAGACACGTGTGTTGTTTCTAAGTCCCTTCCCTTGTAGGTGATGTGAGTAAGGTGAGGTTTGTGGAAAGATCCTCCTTAGTGACACGCCAGGAACTTTCTGGTAAACAAAGCTTTGAAACGCACAGGTGTGTCCAGACAGTAGCTATGTACATCTAGCTGTTTATATTCTCACACAGAAACTGCCCAGTGGGAATAGGATGATCAAGATAAAATTACAATAATAACAATGCTTGTTTGCCACGAAGTAAGGTGGCCTGCCCAACCCCCAAGTTTCCTTCCTCTGACCTATGAATTTGTGTGTGTGTGTGTGTGTGTGTGTGTGTGTACACGTTTCTTTCATCCTTGGGAGATCCTCCAGCAGACACTGACAACAGGAAATGCAAAGTGTTCATGTCTGGAGGTGTGGGAGGGACCTCTGCTAAGGAGAAGAGAACCCTCTTCCCGGAAGTGGGAGTGCTGGGAATATCCTCCATGCTATTGTTTGCACAGTTATCTGGGGGCATGTAAAGGTAGGGGTTTTAGTGTGAGAGAAAGAAAAGCTTAGGCAAAGCGAGGCTTAATTCAGGGAGGAATTGGAAATTGTGTTCTTTGAGATGAATGGTTTGATTGACATTTAAATGTATATGGTACAGAAAAGGCAGGTAAGACCAGGAGAGCACTGCTGTTTCACTGCAGTGGGTCTGTCCTTCTGTGTTAGACCAGTTCTGCCCGATATCTTACAAGCTTGAAGGGAAATATCTGTGAAGAAATAGAGATGTACTATATTTACAAATTCACTCAAGTCCATTAATTCATACAAAAATCTTCTGAACATTAATAAAGCACTTATTTCAAAATTACATATATATATATATATGTATATATATATACACACACACACACACACACACACACACACACACATATATTATACACATGTGTGTGTAGGTAACTGTAACAATTTCCTATTTGAAATTTGCCCAAATTATGAAACAACTAACTTTAAAATATGAAGGAGTTAAGATTGTAGAAAATCAAACTTTGTGATTAATCTTTCCAGGATTCCGCCATTATCTTCTACACGTTTATTCATGGAACCTTACGTAATTCTCCTTGGGTACTGGTAACGGTCCTTACTTTGGAGGTGAAAAGGTGTGGCTTAGAGAAGTTTGGGTCAGCTTGTTAAAGCTGCCATATCAAACTCTCACATACTGCGTGGCTCAAACGATGCAGCTTTAATTTGTTTTTTCACAATGCTGTAGGCTGTATGTTTAAGACCAAAGTGTGGGTGGGGCTGGTTTACTTAGAGACCTTTCTTGTTCAGAACTGTCTTCATGAGTTTTCATGTTTTTTCCCCATCTGTGTGTTTCTATGTCAATTTCTACTTTTTCCAAATATCAGCTATCTAAAATGTCCCCCCCCCAAGATATCTGTGTTTTAAAATTTTGGTAGTGAGAGGGGTTAGAGCCATTAAAAGTTGGGGCCTGATAAGGCTGGGGTTGGGGCTCAATGGTAGAGCTCTTGCCTAGAATATACAAGGTCCTGGGTTTAATTTCCAGCAAGGCAAAAGTAAAGAGTTGGGAACTGATGGTTAGAAGTTAGGCCATTGGGAGTATGCCTTGAAAATAAATTACCTTACCCCTGTCCCCCCATGTACCCTATGTCATGATGTTTTAATAAGTATTAACCATGGACTGGAAACTTTGAATCTTTGAAACTGTAAGCCAAAGTGAACTTTTCCCTTTTAATCGATAACTTCAGGCACTTTGGTACAGTAACAGAAAGCTGACTAATATAACCAGTCTGTAGCAGACAGCTTCAGGCTCGCTGAGATGAACTTCTAGACCAGGCACAGTTATGGAGGAAGGGATATTATTTATTGAAGCTTACAGATCCAGGGGAAGTTCCATAAAGGCAGGAGAAGCTGGCCTGCCTTCACAGGGCCAAGCAGAGAGAGAGAGAAACCAACCAGCCACCACAGCACACAGAGCAAAACTACAGCCAAAAGGTCACACAGCACACTTCAGGAACTCCTGCTAGGCACATTTGCATATCTTTACAATGGAATCTCAAACCCACACCTTAAGACCAGCCCCCAGTGACCTTGCCTCTAGCCAGGTGATTGAAGATGCAAACTATAACTAATAAAACACTGAATATATTGGGGAACATATATTCAAACTACCACACAGTCCATCCCAATAATCTCATTTTAACTTAATCATCTTATTAAAGGATCTATCCCCAAATACATTCTGTAATACTGGGTGTTAAGATAAATCTACATCTATCTATATCTATAATCTCTTTGGGGGTTAAGGGGTACTTCAGCCTGTAACAGCTGTGACAGAGGTTAAAAATTTGGAAGATGGCTGGAGAGATGGCTTAGAGGTTAAGGCACTTCTTGCAAAGCCTAAAGACCCAGGTTCAGTGCCCCAGTACCTACAGAAGCCAGATGCACAAGGTGGCACATGTGTCTGGAGTTTATTTGCAAGTGGCTAGAGGCGCTGGCATGCCTCTCTCTCTCTCTCTCTCTCTCTCTCACAAATAAATAAACTAAAATAAAATATATTTTTTTAAATTTGCATAGTAAGCTTAAGCCAGGTAGTAAAATATCTTCTCTATAAGGTTATGAGTTTTACAAAGCAGTTAGCAGTTGCCATATTTTCCTGCCAATGTGTGTCTGCACAGCTAGCATGTGCCACTCAGTGCTATAGGTGCTGGCGGGAAATGACTGATCACACGTAATTCCCAAGTTTCCTACCATCATGAAGTCTGTTATGCCATGGAGGTGGCACACAGCTAAGCAAATCCACAGCAATGTGACAACACAAGTGCAACGCAGAGCATGATGGGCACAAATTGGGTTGTAAGAGGCAACTTTGGAGACAGTGATTCCCTCTCCTTAAAGGGGTTTGTCTTAAGACTGAGCCCAAGATAGAGAGGAGAGGGACCTCTTGGGTGACAGGGTTGCAGGAAGTGCTACTGCAGAGGGGAAGAAAGAAAAACCCAATGTTCCAGAGGTGAGAAGGTGCAGACCTGGTTAGCTGAGCACATTTGTGACGTTGTGGGTCACTTTTCGTGCTGTTCAGAATGGGCATGACTGACGACAAACTCATCTTTGGTCTGCAGGAGAAGACTCCCCAGAGCATCCACTTAACTATGGAACCTGGATGGGCTCTGTGGTAGTTTGAATATATGTCCCCCAATATATTCAGTGTTTTACTAGTTATAGTTTGCATCTGCAATCACCTTGCTAGAGGCCATGTCACTGGGGGCCGGTCTTATGGTGTTAATGGTGTGGGTTTGAGATTCCATTGTAAGGATATGCGAATGTGCCTAGCAGGAGTTCCTGAAGTGTGCTGTGTGACCTTTTGGCTGTAGTTTTGCTCTGTGTGCTGTGGTGGCTGGTTGGTTTTTTCTCTCTGCTTGGTCCTGTGAAGAGCAGGGCACTTCTCCTGCCTTTATGGCACTTCCCCTGGATCTGTAAGCTTCAATAAATAATATCCCTTCCTCCATAACTGTGCCTGGTCTGGAAGTTCATCTCAGCGAACCTGAAGCTGTCTGCTACAGGCTCTATTTTCATCTGAGCTTCAACTTCCTCAAAAAGGAAGCAGAAATATTGACCACGTAGTTCCAGACATCCTCTCTGTCATGCTTAGAGCTTTTTGTGAGATGAAACGAGGTGGTATTCAGAGTGGCTTATTGTGGCTGACTTCACGTTTGCTGGCAGAAAGCACCCGACCAAAAGCAGCTGGAGGGAGGAAAGGGCTTATTTTGGTTTACAGACTCGAGGGGAAGCTCCACGATGGCACAGGAAGACATGGCATGAGCAGAGGCTGGACATCACCTCCTGGCCAACATCAGGTGGACAACAGCAGCAGGAGAGTGTGCCAAACACAGGCAAGGGGAAGCTGGCTATAACACCTAGAAACCTGCCCCCAACAATACACCTCCAACAAGGTTCTAATTCTTAAATGGCCATCAACTTGGGACAAGAACTCAGAACACAAGTTTACGAGGGACACCTGAATCAACCACCACATGGCTCTTCTCAGACTGAAAAAAAATGTAAATAAATGCAGTATCACAGAAAAGACCTGATGTCATTTTTCCAACGTGCATTTCCACTTATCTGTCTGTCTGCCTGTCTATCCATCTACTTGTATGTGTGTCTATATTCCCGTCCCTCCCAGTTTTACCTAACTGTTATTAACTATTCAAAGTCCCCTACTCCATCAAGAAACTAAACCTATTTGTCATAACAAAATGCACATGAAATTAAAAAGGCGTGCCCTTCATTCATTAAGCACTTCAAGAGAACTTAGTTAACTCTGCTTCGAGAGAGGTTTTACAGAGAATGTTGCATTTCCCTGAGAACTCAAGCTTGGACAGGCATGTCCTGGGTGGCTGGCATAGGGCAGGTGAGAGGGCTTCCAGTTTTATTTATAGGAATGCCCATAGAGCCATAAGAGAGAAATATAAACTATAAGCTTATGTTGCTAACCACATCCCCAAATTTAATAGATAAGCTCTCCAAAGTACAGGGAAGATCTCTCATGCTTTGATGACCCGAACATATTCCCATGTTGGGAAATAACCAATCAGGGGAGAAGGCATCAGACTCACAATCTTCATGCGTCCCGCCCTCCGAGGCTTTGCATATGCCATTTCCTGTACTTCGAATGTCTTTTCTCTAGTTCTTCACATCTCTGGATTTTTTTCCCCCTCACCATTCTATCCCTAGTTCAAATAGTACAGGTTAGAAAGAACATCACTGTTCACCCACTGAGACCTTCTTTATCCAAACAACTTCCTGTCATCACCTGTGTTCACAGCACCGACGTGTCTGAATGTCTTCTTTGCCATCTCCTTACATTTCCACTGCTCGACCACAGACAAGGTTCTGAGAATAGGGACTAAACCTTGCTCATCACTGTATTCCACTGCCTGAATCCATGCAGATGGTTGGGGTGGAGATGGCTTAGTGGTTAAGGTGCTTGCCTGTGAAGCCTAAGCACCCAGGTTTGATTTGCCAGGTCCCACATAAGCCAGATGTATGTGGTGGCTCATGCACCTGGAGTTTGTTTGCAGTGGCTAGAGGCCCTGGCATGCCCATCCTCTTTCTCTCCCTCTCTCTCTCTTCCCTCTCTCTCTCTCTGTCTGTTTCTCTGTTTCTAATAAACAAGTGAAAATTGTATCTATGGAAGATAGTCATCAGATAGTCCATGTATCAATGAAGAAATGAGAATATAAAGAGACTCTTACTTCAAACAGACGAAAGGGTTGATTTCATGAACAGAGCATTGCCACTTAACTTCTATTTTGAACTTGGGTACCCGGGACTTGGCTTCCTAGAGAGAAGACATGTGGAGGTACTAGAGGGGACCCGACTTATTGTAAATGAAAGCTGGGTAAATATGAATTTTCAATCTTGTTTGGCCACTAATTGGGTGCACTGGCTTGAAGCAGTCATTTGACCTTTCCCCTCGTCAGTTTCTGCATTAAAAAAAAAAAAAAAAGATTTGGAATAGTGACACTACTCTCTACAGAAATATTGGAAATATTTAATGAAGGAATGATTGCAAAGTAAATGGCATTAAGAAAGTCAATAACCACTGCATGCTTTTATAGAAGGGCAGCCACGCTGTCTTTTTTAAAAATTTTTTTATTTTTGGAGAGAGAGACAGAGAGAGAGGGAGAGGGAGACAGATAGAGAATGGGCGTGCCAGCAATCTCTCAGCTGCTGAGAATGAAATCCAGATGCGTGCGCCCCCTTGTGGTCAAGTGCAGCATTGCACACTTGCGTCACTTTGCATCTGGCTAAACGTGGGACCTGGAGATTGGAACCGGGTTCTTAGGCTGAGCAGGCAGGCACCTTAACCGCTAAGCCATCTCTCCAGCCCCCACACTGTCTTTTAACCTTATAGGAAGAGCTGAAGGCAAGCTGGAAAAGCTAAGAGCTGACAACTTAATGAGAAGATCTGGTGTGTTCTGCTCAGAAAGCCCCGGCTCTGAGGTTCTTTTTTTTTTTTTTTTTTTTTGGTTTTTCGAGGTAGGGTCTCACTCTAGTCCAGGCTGACCTGGAATTTCTCCCGAGTGTTGGGATTAAAGGCCTGCAGCTCTTTCTTGATTTGTTGCCTGGGATCACAATCAGTTCTGCACCGAGAGCCACACAGTGACTCTTCTCAGCAGACACAGCTTTTCGCAAATAAAAAAACTCTCCATTTCTCAGCAGAAACTTACTGACAGGGTTTAATATGTAATCACTTAACAATAATATCACGGCAGAAGCACATTAGGATCCAAGAGGTCTATTTTAGTAGATGGGTGTGACATTTCTGTGCTGTGCTTTGAAGGAAGGTGAAGACTCGCAGTGCATCTTGGTTGATTTATGCATCGCACGCAGGATGGATGTGTCCCAGGTGTGTACCCGTACTCCTCGTGGTCTGCTCTGGTGACATGTCTGCTGAGTGATGACAAGTCATTTTCCCACGAGTGGCAACAGCCTAGTCCTTCCCCAGACGTCTGAGTCATGAAAAGCTCTGGGGCCATCTTCTCAGCAAAAGCAATTAATTCTGGGGTGGGGGCATTCCCTACACCCTACCTCCCTCCTTCAACCATCCCAAGATGATACTCAGGAGCCTGGTATTTATCCATGAATACTGAAGGGGGTACAGATGCTCTCTGAAGCTAAGCACTCTAGTGTGGCTGAGAAGCTTTTGCATTGACTTCCTGTGACATTTCTGGCTTCGTCCTACCTTTAAAATGTGCTGTCTGGATTGGCCCCTGTGTCCTTACAGCACACTGGGATCTTCCAAAGTGCTGCTGGTCACCTGTTCACAAGCTTCCCATAGACTCTTTTCTGTACCTTCTACCACCCTTCCTCAAGCAGGGATCCTGGGGAGAATGATAACCAATGACAATATGTTCTTCTTTATTCTAAAGGACTTGAATAAGAACACGGGAAAAAGCTTTTTTTCACCATAGTCTACATTTGAAATTTATCTTCTTGCTCTTAGGTTGCTTCCAAGCAAATACATGTATGGATGTGCCTCTTTTGTTTTTTTCTTTTCTTGAGGCAATTCCAACTGACTGGCCATTTTTTTTTTTTTGTGAGAGAGTGAGAGAAACAGAGAGAGAGAGAAAGAATTGGTGCACCAGGGTCTCCAGCCACTGTTATGGAGTTCCAGATGCATGTGCCACCTGGTGTGCTTGTGCGACCTCGCATGCTTGCATCACCTTGTGTGTCTGGCTTACATGAGATCTGGAGAGCAGAACATGGGTCCTTGGGCTTCATATGCAAGCGCCTTAACTGCTAAGCCATCTTTCCAGCCCTGGCTTTGCCTCTTGAATTCAGGCAAATTTTATATTGTTACTCATTATTTTAAACCCTTCACTCACTATGATTTTGCACCAATTGAGGTCAACCAGCACCATTTGACTATCAACTCTCTCACAATGTACTTCCCCCACCCTTTCCTTTGTAGCCAGCTTTTGCTCACCTGACCCAGAACTGTCTTGAGTGTGGTGTTTCTAGCCCTTGTCTGTACCACTACTATGACTTTCAGTTGCAGAGATTAGAAAGGTCCTTACTCCAGACACTTCCGCCACCTAGTGGGCATGTGCAACCTTGCGCTTGCCTCACCTTTAGGCATCTGGCTTCTGTGGGTTCTGGAGAGTTGAACGTGAGTCCTTAGCTTTGCAGACTTTTTTAAAAAAAATACCCCTGGTTATTTCCAGTTTTATAAAGCACTGACCTGAAAGGTTGTTTCCTATAATTTTTAGGTAACTTTTCTAATTCTTAAAAAAACAAAACATTTTATTTATTTATTTGCGGGGGGGGGCGGAGAGAATGGATGCACCAGGGACTCTAGCCACTACAAACAAACTCCAAATGCAACACTTTGTGCATCTGGCTTGACTTGGGTAATGGGGAATTGAACCCTGGATGTTAGGCATTGCAGGCAAGTGCTTTAACTGCTGAGCTATCTCCCCAGTCCCAATTTTTCCAATTCTTTAGCTCTTAGCCTAGATGTAACACTGAGAAATAGGTGCTCCTCATAAGTGCTCACATAATGCCCTTGGGTAATGATGCTCCTCCACATAGCTCCCTGCTTGCTCATCTCTGTCCCTGCCATGTAGTGAGTGTCTACAGGAGAGAACTGCATGGTGTTCTCAGAGGCTAAGGTACGATCTGTGGCGGCGAGTGTGCAGCCCCGAGCAATGTCCCTTCTATGTCAGGTACTGTGCTTGAAGGGTCAGGTACTGTCTTGAAGGGTCTTGAAGGGTCAAGGTTTCTGTTCCCATGGAGTTTCCAACGCTGTTCTGAAGTCTTTCACCCTCACATCCTTTCTAAAGACAAAATGAAACATCAGTCCTTGATCCTCTTCCTCGGCCTCACAGATGGTACAGGTATCCAGGAGACAGGATAAGGTCATCTACAGCTCCCAGGTTTACAGAAAAATTCTTAAGCAGAAAGAACTCTAAGGAGCTTTTTTTAACCCCTAAAACTCTGTTCTCATCCTTCAGTCTTGACTTGGATTGGGAGGGGGATAAAAGAGGGTCATGGGGAGTGGATATGATCAAATGTTATATATATATATATGTATATGAATATATGAAGATAACATATGCCTGTTTAAGAGAGATGCTTTAGAAACAAAAAAAAAAAAAAAAAAAAAGGCCTGGAGAGATGGCTTAGCGGTAAAGGCGTTTGCTTACAAAGCCATAGGATCCTGGTTCAACTCTCTAGGCCCCACGTAAGCCAGATGCACAAGAGGGCGCATGCATCTGGAGTTCGTTTGCAGTGGCTGAAGGCCCTGGGGCACCCATCCTCTCTCTCTCTCTCTCTCTCCCTCTTTCTTTCTCTCAAATAAATAAATAAAATAGGTTTAAAAAAAGAAAAAGAAAAAAAAAACCCCAAAAACCTGCCAACCCTGACCTTGGACTTCCAACCACTAGAAATGTGAGAAAATCAAAATAAAATCATCTTGTTCAAGTCACTCACTGTCTGGTACTCTGTTAGGGTCACCCTGGTAAACTGAGTCCTTATAGAAAAATTATGATGACGTTAGATTGCTGAAAAGGAAGGAGAAAATCGTGTCATTTTCATACCTTATTGCTTGAATTTTTATTATTCTTGTTCTATGAAACTACTGTCCCCCCTGAATCTTAGAATAATGGCATTGATGTTGCCTTAAAATTCTGACTTTAGCCGGGCCTGGTGGCGCACGCCTTTAATCCCAGCACTCGGGAGGCAGAAGTAGGAGGATCACCATGAGTTCAAGGCCACCCTGAGACTACATAGTTAATTCCAGGTCAGCCTGGGCCAGAGTGAGACCATACCTCGAAAAACCAAAAAAAAAAAAAAAAAAAAAAAATTCTGACTTTAAAGAGATTTCCACTGGGTTTGGCTCTTTCTTTTGTAGGGTTACAGTGGATAAGCAGGCTCTGTAGCAAACTGGTTTGGATTCTCCTGCCCAGTTCTTTCCTGGGAATCTTACCCATTCTATGACCTCAGTTGCTATGACTCCTATGACCTTTTATCGAATTTTTACAGCTTCATATTCTCTGATCCCCTCTCCCCGAGTCCCTATAGAGGGGAACTAAATGAAGGCTTTAATGTCTTCTCATTGCCTCCTCCCCGCTTTTTAATCCACATTCGGCCTCAACTTGGGGAATGTGACAAAACACTGCTCTGAAGCATGTGTGCTTTCATGTGAGAGTTATAAATTATTTTATTACATCAAGGCAAGTGCTTCAACTGTGTTCGTTGGGACTTGACAACGCGTTCAGTGTAAGTTAAGGACTGAGATTTTTTGCTTAGAGCATAGAATCATGTGGGAGCTCTAAAAACCATCTGTCAAGGCATCAGACCTTCCCCACAGAGGAATAAAATCCTCAAATAAGCTGCTGCAGAAAGAAACAGCCTCGGGACCCTTCTACTTTTGGATCCCATCTGGCATACTCCTACTTTCAGTCAGATGAATTCAAGTTTCTCGCAACTGCTCAGAACTGTCATGTCAACTCTCAGAGTCCCTTACCCGAAGATCAAAAGTGCATACCTCATGTTTTCTTCATTTTGTCCATCACTGTTATTTTTTAGTTGTATCTTATTTCACTAATGAGTAAAACAGGGAGGCTAGAAGGACCATATAATCTTAAAAAAATAGTTACTCTTCCTTTTTTTCTCTGGTTTATTGATTCATTATCATGCCCTTTCTCTCCCTCTTTCTTTCTTTCTTTCTTTCTTTCTTTCTTTCTTTCTTTCTTCCTTTCTTCCTTTCTTCCTTTCTTCCTTTCTTTCTTCTTTCTTTCTTTTTTGTTTTTTTGAGGTAGGGTTTTGCTCTAGTCCAGGCTGCCCTGGAATTCACTATGTAGTCTCAGATTGACCTCGAACTCACAGTGATCCTCCTACCTCTGCCTCCCGAGTGCTGGGATTAAAGGCGTGCCCCAGCAGGCTTGGTTTCATGATGACATTTTTTTAAATTATTGTTTTTTATTGACTTTTATACTTACATACAAAAAAACCCACCTGATATTTCCCTCCCCTCTCCCCATTCCACTTTAGAACTCCAGTCTCCACCATATCCCCTCCCTCTCTCCATTAGTCTCTCTTTTAATTTGATGACATCATCTTTTTCTTCTATTTTGAGGGTCTTGCGGAGTATTGCTAGGCACTGCAAGGTCATGGATATCGAGGCCAATTTCTGTCTGGGCAGTTGCATTGTAAGAGGTCATACCCTTCCTTTGGCTCTTCCATTCTATCTGCCCCTCTTCCACAATGGTCCCTGAGCCTTGGAGGGTGTGACAGAGGTGTTTCAGTGCTGGGCACTCCTCCATCCCTTCTTCTCAGCACTATGTTGCCTTTTGGGTCACATGATGACATTTTTATACATAGTTTGTTTTTGTTGAATCTCCTCCTCTTCCTGAAGAGAACACAATGTTTTCCCCCCACCTCCAATAGCCCCCTATTGTTGTTTTAATTTTTAATTAATTTATTTTGAAAATATCATACATGTGCATGTTGTATTTTGATCATATTCATCCCCATTACCAACTTAAAAATTATTTATTTATTTATTTGAGAGAGAGAGAGAGAGAGAGAGAGAGAGAGAGAGAGAGAGAGAATGGATGTGCAGGGCCTCCAGCCACTGCAAAAGAACTCCAGATGCATGCGCCCCCTTGTGCATCTGGCTTACGTGGGTCCTGGAGAATCAAACTGGGATCCTTTGGCTTTGCAGGCAAGTGCCTTAACCACTAAGCCATCTCTCCAGCCTCCCATTATCAACTTTTGTCCCCCTCCTACTCCTTCTCACCCCCATTTTCTTCCCAAACAACCAGGCCCCTTTCCACTGCCATACCTTTCGTGTGTGTGTGTGTGTGTGTCTGAGTTAAATTAGGGCTGCTTACGTGAGTATGGGGGGCAGTATTTGGTGGAGTATAGGCAACTTAACTACCTGAACCCCAGAAGAATATAATTCTCCCCGCCCCCACTCTAGTAGCCATTAACTGCCAATAGCTCCTCAGGAAGACGTGAGGCCTCACAAGTTCCTCCTCGACCTGTGATGAAATGTTGATGGGCCTGGTCTTCCAGAGGAAACCAAAGCTGTTGTGAGTTCACGAAGGCAACAACGGTCATGTTGTGTGTTGTGTCCAGAAGCATTCCAAAGCACCCTTCTCCATCCTCCAACTCTTCCATCCTTTCCGGCCCCTCTTTCATGGTGGTCCTGAGCCTTGAGGCATTGACACAGACACCCCTGTCCCTCTTAGGGTTGAGAGAACTCAATACTCACCTATTCTCAGTTCTTTGACAAGTTATCAGCCCCCCACACACTGCAAAAATCGAAGCTTCTCTGCTCAGGACTAAGAACAATAGTAATGTATGGGTGCAAACATAAATATACAGAGGACAGTCTGACAAAACAATAGCAGGAGATTCCCTCTAGGCCTTGTGAACTCCCCAAGCTGTGGGCTTTTGGCCAGGTTTACAGTACCAGGCATGAATTCCCTCTTGCAAAGTGCACATCAGATCCAATCACAAAATAGTTGGTTACTCCCATACCATCCACGCCACTATTGTACCAACACACACATCTTGCCTGCCAGCTAGGTTTATTCAGGGTGGCGTTCAGCTGGGTACGACTGTTGGTAACATTTCTCCCCCCAGTGACTTCATACCTTCTTCAATCCAGTCAGCACGGAGGAAGCTTCCAGCAAAAGTCCAGCTTTATTTCTCTATGTCCTGCAACAAAGTATGTGGGATATTCAGCAGCAGGGACTAACAGGTAGTTTTGATGGGCAGACCAGAGCAGGGCATATGCATTATTTGGGGGGCATCTTGAGCCTCCCTGATCAACATGCCACAGGGAAGTTTCCCATCTCTGGCACTGGAATTTTCGTTCAATAATCTATGGCTTCTTGTAAAGAGTGACAATTCCTTCAGCAAAAGTCTGATCTCCCTATTACAGATTCTCTCCCCTCCATTTCTTTGATGTCTAGGGTGACTTACACCTTTTGGACCCCCCAAATCCATTGTAGTCAAGCATGTACTGATAGTAAAAGTCTCTGTGGCAATGGAACACACACACGTATATATTCATAATGTATTTATATATGTGCCAGATCTGGACATATGGGCATACTGTCCAGTATGGTAACCATTACCATATGGTTTCTTTCGAAATGTACTTAGGGAAACTAAAGAAATATGTTGTTAATTGTAGATGGTTAATGGCTACTGTACTGGATACACGGCTCTAATGCAGTTGATGTTATTGCAGGAAAGAAGTGGATACTGCTAAGTGACCTCCGTAAGTGACATGTGGCACAGTTGCTTTCCGTTGGACCTAGAACCACTCTACTCTCTAACCTGGTCCTTTGGAGCTGAAAGCTGGAAGTCAGCAGCAGCCAGCTTTTCTTCTCTAATGGTCTTCCCCATCTGTTCTTTATTTGGCTAATATCTATAGCTGTTCTTCATTACATTTCGCTAGGAGCCTAGATGCATACATTAGCCAAAATAATAACAGTGACCTTGAAAAGCAGTTACCATATTTCTCTTCTCTTCTCTTCTCTTCTCTTCTCTTCTCTTCTCTTCTCTTCTCGTCTCGTCTCTCCTCTTCTTCTCTTCTCTTCTCTTCTCTTCTCTTCTCTTCTCTTCTCTCCTCTCTCTCCTCTCCTCTCCTCTCCTCTCCTCTCCTCTCCTCTCCTCTCTCCTCCTCTTTCTTCTTCTTTTTTTTTTTTGAGGTAGTGTCTCATTCTAGCCCCAGCTGTCCTAGAAGTCACTATGTAGTCTCAGGCTGGCCTCGAACTCACAGCAATCCTCCTACCTCTGCCTCCTGGTTGCTGGGATTAAAAGTGTGTACCACCATGCCCAGCAGTTATCCATATGTCTAGATGAAATCATTTGAACATTCACCAGCCATGGAGTTGAAATTCTGAACCATGATACGTTTTACAAAAATCCCATCTCGCCCTCTCTATTCTCCGTGTCACGACACACATCCATCTACTTCCGGGGTTAGGTGTCACTGCACTTTCAAAATGCTGCTGGATAATGGACCATTCTGGTTTCTCAGTGTGAGTTTCTATTTCTATTATTCCATTCATTCAAAGTCTTCTCCCTTCTTCACCTTTTTCTTCCCAGATTTGTTCTCTGTCATAATTCCCCCCGCCCCTTCCTCTGGGTTTCCTGCCTGACCCTGCATCCAGCTGGCACTGCCTGTGTTAAAGTACACAGGTGCTTACCACGTTTCCTACATGACTAAGCAATGCACGGCGGAGTTTCCAGTGCAGCTGTGAAGGTTCCTGTTTTATTTTACCAAGTTCATTCTGCTCGCACATGGATGACTCCAGCTCTATTTTTAACTCCTTCCTGAAACTCACCGTCACCCCTTTAAGGAGACAGGAGCCTTTTCCAAGAGCCAAATCTTTGTTCCCATCTTTGCCATCAATTTGTGGGATGCTTATACAAATCCAATGGATATGTCCCCTGAACTGATGTTCACAACACACAGGGGTCTAATTCGCTCCCATTTTGCTAGCGGACAAAAAAGGCCCCAAATGATGATTCAGAGTGTAGGACACTTACCAGGAAATCAGAAAGAGCCTTATAAATGAAAGCTAGTTCATGTGCACGCAGCCTGAGGATAAAGCATGATTTCAAAAAGCCTGAAAAGTCACCTCTTCCCAACAAGCTCAAAGATCTGAGTTTTTATAAGCAGGTTTTTTGGGAAATGAAAATAGGCAGGATAAGAGCTACTATTTCAGGCCACACGTCCAGATGGTGTCTCACAGTGGCATGGCATAGGAAATTTCTCCAAACCAAAGAAACCTATGGCTCAGAATTTGCAGATGTGGGATTCTGTTGGGACGATTGCTGAAAACACACACTTTGATAGCAGAACAATCTCTCTGTTTGTGTAGATGGAAAAAATGGCAGGTGACTAGGTCTTGTAAGTAGGACTGGAAAGGTCTAATTCAAGCAAGTTCGCCATCTTGTAGGATGTCTTTGTGGACAGTGATGTCCAGACAGCTCCTCCTCAGTAGGCCCCGAGTTATCTTCCTGAGTCAAGAGTATGTCAGAGCGCGGGAAGTCCACAACACTGTCTTCAAGGTTTCTTCATTGTTTGGGTAAAGCATACTTCCATTTTGTAAGATACTTTAAATAGAACTTCCTTGTAGGTTCGCATGGGATCTTTTGATCACTATTATGCAAGATCAACGGCTGCTAGCCAGCATAGGAAATGTAGGTCCTTTTTAGAAACGTGGCCCGAACCATGTTGTAGAAATTGTAGGTCCAAGAATTTTCCTCAACAGAACTCACCACTACTCACAAAAAAGTGGGGGGAAGAAGGATAGAGACAGGCACTACTATACACCACATTAATTCCAAGGCCAGGGGGTCTGAAAAAGGTCAAGTAAGCCAGTGATTAGATAAACATTTTAGCTTTTGACAGCAATATAAATAAAATGTCTACAAATAGCAATAAACTACCATGCTTATTTTCCAGGGTTACAATAATAGAAGACCACAAAACCAGACTTAAGGCCACATGTTCTCTCTCATCTGTGGATCCTAGCTACAAATGATTGGACTTCTATCTGAGAATAAAAGGAATAAAAGTCAGTAGCAGAAGCCAGTAAGCTAGAAAGGGGATATAAAGGGAATAGAAAGGGAGGAAGGGGGACTTAATAGGATGGTATTGTATGTATGAAAATAGAAGACCAGATTAATGGGGGTGAAAAAGCCTAAGAGAGGTCAGGGGAAGAGATTGAATAAAGAAAAGGTGGAGGGAGGGCTAATCAAAATCTGAGGATATAAGTAAGTCATATAGAAATCTACTTTTCTGGACAATGGTGCACTCAGAAGCAATAGATTATTACTAGAAATTTTTCAGTGCCAGGGGTGGGATACCTTCCAGTGAGTTGTTGGCCAGGGAGGTCACAGATACCCCCAAAACATTATAGGCCATTGCCGAGGCCCTTGGTTTCTCCCAAGAATAGATGGTAAGACCCTATTGCTGAAGACTCAACATACTTGGTGGCAAGGTCACTGAGAAATCCTGCTGGAGCTGAGCTGAAAGCCTCCTCCATGTGGACCAGCTGACAGAAAGTTAGAAAAAGCTATGCTGCATGCAGTTCAATGGGAGAGAAAAAAAAACACCAGTGAAGATACTCAACAGTGAACACTGCAAGCTTTAAATTTGGCCAGCCAGGCCAAATGAGCCAGTGGGTGCAATAGTGGCATGTCTGCTATGGGGAAACCCAACTGCTCTATAATTGGATTGGAGACCTGCTCCATGGGAGGGAATACGTCCCTGATACTGAAAACCTTCAACAGGGGTAGTCATGAGCCCTAGGGGTATAACATCTCCTGCTGTCTGGGTAAATGTATATACTATGCTCACCAAACTGCCCAGAAAGCACTTCTATTAATGTCCATACCCCCATTTAATACTACTCTCACTTTTGGTTAGAGAAGCTTCTCTTTTCAGATGGTGGCAACCTTGGGATGACTCAGAATGGTGCTGAGAAGAAGTGACAGAGGAGTGCTCAGCACTGAAATATCTCTAACACACCTTCCAAGGCTCAGGGTCCAATGTGGAAGAGGGGGCGGAAAGAATGTAAGAGCCAAAGGAAGAGTAGGACTCCTTACAATGTGCTCCTCCAGACACAAAATGGCCTGGATATCTATGACCTCACAGTGCCTGACACTACCTACGCAAGACCGTCATAATAGGAGGAAAAGATCATGACATCAAACTGAAAAGAGAGACTGATTGAGAGGGGGAGGGGATATGATGGAGAGTGAAGTTTCAAAGGGGAAAGTGGGGGGAAGGAGGGAAGTACCATGGGGTATTGTCTACAATTAAGGAAGTTGTCAATAAAAAACATAACTAAAAAAAAATAGATGTTCATCTTCACAGTGTTGAGATGGCTTCAGGCAGTTTGCAGGATTCAGTTCTTTTGGAGATCCAAGGGTGAACCCACACTATGACTCTATGTTAGATTCTGAAGTTTTCCATAAATTTCCCAGCATTCCCCGGTTTGCAGAATCATTGTCCCCAGCAGTGTCTCACTGCAATCCTTTCGTGTCAGGGCAATGACAGAGCCAATCATCAGATGTCTTCCCCGTACGTTGGTGTCTTCACTTGTCCCGATACCAGTCAGGGGACTTAGGGCCCACCCGTATCCAGCACAACTCCATAGCAACACATCCCATCCACCTCCGTGAAGACACTTTCCCAGAGCTCCAAGAAGATTGAACGTTGAGGGCGCTGCTGTTCAGTCACGTTAAGAATTTTCGGTATTTGGGTCACACAGCTGCATATAGAGTTCATGATATGATAAAACATAGATGCGCTGGGAGTTCTAGAGGTCTGGTTATGTTCTCAGATTACACTGACCTTGGACTTGACTTCGACATTCACTCACAAAGGGGAGGGCTGGTGGAATTCTGCAGAGTCCTTATCATAGACCCTTGAATGGGCTCTATTCATTTTCTGAATTTTTTATTTAAATTCATTTATTTGAGAGAGAGAGAGAGAGAAGGAAAGAGAGAGAATGGGCATGCCAGGGCCTGTAGCCACTACAAACTCCAGATGCATGCGCCCTTTTGTACATCTGGCTTACATGGGTACCAGGGATTCAAACCTGGGTCCTTAGGCTTCAGAGGCAAGTGCCTTAACTGCTAAGCCATCCCTCCAGCCCCATTTTCTGAACTTTTATGCACTTTTTTTTTGTAGTAGGCATATGGATGCTTTCTTCAAAACTCAATTTCTGTGTCTTTCCTGAGTTCTTCCAGAAAGGCTAAGAATAACTGTGTCCAATTATCTGAGAGGTTCCCCAAAGCACTTTGATTGCTGGATATGTGTGTGTGTGTGTGTGTGTGTGTGTGTGTGTGTTCAATAGCTCTGTTCATTTCAATTTGCTCTGTTCATTTATATATTTATAGTGTGTATATATATATATATATATATAGTGTGAATATATATATATATATATATATATATATATATATAATATATATAGAGTGAATGTGTTCCAAGGTCAGTGTAATCTGAGAACATAACAACCTATCCCAGCGCATTTGTTTATCATTTTGAACTCTTTTTGTATACATATATATATATATATATATATATATATATATAAGCTCAATATCTTTGTTCATTTTCATTTGGGTGAGTGTGTATGTATGTATGTGTGTGTGCATGCTCAGTAACTGTATTTTCATTTGTTTGTATGTGTGTGTGTGTGTGTGTGTGTGTGTGGTGTGAGGGTGTATGTTTGTGTGTGTAAGCTCAATATCTTTGTTCATTTTCATTTGTGTGTGTGCATATATATATGTGTGTGTGTGTGTGTGTGTGTGTCGTGTGAGGGTGTATGTTTGTGTGTGTAAGCTCAATATCTTTGTTCATTTTCATTTTTGTATATATATATATATATATATATATATATATATATATATGTATACATATGTATGTGTGGTGTGAGGGTGTATGTTTGTGTGTGTAAGCTCAATATCTTTGTTCATTTTCATTTGGGTGTGTGTTTATGTATGTATGTGTGTGTATGCTTGTTTGTGTAAGCTCAATAGCTCTGTTAATTTTCGTGTGTGTGTGTGTGTGTATGCATACGTGTGAGGAAGCCAGAAGCTGACCATGGCATGACTACCATGTTCAAGAACACTGCCCATCTTCTCACTGAGACTGACTCTCTCATTACCCTGCCGATTTCTGTTCAGGATAGACTCTCTGGCCAGTGAGGTCCAGGAATCCTCCTGTCTTCCTTCCCCAGCACTGGGCTTATAGATGTGTGCTGTCATGTTCAGATTCTTTTTCCTTTGGTTTTGCGAGGTAAGGTCTTGCTCTAGCCCAGGCTGACCTGGAATTCACTCTGTATTCTCAGCGTGGCCTTGAACTCTCGGTGATCCTCCTAGCTCTGCCTGCCTAGTGCTGGGACCAAAGGCATGTGCCACCACGCCCGGCTCATGCTCAGAATTTTTAAGGCGACACTGGCTATTGAACTCAGTTCCTAATGCTTGCAAAACAAGCACTTTACCAACTGATCTTTCTCCTTGGGTCCTCTGGATGTACATTTTCTCTGTGTTATGTGCTGCCAATTTTGAAAATCTAGCCTTAGAGATTATTTTATTTTGAGATGTTTCTGGCTTGTTGATTTTCAATCTGCTTCGTTCTACATAAGCCACAGGTGGAATGGTTTTCTCTCTGCTCATGTTTTATGCAACAGAAAATGTAAATGAAGCTCAGAGCTTGGTTAATGTCAATATGAGGAGGGGCAGGAAGCTCAGTTTAACAGATTTACAGCTACGTAGTCAGGATCTGGTATCAAAGCATTTCTATCGGAGCTGATGACGGGGGGCGGCAGGGGCGGGGGGCAGTAGAGGAGAGGAGGAAATGCTGGGGCTCGAGCTGTGGGATTCGGCGCTTCATAGAGGGATTCTCTTTGCTTCTTAGTTAGAAAGGTCACTGACCTGTCCCTATACTATCTCCAGAACAAATAACAATGTCTTCGTTATTGCACATAATTCCCGGAACTGGGAAGATGGCTTAGTGTTTAAAGGCACTTGCTTGGGCTGGAGGGATGGCTTAGTGGTTAAGGCATTTGCCTGCAAAGCCAAAGGACCCAGGTTCGATTCCCCCAGACCCACATTAGCGAGCTGCACAAGGGGGCGCCAGCATCTCGGAGTTCATGTGCAGTGGCTGGAAGCCCTGACGCACCCATTCTCTCTTTCTCTCTCTCCCTTTCTCTGTCAAATAAATAAATAAATAAAAATAATAAAGGCACTTGCTTGCAAACCTGCTGGCATGAGTGTGACATTCTAGCAGCTACAGGAAACTGGACACAAAGTGATGCCTTAGTATCTATGGGAAGTAGAGCCAGAACAATCCAGAAGGGGTCCAGCTCCTGGTACACACCAAGCAAAGAGGCAAAAGAATTAGAAGGGAATCCTGGTGTCAACCAGGATGGAGGGAGAGGGGAAACGCTCCAAGGTTGTCCTCAGACCTCTACACGTGCACCATAGCATATGTATGTCCCCAACAGATATACATCACACACATCCACACATATACACACGCAATTAAAAAATGCAGTAAAAAGGGCTGGAGAGATGGCTTAGCAGTAAAGGAGCCTGCCTGCGAAGCCTAAGAACACCCGTTCAAATCTCCAGGTCCCATGTTTAGCCAGATGCAAGTGCGCAATGCTGTGCATGGTCACAAAGGGGCTCACCCGTCTGGAGTTCGTTTACAGTGGCTGAGAGGCCCTGGTGTGCCCATTCTCTCTCTGCCTCTTCCTCTCTCTCTCTCTGTCTTTCTCAAATTAAAAAAAAATCGTAGTAAAAATTATATTTGATGAGTAAACTAATCAGATCACAAGCGTCTGTTACGTTTTTAATGGAACACACCATCTTTGTCACGGCACCTTTTGTAGGTGGGTAACGTGTTGACCCAGTCAGCTCTGCGGGAACCAGGCATACTTAGCTTAAGCCACAGACCTTCTGGCCTCCTTTGATCTTCCTGTCCTCATTATTTCATTTGCCCCATTTTGACTTCTTCGTGGATTTGGACCCTCTCCACAAAGTGATGGGCACAAGCGGAGGGAAAGTGGACCCACACTCACTGCTCACCCACACTGCTGCTTTTCTTTTCTGTCCTGTGAAAAAGATACGGTTCTATAACCACGGAAAATCAAATGTCATCTGAACTGGAAAGTCACCTTTGTTCTATGAAGACTGGACTTAACAAATAGTTTTTTTTTTTCTTTTTCTTTTTGTTGAGAAAAAAAAAACACAAAGAAGAAATAAAAAGGAAATATTTTCTTTATGATAATTTATGACTAGCTCTCCTAAGTACTTTCACCTAATTTCTACCTCCATAAGCAAAGTATATGAAAACATACCAAGAAATAAAATCATCCTGTATTAGATTTTCTTCCTTCCTTCCTTCCTTCCTTCCTCCCTCCCTCCCTCCCTCCCTCCCTCCCTCCCTCCCTTCCTTCCTTCCTTCCTTCCTTCCTTCCTTTCTTTCTTTCCTTTTTTTTTTTTCAGTTTTTCGAGGTAGGGTCTCATTCTAGCTCAGGCTGACCTGAAATTCACTATGGAGTCTCAGGGTGGCCTTGAACTCACGGCGATCCTCCTACCTCTGCCTCCCGAGTGCTGGGATGAAAGGTGTGCACCACCACACCTGGCTCCATATTAGATTTTCTACTCTGGTCTAGAGAAGTTCCAGGGATCAATCATTTCATGTATTCGTGAACTGATACTACTAAATATTCCTTTCAGATTATTATACAATTTTATACAATTATAAACATCTCAAGGAAAAAAAAAATCTTGCCAAGTGTTACAAAACCAGATTTTCTGCACAGCCTTTTTAGAAATGCTAGTAAACCATTGTACAGTGGGTGCCCTACAGTGAATGTTGAGTTCACAGTTATTCCTTGAAGGCCAGCGGAAAGAGTGAATAGTGAGGGCTGGAGAGATGGCTTAGTGGTTAAGGCATTTGCCTGCAAAGCCAAAGGATCCTGGTTCGACTCTCCGGGACCCACGTTAGCCAGATGCACAAGGGGAGGCGCATGTGTCTAGAATTCGTCTGCAGTGGCTGGAGGCCCTGGCGTGCCCATTCTTCCCCCCCCCTCTCTCTTTCTCTTAAATAAATAAATAAATTTTAAAAAAGAGTGAATACCATTGAGCAGAGCTGAGAATCGCACTGTCGGTGACATGGCAGATGAATCCCAGGCACACAGGATTTGGAATTTTCCAAGCGAACGGTCTCCATCGTTTGGAAGAAATGTCATGGAGCATGCGGGGACAGGGGAAGAGAGCCTGAAATGCTCAGAAGTTGCCGATCACCCAGAGGGCGTGGAGGTGGGATGGCCACTGAGAGACTTGTTCCGGGTTTGAAGGACTTACAACCTGTTGAAAGCCCCATGGCGATGGGAATTTAGCCATTTGGACTAGTCGTATAGCCTTATGATCAATTTGTTATTCTCTAGAAAGCCAAACCAGAGCCAACTAATTAATATGCTCAATATTGGGACAGAGCCTCGGTGTAAAAAGAGTAACGTATGCACATATATTCTCCAAATGAGGAATAGAAACTAGGCCACATGAATAGGGTTGTCTAAGAGTGGATTTTAATCAAACGAAGTGAGTGCTTTGAAATTAATTTTAAGTTCATACTTTCGGTAGATTTTATTTTATTTTATTTTATTTTATTTTATTTTATTTTATTTTATTTTATTTTATTTTATTTTATTGTAGTACTACATTCAAATAAGAATTGCCACTGAGGTTATAATCAAGCCTTAATCGCTCTACAATAGTTTTACTTCTTCTCCCTACCTACTCCTTTTTCTAAAAACAAAACAAAACAACAACAACAACAAAATTAAAAAAAAACCTGTGAGCTCGGGGCCATGCTATATATCAGAAGTGAGGCTAGGGACCTAAAATTTACAAAATCAAATTCATTGATCTCTACTTATTTGATATCTCTGACAATAATAAATTCTAATTATCCTCCCATACCCTCCCCCTTCTGCCTCTACAGACCTCAGAGTGAAAACCTATTGGGAAAAACAAAATAGTGTCATCAGAGGCATGGAGGGATTGTTTTATTCATACCAATATGAATGTGCAAGAGACAGTGGGGTTCAAGCGTTAAGATGTATTCTGTTTGTGATACCACAAAGAAGAGGACATGGCCAAGCTAAACTGTGATCAGATTCACATCAAATAATACTTCCTAAAGTAGGCAGTATTCTGAAAGGTACTAGAAAAACAAAACAAAACAAAACAAAAAACACCTACTAACAGATTGCTTTGAAGGAGAGAGTCCGAAACAAAAAGAAAGCTTATCATGACCTTTACAGAGAATTGACAATGCAGTTGTGCTAGGACTCCGAGCTTCTTTGTGTGACGAGAAAGAAGAGCAGAAGCTGATTAAACATTTATTTAGTTACTCTTAGTGGCCTTGTTTGGTTCAAAAAAACAGAATCAAGTGTCCAAACAAAGCTTTCTCGTATGTGTGCTCATATTCCAACATAGAACTTTGTCCTTCCCATTCATGTCCATCAGGGACCTTCTTCTTATATGTAAAATGTTTTAAACGGTACATTGCTTTAGGCTTTAATCATTGCTAATGAAATTTCTTCACCTGATTCCCTTTGAAATTTCACTACCCTAAGAAAGGATTTTTTTTTTTTTTTTTTTGGTTTTTCGAGGTAGGGTCTCACTCTGGCTCAGGCTGACCTGGAATTCACTATGCAGTCTCAGGGTGGCCTCAAACTCAAACTCTCGGCGATCCTCCTACCTCTGCCTCCCGAGTGCTGGGATTAAAGGCGTGCGCCACCACGCCCGCCTCTCAGAAAGGATTTTGCCATTAGTTATCAGGGTGTCCCCAAGGCAAAGTGGTGTTAAGGAAATAATGACTTAAGGAGTCTCAACACTGGGTGGCACAAAGCCATATACCACTTCTCTTTGTACCTGTAACTATATTCGTCTGAGTTCATCCTGAAACCCAGATAAGGTGGTGGAATTCTGAAACTCACAAATCTGGAAGAGCATTTTGGTATGCTTAGAAATATTTTCAAAGGTGATTTCTCAATTTTGCCCCTGTCTAAAATTTGAAGTTGACCCTTCTTTGATGGGGCAGGGGTGGGTGGGTTGCCTTGCACATGTTGGGGAGAATGCATGGCCTCTAGCCTAGCAATAAATGCCTTGCCATCTTACTTCCCTCTGAGTTGAAAGAATTAAAAACCTTTCCAGACCTTGCCAATTTTCCCCTCAGAAATGATCACACCAGTTTAAAGAAAAGAAAAAAAAAAACAAAAAACAAAAACAAAAAAACACTGCTTTAAGCCAAGCCAAAAGACAAGATGATTCACTTTGAAATGCCATTTTGTCTGTCGCTTGACGTTAACCCCAGCACATTATTTTGCTATTGTTACAGGTGTCACGATGTTTCCCCAAGGTGATCTCAAACTCCTGAGCTGAAAAGATTATCCCCGCTGCCTCATCCTGCCAAGAAGCCGAGACTATAGATCACCTCGTCTAACTATGCACAATAATAATCTGGACACCCCACTCTTTTATTTCTACACATGGGACGTTGTTTTCATTACCTTTATTTTCATGTGATTGGGAAATGGATCATAAAGTATCCTATCTCCCCATCTCACTGTATTCTTGCATGAAATAATCCTGGGCCCTAGAAGAATGCCAAGCCCCTGTTTTATGTTCAAGTGTGTACTTAGTTTTCCTGGTTAATCTGATTTTCTGAGGTTAGAGAACACGTTGTATACATACTACAGCCACACTAAAAAGGATTTATTGTCTGCACATGAATATTTTGAAAGGCACCTACCTACCGAGTGATATGCTAGGAATTTTAAAGTTCCATATAATGAGATTATGCTTTAGACATGTAACTAGGAATGGGAAAATTCATTGTGTCCTGAATGAAACAGTGGGGGTTTTGGAGAAACTATATCCATGATTATGACACTAAATGTCAGTCCAGGGAAGTTCTGTGAAGTCAGTCTGGGAAGTGTTTGCACTTTGGACAGAGAAGAAGGGTCCATCTTGACTCAGTAGAAAAGTCTGATGCCCAGACAGACAGAAAGAATTCAGGTTCTTTGGACCATGAGATTTTATAGAAAACTCACAATGAACACAGTAAATATCTGTAACACCGGGCAAACCAGTAAAGACATATTGAACAACAACAACAAAAGGCTTTTGATGAAAGCTGGCTGCTTGAAAGGGGAGAGAAAGGAATAAGGAGGGCCTGGAGAAATAAAGTGTGTTTTAAACATTGATCAAGTTCCTTTAAGTAAGATGGAGACCATGTGGAGAGTGGTGTCCGCCAGGTACAGTGGTGCTACTGGACAGGAAAGGGAGACTGAGGACAGAGAGGACAAGGGCTGAGGGAAACTGAAACTGTCACACCCACCACCCCAGGAGAGGCAAAGGAGAAGAAAAGTCCCATCAGATCTGGAAGAGAGCACTAGCACTGTACAACCTAGTGGACAGATCTCTTCTGATAGCAGGGTCATATTCTGTTATTTTCCTGGACATCAGAATCATTTGAGTTTGTTGTTGTTGTTTTTGGAAGGGTCTTGCTCTAGTTCAGGCTGACCTGAATTCACTATGTAGTCTCAGGATGGCCTCAAACTCACGGCGATCCTCCTACCTCTGCCTCCCGAATGCTGGGATCAAAGGCGTGCACCAGCACACCCCGCTAATTTGAGTTTTTTTTTTAAATTAATTAATTATTTATTTGTTTGCAAGCAGAGACAGAGATAGAGAAGAGAAGCAGACAGAGAGAGAATGGGCACACCAGGGCCTCCAGCCACTGCAAACGAACTCCAGGTGCATGAGCCCCTTGTGCATCTGGCTTACGTGGGTCCTGGGGAATTGAATCGGGATCCTTTGGCTTTGCAGGCCAATGCCTTTCATGATGTGAGCTATGATGGTGTGTTTTCACCTGTATCCAAAGGCAGAGTGCGATCTAATGCTCGGCCTGACACTAGATGTCTCTCTACCCCCAGCTCGGGTGGCTTGACCATGTAGATATTGGGGTACAATTTCCCCTTCATGTGTTGATTACTAATTCTTCTTACTGGCTAATTCTTTCAAAAATTCACAATTAGAATTAGGAATTACTTGTCATCAAAGATTTAAATTTCGGGCTGAAGAGATGGCTGCCTGGTTAAGGTGCTTGCCTGTGAAGCCTGAAGACCCATGTTCAACTCACCAGATCCCACGTAAGGCAGATGCACAAAAGGTGAGGCAAGCTCAAGGTCACACATGCCCACTAGGTGGCACAAGCATCTGGAGTGTGATTGTAGTGGCCAAGGCCCTGGCATGCCAATTCTCTCTCTCTCTCTCTCCCTAAAAAAAAAAAAATAATAATTTTTCTAACAGGTTACTACATTGCTCTCAATAAAATAGGTGCTTGAATCTAAACAAGTCTTCTTTGTAAGTTTTCTACTGTTAGAAGTTGAAGACAGCTGTTGCCTGTAGCAAAAAGTTTTTTTTTTAAATTTTTATTTATTTTTGGAGAGAGGCACAGAGAGAGACAGACAGAGAACGAGGGAGAGGGAGACAGAGAGAATGGGCACGCCATCAGTCTCTCAGCTGCTGTGCACGAAATCCAGATGTGTGCGCCCCCTTGTGGGCAAGTGCAGCGTTGCGCCCTTGTGTCACTTTACATCTGGCTAAACGTGGGACCTGGAGATTGGAACCGGGTTCTTAGGCTTAGCAGGCAGGCGTCTTAACCGCTAAGCCATCTCTCCCGTTTTTTTTTTTTTTTAAGAAAATAGTGACAAAGCAAAAACTCTAGGAGAAAGAATGTACTTGACTGAATTTTAATAAGGTCAACTTTAAATATAGGTAGTCACAAAACCAGGTAGCGTGCTTGTGGCTTGTTTGCTTAAACCAACAAACAGATAAACCTCTTCTTAGTAAAACAGAAATAAAACGGGATAACAATCACTACGAAGAGCTTATAAATGGCCTAATCTGCTGAGCAAATTTTAGTTTTATTTCATTTTACCTTTATGTAGAATCTGTGTCACATCTTTGACCTGAGCACGTAGAAAATAAGCTCACGTTTCTTTCATTCTCTTTCTCTACTGTTCATACTGCTTAAGTCTGCAAGTGTGATTTGCGGGTTTGGGTTTTTGTTGTTGTTGTTTTGTTTTGTTGTTTTTTTGAGGTAGGGTCTCACTCTGGTCCAGGCTGACCTGAAATTAACTAGTCTCAGGGTGGCCTCGAACTCACAGCGATTATCCTACCTCTGCCTCCCAAGGTTTTTTTTTTTTTTTTTTTCAGATTTTATTTAATATTCCACTTAAGTAAGATCTGAGAATTTTCTCCAAAATGCTACTCACTGCTGTGCCACTAAGTGGTATCAAGGTAAACTATGGATGTTTTCAGATCCACTTAGGAACTGTGAGAAGATTTGCCATCCATGTTGGTTACTTGCTGGTTGCAGGAACAAAATATCCCACTGGACACAGCTTAGGAAAGGAAGAAGTTTATTTCAGGTTACATTTCTAGAGGATAGAGTACATTATGGTGGGAAAAGCATGGAAGAGAAAGTTGGCATCAAATCTTCACGCTTGCAGGTATAAAGTAAAGGTGAATGCTAGGGCTTAGCTAGTTTTCTCTATTTTATACAGTCTAGGACTCCCTGCCCATGGAATGGTATATCCATAGTTACCTAATCTTATCTAGAAAATCCCTAACAGCCATTCCAAGAAATCTGTTCCCACGGTGATTTTAGAGTTTATCAGTTTGACAACTAGAGATTAATTATCATGTTATCTGCCAAATAACCCACAATATAAAGTGAAATTTCAAGGTATCTTAATGCCAGGTAGTCGTCATTATTTATAAAATTTACCTACCTCTTTTAAAAGGTCTTATTCTGAAAAAACAAAGATGCCTTAAAAGCCTGAAGGCAAGGATGGAGAGATGGCTCAGCAGTTAAGGCACTTGCCTGTGAAGCCTAAGGACCCAGGTTCGATTCTCCAGCACCCACATAAGCCCAGCTGCACAAGGTGCTGTGTATGTCTGGAGTTCGTTTGTAGTGGCTGGAGGCTCTGGCATGCCCAATTCTCTCTCTCCCTCTCTCAAATAAGTCAAGAAATAAAATATAAATAAATAAAATTAGGGGCTGGAGAGATGGCTTAGCAGTTAAGGTATTTGCCTGCAAAGCCAAAGGACCCCGGTTTGATTCTCCAGGAAACAACATAAGCCAGATGTACAAGGGGGCACATGCGTCTGGAGTTCATTTGCAGTGGCTGGGTGCCTTGGCATGCCCATTCTCTCTTTCTCTCTCTCTGCCTCTTTATCTCTCTCAAATAAATAAAATATATTTAAAAAATAAATAAAATTAAAGAAATAAAATAAAAGCCTGAAGCAAACGGTATCCATTTCCACTTAGATATTCACGGGAGAGCATGGGGGAATTCCTGTCTTAGAGAGAATACATATCATCTCTTTCTTGCATCGGTGACTGTCATAGTGGCCCTTGAGATTTGTGTGTCAATTTCCAGGAATCTGGACAGATTTCACCCATCCATTAACATGATGTTGACCTTCAGGTTACACATAAAGCCGTCTTATGACAGACATCCCAGATCAGAGCTGCCCAAGCGGCTCATTAAGAGACAACTGATTTAAACACACCACGGAAACTCCTTGGCAGCGATACGCCACCGCCATTCCACCAGTAAATACATCATTGACAGTGAAGTCAAAGAGCAACTCTTCTGACTGCACTATAAACTCCCTGTCAATGTGGGAATATTAAAGATTCTCTCCCGTGCTCTTTATATTCCATAATTCAACCTTAATGCTAATGTGTCTGACTCTTGAGTTCTTGGACTCACATGGAGATGTGGAATTATTTTATTGCTGTATGGCAAATGATGTCAGAACTTAGTGGATTAAAACTTCCAAGCATGGAAAATCTCCCCATTGCCATAAACCAGGACTCTGGTAGCAGCTGAATTGGTGATTTGGACTCAGAACCATTGGTGAGATTGCGGCCAAGGTACTACTTAGAATGTCACATCCGAAGACGCACGTTGGGTCACAGATTCCATTCCAAGATGGCTGTTGGATGGTGGCCTCAGTTCCTGGCCATGTAAACCTCTCTATAGGGCCTAGCAAATCTGTTAAGTGCTTTAACCGTGACCTTCTCCCAGAGTAAAAGAGATCAAAGACAAAATGATAGTAGCTTTGAGTATTCATTTATTTTGGAGGTAGTGTCTCACTCTAGCTGGAGCTGACCTGGAACTCACTGTGCAGTCTCAGGCTGGCCTCGAACTCATGGCAATCCTCTTAACTCTGCTTCCTGAGTGATGGTATTGAAGGTGTCTGCCTCCATGCCTGGCTATTTAGTTGCTTTCAAGGAGAGACACAGAGATAGACAGAGAGAGAGAGAGAGAGAGAGAGGAAGAGAGAGAGTGTGTATGTGTGTGAATGGGCATGCCAGGGCCTCCTGCCATTGTAAACAAAGTCCAGATGCATGTGGCTTTGTGCATCTGGCTTTATTTGGGTACTGGGGAATTGAACCCTGTTTTCCAGGCTTTGCAAATAAGCTCCTTTAACTGCTGAGTCACCTCTCCAGCCCTATAGTAGCTTTTTCTTTCTTTCTCTCTTTCTTTCTTTCTTTCTTTCTTTCTTTCTTTCTTTCTTTCTTTCTTTCTTTCTTTTTGAGAGAGACACAGAGAGAGACAGAGGGAGAGGGAGACAGACAGAGAATGGGCACACCAGCAGCCTCTCAGCTGCTGTGAATGAACTCCAGATGCATGCGCCCCCTTGTGGGCAAGTGCGGCATTGCACCCTTGCATCACTTTGCATCTGGGTAAACATGGGACCTGGAGATTGGAACCGGCATTCTTAAGCTTAGCAGGCAGGCACCTTAACCGCTAAGCCATCTCTCCAGTCCCCTATAGTAGCTTTTGAGAGCTTGTGTGGGAAGTAAATTCCATTCCTTCCACCATATGCAATTCATTTGAAGCAAGTCATTAGGTGCAACCCACAGTCACGTGGAGATGAAGCAGGCTCCTCATTGGAACGGAGGAATATTTATCTTCAACAAATAAATATCAGTTCCATATGGTGCTCACAGAGAGATATATTAAGGAAAATGAGAAATTAGACATACGTATCTGACAGTATTTGAACTACAGGAACGTAATTTCGCTAAATAAAAAGAAATAAAGCAGACAATTGAAGAGAAAAACAGAGTGGACATCTTTATGTTATACAGTTACCATGTTGTTCTATGCTACATGGTTAATACTATATGGTTAGCATGTTATAAAGGTGAGCTGCTTAGAATTTTACGAGAAAGTCAGCCATGTACTATAATAAACCAGTTTTAGCATCGCCATATAATTCCATGTAGCATTTTTGTTTTGTTTTTTCAAGGTAAGGTTTCACTCTAGCCAGGCTGACCTGGAATTCTCTATGTAGTCTCAGGCTGGCCTTGAACTCACAGCGATCCTCCTACCTCTGTCTCCTGAGGGCTGGGATTAAAAGCGTAAGCCACCACACCGGGCTCCATGTAGCAAATTTGAAGTCAGTCATGGCAATAGTATTGACACAGTGAAAATTGATATTCTATATGACAGTGATTTCCCCTGAGTATAATTGGCCCTGGTTTACTGATGAGAAAAAATTGGGGCATAATAGATTATAATTTATTGTTATTTATTTTCTAATAATTTTCTTATTCTGATGCACAGAAAACTAGTATATGAAAGACCAGACTCAAATCTAGTATTGAAATACAAAGCTAATTTTGTTTTAGCGTGAATGCTGAATTTCAAAGACAATTAATTGCTGTACAATGCCCAAACCATTTTTCTTGTCTGTATCATGATATTGGCATATCTGTGGTAATCTAACTAGCTAATGAGGTTACCACTCATGACTGGGAAATAATTATATCACATTCAGAGACCGAGAAAAGATTATTGAAAATTAAAAAAAAATTAAAAGCTAAGTGCAGCTTAATTTCAAGTACAAAAACTGTGGAAAGAACATTTAACATGGGGGTTATATTCTGTTAAATATGAAATTGGTAGAAATTTAATATATGAGATCTCTTTACCTTATTCAAACAAAATGTGAGAAAATGCTTTTAACACTGAACATGTCTTGTTTTTTTTTTCTCCTAATTTGACATTTATCCTCCAAATACAATATTCATTACCTCTAGCCTCAGATAAACAGCTTTGAAATATCATTCTCTATTTATGCAATTCTGTCCTATTTTGCATATCCAAAGCATCCACATTCCGCCCCCCTCCCGACCACCAGGCACAGTTATACAGAATTATCCCTGTGCAGACAACCAGCAAACAAAAATGCATACATTCTCCAAAATGGATGCTCAGACTGTAGTGGTGGATAGACAGGGAAGGTGAAATGGACTTCTTTGGGTTGCTATTCTTCCAGGAGCTCAGAGATTATCATTTTTACAGATATTAAAAGACACTTTGCCAGAGACGACATTGAGACGACACGTGCATTAAGGCACACATCTGACATCTCACCACCATGCTGGCGATGGAAACGTGACAGCTAGGTTACCATGGAGACAGAAGCAAAGACACCAGCTACTGACTTGGCATACCAATTAACAGCTAGCACTTCTTTATGTTGCTAAAATTGATTTCCAGGACAACTCAGAGGATTGGCTCAGGTTGTCAGACTAATTACAAAACCAAACCCCAAAATGTCAGACTCTTTAGAATTTTTATGGGACTTAAAGAAATTATTTATGAGAGTTCACGCCACACTCAGGGTGGTATGTATTATTTGTCTCTGACTTCTCCTTCACTATTTCCTTTCCCTGTTAAAATATACCTTAGGCAGAAACCAGGGTTTGTTTCCTAATATTTTTATTTATATATCCAGCAAACTAGCACTTACATAAAATCATCTTTATTAAGTGATTTTTCTGCATATAACATATAGACAGCGGTTGACTTCTATATCTTTATCTACCTGAAACAGCTTAGATCTATACAAGTGGTGACATTTTATGAAGTAACTACTGCCTAATTTGTGAGCTCTCTGTGTCACAAATTGTACTTAGTGGCTGAAGAGATGGTTCAGTGGTTAAAGATGCTTTGCTTGCAAAGCCTGCTGGTCCAGGTTCAAGAGGAGTCACCCCTGTAAAAAATGGCGCAAACATCTGTCATCCTGTTTAGAGCAGCACACACACACACACACACACACACACACACACACACACACACACTTTCTTGACGTCTTGCATAACTGTTGACCCAATAAACCATGTATTTGCCAGAATCAAGTGTTAAGTTAACAGTGTCTTGCAGGCAGAGTCGCACTTGAAGCCTTGCTGTTTTCTGGAGTCTGTGATTTAGGCACTGCAGAGCTCGGTAAAAATATAACCTGTCGCCTTTACACCTCGTGTGCCATCCAACAGCTAGATTAGCTTGAACAGGGCAGTTTCTTCCTCTAGCTCATGTCCTCATTGGCTGAGAACGTTCACTCTACGTAGATCTAATCACTCCTAACTGGCCTCTCTGAAGCCTCCCCGTTCCCAAACACCAGGCTCTCTGGTCTAGATTATCATAACTTCCCAACATTGTCACCAGCCAGAATGATCCCAAGAAAACATATATTAATTCACGACTTTCAATTTTTTCAAAATTTATTTTATTTGAGAGAGTGAATGTGAGAGACAAAGAGAAAGAGGCAGAGAAAGAGAGAGAAAGAGGGAGAGAATTGGTGTCCCAGAGCCTCTAGCTACTGCAAAGTCCAAATGCATGCACCACCTTGTGCATCTGGATTACATGGGTTCTGGGGAATCGAACCTGGTTTCTTAGTCTTCTCAGGCAAATGCCTTAACCTAAGCCATCTCTACAGCCCAGTTCATGACTTTTTAAAAAAATCCTATAATTATAATTTCTTCAAATTATATTGTTATATTAATTATATTAATTAAATGAAGTATTATCTTAATGAGACTCGGTATGGTCCCAAACACAGAGCAAACATGTACTTATGGAATGTTTATTGAGTTGCTGTTTTTGTGTTTGCTCCTGGGGCATTGGGGGTGGGGCTTTGAACAGTACTTCGAACTGTCTCCCACCCTGTGGAGATTCCCTGCAAGTATCAAGTTTGCTGATTGTGGTAAGTTCATTTAAAAATATTTTTATTAAACTATTTACAAGGGGAGAGAAAGAGACAGAGAGAGACAGAGAGAGAATGAGCACATCAGTGCAAACTTACGCCACATGTAAACACCACTTTGTGCATCTGCACAGGGGAATCAAACCCTGGCCACCAGGCTTTGCTAAGCAAATGCCTTTAATCTCTGAGCCACCCTCTCCAGCTCCCTGATTGCCGTAAATTCTAAGTGACAAGCTGAATTCATAGGAAGGGCAAGGGACGGGAGAGACCAGGCTAGTGGGACATGTATGGGATGACTGTGAAGGTTGACTCTGGGACTGAAGAAGTGATAAGGGCCACACTGACCCATGTTAGTGCCTGAGAAAGAAGAAGAGTCCCAGGGGAGAGCTCAGCAGGGGCCAAGGCCTTTCTTAGGAGCAAGGACCCCGGCCTGTGCAGAAGGGGAGTCAAAGGAACGGCAGATCAGGCCCAGTATAGGTAGACGTTCACATCATTTAGGGCTTGTGGGTCTTATCACAGACGTAAGGAATCACCCCAATGACCCGGGATGGTTATATCTTGGTAGAATTCTTCTGGCTCTTGGTGTTGACAAGCTAGGAAGCCGTTGTTCTGATCAAAGCAGATGGGCTGGGGATGCGGAGGGTCATGGTGGTGTTTGAAGTGACCAGATGCTTGGGAAATGCTACCTAATGGAATAATCACTGTCTGACTTCAAGTTCGGACTTGAAGCTGGATGCATCATGACTGTGGCCAGTCAGTTCATGATAAGCAAGAAGCCTGCTTTTGTGGTAGTGAGTAACAACACTCCAATTTAAAAAAAATAAAATAAATCATTTCCTGGTTCATCTGTTTTGATTTTAACATCACTGTTTGCCCAGAATGCTATAAAATTTATATGAGCAACATGAAAACTATATAAATATTTGATTGAAAGTCATAAAGTAAAATCACTCCCCTAATGGAAAAGTGTTATTCCTATGCCTATTGCTTAAAATTTATAAAATAAACAATGTTTGAACTTTTGAAGAAAATTAATGAAATCTAAGAAAGGGTATTACTTCGGGATTGCTCTTTAACAAGATGCAATGTACTTATGCCACCGTCTTTTCAAATAAAGTTCCGATTATACACATAATTATAAAGTTACTATGAGGACTTTCTTTTTTATTTCTCAAAACATTGCATCCTCATGATAGATAGCAAGAATGTTCTCTGTTCTCTTTGCTGAAAGAAAATTAAAGATTTAAAAGATGTAACACCCTTAAGTTTTCAGTTAAGACCCCCTGGGTATTTCCTGAATCTTAAATGAATCTTACTTGAGTCTAATGACTCAATACTTGGTTTCATTTCATACTTGGTTTTATTTACTTATTTATTTATTTATTTATTTATTTATTTATTTATTTATTTATGTGGCAGAGTTGGAGGAAGAGAGAGAGAGAGTGGGTGCACCAGGGCCTCTAGCCACTGCAAATGAACTCCAGATGCGTGTGCTCCCTTGTGCATCTGGCTAATGTGGGTCCCAGGAAATTGAACCTGGGTCCTTTGGCTTTGCAGGCAAATGCCTTAACCACTAAGCCATTCCTCCAGCTTTCATACTTGGTTTTAAAACTAAAGATGTAGCCGGGCGTGGTGGCGCACGCCTTTAATCCCAGCACTCGGGAGGCAGAGGTAGGAGGATCGCCGAGAGTTCGAGGCCACCCTGAGTCTACATAGTGAATTCCAGGCCAGCCTGGACCAGAGTGAGACCCTACCTGGCAAAACCAAAAAAAAAAAAAAAAAAAAAAAAAAAAAAAGACGTGCTGGGGAGATAGCTTGATGGGGACCAGCTCTTCTTGTGCCAGCATGAGGGCCTGAATTTGATAACCAGCCCCATGTCTAAAACTGAACGTGGCTTGTTCAAAGGCCATGTGAACAGTCCTGCTGCCTCTCAACTAAAAGTTATTCCTTCCCTTTGAAGCCTTGAGAGATACAAGAAGGCTGTACTGAGAGACTTGAGTTTTCTCTTAGCACCACAGGGAAGGAACGGAGCCCCAGCCAGTTATGAAGTCCTCTGTATGCCTCAGCATAGCCCTCAGACTAAGTAGTCAGGCTAAAAGCATCCATCTCACAGGTTTGCCTAAGAATTATGAAGATTAGAATGTAGAAAGTCGAGCCCGTATGTAAGCTCTGTCGTAACTGTCCGTGAAACAAAGAGACAATGTGGTCTTGACTCTCCTTTTGTAAGAACAGTGATAAAAATAATGATCCATGTAAATATTTGAATGTATCTGTGTGTGTGTGTCCAAATAAATATCTAATGGATCTTTACTGTGTGCCAGACCCTGCCATAAACAATGCATGTATTTTAAATCATCCAGTATAGAAATGACATATCTAATAAAATACTTCTTATTAAAGCAAAGCAAAACAAAGTACAGTCCATTATTCAAATTTTAAAAAATAATTTCCTTGTTTTTTCCACTTGCTGAAGTGCTCAGCTCCCGAGAGATGTGTAAAGAAAAACATGAAAGAAAAAGTGATTTTTAATTGTTTTTTATTTATTAGAGACAGAGAGAGGGAAAGAGAGAGAGGGAGAGTGAGAATGGGCATGCCAGAGCCTCCAGCCACTGCAAACCAACTCCAGAGGCATGTGCCACCATGTGCATCTGGCTTATGTGGGGCCTGGAGAATCGAACCGGGGTCCTTAGGCTTCGCAGGCATGAGCCTTAATGGCTAAGCCATCTCTCCAGCCCAGGAAAAGTAATTTTTTTAAAAGGTAATTTTTTCAAAAAGGAATTTTAATACAGCACTGAGGTGCCATATTGAGTTACCTGCCACAACCTGACATTCTTGGTGTGTGGGACCAGTGCTATCACAGTGTCCTTAAGCCCCAGGAAGTTATTTTAAACATAGATTAACTAAGGGCCAGACTGGATCTAAGCTCATTTAGGGTCAAATCAAGTTAATTTAAATAATCATACATGCCCCCAACCAAAAGTTATTCCTACTGCCCTTGTTCTCCCTTTCACACAGGAAGGCCCATCTCAATCCACTCTCATATTAACATAATTAGCAACCTCTATCACTCTGGATCTGAAATAAACACTAATTAAAGATTTTGTGTGTGTGTGTGTGTGTGTGTGTGTGTGTGTGTGTGTGTGTGTGTGTTGGCAAACACTTGCCTCTCATGCCTTCACTTTGAAATGTGTTATCACCTGATTCTATAAAAAGCCACCTGGGTGGGCTCCTAAGACATTGCTGGGGTCAATATTTGCCCTACTCTAGTGGACGCTTCTCTCACATATAAACCACTTAACATAGCTCACGGTTGTCAATAAAGAGCGGGGTGGGGATGGGTTTCTGTGCAGAAAACAGAGCTGTTTGCTTATTCCCACAGATCCGGCAATTCTGTGTACCCTCGACTTGTTGGCACGCAGTGACAGCTGGCCATCCTAGGCTGGACAAAAACATTTCCCCCTGGCATGTTCTTTTCACTGGCCTGTGCTGAACAGAGGCCAAGTTCATTTATAGCTATTTCAAGGGCAGGACTTGAGGTTATGTCGAGGGCTCTCACAACATTTGCTCTTCAAGGCAGCAGGCACAGCGTGCTAACGCAAGCTTGGATGTCTCAGACCACGTCTCTCAAGCTGAGCAAACGTTCACCATTATAAAACACACACCCTTACCATGAGGCAGCCTGAGCAAAACAACTCAAAAAAAAAAAAAAAAAAAAAAAAACTGACCACTTTCTCCATTTCCTTCAGCATAAACTTCCTCACGGTGCGCTCAGGTTTCTTGAGAGCACAAGGAGGTTAGATAAATGTTGAAAACAAACCATTCGACTAGCTGGGCTGGATTTTTTGACTGCCTTCCAAATTCCAGTACAGTGTGTCCCTTTTAATCCTAGTTTATGAAAGCACTTAGTAAAGATTAACTCACAGGTCCTCGGTTGAAAGTCTTTCTTGGTTGTACATGGCTTAGTTTATAGAGTGGAAAAGGGTGTCTGCGAGTGTTCCCTCTGGAGATCATGCACAATACCAGGCCATAGCCCATTCAGATGGACTTGTCACCACGTGCTATGATGACAGGTCGGCTGCCTCGGTCGAAGCCTGTTTCCTGTCAGCTCTCAAAGATCTGTTGTGGAGTGAATGAAGCGAGGTGTTATCAATGAGATCTTTTCACCTTTGGTTTTACTGGTGTCTCCTAAAGTCTACATCAGGAAGCTTGCAGTTTGGGGTTCAATGCGATAGATAAAAACAAAAGCTTAGGACCTAAAGAGATGGCCTAGTGGTTAAGGACACTTGCTTGCAAAGCCTGGTGCCCACATAAAGCCAGAAGTACAGAGTGGTGCGTGCATCTAGAGTTGGTTTACACTGGCAGGCCCTGGCAGACCCATTCCTTCGCTCATTCTCTTTATTTGTCTCTATCTCTCTCTTGCCCTTTTCTCTCCTTACAAATAAAAAATGATTTTTAGGGCTGGAGAGATGGCTTAGCGGTTAAGGCGCCTGCCTGCTAAGCCTAAGAACGCTGGTTCCAATCTCCAGCGGTTCCAATCTCCAGGTCCCACGTTTAGCCAGATGCAAAGTGATGCAAGGGCGCAATGCCGCACTTGACCACAAGGGGGCGCACGCATCTGGATTTCGTTCACAGCAGCTGAGACTGCTGGCGCGCCCATCTCTATCTGTCTCCCTCTCCCTCTCTGTCTCTCTGTGTCTCTCTCTCCAAAAAATAAATAAATACATAAAAATAATAAAAAAATTTTAAAAAATGATTTTTAGCCAGGCATGGTGGTGCGAGCTTTCAATCTCAGCACTTGGGAGGCAGAGGTAGGAGGTCACCCCGAGACTACATAGTGAATTCCAGGTCAGCCTGGACTAGACTGACTGAAACTCTACCCCCCCAAATATAAAATAAAATAAAATAAAAATAAACAACTTTTTAAAAAAATGTTTAAGGAACAGACAGATGGCTTAGTGGTTAAAGGCAATTGCTTGAAAAGCCTGATGGCCTGGGTTAATTCCCCAGTACTCACATAGAGGCAGATGCACAGAGTGTCACATGAATCTGGAGTTTGTTTGCAGTGGCAGGAAGCCCTGGCACACACCCATTTTCTCTCTCTTTATCTCTCTCTCTCTCCCCCTCACTATCTCTCTCAAGTAAATTAATTAATTAATTAATATTTTAAAATTTTTCATTTGAAACAATTTTTCTGAAAATGAAGATTTTTGTATGTCCTTGGAATAAGAATTCTAATTTTAAACCGGGCACGGTAGCACATGCCTTTAATTCCAGCACTCGGGAGGCAGAGGTAGGAGGATCACTGTGAGTTCGAGGCCACCCTGAGAATACAGAGTAAGTTCCAGGTCAGCCTGGGCTAGAGCGAGACCTTACCTCTAAAAACCAAAAACCAAACAACAACAACAACAAAAGAATTCTAATTTTATTTATTTAATACCGGTCGAGTAATTTCTAATCAATTTCTTCTCTATCCCCATTTTCATTTTCAACACATTCTTTTTTTTTTTTTTTTTTTTTGGAGAGAGACACAGAGAGAGACAGAGAGAGAGGGAGAAGAAGACATATAGATAGAGATGGGCACGCGAGCAGCCTCTCAGCTGCTGTGAACGAAATCCAGATGCGTCCGCCCCCTTGTGGTCAAGTGTGGCATTGTGCCCTTGCGTCACTTTGCATCTGGCTAAACATGGGACCTGGAGATTGGAACTGCTGGAGATTGGAACCAGCATTCTTAGGCTTAGGAGGCAGGTGCCTTAACCACTAAGCCATCTCTCCAGCCCAACACATTCTTGATAATAACAATTATTGGATACAAACCTATTCTCTCTAAAACTAGTGACAAATGTGGCTACTCAGGCTGGAGAGATGGCCCAAAGCCTAAAGACCTAGGTTTGACTCCCCAAACACCTGGTCCGTGCATCTGGATTGATTTGCAGTGGCCATGTTCCTTTACAGGCATGCATTAAAGGAACCACATGGCCAATGACCTTGCTGGTGCCTGAGGTTCCCAGCACTTGACCCTTCAGTCCTCCTTGGCTTTAAACCCCGATGTTGGCCTCTATTTCCAGTGGACATGTGTTACTTACCAGCCCCAAACACTAGTTTTTGTTTGTTTGTTTTGTGCCACAGCCTGTGTTTGCTTGTGCAAAGCCCATCTCTGTGACAAAGCGGCTGAAGATCCCAAAGGGCAACACCTAATCCATGTTCCTTACAGCAACCGAGACCTTTGGTGTGAGATTTCAGGACATGGTGCCCATGTTCACATTTAACAGTCATTGTAAATACGTACGCAGCTGTCTTACAGAGGAATTAGCACAAAACAGCAACTCTGTGTTGATGCACAGCACGACTGCTCCCTTCCTCACGTCCTGAGGACCCAGACTTGATTCCATAGGGAGTTCTAGAAGCTCTAACTGCCATCTTTGTTCTCAAGCCCACCTTAGTTTCCATTTTTAACCCCTCTGCGGAAAGACGCTTTCTCATGGGTAAATCACTTCTACTGGAAAGACGCACGGCTTGATTAACCGAAGCTGGAACACCCAGGCACCAAACATCTTAGATTAAACCTGAACCCCACTACATAAGAAAGATGGAAGCAAGACACTTTGAGAACGCCCAGAAAGCTGATGAGGAGTAGTTTTGTATTCCTAACAAAATGGCCTGTTAGAGAGAAGTTTGTTTTACTTCCTGAGTGACTGGGGTTGTATTCCGAAAGTCACTGTCTATGCTAAGTGCTTCGCCTCCACGGAAGGGACTATATGCCTGGCACTGAGAACCTGGTCAAAAGCAGATGGCTGGGGAGGTCATAAGCTCTCCGGGACTGATGACTATTAGTGTCTGGCTAAATGGACATAGGATGCCCACAAAACTGCCCTCTAAAAACTTATGTTGATGCCCATGTATTAATGATACTCTCACTTTTGGCTAGAGAAGTTTCTCTTTTCAGATGGTGGTGACCACTGGGGTGATTCAAAACTCACTGGAGAGATGGCTTAGCAGTTAAGGCACCTGCCCCCGAGGCCTAAGAACAGCTGTTTGAATCTCCAGGTCTCATGTTTAGCCAGATGCAAAAGTGACGCAAGTGCACAATGTCGCACATGTGCAAAAGGGGACGCACACATCTGCAGTTCATTCACTGTGGCTGAAAAGGCCCTGGTGTATCCATTCTCTCTGTCTCTCTCAAAAAAAAAAAAAAAAAAAAAAAAAAGAATTGCCAACAAAGTAATTTACCCACCAGAACTATGCTGGTGGATTTGCTCTTTTTACTTTTTAAAAACATTTTCTTTTAATCTTTTTAGTTTTATTTTTGTCATAGAGAGCAAGAGGTGTGCATGCACACACACACACACACACACACACACACACACACACACAGAATTGGCATGCCAGGGTCTCAGCCACTGCAACCGAACTCCAGACACATGTGCCATCTTGTACGCGTGTGCAACCTTGAGTGCTTATGTCACCTTGTGCATCTGGCTTACGTGGGACCTGGGAGTTGAACATGAGTCCTTAGCCTTCACAGGCAAGTGCCTTAACCTCTAAACCATCTCTCTGCCCCTCCTTATACTTTTAAAAAATATTTTTATTTATTTATGTATTTATGAAAGAGAGAGAGAGAGAGAATGGGCACTCCAGGAAATCTAACCATTGCAAGTGAACTCTAGATACATGCACCACCATGTGCTTCTGGCTTGCGTGGGTTCTGGGGAATCGAACCTAGCTCTTTAGGCTTCATAGGCAAATGCTTTAACTGCTAAGCCAGCTATCTCTGCAGCTCCTTCTAGTTTTGCCACAGGTGGACAAAAGCAGGTCAACGACTTACTTCAAGTCAACATTGGCAATGAGCAGTAACTACCTTCTATTCCAGGAGCACCACAGAAAATATCTATGATGTGTAATCTTGCCTGCACAGATAGGTCCCTTCTGATTGACCATCCCTGGAAGTGTGAAAGCAGGATCTGTGGAATGAGACATTGAAAATAAACTGTTCTTCGCTGGCTGGGACATCCCAAGGGGTGTGACTGGCTGAGGTAGGCAGATGACAGATTGCCTATATTCAAAATGGTCCTATTCTGCTTCCAGAAACTTGGGAAGTTCCAACTCCGTCACTTAGCATCTCATATCATTGCAAGCATGTTTTCAATCACTCACCAATGTTCAAAGTGTGGTTGCTGTTTGATATCACTTGAAGGCATCATGAATGTTCCCTTTTGCAGTCTCTTGTGAGGGTTTTTTTCCCTCCAAGGACTCTGCCTAAGCTTTGTTCAGAGGAGTGAAATTCTTAAACACAATGAATGTCTAAATGTAACAGTTGGAATTAGAAAGAATGTAAAGAATTTGATGATCCTGTCTTAACAAGAAATAATTTTAAATTTTCATTATAAAGGAACATTCTAGGAATTGTCACAAAGCAATGAGGTGCGAATATTTCAACACCATTACTTCAAATAATGGCCAGTTTTGAAAATTTCAAAGAAGCTTAATTTAACTGAACTTGAGTTAGGTGGTTACCCGACTTCCCAGCGTCATGTGTTCTGAATATGCAGATGAATAAATAAAACACATGAATAAATAAAACCAAACCCAGGGAGCTACGCCAAAATTATATTTTCAGTTTAAAAAATTTAAGCCATCTTTGTGCAGATTCTTTAAAAAAATAAAATGTTGTTTTCTTCAGTTATTGGAAGTAGAAGTTGCTTAATCAGGGCTGTGAATCTTTTACAACACATGGCATAATATCACATTTTGCAGATTTAAAAAAAATGGCAATTATAAGTGTTTGAACAGGGATTCTTCTGATATTTTCAGTTCTTAGTCTGGCCTATAGAAGATTGGGTGCTTGGGATGCTGGGCTAAGTCAGGATAGAATCACTAAATAATTGAGCTGGAGAGTGTGCTCAGCAGTTACAGGCACTTGCTTGCAAAGCCTGTTGGTTCAGGTTTAATTCCCAGTAATGACGTAAAGCCAGAGGCACAAACTGGCACATGTGTCTGGAGTTCATTTAGAGTGGCAAAAGGCCCTGGCATACCCATACTCTCTCTCTCTTTTTTTTTCTCTCTCTCTCACATAAATGAATAAAATATTTTAAAGAAAATATTATAATGCTTGCATAGCTCTTAGGGGTGTGTGTGTGTTATAAGGTGCTACAATAATGAAGCAAATGCTTCAAAATGTAATGACTTTGTATTTATAGCACAGGTCATGGTTTATTGCTTTCATTTACAGCCTATCATTTGTTTGACAAAGGAAAAATAATTTCATTTTCATTTTTCGAATGAAGAAATTAAATAACAGCTAGAGCACTCTGTGCCAAATGGCAATGGTGCCTATGGCAGGAAGCAGATCCAGAACCCACAGATGCGTCTTCTCAAGGCATGACTACCACCTGTCAATCATCAATTGCATGAAGTAGAGAATGGAGGAATCTATGCATCCCTTTTGGTACGGTGTGCCTTCTTCTGGTTCCTTCCTCAAGACACAAATTTCACAGGCAGACACAGTTTGAGAGTAAACATTGGAAAGACATTCACTTTTACAGCATACTGAAAAATATGAAAAATTAGATTAGCCTACTTTCATTAAACTGTCAAGTGCTTGTGATCTCTAGTCACAAATATAAGCACTTCATGTTGACTGTTGAAACTATTACTATATATCTATCAAATCTTTTAAAAGTTTGATTCGTTTATTATAGAGAAAGACAAAAAGACACAGAGAGAGAGAGAGAGAGAGAATGGGCACACCAGAGCATCTAGCCACCACAATCAGACTCCAGACGTGGGCATACCTTGTGGTACTGGGGAATAGAACCTGGGTCTTTAGGCTTCACAGGCAAATACCTTGAACACTACACCATCTCTCCCAGCCTCTATATACATATGAATTCTTATTTTTCCCACTTAACTGTTGGGTGGAGGCCAAGGAAGAGTTGTGAGCCTGGTCTTTCTCTATTGTCCAAAACAGCCCATAGGTGCTTCCTAAAGACAACCGTAGAATGTGATGTCCTATAGAAAGAGCAGTGTCTCCAAGCTTCCAAGAGGAGTGGAAGCTTGCAGAAGCTTATACAAATAGTGTAGAGGGGTCACACTATGGAGCCTCACAAATTCTCCAGAGATCCATACCTATGAGCAACTTGCTAGACTTTTCTCAACGTGACACCTTAACCACAGCTTTTGTTCTACCTTGCCTGGAGTTCTAGGGAGGCGCAGCCATGTATGTCCAATTCTGAGCTCTCTGTCAAAAAGCACATGTGAAACAGATGTGAAAACAATTATAACCATGTTCATCAGATTTATAATACTGTAACTATGACTTGAGATAAATGAACTTATAAAGAAATGGAAAGGTTTGTTTAGGCTCACAGCTTTCAGCCCGTGGTTGGCTGGCCAAATGATTCTGGGTCTTGAGGTGAGGTGATGCATCATGAGAGGAAGGGTGTGATAGAGCAAGGCATGCAAAAAAAGGGGGGGAACAGGAAGGTCCCCCACCTCCTTTGAGAGCACACTCACAATGACTAGGAAACTTCCCGCTAGCCACCCCCCCCCGCCCACATCTTAGAAATTTCTACTACCTTCCAATAACTTCAAGCTGAGGACCAAGCTTTTGATAGGTAGACTTTTGGGGGACGATCCAGGCCCAAACTATAGCACTGTAAGAAAAGCAACAATGGGCTGGAGAGATGGCTTAGCAGTTAAGGTGCTTGCCTGCGCAGCCTAAGGACCCAGGTTTGACTCTCCAGATCCCACGGTAGCCAGATGCTCAAAGGTGAGGCAAGCACAAGGTCACACATGCCCATTAGGTGGCGGAAGCATCTGGATTCAATTGCAGTGGTGTGCCAAATCTGTGTCTGTCTTTCTCTGTCTCTAAAAATAAAAAACAGTAGCAATGCCGGGCGTGGTGGTGCACGCCTTTAATCCTAGCACTTGGGAGGTAGGAGGATCGATCGCTGTGAGTTCAAGGCCACCCTGAGAATACGTAGTGAATTTCAGGTCAGCCTGGGCCAGAGTGAGACCCTACCTTGAAAACAAAAAACAAACAAACAAACAAACAAAATAAATAAATAAATAAATAAATAAATAAATAAATAAATAAATAAATAAATGTAGCAACTATGACTAAAACTCTTAATTTCTTTTGCTTCTTCTCTTTTTCCTCTCTTCCTCTTCCTCTCTCTTCTCTTCTCTTTCCCCCTTCTCCTCTTCCTCTCTTTCTTCTTTTCCTTCTCCTCCTCCTCTTCCTCTTTTTCCTTCTTCTTCATCTTTCACTCTCTCCAGGATCTTGATATCATTTAACACAGATTGGCTTTGAATTTAATATATATCTATATCTAATCTTTATCTGTATCTATATCTATTCATATCTATATATATGTAGATCATCTATATGTATATATATATATATATATATATATATATATATATAATATATATCAGAAACTGGTCTTACACTATTAATCTGCCTGCCTCCCAAGTGCTGTGATTACAGGTGGGCACAACAATGCCTAACTCACTACTGTTAATTTATAGGGCAGAACCCCCAACAAAGCAGCCTTTTATATTGACCACAAATGTATATTGAATATTTATAAAATGACACAATAGTGTGATAACACACTCAAGGAGATTCGCTCATGGAACAGATAATCTCCGTGTGCTCACTTTACAGTTAAAACTTTGAGGAGTTAAATAATTCACTCAATGGGCCTGGAGACATGGCTTAGTGGTTAAGTGTTTCCCTGTGAAGCATAAGGACCCCAGTTTGAGGCTCGATTCTCCAGGTCCCACGTAAGCCAGATGCACAAGGTGGCGCATGCATCTGGAGTTTGTTTGCAGTGGCTGGAGGCCCTGGTGTGCCCATTCTCTCTCTTTCTTTCTCTCTCTCTCTCTTCCTCTTTCTCTGTCTGCCTGTCACTCTCAAATAAAATAAATAAAAATAAACAAAAAATTAAAAATAAAATAAAAAATAAAAAGATAATAATTCATTCAAGTGCATACAGTGGTAGGGCAGGGAATGGAAGTCTATCCCCATAGTGCGGACTCTTCAGCAAAGACTCTAGCCAAAGTCGCCCTGTTAACTGGAGTCATCAGGGCACAGAGGAATCATCACCATACAGGATCCTTCGGGGAACTCACTTCTCCACACAGCAAAGCATTTCTGCGTTTACCTTTTCCTGTTTATTATTATCACCATTTCTACAAAAGCCCATTTGACTTTTTTTTTTGGGGGGGTGAGGTAGAGTTTCACTCTAGTCCAGGCTGACCTGGACTTCACTCTGTCTTCTCAGGGTGGTCTTGAACTCACGGCGATCCTCCTACCTCTGCCTCCTGAGAGTGCTGGATTAAAGACGTGTGCCACCATGCCCGGCTTTCACTTGTCTTTCAACTCACGCCCTTTTACATCATTTCATTAGGATTGGGACTTTTCTGTTCCATTTCCAGTAGCGTCAGAACTCAGACTTGGGAGAGAAAAGGAATTAAATCTGGGAGAGGAATTGCTGAGGTCAGTGGTAATGGAGCATCCTTCGGTGTTCTGTAAAATACCCGGTCATGGGGCTGGAGAGATGGCTTAGCAGTTAAGGTTAAGCTTGCCTACAAAACCCAAGGACCCAGGTTTGATTCCCCAGGACCCAAGTAAGCCAGATGCACAAAGTGTCTAGTGGCTCTGATGCACCCATTTTTTCTCTCTCTCTCCATATACATGCATACATACATATGTATATATACACACATATGTACATATGTATATATGTATATATATGTACATATACGTATATATGTACATATATATATATGCAGTGGCATGTGCCTACCATCCCAGCTACTTGGAAGACTGAGGTATGAGGCTCACTTTGAAGGCAGGAGACACTGCCTGAAAGGAAAATCGCCAGTTCCTCCGACTAAGAATCCAAGAATGGTCTTCCCTTCTGGCTCAGGTTTAGAGTCTTATCAGTGCGAAATTCCTTTCAATTTCCCCTCGTGACGTCCTTGCTCTCACTCAGTCCTTCAACTTCGCTTCACTCTGCTCATGACCTTACAGGTGCTGCCTAGCTGTCCGGAAAGCTATGATCAGAAGCTGTCTCTCTTTGGCTAAGGGAAGTCCCCATTGGCATGGGAGCTTGCTTTGCTTCAGACGATCCGTGCACATGACACCTATAAACTGTATAGAGATCATCTGGGAACTGCTGGAGAGGTAGTTCTGTGACGCTGTCCAATTCTATGGAGACCATAAAGTGATTCCACCGAAAGCTGTTTATTCTTGAGAGTTCAAGTGCAGGATGCTGTTTTATCTGGATTTTAAAATATTTTATTTTTATTTCTTTATTTGAGAGAGAGATACAGAAATAGGCAGGTAGAGAGAGAGAGAGAGAGAATGGGCACGCCAGGCCCTCCAGCCACTGCAAACGAACTCCAGATGCGTGCGCCCTCTTGTGCATCTGGCTTATGTGGGTCCTGGGAAGTTTAACCAGAATCCTTTGGCTTTGCAGTCAAGCGCCTTAACCGCTAAGCCATCTATCTCTCCAGTCCTTATCAGGATTGTATAGAGTGTACCAGACTCCAGGAGGACATCTGAGTAAGGTTCTGATATAACTGCGGCATGCATTAAAGCTTCAGTGCCTGCCCCTGGCTTTTGTTAACTAAATCAGAGACACTCGACCCAATAGACATTGGGGTGTCTATTTACCTGTCTTCTCATCTTAGGCACCCATTCCCTTAAAATAATTCCCCAGCTTCTCTCATTTGTCTGTGTCTGAATTTACCACAGGGCTTTAATTTTCTTAAGAAATATCAGTCCCTGTTTGAAATAGTAAAAATTGCATTTCTGCTGTACCTGCTACCCCAACGGGGACCAAATCCCATTGTCCTTGTCCTCCTGTTACTGTGGGTTCATCAAAATTTGATACAGGGGGCTGGAGGGATGGCTTAGCGCTTAAGGTGTTTGCATGCAAGGCCAAAGGACCCACGTTTGATTCTCCTGGACCCACATAAGCCAGATGCACAAGGGGAGCACGTGTCTGGAGTTTGTTTGCAGTGGCTGAAGGCCCTGGCAAGCCCATTCTCTCCCTCTCTCTCCCCTTTCCCTCTCTCTCTGTCAAATAAATAAATAAATAAACATTGTTCTAAAAACAGTTGATACAGGGTACAAACACATGATGTTTGGGTACAACACATGATGTATCCATACAAAATATGGTAATAATAATAATAATAATAATAATAATAGTTTTTTCAAGTTTTTTTTTTTTTTTTTTGGTTTTGCAAGGTAGGGTCTCACTCTGGTCCAGGCTGACCTGGAATTAACTACGTAGTCTCAGGGTGGCCTTGAACTCATGGCGATTCTCCTACCTCTGCCTCCCGAGTGCTGGGATTAAAGGCGTGTGCCACCACGCCCAGCTTTTAAAGTTTTTTAAAGGGTCTCCTCTTGAACAGAAATTTAATTAGTGCAGTGTCTTCTCAGAAGAGGGTAGTGTGAAAGAGGAGAAATGGTCACTGATTTCTTTATAGATCATTTCTGTTTTTCTTCCTTTAATGATTTGATCAATTACAGTTTTAATCCTCTAGTTCTAAGGCTACTTTTGGCAGATGGTACTATTTCTTTTAATAATCCCTTCTTGACTACTTCATAAAAGGCACATCTAAAGGGCACTAGATGGGGAGGCAGGGCACCAGGTTTCGGGTCTTGCTGAATTGGATGAATTTCCACCCATGACAGATGTACAGTTAATTACTCCGTGCTTGACACGGCCCTAGCCTCTTTATCTGTACAGGAAGAGGCTGGCCTCGAAGCTGTCACATCTATGCAGTCACAACAAGATCAGGGCAGAAATACAAATTTCTCTGAATTTGGCATAGAAACGAGTGCGTTTCTAGTATCTATGCATCTGCCTACAGCCAAGTAAATGATTGCAGAAGCTCTTGGCCTTCCATCACGTTGACAGGGGCAGCGAGGCAGTGAGTCGGAAACACAGTTGCAACTGTATTGCTATTGACTACGTGAAAATAAGCGTCATCACTCAAAGTAATGAAACCAAGTAGTAATGGACGCGGAATACTTATGTATCAGGCGATTAGCAGTGCTTGACTCAAATTGGGGAAACAGACAGCATGAATATGGCAAAGATAGCAGAGCAGCATTCTATTACTTAGCGTTAAAATACTCTCGAGTGTTCTTAACAAGTGTTTGCGTGTTTATTTAGTGTGAATGCAAACTTTGCATGAAGATTCTAGGTAGTCACCATGTATGGGCCAAGTACAATCGAGGTGCTTTATATACAGTGATCTTCACTTTTTCTAATGATTTTTTTTCTAAATATTTTATTTTATTTTTTTACTTGCAAGGAGAGAGAGCGGGGTGTGGGGGAGAGAATGGACACACCAGGGCCTGCAGCCTCTGCAAATGAACTCCAGATGCATGCATCCCCTTGTGTATCTGGATTAGGTGGGCACTGGGGAATCAAACCTGGGTCCTTAGGCTTTGCAGACAAGTGTCTTAACCACTAATCCATCTCTCCAGCTCTCTAATAATATTTTTAAGGTTTATTTATTTATTTGCAATCAGGGAGATAGAATTAGAGAGAAAGAGAGAGAGGGAGGGAAAGAGAATGGTATACCAGGGCCTCTCCATAAACTCAAGACACATGAGCCTCTTTGTACATCTGGCTTTACATGGACAGTGGGGAATCATACCCAGGCCATCAGGCTTTGCAAGCAAGAACCTTTAACTGCTGAGCCATCTCTCCAGCCTTATTTAATAATATTTTGATATAACTTTTATTTTCACTCTTAAAAGATCAGCCGGGCGTGGTGGCGCACGCCTTTAAACCCAGCACTCGGGAGGCAGAGGTAGGAGGATCGCTGTGAGTTTGAGGCCACCCTGAGACTACAGAGTGAATTCCAGGTCAGCCTGAGCTACAGTGAGACCCTACCTTGAAAATCCAAAAAAAGAAAAAAAAAAAGATAAAAAAACCAAACTGGGAGTTAGTAAAGGTTAAAAATATTTCCCTAACTCTCTAACCCTAGTGCACAGGAAAGCTGGAATTCAAATCTTCATCAGTTCAATCCAAAGACATCCTCTAAATTACTTGCAGGGTCCATGGGAGGCTTCTAGAAGCTCTTTATATAATAGTGTAACCTTGGATAAGGTGAGAAAACGGGGATTTTAGAATACGTGTTGCTCACGTTCTGATTCACTATTGCTATGTCTTTTCCTACTTGATTATAAAAGAAGAAACCATTAGATAGGTTACGCTCAGGGTTTAGAATCCATGCCTAATTTTTATTTTAAAGGCATAGTTAAATTGTGGACAATTAATGCTAGATACCTTAATTTAGCTAGAGAAAACATTTTACAATATATCTTGGTGGTCAATATATCTTCTACAGATGTGGGTTGAAGCTATAAAAACCTTGACATCTAGCTGGGCATGGTGGCATACACATTTAATCTCTTTAAACTCAGCAATCGGAAGGGCGAGGTAGGAGACTGCAGTGAGTTCAAAACCAGCCTGGGTGAGAGTGAGACCCTACCTCAAAAGAGACAGAGAGAGAGAGAAAAAAAAAGAGAGAGAGAGAGAGAAGACACCTTGGCTATATGTTTTAATTAGCCATAAGGCAATGAGAAATAATTTCTACTTCATTTTAAAAATATATTTTATTTACTTACTTATCTGAGAGAGAGAGAAAATGAGAGAGAGAGAGAGAGAGAAAATGGGTGCACCAGGGTCTCTATCCATTGCAAACGAACTCCAGATGCATGTGCTCCCTTGTGCATCTGGCTTACATGGGACCTGGAGAGTCGAATGGGGATCCTTTGGGTTTTCAGGCAAACACCTTAACCACTAAGCCATCTCTCCAGCCCCAAGAATTCCTAGTTCTGAGGTAGCCGTCTTGGATAAAGAAGCTCACAGGATGACATAGTGTGAGTGTCCTGTACTTGGGTTCATGAGTCATCCCTTTGTCGAGTGAAGATGCTCTGGTCCTCTTTTCACAAGGATGCTCTCAAATACATAAAACAATGTGCACAGAATTGGAGAGGAAACCAAATGTATTAACATTTAGTTACTACGGTTTTAAGTATGGTACCATGCTATATGAAATTCTTCATGGGCTGGGAAGATGGCTCAGCAGTTAAGGCACTTGCCTGCAAAGCCTAACAACACGGGTTTAGCCCAGTAACCACATAAAGCCAGATGCATGTGGTGGTGCATGTGCCTGCAGTTCGTTTACATGGCTAGAGGCCCTGCTGTGCCCATTCTCCCCCTCCCCGCCATTTCTCAAATAAATTAAATAATGAAATAGTTTTTAAAAAAATCAGTTATCAATGTTTTAAGTGTGGTGACATGATATATGAAATTCTTCATGCATCCATTAAGCAACATGATCTTGCAGCAATATCTAAACACTTATCACATTGGTTATCAAAGTGGACGCAAAAGTATTTGAAAATCTGTAATAGCTGCAATGCTGTAAGTGGCACTTACGTTCACCTTTGAGGGCAAGGCTAGTTGTTATTGGAGTTTAATGACTGTCGTGCTGTGTGTCCAAGTTTATCTATGGGGTTCAAGGTAGTGAGATCCAAGCCTTTGTCCTAATGAGTGACAGCCACGCTTGGAACTGGTGATAGAGACAATGGGCTGCACATGACTGAGACCTGCTCAGCGACTGGGAGTTGCTGGGATTCACTCACTTGTGCAAGTGAAATCCTCATGACTTCCTCTAGAGTTATAACAACCCAAGAAACATTAAACAAAAAAAAGACACGTGCTCACATTTCGAGAATTGCCTGAAGGTTACTAATATGACATCCATCCTGAAGTGGGTTCAGATTTGGCAAGTTGCATCATTTTCTGAAAAAGAATGGAGGGGCTAGAGAGATGGTTCAGAAGTTAAGACACTTGCCTACAAAGCCTGACCACCTGGGTTTGATTCCCTAGTACCCATGTGAAACCAGATGCACAAGGTGGCACATGCATCTGGAGTTCATTGGCAGTGGCTAGAATCCCTGGCATATCCATTCTCTCCCTCCTCTCTCTCCTCTCTCCTTGCAAACAAATAAATAACACATTTTTTAAAAAATGAAAGAGAATTGAGGCTATTCAGGAAAAGATATCTGGTATCACTTTCATAGCAAGTAGAAGAAAAGTTTGCTATTTCCTTGGAAAGAGTTGGTCAGCAAATTATAAGAGTAATATAGTATATTTCACTGTAAATAAATAAGTTGAAATGCAAAATAAATGACAAAATCAGTAGGAGAAAAGCATTATGCTGAATTACAATTTTGATATGGGAAAGGATGGCACAATGATAAAATCTCCCCTTTGCAACCAGTAATAATGGATCAGTCAAGAATCATCAATAGCTGGACGGCAATAGTTGAATAAACAGGAATATATTTACATAGAATCAAATTATGTTCCCATAAATTACTAATTAAAAGAGTCATAGTAGGTCATCTGGGGTTAAAAAGATTCTGCCTCATGTACTACCAAGAAAGGCATAAATAATGACTGTATAAATGATGTAAAAATAAAGTATACAATGTTTGTTGGTCAGCATTACCAACAATGGATCAAACTGATCCATTTTTGGTAATTTTAACCTAGAAAGGGAATAGAAAGGGAATAAAAAGGGAGGGAGGGGAGACTTAACAGGATGGTATTGTAGAAATGTAAATAGAAGAACAGATTAATGGGGGTGTAAAGGCCTAAGTGAAGTCAGGGGAAGAGATTGAGTAAAGGAATGGTGGAGGGAAGGCTAATCAAAATCTAAGAGGATATAAAAAGTCATATGGAAACCTACTTTTCTGGACCATGGAACACTCAGAAGCCATAGATTGTTACTAGAAAATTTTCAGTGCCAGGGATGGGATACCTTCCAGTGAGTTGTTGGCCAGGGAGGTCACTGATGCCCCTAAAACATTACAGGCCATTGCTGAGGCTCTTGGTTTCTTTCCACCAGAAATAGATGGTAAGACCCTATTGTTGAAGACTCCACATATTTGGGATGCAAGGTCACTGAGAAATCCTGCTGGAGCTGGGCTAAAAACCTCCTCTGTGTAGACCAGCTGACAGAAAGCTGAAAAAGCTATGCTGCATGCAGTTCAATGGAGAGTGAGAAATAACCACTGGAGATATTCAACTGTAGACACTGCAAGATTTAAATTTGGCCAGCCAGGTCAAATGAGCCAGAAGTTGCAATAGTGGCATGTCTGTTATGGGGGAAACCAACTGTTCTCTAATTGGACTGGAGGCCCACTCCATTGGATGGAATACATCCCTATTACTGCAGGGGTAGTCATAAGCCCTAGGGGTATAAAGTCTGCTGCTGTCTGGCTAAATGTATATACTATGCTCACCAAACTGACCAGTAAACACTTCTTAAAATGTCCATAGCCATATATTAATGCTACTCTCACTTTTGGTTAGAGAAGCTTCCCTTTTCAGATGGTGGTGACCTCAGGATGACTCAGAAGGCACCATAATGCTGAGAAGAAGAGACAGAGGAGTGCACAGCCCTGAAACATCTCAAACACACCTTCCAAGGCTCAGGGTCCATTGCGGAAGAGGGGTCGGAAAGAATGTAAGAGCCAAAGGAAGAGTAGGACTCCTTACAACATGCTCCTCCAGATACAAAATGGCCTGGATATCCATGACCTCGCAGTGCCTGACACTACCCACACAAGACCCTCGTAATAGTTATAATTATAATAATTTTGTTTTGATGGCATCAAAATAAAAGAGAGACTCATGGAGAGGGGGATGAGGTATGATGGAGAGTGGAGTTGTAAAGGGGAAAGTGGGGGGAGGGAGGGAATTACTATGGGATATTTTCTACAATTATGGTAGTTGTCAATAAAAAATTAAACTAAAAAAAAGATTCAGTATCATTCACAGTTTATTAAACAAAACACAAACCAACAAATAATTGCTTCAATTGAATCCAATCATGAGAAAATATCAAGAAAACCATAATTATGGGGCATTTACACAAATAACTGGTCTATACTTCTGTCTGTTTCTGCCTTGATTTTCTTTTGTCTACTTTTCATCTTCGGTGTTCAAAAGTCTCCTGTGAACATGTAGAATTGTAGACTGAGAATTATTTTCCTTATAGAAAATTAAAGAAGAGGGTCCATTGTCAGGTGACTCTTACTGAGCACATTACAGGATAAATTAGAATGGAAAAAGCCAGTCTCGGCCTAAGGAACAGCTCTGGCAAGTTAAGGATGAGTGTTGAAACAAAGATTTGGATTATCTGCACCAATTTTCTATTGTTGCACGAGTTACCCATCAACCTCTAGAAGAAATCACCAAAATTAGATGGGTTAAAAACAATTGACACCACCCTGAGACTATATAGTGAATTCCAGGTCAGCCTGGGTTAGAGCAAGACCCTACCTCAAAAAACAAAAACAAAAACAACAAAAAAAAATCAAATGTCTTTTTTTTTTGGTTTTGTGAGGTAGGGTCTCACTCTGGTCCAGGCTGACCTGGAATTCACTATGTAGTTTCAGGGTGGCCTCGAACTCTCAGCGATCCTCCTACCTCTGCCTCCCGAGGGCTGGTATTAAAGGCGTGCGCCATCAAATGTCATTTTACAATTCTAGAGACCAGTGGTTCAACAGTCTTACCGGGCAGAAACGGAGATATTGTTGGCATCGTCCCAAAGTCTTGGGCTGAATCAGTCCGCCCTTTTCCATATCTGGAGTTTACCTGCATCCTTTGTTTAAGATCCCTTCCTCCTTCCTCCAAGTCAACCAGAAACCATCTTATGTGGACATCTTCCTGGTTCTTCCATATTTAAGAACTCTGTAAAAGGATCAAAAAACAATCAATCAATCAATCAATAAAGAAGAACTGTGATTCCATGGAGAATCACTAAGATAATCCAATACAGTGTCCCTGTTTTAGGTTGGTGGATTAACAAAGTTCATATCTCTCTAGACGTTCATTTTAAATTATATCCCTTGCACTATCCAAGGGCGTTGCCTTTGGAAATACAATAGCATCGAATAATAAGTCGAAGGTTGCTAGGAGACTAAACCTACCTCCTTCTCCAATGGATGCCTCTCCCCAGTGGAGTTCTTTGGATTTCATTAACTACCCAGTGAAGTAATATATTGGAATCAGATCCCTTGCATGGAATACCACAGCGCGTCACGGGACATGGATTGCACAGTCCTACTAGCTGTGTTTACTTAGCTCAGCTGAAATGTCTACTCCCCGACTGCCCCTATCGGAACTTGGTATATTATTCCACGATCAGCTTAGATCCTTCCAGACCATCAAATTTTTCAGATTTATTTCAGGCCATCAGAAGATATGCACTGCATATTTTATATCTTTGCTAATAACTCTTCTCTTCCATTAATTGCCATTATTGGATCTTCACCATGTAGTTATTAAGTTCTACTTACTGTGAAAATTGAGCAATCTACCCTTAACTGCTCATCCCACCATTCGAGTTTCTTCCGTTTGCAGAAGATGAAATGTAGGATCAGGAGAAGACATTTGGGACCTTGGCTTAGACAGCTTAAAAGTGGGAGAATAAGAGCTGGAACCAGGGCTGGAGAGATGGCTTAGCAGTTAAACACTTGCCTGTGAAGCCTAAGGACCCTAGTTCGAGGCTCGATTCCCCAGGACCCATGTAAGCCAGATGCACAAGGTGGTGCATGCATCTGGAGTTCCTTTGCAGTGGCTGGAGACCCTCGCATGCCCATTCTCTATCTATCTGCCTCTTTCTCACTCTGTCTGTTTCTCTCAAAAATATAAATAAATAAATAAACAAAAAATAATAATAAAAAGAGTTGGAACCATAACCTGTCTAAAGCAGGTTTGATGTCCATGCCCCCGGAGAAAGCTTCTTTTAAGGTTATTTCCATAGCAACCACCACAGACTTAACCATAGGGCAGGAACCCTGTACACCCATGGAATGCTCACCATTACCAAAGGCGATGGCACCAGCTTTGTTTTCTTTCACCAGTGAAGATACCATGTCACAAGTTGAGGACTGTTTGCCCTCTGTGACTGTCATGGGAAAACTTTTGTGAATCCCCCTCACCGGTTTGGAAAATGACTACCATGTGAGAAGTCGCTTGGCAGAAACAAGGTGGCCAGGAGATTATCAATGCCTCTAACCACAGAATTTACCTCGTTTTTGATGTCCGACCGGTTGTCGCTAAAACAATTCCAAATAATTCCACTCAAAGGAGTGGTTGTGATGATGAGTGTGTCATCATGGACCTGCTGCCCACACTCAGCCAGCCCTTTGGGGAAACGAAGGGTTCACACAGCCCCACCCTAGTCTGAAATTCCACAGCACTTACACTTGTGTCTAATGATAATAATTAAGGATTTAAAAGGGCTCTTCAGTACTGACAGATGATGCATTTTATTAGCTGCGCAGCAACGTGTTATTTCTTTTGTCAGGACATCTCGTAGCATACCTATCTCGAATCTATATCTTGCCCGGAGGGGCAAAGCTACATTCAAAAGTCTTGATGGTCTTATGTGGTTTCTGGGGGTGCACACAGAAACCCTCTTAGGATTCATGTGGGCTGCAGGGGAGGACTGGATTCCTGGGTTTTCCCTTTGGTACTATGACTTGAGGTGACTCAGCCAAGCTCGAAGCTTGAAGAAGCAAATGAAATGATGTGAGAGCCACAATGTGGGGGTCTCTGGTTAAGTCCAAAAGATTTTCCCTTTCTGAAGAAAACTTGCCAGGCGTGGTGGCGCACGCCTTTAATCCCAGCACTTGGGAGGCAGAGGTAGGAGGATTGCCATGTGTTCGAGGCCACCCTGAGACTACATAGTGAATTCCAGGTCAGCCTGAACTAGAGTGAGACCCTACCTTGAAAAAAAAAAAAAAGAAAAGAAAAGAAAGAAAACTCGCCATAACAAGTCAACAATCCAGGTTATGGAATTGCCTCCAGGACCCCTAATGGAAATGCGAGTCTCTTGGTAAGGAAGGTAAGTATTTTCACAATGGTGTTTTATAAACATGTACTAACTCTCTCATAGCTCAGCTTCAGCTACATATGAGTAGACCAAGCCAGTCAGAAGTCTACGTACAAATGTCCCATCTTTTCCTTGTTTTGCCAAGTCTAAAAGAATTGCCTGGAAAAACAAAATCATTGGATACTATATCCCCTGACTATCTGCACACTCTGAGTGATTCCTTCCTACCCCCATCCAGTTCGTATATGCTTATCTGTGTAGAAGTACATGTATTTAAAATGAGAAGCAGGGCCAAGAGATGGCTCAGCAGTTAAAGGTACTTGTTTGCAAAGCCTGACAGTCTGGGTTCGATTCCCGAGCACCCACATAGAGCCAGATGCGCAAAGTGGCGCACGCATCTGGAGTTCATTTGCAGTGGCAGGAGGCCCTCGTGCACCCATTCTTCATGTGGGCTGCAGGGGAGGACTGGATTCCTGGGTTTTCCTTTGGTACTATGACTTGAGGTGACTCAGCCAAGCTCAAGCTTGAAGAAGCAAATGAAATGATGTGAGAGCCACAATGTGGGGGTCTCTGGTTAAGCCAAAAGATTTTCCCTTTCTGAAGAAAACTTGCCAGGCGTGGTGGCGCACGCCTTTAATCCCAGCACTTGGGAGGCAGAGGTAGGAGGATTGCCATGTGTTCGAGGCCACCCTGAGACTACATAGTGAATTCCATGTCAGCCTGAACTAGAGTGAGACCCTACCTTGAAAAAAAAAAAAAGAAAAGAAAAGAAAGAAAACTCGCCATAACAAGTCAACAATCCAGGTTATGGAATTGCCTCCAGGACCCCTAATGGAAATGCGAGTCTCTTGGTAAGGAAGGTAAGTATTTTCACAATGGTGTTTTATAAACATGTACTAACTCTCTCATAGCTCAGCTTCAGCTACATATGAGTAGACCAAGCCAGTCAGAAGTCTACGTACAAATGTCCCATCTTTTCCTTGTTTTGCCAAGTCTAAAAGAATTGCCTGGAAAAACAAAAATCATTGGATACTATATCCCCTGACTATCTGCACACTCTGAGTGATTCCTTCCTACCCCATCCAGTTCGTATATGCTTATCTGTGTAGAAGTACATGTATTTAAAATGAGAAGCAGGGCCAAGAGATGGCTCAGCAGTTAAAGGTACTTGTTTGCAAAGCCTGACAGTCTGGGTTCGATTCCCGAGCACCCACATAGAGCCAGATGCGCAAAGTGGCGCACGCATCTGGAGTTCATTTGCAGTGGCAGGAGGCCCTCGTGCACCCATTCTTTCTCTCTCTTATTTTCTCCTGGCAAATAATTAAGTAAGCACATAAATAAATAAATAAATAAATAAATAAATAAATAAATAAATTTATTTTAAGGAGAAGTAAATTATCCGGGTGGGTGAATCATTTCTACGAATGGCCAGTCTAACGTAACAAATGCAGCGCCTGCTCAGATTCTGTTGCGTCTTCAAGTCAATTTGTGAGGCCTCATGTTGACTGGATCCGAATTTCAGGTTCTAAGAAATAAATACCACATTTTCCAAAAGCTTAGTCACCACATCATGCCTGATGGACATTAACCCAAGCAATCCATGGTGGAAAGCCGCTTGTATCAGAGGTCTAATGCCCATGTACCTGTGAACCCATGGCATCCTCAGAATAGGGCACTCATTATATGACCAGCTGGAGACAACAGAAGGCACAGCTCATGCCTAGAAGCTGTGTGCGATTGAAGTGTGGGAAAACAGGCTGCCGTGCCCCGGGCCTGCCTGTCCCCATGCTGAGTGATGTAACTATTTCAAACACCCTTTCTTGTTTTGTCCTGGACTGTGAAGGCGTGTGGGCTGAGAAGCTGTGGTGTTAACCTGCCAATCTAGCCAGAGCAGAAGGCTGAGGGCATGGAATGCCTCGTCCTGGGAAGGCTCCCACTGCAGAGCATCTTGGACACCAAGCTGACAGAATCTTCCACAAGAGACGCTGCCTCCTGACTCAGAGAACTGGTCTGGAAGAATATGAAAGTGAACTGGGTAAAGCCTAGGGCTTAGGATGATGGCTTAGGAAGCAACTGAGGAGTGAGTCCACTTAGGTACCATGGCTCTTTTAAGGTTAGCCATCCGGTGGACATCTCTGGGCATTTCCTACTGCCCAGAGTTCAGTATGCCCATCTGAAAAAACATGAGACAAACATGAAAACGTCAGTCATGTTTTAGCTTACAGTTATTGGAATAAACTGCACTACAGCACTAGTTTCATAGTTATTTAAAGGTTGTTTTATATACAATTGTATCTGACAAAGTGTACTAAATGTTTAAATAAATTTATCTATAAAATGCATATAAATTAATTAAAAATAAAGAACCACAATAGTTGAGTAGACAGATATGCTCACTTTGCTTGGAACATGACACAATATACACATGTGTGGAAATATTACATGGTAATCCCATAGATATGCACACACGTGTCAATGCAAAAGATAAAAATCCGGGCTAAACTGGGGCTGGACGGATGGCTCAGTGGTTAAAGTACTTGTCTGCAAAGCCTAACGACCTGGTTTGACCCCCCAGTACCCACATAAAGCCACATGCACAAAATGGTGCATCTGGAGTCCATTTGTAGCGGCCAGAGGTCCTGGCATGCTCGCTCTCTCTGTAGCTTGGCATGGTCACACACTCACACACGCCTTTAGTCCCAGCACTGGTATAAGGCCAAAGGGAGGAGGATCGCTATGAGTTCAGGCCCTTCTGAGACTACATACTGAATTTCAGGTCAGCCTTGGCTAGAGTGAGACCCTACCTCAGAAGACAAAAAAAAAAAAAAAAAAAATTTTTTTCTTTAGATGGGAGATATTCAAACATACATACATAAAGTATTATTTAGCCACAGAGAAAAACAAAAATCAAGTAATTTGTAGGAAAATAGATGAAACTGGAGATTATCATATTAATCAAAATAAATCAGGGTTAGGAAGAATCATAATTTCTCTAATGTTAGGGTTTCTACCTATTATCAATTTGATTGGACCTAAAATCACCTGGAGGAATTATGTAGATTGTTAGCCTCTGGATATTTCTGTGAGGGATCATCTTAATTAGGCTAATTGAGGTGGAAAGATCATTTTAACTATGGATCTTTTTTAAAATATATTTTAAAAAATTTTATTTGTTTGTTTATAAAAGGAGAGAGAGGGAGAGACATAATGAGGATGCCAGGGCCTCCTGCCAGTGAAAAACAAACTCCAGATGCGTGTGCCATTTTGTGCACCCGACTTTAAGTGAGTACTGGGAAATTCAAACAGGGTCAGCCAACTTGGGAAACAGGTGTCTTAAACCACTGAGCCATCTCTCCTCAGCCTCAATTATTGATATTTATTACATGTTGATATCTAGCTCCCTGATGTTAATAGGTTCTTACTAAATAGTTGATAATGTTTTTAAAATATATTTTATTTATTTATTTGAGAGAGAGAAGGAGGCAGAGAGAGACAGAGAGAGAGAGAGACAGAGACACAGAGAGAGAGAGAGAATGGGCACTCCAGGGCCTCCGGCCACTGCAAACGAACCTCAGGTGCATGCGCCCCCTTGTGCATCTGGCTTACCTGGGTCCTAGAGAATCTAACTGCAATCCTTTGGCTTTGTAGGCAAACGCCTTAACCACTAAACAATCTCTCCAGCCTGCTAAATAGTTGATAATTGCTACAAGTAATGAAATGAGAAATTTGTCTGTGAGGGATCTAAACCATCATGCATATTCACTAACCAGGACAAGCGAGCGTTAGTCAGCAAAGAACCCTAGAATTGCAATGATAGTCTTTCCCGTTACCAGAGGTCTAGGGATCTTTGAACAATTCTCTAGAATTTAATCTGCCACAGTCTTTCAGGCTCCAGACAACGTTATCTGTATTCAGACTTAGAACGGGTGCTTCGTCTGTCTATGCCAGCTGGTTGGATAAAGGACTGTCTTCTTTCCATCTTCCCCATTCCTTTTCCTTTCTTCCTCTACATTTCCAGAAGTCCTTGGTAGCTAGCTTGTTGGTCATCTTACAGGCATCATGGGAGCTGACAGCTACAAGAGCGAGAACACATAGGCAAGGCCACCATTCCATCAGACATTCAGACAGAAGACATGGGCCCCGTGTGCGGGCAGCGATCACTACTGATGTGGTCCACGTGAGTCCTTGCAATTCCGTCTTTGCAAAAAAACAAACAAACAAACAAACAAACAAACAAACAAACAAACAAACCGATCTGGCTGATACCAAGCCATGCTACCATTCTCTGATCCTATGACCACCTTCTCTCTCTCTCTCTCGCTCCTCCTCAGCAGCCTGCTCACCCATGTCACTGCTCGGTGCATATATGCGTCACTCGCAACCTCTCACTGTGACTGAAACACTGCTTCTATGAATAGCCTTAACAGACTCCTTCAAGCTTCCTCTCGGGGCTGCCTTGACTCAGCTACGCTGGAAACAGTGGGTGCTTCGATTGACAGCTAGCTTTACCATCCTACATTTCCATCACGTGCATACAAGAAGAGAGGGATGGGAGGCCCTGGTTTACAAGACAAGACGCCTTTCTGGCCTAATAAATCCAGCATGCCAAAGAGGTAGAAAGGTGGAAAGAAACAGCAGCCACAGCTGGAGAGTGATAGTGGGCGGTTGTAGATAAGGTGATAGTTTGAAATATGAAATTTGTAACCTATCTTTCAGGACTGGCTTTGATCTAAACACTAAAAAAAAAAACTATTGCTTCCTCCCGAGAAAGGATATTTAGAGATCTCATTTGCAAGTCGCCAGGCTGAGGGAAAGAGGCTTTCCAGAAGGCAAATCCAGGTCATCCTGTTTGTAAGTGATGGGTGCTTATTGTCTCGCACTGAATTCACAGCTACTGCCTTTAATTAGCAACAGGACCAGCCCCGGCAACAGCCAGCTGCAGAACCTGCTGCCTCTGTTCTCTCAGAGCCAAGAGAGGCCATTTCTGGTTCAGGCAGACACAGCTGCTCCACGCACGCACGGACTCACAATGTGTGGGGGACGAACCCAGCTTGAGCTTTATGTGGGATGAAACCAGTCAGGGAGGTTTTTCCAGAAAGAGATAACTTTTGTGGCTGTTTATTAATAGGACGGTGGACTTGACCAATAGAAATGTCTGGTAGTGTCTGCTTAATTGTTCTCAGGCAGTTGTTACTTCAATTAAGAACCTGCAGCATTGCAAAACCTTGTCTAGACTAGTCAAAAGGAATCTGTTGGCAATTGCTGTTTGTTGGACAGAATTGGTAAACAGTTCACTGTTGAGTATCTCAAGTGTTTTCTCCAGTCTCTGTCTCTCCCCAATCTCTTCCCCCCTCTCTTTTTCTCTCTCTCCCCTCCCTCTCTACTTAGACTACGGCTTCTCTTGCCCTGAATATAACGTATTCTGCAGGGCACCAACAGCTTGCTGCAAGTACACAACCATAACCCCAACAGGCAATATCTGCTGTATAGGTAAATAAGTTTAATGTTCCTATAGGAAATGCTTACAAAGGTTTGGGTTTTTTAAACAATATTTTAAATTTATTTATTTGAGAGAGAGAGAAAGAGAGAGGGAATGGGTGTGCCAGGGCCTCTAGCCACTCCAGATGCATGTGCCACCATGTGCTTCTGACTTATGTGGGAACTAGGGAATCGAACCAGGGTCCTTAGGCTTTGCAGGGAAGCACCTTAACCACAAAGCCATCTCTCCAGCCCTAAGGTGTGTGCTTGTTTTCTCTATCTGGAGACTACACCTAGAAACAAACAGAAGTGAGAGGAACAACTTCAGAAAAGACACACTTGGGGCTCAGAAACGTGACGATTGGGAAGATTCTCATTTCCAAAAACATCATGGCACCTCCAGGAGGCTCCCTAAGTTGGGTGTCGTCTCTTAAAAAGTCTCATCTGCCACTCATTCTGTGACTGTCCCCTGCCATGCTGCTTCCTGTCCCTCCCAGAGTCCTTTGTGGTCTCCTCTGCTGTCATCCACAACCAGCCATATTCATGACCCTCCCTTCTTTTCCAAACAGTGTTGAGTGAAGGGTTAACCTGCCTTCTCAACTGGATTATTTGTCTCTTCTCTAGGGAGTGACAGCATTAATTTTTTGGAGAAAGACAGAGAGAGGGAGAGAGGGAGACGGAGACGGAGACAGAGAAGGGGCACACCAGCAGCCTCTCAGGCACTGTGAACAAACTCCAGATGCATGCGCCCCCTTGTGGACAAGCGTGGCATTGCGCCCTTGCATCACTGTGTCTGGCTAAACGTGGGACCTGGAGATTGGAACTGACATTCTTAGGCTTGGCAGGCGGCGTCTTAACTGCTAAGCCATCTTTCCAGCCCGACAGCATTCTTATATCTATTCCATTCCTCAGTCCACTTAACTATGTGAACCCCTGTGTTCTTACTTAACCTTCTGAATTATATACGGCATCCTTAGACACTGACATCATCAGGTGTCTCTGGTGTCAATGACAGGTTTGACACCGACGGTCTTTAAGAAACACAGGATGCTTGAAGTTGCTCCTTTTTGATTAAATTGAAGTGCAAAGTACCATCCCCTTTTTTTAAAGATTTCATTTTCATTTATTTATTTGAGACAGAGGGGGGAGAGAGAGAGAATAGGTGCACCAGGGCCTCTGGCCACTGCCAATGAACTCCAGATGCATGCACCACCATGTGCATCTGACTTACGTGGGACCTGGAGAATCGAACCTGGGTCCTTAGGCTTCACAGGCATGTGCCTTAACCGCTAAGCTGTCTCTCCAGCCTGAAAGTACCCCTTTTGTTTTTGCTTTCCTTTAATATAGAAGATATGATATGATGCTTTAGTGGGGTACATTTGATACACTTAATAAACTAATATTATGTTGCCATATATACACATATATGTATGTAATTATTTATTTGCAAGGAGAGAGAGAGAGAGAGAGAGAGAGAGCAACACAGAGAAAGAATGGACATGTCAGGTCCTCTTGCCAATGCAAACCAACTCCACATGAACTCACTGCTTTGCACATCTGGCTTTACGTGGATACTGGGAAATAAACTCAGGCCATCAGGCTTTCTAAGCAAGTGCCTTTAATTGCTGCACCATCTCTCCAGGCCAGTTTATGTATATTGTTATGAGATAAAGTACATGATTTCCATTAATGTTCAATTTGGATGCTATACAGTCTATGGAATTTGAGAGTGCATAGTTTCATGAATCTACCATTGCAATACCACACCATATATACATTTGTTTTTTTCATTGTCCTAAATTCCCAGCTCCACCCGAGCATGACCTCTCCCCATACACACCAAACTCCTGTGTGACGACGAATCATCATTGTCCACTTGCTTGATGTCAACCTAGGGTCTTAGTGAAACATGCCATCTGGTGTGTCTCTGAGGACGTTTTCAAGACAGGAGTGCGGGTGTCACTACTCCATGGCCTGGGGTCCTGGAATGACTAAACTGGTGAAAGGGGAAGAGCTCAGTGAGACCGGGACCTCCCACATGTGAACAAGCAGCCTCGCCTTCCTGCCGCCTCAGCCAACAGCTGTTCCTGCCCCCAGCTCCCTCATGATGATGGGCTGCATCCTGAAACTGTGGGTCAAGAAGAAATCCTCCTTTAAGGTGCTGATCATCAGCTACTTGATCACAAGAGTAAGGAAAGCAGCTAATAGAGCCTGCAACCTCTGACCTTCTTGCCATCTCTGTGGCTGTGTTTTCCGGAATGTCACGGAGTCAGAACTCTGGTGAGTCGCCTTTTCAGATGGGTTTGTTATGCTTTTACCGATATTCACGCAATATTCCTCCAAGTCTTCTGGGGCTTGACAGAGCATCTTTTATTATCGTTTTAGCAGTGTTCCATGGTTAATATTATCATATTATTATAGTTAGGTTAAAGGGCTGAGCCTGGAGAGTGGATTAACCCAGATCCACATCCCACACTGAACCAGCTCAGTCTTGTTGGTACCTCCAAGCTGACGTGACAAGATTTGACACCCAGAGTCTGTTCTGCCATGCTTTTCTTCCCGTAATGACACTTACTCTGGAGACTACAGGCCACAATAAACTCTTTCCTCCCATGGAAAAAAAAAAAAAGATTGGGCAGGAGAGATGGCTTAGCAGTTAAGGCACCTGCCTGCCAAGCCTAAGAACACCCGTTCGATTGTCAGATCCCACGTTTAGCCAGATGCAAAAGTGATGCATGCGCACAATGTTGCACTTGCTCACAGGGGGCTCATGCATCTGGAGTTTGTTCACAGGGGCTGAGAGGCCAATGGCACACCCATTCTCTCTCTCTCTCTCTCTCTCTCTCTCCAAGGAAAAAAAAAGATCATTATGATTGTATCTATTCACCTATTGCAGGATATTTTGATTTATCCCAAAATTTGGCAACTACAAATAAAACTGTTGCAGGTGTCATGGTAGATGCCTTTAAGATCAGCCTGATGCTACATAGAGAATTCCAGGTCATTCTGGGCTAGAGTGAGGTCCTACCTCAAAAAGATTAAAAAAAAAATTAAAAAAAGGAAAGTTCCATTTTTGGCCTGGAGAGAAGACTTAGCAGTTAAGATGCTTGCCTGCAAAGCCAAATGACCCAGGTTCAATTCCTTAGTACCCACAAAGAGCCAGGTGCCCAAGGTAGCACATGTGTCTGGAGTTTGTTTGCAGTGGTTAGAAGCCCTGGTGTGACCATTCTCTCTCTCTCTTTCCCCCTCTTTCTCAGTCTCTCTCTCTCTCTCTCAAATAAGATATTTGAAAAAATTAAAAGTATTTGTATTTTGACTAACCTCACAATGCACGACCCACATTCCCCATTGATGAGGGTCCCTTTGAAAGTGGGAGGACAGGGAGGAGGACAATGGAACCAATACTATGAATGTAAAATCAGAATAATATAAATAAAAAATATATATATTTAAATTTAAAAAAGAAAAGAAAAAAACCTATAATCTGATGCAGTTACGTTCGTGTGGCTAGGACAAAGCACCTGACCAAAAGCAGCTGATGGGAGGAAAGATTTTATGGTGGCTTGCAGTCTTGAGGGGAAGCTCCATGATGGCAGGGGAAAGCATGGCATGAGCAGAGGCTGGACGTCACCCCTGCCACAGCAGGTGGAAAACAGCCGCTGAAGAATGAGACAATCTCTGGCAAGGGGAAGCCAGCTGTAACACCCCTAAACCCACCCCTCAACAACATACCTCCTCCATCAGGGCTCCACATCCCGAACAGACACCAGCTGGAAAGCAAGGATTTAAAACACGTGAGTTTATAGGGGACGTCTAATTCATACCACTACAACGGCCATGTGAAAACTTTTATGCGAGTAGACATTTTCAACTCATTTGCATAAATACCCCAAATTGTAATTAATGGGTTATACTGTGATGCATATGCTGTGTTCAGTAAGAAACTAACAAACTATATTCAGTAACTATATGATTTGTATCCTTATTGACAGAAAATGAAATTTTCACTTGCTTTATTTATTTTCTGAGAATGTTTTTTCGTTGTTGTTTCTTTTGGTAATGAGAAAAGTCTTGAAAACAACACACAATTGGGTAGGGTTAACTCATAACCGTTCAAACCTACTTTTGGACTGTCTTTCAGTAAACAACGAAGGGCAATGGACAGTGAGTAACTAGAGGATGAAGCTGGAAGAGATCTTTAAGAGTTTATTTATGCATTTGTTTATGAGAGAGGAAGAAGCAGTTAGAAAGAGGGAAAGAATGGGAGTCACAGGGCCTCTAGCCATTGCAAAAGAATGCCAGGTACATAAGCCATCTTGTGCATCTGGCTTTACATGGGTCCTGGGGAATCGAACCTGAGTCCTTAGGCTTTGCAGGCGAGTGCCTTAACCTCTGTGCCGTCTCTCCAGCCCTGGAAGATGTATTTATTCTGGTGCTTATCAGCTAGGTGGGCAAATCCATATTACGTAATCACCCGAGCTTCATGTTTACTTACTAAAGTTTGGGACAGTGGAACCAAGGTCCTCAGACTCAAGTAAATAGCAAAGACCAGCGCCTGTAGGAAGATGACGTCATCGTGAATATGGAATCAGCCCTCAATGTAAGTGTCCCATCTGTATCCTATGACTCATCTTCACACTTTGTGGTGGAGACATGAAGATAACCAGTGTCCACTTCCTTCCATGTTCATTTGTCCTCTTCTTAAAAACGAGAAACTGGATAATGAAATGAAATAACCCAAGAAAATGGCTTGAACATTTTAAAATATTTTATTTTTATTTATTTCAGGGAGAGAGATATAGAAATAAGAGAGAGAGAGAGAGAGAGAGAGAGAGAGAATGAGCACGCCAGCCACTGCAAACGAACTCCAGACTCATGTGCCCCCTTGTGCATCTGGGTTACGTGGTTCCTGGGGAATCAAACCTGGGTGCTTTGGTTTTGCAGGCAAATGCCTTAACCACTAAGAAATCTCTCCAGCCCTGGCAGTTTCAGCATTTTTTAATTTTTAATTTTTTAAGTGTTTTATTTACTTATTTGAGAGAGAGAGAGAGATAGATAAGATGGGCATGCCAGTGCCTCACATTCCAGACACACACACCACCTTGTTCATCTGGCTTTACATGGGTACTGGGGATTTGAACCTGGGTCCTTTGGCTTTACTGGCAAGTGCCTAAACCACTAAGCCATCTCTCCAGCCCAGTTTCAGCATTTTTAATGTGAGTGGAATGTTCTAGGTACTGTCTCTAACTTTATACTAAAAATCCGAGGGACTAGAAATGCCACTAAGAGCCCTCGTCTTATACAGGCCACATATTCTTGACCCTCTGAGAATGCATCTTACCTGTCTGTTCTGTGTCTCAATGGTGAGGTTTCTCAGACAGTGGGACAGGGCAGGTTGCCCCAGCAGATTCTCTCCCCCAAGAGCCTCGCAGACCCTGGACCCTTCCTCTGAGACTGCGCAGGAACACCTCCTAACCACGCCGTAACTGCAGCCTAGTATGTTTACATTCACCCTTCTCTACACAGTTACCATGGGGCACAGGGCTTACTTGAGACACCCTTTTAGTGCTCAAAGGGTGGACCACATTTCATCCGGTCTGTTGCTTTCAGTGTTTATCTGTTGATGAGGACGTGGGCGTTGCTTGCAACCTCACTTCCTTTGAAGAGTTTTCAATGTTCATGATCCCTGAGCTAATGGTTCTCTTCAGTTGATCAGCTACATATAATTTGAGTGAACAAACATCTTTTTTTTTCCATTTAAATTTTATTTGGGGAGGGGGGGACCTGGAGAGATGGTTTAGCAGTTAAGGCCAGAGGACCCAAGTTCAATTCCCTAGTACCTACGTAAAGCCAGATGCACAAAGTGATACATGTGTCTGGAGTTCATTTGCAATGGCTAGAGGCCCTGGTGCACCCATTCTCTCTCCCTCTCTCTTTATCACTCTCTCTCTCTGCTTCTGTTTTTCTTTCTCTCTCTCAAATAAATAAATAAAATATTTTAAAATTTTTATTGGGCGCTTTAATATATGAACATATTGCTAATTGGTTGTATTCCCAGAGGGTTATTCTTTTATGACTCCTTCCCCATGCCCCCATTTTCCTAAAGACACTCTTCCATCAGGCACTGACAATTGCGGGGTCTGGTTCTACCTGCCAGCCAGCTCCTGTGGGAAGAATTGTGCTTCATCTTTTGGTGTTCAACTTCAACACCTTTCTCCATATGACCATCTTTGATCCGCTAGTTTTCAAATATGGATTGGCTAAGAGAAAAATGAATCTAACACTAGTCGTTTTGTTTTTATTTGGGCAGATGAGCCTGGCTTTTCTGAACTGGTCATTGGGATAAAACCCCGTTGCCATTTAGATACGAGCAAGCTACCATAATATACCTGTACCATAAGACTGAGCTGGGTAGAAATGACGAGAAAAGATGGGGAATTAGGCTCAAAGATAAGAAAGTTTTAATTTCTCCACTTTGATGGACTTCTTTATGCAAATAAATTATATAATTCAATGACTTAACTCAACGTGCTGTATCAATCTCTTGAATTTATTCTCCTATTTAACCAAAATTTCATATTTCTTCACCATCATCTCCCCAGCCGCTTCCCCATCCCAGCCTCTGACTCACCATTTTACTTTCTGATTCTATTGTTTATTTATTTGAGAAAAGGGAGAGAGAAACAGAGAGAGAGAGAGAGAGAGAGAGAGAGAGAGAGGATGGGCATGCCGGGGCTTCCAGCCACTACAAATGAACTCCAGATGCATGCACCACCTTGTGCATCTAGCTTATGTGGGTACTGGGGAATTGAACCTGGGTCCCTTTGGCTTTGCAGGCAAACACCTTAACCACTAAGCCATGTCTCAGGCTCCTACTTTCTGCTTCTATGAGGTCAACTTTTTATTTTTTGATTCACTATAATGGACTCATGTTGTATTTGTCTTTATTTATTGTATTTATTTCCATTTGGGGACAGGGTCTCACTCTGTAGTCTAGCCTGGTCTAAATCTTGCAACCTCCTGCCTCAGCCTCTCTACGTGCTGAGATTATAGGCACACATCATGATGTCAGCTATGTGTCTGTGTTTGAAAACATAAAATTATGGTGCTACTTTTTGTTGCAATGACGTTTAACTTGTTCCTATTCATATAGCCATCTTGCCTTTCGAAACATCAGGGTGCTTTTTTTTACACATGGAATAATCATTGCTGCCTCCAATTTTCTTTTCTAAAATATTATTTTTATTTTTATTTATTTGAGAGCGGGAGAGAGAGAGAGAGCATGGGCACACCAGGGCATCCAGCCACTGCAAACAAACTCCAGATGCATGCACCTCCTTGTACATGTGGCTTACGTGGGTCCTGGGGAATACAATCAGGGTCCTCGGGATTGAACTTTGTGATCTTTGGCTTTGCAGGCAAGCACCTTAACCGCTGAGCCATCTCTCCGGCCCTTTTAAAAATTTTTTTTTTTATTTTTATTTATCCAATATTCCTATTGCTCTCCCAGAACCTTGTCCGACAGTCAGAGCCTCTTGTGGTCCCTCCCCTTGCTGCATTGCCCAGTACAATACACTGTATGCAGAAACATGCAGAAACATACCCTTCTCATGCACACGCTTGGCAATATGATCTGAATCTCTTCCTATGACGAGGCAGTGTCTCTTTTTTCCCCACCTTTAACTTGAGCTGGTCTTGGGAGGACGTGAGTTCATCAATCAAAAGCAGCGTAAATTATGTTAATTAAGCAAATCCTACGCCTATAACTAAGCAGGCCTTGTGCACATCTGTGTTCTCTCTCAGAAACATCATATGAAACCATGCTGGAGAGATGGCTCAGTGGTTAAGGCGCTTGCCTACAAAGCCTAATGCCCGGGTTCGATTCTCCAGTACCCACGTAAAGCCAGATGTACAAAGGTGTATGCACCTTGGAGTTTGCAGTAGCTAGATGCCCTGGTGTGCCCATTCTCTCTCTCTCTCTCTTTACTCTCTATATTTCTCTGCTTGAAAATAAACAAGATATATATATATTTTTTAAAGCCAGCGTGTGCCCATGGGGTGTGACAAGTCGAGTGGAATGGAGAGGATCTGTCCCCACTGAGGCAACCTCAGGACAGACTCAAATGACAACTCACCAGACTGTAAGCTCACAACGGGCCACAAAGCTGTAAAGTGCTAACCTTCGGAGCTGTGAGGCAAACAAGGCCTCTGAGTTGAGTTCACTGTTATACTTTGAGGCCTTTGCTGTCGTCACTATCTTTAGACACAAAAAAAGAACTCACTGCATGCTTAGTGCTTTCTGTTTCCTCGATAGCTGGCTTTTTTCCTCAGGCCAAAGAGAAACTCTTGAGTGATTAGAACGGACACAAAGCTCTCTTCTGAGTCCGAAGCAAGCGTCTACTTTGAGTCTGATTTCTAAGAACTCTGAGTTCAATTTTCTGTTTTTCTTCCCCACAGGGCTCTTTGTAACCAAGCCAGGCCATTTAATGAGAGCTCAGTTTACACTTTTCCTAGTGAAAGACTGTCCCTTCTCATATCTTTAGCACCTACAACGGCATGAAGTGAAATACTAAAAAAATAAGTAAATAAATAAAACCATCCAAATTTACATAAACTAGATTTCATCTTCTCTGTTTTTTTTTAGAAAGTTGTTTGTTTATTTTTTTATTTATTTGAAAGTGACAGACAAACACACAGAGAGAGAATGGGCGCACCAGGGCCTCCAGCCACTGCAAACGAACTCCAGATGCATGTACCACCTTGTGCATCTGGCTTACGTGGGTTCTGGGGAATTGAGCCTTGAACCAGGGTCCTTAGGCTTCACAGGCAAGTGCCCAACCACCAAGCCATCTCTCCAGCCCCTCTGTTGTTTTATTTAATGTTCATAACATCTCTGAAATCAAGAAACCCCACTCACCTGATTATTTATATGGAAAGGGCTGCCCACAGGCTCCCGAAGCAATCTATCCTAGACCCTCGTTGCTAAGCTCCATGGCCTGCTAATGGCCGTGTTCATTGTAACCAACGCCGAGGAAGAGCTTGAGGCAGCTGACTCCTGGAAATCACTAATATCCTCTTCTTGAGAGGCACGAGAAGCGCTGGCTTCTCAAGACCAAGTGGGAGACGTAGAAAACAGGTTACTGATGAAGTAAGACAGTCAGAAAAGATGGTTAGTGGACATAGAGAACCTGTACATTAATGGACGTCACCCCTTATAATGCCTTCATGATCAGCTTCTTCTTTTTTTTGCTTTTCCAAGGTAGGGTCTCACTCTGGTCCAGGCCGACCTGGAATTCACTATGTAGTCTCAGGGTGGCCTCGAACTCTCGGCGATCCTCCTACCTCTGCCTCCCGAGTGCTGGGATTAAAGGCGTGCACCGCCCTGCTTATGATCAGCTTTTTTTAAAAAATATTTTATTTATTTAGCCGGGCGTGGTGGCACACGCCTTTAACCTTTAACACTAAGCTATCTCTCCCGAATATAATCAGTTTCTTTTGTTGTTGTTGTTGTTTGTTTTCATAATCAGCTTCTTAATGAGTATGTCATTGGCATATACGGTGAGAAAATTATTATTTTACATAATACAGATTGTGGGGAGAAGAGTAACACACTTCCTATGTGCAAAACACAGCCAAGGTTCAGTTCTTTATGTCCGTTATGAATTGACCTTTTTTTAATCCTAATAACATATATATATAGGGACCGAAGTCCCAATCATGTTTGAAATTACAAAAGTAACTTTGATTGTTAAAGAATTTCTGCTAATGGGGAAAAAATTGGGGACTGAGCTATTTATCACCAAGGAGCTCTAAAGTCCACTGCAAATTGGAAATTCCCGCTTCTATCTAAGACAAAAGACTGCGAACGATTTGGTCATGGGGACAGGAGAAGTCGTCTGTTAAGTAAGTTTTGAACCCTCGATGTTGTCCAATTGACACAAGCGTTTAAGAGCATGCATGGCGTGGCGGTGCACACCTTTAATCTCAGCCCTGGGAGACAGAAGAGGATCATTGTGAATTCAAGGCCAGACTGGGCCAGAGTGAGACCTTACCTACAAACAAACAAAGAAAGAAAAAAAAGTAAATGAAAGCTGGGGCTGGAGAGATGACTCTGTTGTTAAGGCACTTGGTTGCAAAGCACAATGGCCTGGGTTCGATTCCCCAGTACCCCTCACCCATGAAACCTAATGTGCAGGTGGCAAATATTTCTGGAGTTCTTACTCACAGTAACAAGAGGCCATGTTGAGGTCTTCTAATATTATATATATATATTTTTTTTAATTTTTAATTATTTTTTATTTATTTTTGGACAGAGAGACAGAGAGAGAGAGAGGGAGAGGGAGACAGATAGAGATGGGCACGCCAGCAGTCTCTCAGCTGCTGTGAACGAAATCCAGATGCGTGCGCCCCCTTGTGGTCAAGTGTGGCATTGCGCCCTTGCGTCACTTTGCATTTGGCTAAACGTGGGACCTGGAGATTGGAACCAGCGTTCTTAGGCTTAGGAGGCAGGCGCCTTAGCCGCTAAGCCATCTCTCCAGCCATATATGTATATATATGTATATATATGTATATATATGTATATATGTATATATATATATATATATATATATATATATATATATATATATATAAAATCAATTCAGAGCTGCCAGTTTCTCCTTCAACAAACGAGTAGCTTCTTTTCATAGTTTCCTCTTGCACAGAGTCTGTCCCAAGACAGAGCAGCTCAAATATCTCAAAGGCTGCAGACTGACGATTTGCAAGACATGACTGGGACATAGTACTGTCAGTTGGTCATACCCTACTGCTTCAAAGTATTTTTCTCAAAGGGCATGATAATAGCTGTGCCACAAGACTGAAAATGTAAGAGTATATGACACATAAACAGGTGTGGGAGTGTGTCTATATGTCCCTCAGAGACTCAGGCATTGTATTAAAATTGAATTTGCAGCCTCAGCACCTAGCAGGCTGACTCCTGCTGGAGGGGGGCATGTCACTGGGGGTGGGTCTGGATCTGAATTGCAGCCTAAAGGTTTGCAGAGACGTTTTGAGCTCTGGTCGTGCTTGGGTGTAATGCTGGCCATTCGGTGGTGCCTCTCTGCTTGGATTTATGAATGGAAGTTGGCTTCTTCCGCCAGTTAACTTTGCCTGGTTCTGTAAGCGTGAAATAAACCTGTTCCTCCCATACACTGGGTCCCACTTGTTGTTCATCCCAGCAATGTAGAGCTGACTACCACAACAGGGAATGGAGAATAACGAATGCGCTTAAGATTCTCTGGGCTGGCTATGAAATGTGGGTCTCCCTGGCTCTATCCCCAGAGATTCTGATTCAGCAGCAAAGGACTTTTAAAAAGCCTTATAAATCATTCTGGGACTGGAGAGATGGCTTAGCAGTTAAGGCACATGCCTGCGAAGCCTAAGGACCCTGGTTCGATTCTCCAGGTCCCATGTAAGCCAGATACACAAGAGGGTGCATGCGCCTGAAGTTCGTTTGCAATGGCTGGAGGCCCTGGCTTGCCCATTGTCACTCTCCCTTTTTTTCTTTCCCTCTCTTTGTCTCTAATACAAAAAAAAAAAAAAAATTATTCTGACCGAAATGGTCTGGACATGTATCCTTGTGTCATTTTGACAACATTATATGAAGTAATTAATTAAACTATTATGGTCTTTCTTCTTGCTTTTCCTCAGCAAGCCACTGCCTGGCAGGCTTAGATGACAGCTCCTGTGACAGCGCAGGGGAAAGGCAAGTGCCAGGCTTCTCTGTTTTAAAACTAACTCAAAGGAACATTGTTTCCACTGAACTTGGTCCCTGTGTGGGTTTGATTCAGGCGTCCCCCATAAACTCAGGTGTTCTGAACGCTAGGTTCCCAGCTGATGGAGACAGTGTATTGTTGGGGACCAGCTTATGGGTGTTATAGCCAGTGTCCCCTTGCCAGTGTTTGACACACTCTCCTGTTCCTGTTGTCCACCTGATGTTGGCCAGGGGGTGATGTCCACCCTCTGCTCATGCCATCGTTTTCCTCTGCCATCACGGAGTTTCCCCATTGAGTCTGTAAGCTAAAATAAACCTTTTCCCCAAAAGTTGCTCTTGGTCGGGTGATTTTTTTTTTGGAAAGAGACACAGAGAGAGAGAGAGAGAGAGAGAGAGAGGAAGACAGACAGAGATGGGTGCGCCAGCAGCCTCTCAGCTGCTGCAAACGAAATCCAGGTGCGTGCGCCCCCTTGTGGTCAAGTGTGGCATTGCACCGTTGCGTCACTTTGCATCTGGCTAAACGTGGGACCCGGAGATTGGAACCGCTGGAGATTGGAACCAGTGTTCTTAGGCTTAGGAGGCAGGCGCCTTAGCCGCTAAGCCATCTCTCCAGCCCTTGGTCAGGTGATTTTTGCCATCAATGTGAACCTCACTGCAATAGTAATTAAAACCAACCAACCAACCAAACAAACAAACAAACACCTTAATGCTTCAACCTCTTTAGCAAAGGTCAAAGATGTTGTGGCCTCAATGGTAAGTCTAGTTTAGGAAACATAATTCACTATTCAACATGAGGCAGGGAAATGAAAGTTAATAACCAGTCAGGGAGATTCCCCCCCACACCTTTGCCAAGACACATGCTTTGACTGAACAGTGAGGAAGTTAGCGAACAGCTCACCTGCAAAATGCTACAACCACTTAATGAGAGAGTCCAAGTCTCTCTGCTCAAGCTGGGACGCTTTGCATCTCCCTATCTGTAATCTCTAAGCAAAAGTCCCCGGGACCAAATCTCTCACTGAGTTTACGAGTTTCTCCCACGGAGAAAGGTTTCCTTGTAGCAGAGAAGAAAAACAAAAAAACAGTCTAAGTTCAAATGTGTTTGTGTCGGGGTGTGTTGACACATACAATAGAGACCGGATTTGCCTCAGAAGGAGAAAAATCTTTTGTGTTGAGAAGTGAAGACCAGCGGCCTGTTTACAAATATAAAATGGAGAATTTGAAATATTCAAATATGAAATATGAAATGATACCTTGTGAGTATGCACCATGTTTTATATGAAATGTAAAACAAATTTAATGTAAATTTCAAATATTTAATTAATTAATTTATTTATTCGAGAGAGGGAAAGAAAGAGGCAGATAGAGAGGGGGGCCTGGGAATGGGCATACCAGGGCCTCTAGGGGCTACAAACAAACTCCAGACACATGCTTCACCTAATGTATCTGGCTTCTTTGGGTACTGGGGAATTGAACCTGGGTCCTTAAGCTTAGCAGGCAAGTGCCTTATCCACACTAAGCTATCTCTCCAGCCCTTAATGTAAATCTCAAAAGCAAACACGTGTCATAAGTAGAGAACTTCACTGGATCATTTTTAATATTATCTAGAAAATAACTAGTCCAGTCTTTGATGCTTGCTATGTTTTATTTGCCCTGATCCTTAAATCTCAGAAGAGGAAATGCAAAGCAAATTTGGGCCTACATCTTGGGAGAAAAAAAAAAAAATGTGAGTCCTTTCTAAGTATAAAAGCTAGACTGAACCAACTATGTTGGCTGCACGTTGCATTAGGAAAATGCCCACGTATCTAAGGACAAGTAACTTCCAGTGTCAATATCTGTTCTGTAAGAACCAAGATCCAGCAAGGAGCAGAACAGGCCTAGCCTGTGGCTGTATCACAGCTATGGGCGGGTGGAGGCACTCCTGTCTATGGAACCACTAACTTCTGCCCTCACGTGTTTCTCAGGAGCTCAGTCAATGTGACAACCCGAGGCATAAAGGTCTGGTCCCTTCCTGCTTCCTGTTTGGTGTCTGAGCTCGAGGTATGTTAGGTGTGTTGGCTTTCTGTATACCTGTGGCAGTAGTGTGCCCACCTGTGAAGAGATGGCTTAGAGGTTAAGGCGCTTGCTTGCAATGCCTAAAGACTAGAGTTTGATTTCCCAGTGCCTGCAGAAAGCCAGATGCACTAGGTGGCACATGCCTCTGGAGTTTGCAGCAGCTAGAGGTCCTGGGGTACCCATTCTCTCTCTCTCCATATATGTACATATAATCTGCCTCTTTTTCTCACTCTCTCTATAATAAATTATAAATATAAATATATATATATATGTGTGTGTGTGTGTGTGTGTGTGTGTGTATTTGTATATGACAATGGTAGACAGACACTAGCTTTTGTCTCTAGTGGTGCTGGTCTGATGCCATAGAATGGGGATGTGGGAGCAGCAAACGGACTGCCTGAGCCAACTATGACCCTCAGAGTCCAGCTGAGCCCATAGAAACATGGAGACTGCTAAACCAGAGTACTGAAACTAAAACCTAATGCAGCCCCACGCGTGACTTGAAACATCACATCACTGTGTTTACTGTGACCTTTAAAAGGGAATATAATCCTTTTAAAAAAATCTCTTAATGTAAAGTGCTCTTTAGTAATGCAGACTATTTCTGGCCTGAGCCCACGTATGATGCATGTGGACTTCCTGCTGTGTAACAATACAGCCAGGAAGCCAAGTTGGTCAGAGCACTGCTTCAGATACACAATAATCTAGCAAGTAAACTCTTCCCAGAGGGGAGCTAACTAGCAGGTCTGGAGATTTGATTACCTTTAATCCCAGCACTTGGGAGGCAGAGGTAGGAGGATCGCCATGAGTTTGAGGCCACCCTGAGACTACAGAGTGAATTCCAGGTCAGCCTGGACTTGAGTGAGACCCTACCTCGAAAAACCAAAAAAAAAAAAAAAAAAAGAAAAGAAAAGAAAAGAATTGGGCTAGAGGGTGCAATGAGAATTTTTGGGTTCCTTTGTCAATATACCACTGTGCCAATGGTACCCCAGATTCTTGTCTTATGAATTTAAAGAATTAAAATTCATAGACCAGGGCTGGAGAGATGGCTTAGCGGTTAAGGCGCATGCCTGTGAAGCCTAAGGTCTGGGGTTTGATTCTTCAGGTCCCATGAAGCCAGATGCACATGGTGGGCGCTGGCGTCCAGAAGTTTGTATGCAGTGGCTAGAGGGCCCTGGAGCACCCATTCTCTCTCTCTCTCTCCCTGTCTCTAATAAATAAATAAATAAATAAATAAATAAATAAATAAATAAATAATAAAATCTTTAAAAAAATAAAGTCTCTCTAAACCTTACCTTCTGGTCTATGAATATTTTTAAAGATTGTATTTATTTATTTATTAGAGACAGAGAGAGGGAGAGAGAGAGAAAGAGCAAGCATGGGTGCATCAGAGCCTCTAGCCACTGCAAACGAACTTCAGATGCATGTGCCCCCTTGTGCATCTGGCTCACGTGGGACCTGGAGAATCGAACCGGAGTCCTTAGGCTTCGCAGGCAAATGCCTTAACTGCTAAGCCATCTCTCCAGCTGATATTCTTGCTTTTCACTCTGTAGTCACAGGCTGGCCGTGAACTCACCGTACTCCTCCTACTTCTGCCTCCAGAGTGCTGGGATTAAAGGCGTGCGCTACCAATATGTCAGGTTCCTGCTGAGTTTTGGTTTTACTCTGGGGACAAGGAGAATCTACTGGAGGGTTCTAAGGAAAAGACATGCTCAAATCAACAGATTCATCCTTGCAGTCCTGGGGGGGATGAACTGGTCAAAGATAACCTTAGTGGGTGAACAGGAGATTCTGAAAGCAATCTTCATTAGTGGAAGATACACCAAAAAAAGAACTGAATAATTCCCAGTTAGCTCACCCATATCAGCATGTACGTGATTATTGGGGAATGTAAACAACCTACATGCCAGGCGCTTTGTTTGTTTGTTTGTTTGTTTGTTTGTTTGTTTGTTTGTTTGAGGCAGGGTCTGGCTCTAGCCTATGCTGACCTGGAATTTACTATGTAGTCGCAAGGTGGCCTCGAACTCATGAAAATCCTTCTACCTCTGCCCAGTGCAAGGTGCCTTTTTGAAGTGGTGTATCTGTACCAATTGACATAATTTATTCATTTCCACGAGCCTTCTAAACATATTCCTGAGTATGGCTGTTGGGTCAAGTGCTACAAAGGGCTTGGTAATTAATTGCTATGTCATAACTTTCCAGAAAAGGGCTTCCTTCGCCTGCTTGCTTTCTCAGAACCTGGCGAGTGAGATAAGTAAATAAAAAGACATATGAATAAAGTCCACACTAATGTTCTCTCTTCCATTCACATTTTATTTTTACCATCCAGGCTTGGCACTATGCCAACCAAATGATTGCGCGCTACATAAATGACAGTAGCTACATAGATTTGTCATGAGTCACCCTGGGATTAACTGGATTTATCTATGACCTCAGAAAATACTGATGAATGGGGGCAGGGATGAGGGAAAAGAGGGTAACCAACTCATGATGTATCCATATGAAACATCTTGTTAATAATAATAAACATTAAGAAAAGAAACAAAAATACTGATGCAACTCTCGAGGTATTTTAGGCATGGCACGACATCAGGGGATTCCCTGAGATTCATGACATCGTCAGGTTACTAAAATCTGTGGTGGAGATATCAATGCAAATATTGACTAAATTATCACCAGTTTCCAGAATAGGAAACATGTCTCAGTCGTTGTCAGAAGGACTTCATCATTACAATTGGTAATGACTGCCTACATGGCACTCTGAACCCCTTCTCTGCACTCTACCCTGTTTAGCATTCAGTAAAATAAGCCACATTAAGCCGGGCGTGGTGGCGTACGCCTTTAATTCCAGCACTCGGGAGGCAGAGGTAGGAGGATCACTGTGAGTTCAAGGCCACCCTGAGACTACATAGTGAATTCCAGGTCAGCCTGGACTAGAGTGAAACCCTACCTCGAAAAATAAAAAATAAAAAATAAAAAATAAAATAAGCCACATTCAAAAAGGCAAACACCCGGATGGAGACGGGGTTCAGCAGTTACAAACGCTTGCTTGCAACGCCTGCTGGCCCAAGTTCAATCTCCAGTCATGTAAAGCCAGGTACAGCCAGTAGCAATTGCATCTGGAGTTTGTTTGCAATGACAACAGGCCCTGTCACACCCACATGCTCTTTCTCAACTAGATCAAGATATATATAAAATAAAAAATAAAATAAAAATGTTTCTTAAAAAAGGGAGAATATAATGTTTTCTTTCATAAGCAAAATCCAGATGTGTGTGTGTGTGTGTGTGTGTGTGTGTGTGTGTGTGTGTGTAAGTAGGAGTCTATTTGGGAGAAGATGGGAACTGGTCAGAGGGAAAATCCAGAGAGGGTAATAGGAAGTAAATATGACCAAAGTATGTTATGTATACGTATGTGAATGTCACAATAAAAATTTATTTTTTCACACAATCAATATACATACTAAGAATCACATTGCTAATAAAATGAACATTTCAAGAGAGGTCTGAAGTAAGGAAAACTCTACAATCACACTCTGAGTTGGCAAGGATGCTTACCGGACTTGGGATTATGTCATTCAGTGACTGAGCACGGGAATTTCGATTCATTTTAATTTTATTTCATGTCACCTTGAAAAAAAAAAACAATAAAGTTCATCCTAGAAAATCCGTAGAATTGTGTACAGACTGCATTGCGGTAACGCAGAAGAGATAGGGTCCTAATATTTTCATAATTAATATCTTTAATAAAGAGTTCCTAGCTTCTTACAAAACTGTTTTGAAAAGCATGATTCCTGTGGACTGGCATTGCAAGGTTAACAGAATTTTTTTATCAATATCATTGCTCGATACAGAGACATTTATCAATAGTGTGTAGAGGAGGGTCTAATTCAACATTCCGAGATGTTTTCTCCTTTCTGTTCTTTTTGTTTGTTTGTTTGTTTGACTATTTCCTTTTCTTTTTAGGAAAACTGTTCTACCCAACGCAAATTCTAGGAACCAAGAAAGCCTTGAACTTGGTGTTTAGGGGCAATTTTAAGTCTAAAAATAAAAATAGTTTTTAGGGCTGGAGAGAGGGCTTCACAGTTAAGGTGTTTGCCTGCAAAGCCAAAGGATCCAGGTTCGATTCCCCAGGATGCACATAAGCCAATTGCACAAGGTGGTACATGCGTCTAGAGTTAGTGTGCAGCTGCTGAAGACTCTGACCTGCCAAGTCTCTCTCTTTCTCTATCTCTTTTTTTTTTCTCTCTTTCTCTCAAGTAAATAAATTTAAAAAAACTTTTTAAAAAGTTGTTAATTATATAAATACTTCACAATTCATTGAGATTTCTTAAAGAACTTTGGAAACTGTAGCATGCTGCTTATTTTTGGTCTCATAAAATAATTTTACTATTTTTCATGATTGAAAGGTTGAAAGTTGCTGTGTTTATGCCCATTGCCTAGCATAACCTGCTTTGTCAGAAATGTATCACGAATCTGCTCAGTGAAGCAGGAATATTCATGAGGGTTGAGGTTTTAACGTCAATGTTTACTGACTACTATTTATGCCCAAGTCCTTTCTTGCCTCTGAAAGGTGCTAACTACAAAACAATGCCACCCTTCCATTTAAGCTTTTCAATTCTGTCCAGAAATTAATGAACAAAGGCCATAAATGTCACTTTATTTTTCTTCCTGGGAAACAGTGGATAATTACATTGATTCAGAAAACAAAGTAAATTCACCATTACATATGAGTTTCCTGCTCAGAGGTCAGGACTGTTATGTGACCAAGGAAACATGCTGGACTACAGTCATTTCTGAACTCCTAAGAAGGGCCTCGTTACATGATTTTTTAAAAAATATTACTTCTACTTGATAGCAAAGTTTTTATTTAATTAATTTATTTATTTATGTGAGAGAGAAAGAGAGGAGGGAAAAGGGAGACACACACACACACACACACAGAATGGACACACCAGGGCCTCCAGCCACTGCAAACAAACTCCAGACACATGCATTGCCTTGTGCATCTGGCTTATGTGGGTCCTGGGGAATCGAACCTGGGTCCTTAGGCTCTGTAGGCAAGTGCCTTAATAGCTAACTCATCTCTCCAGCCCAACAGTAAAATATTTTAAACGTTCAAATGGTACTTTTCACAGTGACATATTATTGTCTTTTACTCCTTCATGTTCACTGGAGAATGTATTTTTTTTTTTTTAGTTCTTTTTGTTTATTTATTTATTTGAGGGTAACAGACAGAGAGAGAAAGACGCAGATAGATAGAGAATGGGTGCACCAGGGCCTCCAGCCACTGCAAACGAAGTCCAGATGCATGCATCTCCTCGTGCATCTGGCTTATGTGGTTCCTGAGAAATCGAGCCTTGAACCAGGGTCCTTAGGCTTCACAGGCAAGCGCTTAACCACTAAGCCATCTCTCTAGGTCCCTGGAGAAAGTATTTTTGTTTGCATTGAGCAGCCGGGATGGGATTCCTTTGGCCGTGGCCTGTTTCATGATCTATTTAGTGACGCCCGTTGGTTAGCTAACTTGCAGTCATCATTTACATCCGTGTAGCTTTCCCCATCTCCAGTGCAGTTTTGATTTATTATCACATTGAATTCTTCCAAAGACCCTGTTCTTGTTATTCTCATTTTACCATTTAGAAAACGTCGTTCAGTGCTTTCAAAGCCTGCAGCCTGAGTTCAGTGCACTTAAAGCCAGATGCACATGTGCCTGGAGTTCGTTTACAGAGACAAGAGGCCCTGGTGTACCCATTCTCTCTCTCTTTCTTTCTCTATCTCTCTAATAAAAGTATTTAAGAAATAAAAACTGAAGCTCAGAGAGCTACCAGCAAGGTTTATGCACCTGGATCTGCTTATCTTGGTTCAAATCCTGGCTCCACAACTTGCCAAATGAGTGTAATTTGGAGTGATTTCATAACTTCTTTCGCCATCAGTTTCCCTATCAGTAAAATGTGAGTATATTGCTCTAATGTTACTGGGTTATAACAACACAGTGTGGTAGATAACGGATGACTATGACAGAGCCCTGCACATAGGAAATGCCACGTGCATGTGAGCTATTGAACTCAGATTTTGGACTATGTGGTTAGTGTCCCTTTCATTACAGAAGTGTTTCTGTCAAGTTTTCCTTCTCTGTTCCATGTTGTGGCTAGCAGAGTGTTGGACTAGAGAAAAATAGTATACTGTTTATACTCTACCATCTTTTCGAGAATTAGCAACCATCCACAGGGTAATCACACCCATGGAGGCAAAATGATTTATTAAAGCCTTATCTGGGCTGGAGAGATGGCTTAGCGGTTAAGGTGCCTGCCTGCTAAGCCTAGGAACGCTGGTTCCAATCTCCAGCGGTTCCAATCTCCAGGTCCCAAGTTTAGCAAGATGCAAAGTGACGCAAGGGCGCAATGCCACACTTGACCACAAGGAGGCGCACGCATCTGGATTTTGTTCGCAGCAGCTGAGAGACTGCTGGCACACCCATCTCTGTCTGTCTTCCTCTACCTCTCTATCTGTTTCTCTCTGTCTCTCTCCAAAAATAAATAAAATTATATATATATATATATATATATATATATATGCCTTATCTGTATAAGACTCAGCCCCAGAATGCAACCTGTGCAGTTACGATTTCCACTCAGCCCTTCCAGCAGGACTATTTATCCTCGTTTCCAAACGAGGAAGTGAGGGCAGGCACCGAGAGGTCAAATTATACAGCTCCTTAGAGCCAGTGATACTCATCGGGAGGGAGTTTCATGTCTGTCTTAATATGGGTGTCTGTGGAATAAAACAGGAATGTGCTTAGCCATATCAGGTGAGCTGACAGTCAACCCTATCTGCAGCAGAGGCAACGGGCCTGATGCACACAGCACACTGCAAAACTGAACCAAAAGCTAAAAGCTGGAGAAACCTTATCTAAGCAATGATAACTATTTTCCACTAGTAGATGTGAGGGATAGTTGCCAATAAGTGGAAAAATTAAAATAAGGAGAAAGTTGGTTAACCAGGTGTGGTGGCACACACCTTTAATCTTGGGAGGGTCTTTTAACTTGGATCGCTGTAAGTTTGAGGCCAGCCTAAGATTGAATAGTGAATTTCAGGTCAGCCTGGGTTACAGTGAGACCCTACCTAGAAAAACCAAAAAAAAAAAAAAGTAAATTAATACGTGGCTAAGCACGAGTTTTCCTATTTACATACATGACAGTGTTCAATGCATTTTTTTCAGTTATTTTAAGAACTTTACTAAAATAAATTTAAAAGAAAAATAGCAAATCAAGTAAATGAGATATTAAACCTGAAGACTGGTACAGTCCTTTTCCCAAAACACATTTTATTTCTTGCCTGTATCTGTTGTTTTTGGAGATTCCGTTTATGAAGACAAATGATGATTAAGAGGCTACTTTGTTTTTATTATTATCAAATAAAGAATTAGGTTTCATTTTGGTGTTTACCAAACAAATTTTGTTTGCAAAGGGAAATAAATGCAAAAGGCTGATTTTAAATGAAGCAAATTCAAACCCTTACTACCCTGGGGTAGTGGTGATGTGTCATTTGCAACCTCTTGGTTTTCTTTTCTTTTTTTTCTTTTATTTTTTTTTCTCTTTCGTTATAGTAGATTTCCTTTCATTCCACTGGCAAAGCCTGCGAAAATCAAATTTATCCTGGAGCTGGAGGGATGGCTTAGCGGTTAGTGCATTTGCCTGCAAAGCCAAAGGACCCAGGTCCGATTCCCCAGGACTCAAGTTAGCCAGATGCGCAAGGGGGGCACACACGTCTGGAGTTCATTTGTCGTAGCTGGAGGCCCTGGGGCACCCATCCTCTCTCTCTCCCTCTTTCTCTGTCAAATAAATAAATAAATAAATAAATAAATAAATAAATAAATAAATAAATAAATAAATATAAATAAAATTTATCCTGTAGGCTCGGCATACAATAGAGACTTTATTTTCATTTGTTTGATTTAGCTCTAGGTCACCAGGACTGAATTACCCTGAGCAAAACAGTTCCCCGACTCGGTCCTGTGAATGAATAGCATCCCTCTGCCTACGCTTGTTCTTGGTCTGCATCTCTGGGTTTTAAATCAGGCTGGGAAGCTGATCGATCTCAAGATGAGGAACTTCTTTGAGATGACAGGGCGGCTAACCAGTCTTCTGAACATAGTCCAGCACCTCTCTTCCACGGGCCTTTGCTCTGAAACTCTCCTTTCACACTCATTCCCTCTACTTTTTGGGTTCATGTCATCACTCGCTTCTCATCAGTTCATCAGTACTGCATTCTTTGTTTTTATAATTTTTATTTATTTATTTAGAGACAGCGAGAAGGAGAGAGAGAGAGAGAGAGAGAATGGGCATGCCAGGGACCTCAAGCCATTGGAAACGAACTCCAGACGCATGCACCAACATCTTGGCATCACCACGCCTCCCATAGGCAGGAACAAATGAGACCATCAACACTCTATGGATGAATGAAAACGTATGTACGGTTTTTGGTTTTTCGAGGTAGGTTCTCACTCTTTAGCCTAGGCTGACCTGGAATTCACTATGTAGTCTCAGGGTGGCCTTGAATTCATGGCGATCCTCCTACTTCTGCCTCCCGAGTGCTGGGATTAAAGGCATGTGCCTGGCTAGGTCTTTTAAAAAATATTTTATTTATTTATTTGAAAGAGAGAGAGACATAAAGAGGCAGAGAGAAAGAGAGAGAGAGAGTGCTCATGGGCACCCAGGGCCTCTAGCCATAGCAAACAAACTCCAGGTCAAGCAGCACCTTGTGCATCTGGCTTACATGGGTCCTGGGAAATCAAACCTGACCTTAACTGCTAAGCCGCAACAGCCCCAGAGTCTTTAAAAAATATTTTATCATCGGGCATGGTGGTGCACGCCTCTAATTCCAGCACTGGGGAGGCAGAGGTAAGAGGATCGCCATGAGTTGGAGGCCACCCTGAGATGACATAGTGAATTCCAGGTCAGCCTGAGCTAGAGTGAGACCCTGGCAGGAAAAACCAAAAAAACAAATAAACAAACATTTTATCTATTTATTTATTTGCAAGCAGAGATGGGGGGAAGAGGAGAGAGAGAGTGCGCGCAAGCGAGCACAGTAGGGCAAACAAACTCCAGATGCATAAGCCACTTTGTGCATCTGGCTTTACATGGGTACTGGGGAATCAAACCGGGGTCGTTAGGCTTTGCAGGCAAGCATCATAACCACTGAGCCATCTCTCCAGCCCTATGTTCAGATTCTTCACCAGTCACAGAAGAGTGCCAACATAGCATGATTTGCATGTTCATAGAACATCCCATTGTGTCCATCTTATATTGATTATATTCAAGTTCCCCAGAGTTCCTAGGCATGCTCGTGAGCTCTGCCAAATCCGTCTTGTTGACCACATTGGAAATTTATGATTGCTACGAGAAGCCAAGAGCCGAATTAACGAGCCTGAAAGAAAGAATATGGCTAGTTTATGTTGATGCTATGAGTTTTAGATCAGAATTTAATGTTGTCTTCATTCTTAGACTTTGAAGGTTGACTGATTTACTCTAGAAGTATCCAGAGTGACTTTATATGCCTGACACTGGACCAGACACTGAGTGATCTAGTCCGATAGGGTCTAAATATGAAAGATTCCTCTTTTGCCCTTACCAAGCAGCATCAAAGCATCCACTCACCTCACAATTCACTTTAAAAAAAATTAGTTTTGGGCTGGAGAGATGGCTTAGCGGTTAAGGCGCCTGCCTGCTAAGCCTAAGAACCCGGTTCCAATCTCCAGGTCCCACGTTTAGCCAGATGCAAAGTGACTCAAGGGTGCGCCCATTCTCTATCTGTCGCCCTCTCCCTCTCTCTCTGTCTGTCTCTCTCTGTGTCTCTCTCCAAAAATAAATAAAATAAAATAAATTTTAAAAAAATTAGTTTTATTTATTTATTTGAGAGTGACAGAGAGAGAGAAAAGAGAGAGAGAGAGAGAGAGAGAGAGAGAGAGAGAAGGGCCCACCAGAGCCTCCAGCCACTGTAAATGAGCTCCAGATGCATGCGCCACCTTGTGCATCTGGCTTATGTGGCTACTGGGGGATCTAACCTCGAACGGGAGTCCTTAGGCTTCACAAGCAAGCCCTTAACCACTAAGCCATCTCTCCAGCCTCTCACAATTCACTTTTGATCTTTCAACCAAGTCAAAGAAAGGGATGGCTGATAGTGGAAAACACTAAAGAATTTTGAAATTTTGTGGCAGTATGTAGAATAAGACGGAATCTAGCCAAGGATTGGGGCAATGATTATGTTTTGAACCTTTACATTTCAAGTCCGCTTACACAGACAGCTTCCAACAATGGTTCTTTATTGGGCATTACTCTTTGGGGGTGCATTCTGATGAACGAGGTTACTAAGATTGACTTTTGTTTTTTCTCCGCATAGTTACAAACACCAGACACATGTGCCACCTTGTGTATCTGGCTTAGGTGAGTCCTGGGGAATCAAACCTGGGTCCTTTGTCTATTTTTATAGGAGTCTTCATAATTACGTATTGTACTTACTAATTCACTTCAAAATGAAGATAATAGATCTGGAGAGATGGCTTGGCAGTTAATGCACTTGTCTGCGAAGCCTAAGAACTCATGTTCAAATCTCCAGGTCCTACAAAGCCAGATGCACAATGACATAAGTGCACAATGGCACACATGTGCACAAGGGGGGACACATGTCTGGAGTTCATTTACAGCAGGCTGAAGATCCTGGTGCACCCATTTTCTCTCTGCCTCTCTCTATCTCAAAAAAAAAAAAAAAGATAAAGCCGGGCGTGGTGGCGCACGCCTTTAATCCCAGCACTCGGGAGGCAGAGGTAGGAGGATCGCCGAGAGTTCGAGGCCACCCTGAGACTACATAGTTAATTCCAGGTCAGCCTGGACCAGAGTGAGACCCTACCTCGCAAAAAAAAAAAAAAAAAAAAAAAAAGAAGATAATAATAAAATCTCTATATTAGCTAGATAAGTAAGTATTTTCCTTTGAAAGTTCATTTTTATATGAATGAAATTATATTTACTGATATTTGATAGTTCAAAGCATATAATTATCGAATTCTAAAAGTAATTCCAAGCTACTGTAATGATGCATATTCTTATTAAAATTCCCAAGTTGCCTCACTCTCCCTCCTAGATATTCTGATATTCCTCCCAAGAGCGGGCCAGTCACTTTTATCTCACCACCAATGGTTTGCCTAAGCTCTATTAAAAAAAAAATCTAAAATTTCTACTTTCCTACATGACCTACTTTCCTTACTGCTCTCTCTGATTTGGCCTGGGGGGGGGCATGCTTACCATCTATCTGACCCAGCCCTATCACCCCCAATGGCATGTGAGCTCTCTCGATGGAATATTTCAAATTTGCCTTCCGGATAAGATGTTGCTGGGAACGGGTGCACCTGGCATATTCCTTAAGACTCATAATCTATATAGTGTTCTACCAGGTACCTTGTTTCTGCAATAGAACTACTAACCAGAAGTAGCTCATAGAAAGAAAGGGTTTATGTTGAAATTGACGGTTTTGAGGGGAGGTTTGATCGTGGCCTGGAGGAGATGGCAGGGCAGACGGCTGGGTGTCAGATCTCCATAGCGGCAGAGAGAAAAGGGGAAGAGAGTTAGCTACCTCTTAAAACCCAGTGGGCTGGCATAATAAATCTGAAGGTTCACACGCCATGACACACCTCACCCAGTGAGGCTCAGCTGGGGACTGAGGATAAGGCTGAATCATAAACACACAAAGCTATGGGCCCACTTTACGCTCAAACCACCACAGTTGTTTGCAACACTTTAGATAGTCATGAATTCAACTTGGAGGAGGGTTCCCTTAAACACAGTAATTCCAGTTTAAGAGTACTTTTTTTATTTTTTTATTTTTTTGGCTATACTAGTTTTGTTTTTTAAAAAAATTAATAATTATGATACAATGAGGATTCTTGGCTTGATGTAGTCTTTCCATGGCTTTTAAAATTCATTTGCCAGGCTGAAGAGAGATAGCTTAGTGGTTAAGGTGCTTGCCTGCAAAGCCAAAGGACCCAGGTTCGATTCCCCAGGACCCACATAAGCCAAATACACAAGGTGGCACATGCATCTGCAGTTGGTTTGTAGGAGTTAGAAGCCCTGGCACACCCATTCTCTCTCTCTTTCCTCCCCCCCCCTCTCTTTGCCTCTTTTTTCTCTCTCAAATGAATAAAGGTTTTTTTTTTTAATTTTAAAACATCATTTGCTATCAAGGATTTTATTGAGAATAAAAAAAATTCGATAAATGAACCAGTATAGGACACACAGGCACTATATATTTTCTGAATATTTGCAAATGTCATTCTTGCCACTACGGATTTCAAAGTAAAGGCCATGTCTAACGTTGCTTTATTACAGTCTACAGTAGACGTCAATTCAATCTTGCTCTTTGGTTAGAACAATCACAGTCCCGTAAGAACAGGCACGGCGAGGTTCCTACCCTGACAGCCCCGGAAGATTGGATAGAGTCCAGATGCTGTATTTTGAATGTAACAGAATTCAATGTCCAGAGTGAAGACCAGATGAATGCCAGAGAAAGGAGAACTGTTTAACATAAGCAGATGACCCAAAGCTTCTGCTTATCAGAAGAATTTTGTCTATTATGGCTCAGACTAAAGATCTGATGAGACCCACCAGAGGAGCTCAGCTAGAAGAGCAAAGAGCTCCCTCCTTCCATACCATCAACGTGGCTTTTAGGTCTGGGGCTCACATTAAACACTGGAAGCTTGAGGACACGCCCCGAGTTGCCTTTGCATGCTTTACTGAATTCTGAGGCTGTGAAAGAATAAGGGATCGGGGCCTTCCAGAAGGCAGCAGAAAACTTTGAGGTAGAGCTAAGCTGCTCAAGGTATTTGAGAAATATTCAATTCATGCAGGCCATGAGCCAAGCAAAATATCCCCCAGTCTTAAGTAAGAGTTCTATAGCCTTTTAGGGCTGAAGAGACAGAGTATCGCCACATTATTCACTTCGAAGCTCAAAAATCTCATGTTCAGCCGGGCGTGGTGGTGCACGCCTTTAATCCCAGCACTCGGGAGGCAGAGGTAGGAGGATCACCGTGAGTTCAAGGCCACCCTGAGACTACAGAGTGAATTCCAGGTCACCCTGGGCCAGAGTGAGACCCTACCTCAAAAAAAAAAAAAAATCTCATGTTCTAGCAACAGGGGTGGATTAAATGTAGATAGCGCAATTCACCATATATATAATCAGAGTCTAGTGGGTACTGGGGCTTCCTCTTAAGGAAGGACATTAGACAAGGGCAGTATTAATGCTTTATTTAACATGCTTTTCTTTTACAATGTCGCCAGATAAAATAAGGAAACCAATTTAAACTTGAACTTAAGATAAATAGTGAATAATATTTGTGCACAAATATTGATACCCTCACACTAAAAATGATTTAGCTTGCCATGAGTTCAAATTTATCCAGGTGTCTGGTATTTTCATCTGACGAATCCATCAGACCTTTCCAAACAGGGAGCAGTTCCCACACCACCCCCCAACTCCAGACCAGCAGATCAGCCACCAGGCCCCGCACTCTATCTACATGGACCTTCAGTTCACAATGGCATTCTGCCTTCTGCCAGCCAAATCTCCTACTAACATCTCATATGCTCATTCATGACTTAAAGCCACAGAAGAAGGGAAACTATGTAAAAGATCATCACAGCTTAGCTGAATTTGCATAATAAAATGGCCTCAATATTGTTAAATAAAATATAGAAGCATCACCAAAAATATGTATCTTTAAGAAAAGTGTTTAGAATGAAGAATATGCTCCCATAGTCACTTTTGCCATATTCTTACTTTTTTGTTTTATTTATTTGTAAAGAGACAGACAGAGAGAGAGAGAGAGAGAGAGAGAGAGAGAGAGAGAGAGAGAGAGAATGAGTGCACCAGGGCCTCCAGGCACTGCAAACAAACTCCAGATGCATGCGCCACTTTTTGTACATCTGGCTTTATGTAGGTACTGGGAAATTGAACCTGGGGTGTTAGGCATTGCAGACAAGCACCTTAACCACTGATCCATCTCTCCAGCCCCACATTCTTCTTTTAATCCTTGTCCATAGAATAATAACTGTTTTAATTTTTAAAAATATTTTATTTATTTATTTGAGAAAGAGGGAGAGGGGGAGAGAGAGAGAGAGAGAGAGAGAATTGACTACCAGGGCCTCTAGCCACTGCAAATGAACTTCAGATGCATGTGCCACCTTGTGCTTCTGGCTTACTTACTTGGGTACTGGAGAATTGAACTTGGGGCTTTAGGCTTTGCCTTAACTACTAAGCCATCTCTCCAGCCCTGTTTTAAAATGTTAAAGTCATTGCCTAAATCAGTTTTGTGGTGTGAAGCTGGGACCCAGATATGTCACTTAAGTTATTTAAGGGCAGAGCTATTAATGTATTACAGCTGAGATGAACAGTGTGGTCTTTTTTCTTGCTAAATTTCTCTACTGCCTGTCATTCAGTCTACTTTGTCACTCCCTTCCAGTCAGGGTTCCTTTCTGCTTAAAGACTTCTGCTCAAAATGAGTCTTTAACATTGGACCCTGTCTGGCACCGTATTGTTTTAAACAGGCATCAAAATCATTTTATAAAGTCTACACAAAACAGATGTTAAACGCATCAGACTCAAGCTTATGTTTTCAAAAGGTATGCTCAAAAGAGGATATATTTCCTCTTAGATATCAAATCCATTTCACTATAGTTACTTTGTAATAATAGTTCCATTTTATTTGGCAAAACAGCTTACTAGCAGAGTTAGTTAAGTAGGAGAATGGCACTATATTATGTGAAAATATTCTTGTGCTTAGCACATTAGTACAAATACAGTTTTAGTATATGAATTAGGTGACTGATATTCTTGTTGATATCAGGATTGTTTTACATTTAAATGCCCTAACCATAGGTCACATTAAGGTTATATATGAAGGTATTTTTTTTAATTTAATTTATTTGAGAAGAGAGAGAGAGAGAGGCAGATAGAGAATGGGCACACCAGGGCCTTCAGCAGCTGCAAACAAACTCCAGACACATGTGCCCCCTTGCCCATCTGTCTTATGTGGGTCCTGAGGAATCAAACCTGGGTCCTTTGGCTTTGCAGGCAAGCGCCTTAACTGCTAAGCCATCCCTTCAGCCCTGAAAGTATTTTTCTTTTGTATTTACTTAATTTAAATTGACAAATCCCTTACCTGGGATGGGATACCTTCCAGTGAGTTGTTGGCCAAGGGGGTCCCGGTAGCCTCCAAAACATTAAAGGCTTTTGCCAAAGCCCTTGGTTTCCCCTGAGAAACAGATAGTAAGACCCTATTGCTGAAGACATCTCTTGCCTGAGAGGCAAGGTCACTGAGAAAGCAAGCTGGTGCTGAGCAGAAAACCTTCTCCCTGTAGACCAGCCAACTGAAAGCTGGAAAAGCTGCACTGCATGCAGAGTATGGGAGACAGAAGTCATCAGCAGTGAAAACAGTGGACGCTGAATATTCTTTGGCCAGACAGGCCCATAGACTGAACAGGTGCAATAGTGGCATGTCTACTCAGGGGTAACCAACTGCTCTATAATTGGACTGAAGGCCCTCTCTACGGGAGGGAATACATACCTGGTACTGAAAAAACTCAGCAAAGTCTATGGTAGGTAAGGTCATAAGCCTTAGGGGTATAAAGCATGCCCTTATCTAAATGTATATACTATTCCCACCAAGCTGCCCGGAAAATACTACACTTAATGCTCATATTCACATATTAATGCTACTCTCACTTCTGGTTAGAGAAGCTTCTCTTTTCAGATGGCGATGACCACTGGGATGATCAAAAGGCAACATAGTGCTGAGAAGAAGGGATGGAGAAGTGCCCAGCACTGAAACATCTCTGTCATACCCTCAAGGCTCAGGGATCATTGCGGAAGAGGGGCGGATAGAATGGAAGAGCCAAAGGAAGGGCACGACTCCCTACAATGCAACTGCCCAGACAGAAATTGGCCTTGATATCCATGACCTTTGTGCCTAGCAATACCTCCGCAAGACCCTCATAGTAGAAGTAAAAGAGGATGACATCATATTAAAAAAAAAAAAAAAAGACTAATGGAGACTTTGATGGAGAGTGGAGTTCTAAAGGGGAAGGGGGGAGGGGAGGGAAAAATACGCACCTTTGGTATGTAAGTATGTTTTGTTGTCAATAAATAATAAAAAAAAATTGACAAATCCCAATTGTATGGCATTTTCAGAGTGAAATGTGATGTTTTGCTGAAAATTCACAATACGGAATGACTAAATTAATCCAGTTAACATATCTGTCACCTCATTTACTTGACTTTTTGTAGTGATAAATTTGAGAAATATATCTGTTTGCTAAGTAAGAGCTTGTACCTTAACTAGAACAATAATTTATAGCTAGTTAGAACAGCATAAAACATTAATTGTATGGGCAGATTATGCAAAAGTCACAGCTTCTAGGTGCATTTATTTGTAGGGTAAGTAAAACAGTTGATAATTTATTTAGGATAAACAGTTATTCTATTTGCTTATTGCAACGGAAAATGGCATAGATCCGAGAAGCCAGATTGCAGTTCACTGTCTGCATAGTAAACGTGCACCGAGCTGTGGATGCTTAAGGGTATTTAATGACGCTCCACGGCCAGTGCATGGTGCACCACGTCTACCAAGGGGCAGAATCTCAACGCAACTAGCACGAGAGCTTCGCGGGCAAAGAAAACACAGTATTGATGCTATTGTTAGGTTCAAGTTCAAGAAAAGATTAAAATGTTGTTACCAAGATGAGCACATGGACCAGAATGTGGTATTTCACAGAGCATGCTGAAAAAAGCTATGTGTCCAGAAAGACTGCTCATGGAAAATGCCTTGAGACTGGGCTGAAATACAGACTAAAAGCCTTTGCAGACAGTAATGGGGGCCTCAGAGCAAGCCAGACGCAGCTATAGTTGTATCATCAGGGTGCTGCATTGGACCAGATGCAGCCACAGTTATATCATTGAACTGCATTGGACCAGAAGCCTTCATGGCTCACCCAGAACACGATGAACAAAATTGCACAGGGATGGGCTGGAGAGATGGCTTAGCGGCTAAGGTGCCTGCCTGCTAAGCCTAAGAACGCTGGTTCCAATCTCCAGCAGTTCCAATCTCCAGGTCCCATGTTTAGCCAGATGCAAAGTGACGCAAGGGCGCAATGCCGCACTTGACCACAAGGGGGCGCACACATCTGGATTTCGTTCGGAGCAGCTGAGACACTGCTGGCACGCCCATCTCTGTCTTCCTCTCCCTCTCTATCTCTCTCTGTCTCTCTCTCCAAAAATAAATAAAAAATAATAATAATAATAAATTTTTTTTTAAAAAATTGCACAGGGAGTGCAGAGCAAACTGAGAATGAATTGCCTTCAGCCTTAATTGCCCCAGCGTCTGGGATGCTTTCCCAATTACATAGTTTCTGTTGGCTGGCAAAGAGAATCTCTCTCTCTCTCTCCCTCTCCTTGATCTCTTCTCTCCCTTTCTCTCCCTCACTGTGTCTGCGTGGTTCATGTTCATTGTCAATGTCACTGGATTTAGAATCATCTAGGAGACACATTTCAGGGCATGTCTGAGAGCATTTCCAGAGAAGCTTGACTGAAGAACACTGAATGTGGGTGACCCCATGGGTGGGCTGGTGCCACAGAGTCAATAAAGATAAGAAAGCAAGCTGAGCCCCAGCACCCAGCTCTCCCTGCTTTCAAACAACAGACCCAGTGGGGCCAATCACCCCCTAGCCCTGCCACCATGCCTTTCCCATCCTGATGGACTGCCAGATTACGTCCTTCCTCCCTGTACTTGACTCTGGTCAGGCACTTGGTCACAGTGATCAGAAAAGTAACTCACGCGCTGTCTCTTTTTCTCTCTTATCTGCTTTGTGATTTGTATCATCATGGCCGAAAAGGCACGGTTGACCCTCCTGAAATTTCCAAGTCCCACACTTAGAACCTTTCACTGTGAATCTTGACTTCTTCAGACCCAAACTTGGCATTTTGTTTGTTTGTTTTGTTTCTGTTTTTTTTTTTTTTTTTTTTTTTTTTTTTTTTTGTGGTAAAGTCTCGCTCTAGCTCAGGCTGACCTGGAATTAACCATGTAGTCTCAGGGTGGCCTTGAACTCATGGCGATCCTCCTACCTCTGCCTCCCGAGTGCTGGGATTAAAGGCATGCCACCACACCGGGCGGCACTGGGTTTTCATGGCTGATGCACATGGCAGCTTTTTCATGAGCATCCATCAGTTTCTCTCAGTTCTGGCCTGAGATGTGAGATGTGCTGAGAAGAAAAGCAGCCCTTCCAAGAGCAGCTCTGAGTGCATGTCAGCAGGCTCCAAGACGAAACTATAGTCCTGAATTCTTTTTTTTAAATTCCCAATCCCGAATAAATGTATTTTCATTATTTATTTATTTATTTACTTATTTATTTGACAGAGAGAGAGAGAGACAGAGTGTGAGAGAGACACACAGAGAGAATTGGTGTTCCGGGGCCCCCAGTCACTGCAAATGAACTCCAGGTGCATGCGCCCCTTGTGCATCTGGCTTACATAGGTCCTGGGGAGTCGAACCGAGGCCCTTTGGCTATGCAAGCAAGCGCCTTAACCATTGAGCCATCTCTCCAGCCCTCACATACTTATTTTAACAGAGACGTAACACTGAAACAAAATAAAACCCCGAATTCGCCCAGTGCTTTGTCTTCAGTTCAGCATCAATAATGCAGAAATACACCAGGGCTATTACAATTATCAGTTTGGAATTGGTCTTTCTGTATGTTTTCCATACATGTGAACACGTAGCTACACACCTATTTTCTTGCACAAAGACTTTTTTTTTCCTATTTAAATGAATGGATCATAGCATACTTTTGTTGAAATTTTCATTACATACATCGCTGTTTCTCCTGATAAATATTTTTAGAGTAATTTTCTTATGTCATGATTCCATAATTTGGATCTTGCAGGTTCCTTATTAAAAGTTGTTTATGGGATTAAAAATGAATTCCCGCCAATAGAAATCAGTAGAGCCTGTGGGAAGTAGGGTTTAACTGGCTGTTTTTATGTCTTTGAGAGTGTATCCTTAAACTTTCAGCTTTTTTTTTCTCTCTCTCTCTCTTTTTGCTCCCAGACCATCAAGTTTCACTCTGCTGTGGGGTACCTTCCCCCCCCCATTGACATCCAGCATGCCCCCCACCAGACCCCTAAGAACAAGTTCTGAAATCCAAGGCCAAAATAAGCCTTTTGTCAGTATAAGTTGATTATCTCAGTCATAGTGACAGACTAAAACAAATGGCTATATAATTTTCCACAGAATGAACAAATTAGAAATTATTCAATTATTGATGAGAAAATGCACTTTATTCTTTTATTAGAAAAAAGGATAGATTGTTTGTTTGCCTGTAGCTATTATGTGTAATAATTTATAAATTATATAACAAAAATAATGGTCTATTGCTATTAAATATTTTAAATTATGTGTGCAAGTTGCAATCACATATTAAAATTTTAAAGGATTTTATATATTTATATAAAAATATGATATGCTGGTTAGTTATCATTTTTTCACAATTTTTAATAGTAAAAGAACATGTATTTTTTACAATGAGGAAGTGACAACTAATCTTATTTTGAACTGAACTAGGGGGAAATAAAAGCCACTTTTATTTTTCCCTTCACTTCTAGAACACTGATGTGTATGCAGCATACACACTGGTGGTTTTTCTTTCTGTTGAATACATTTCCCAAAGCAGAAGTATATGAATATGCTTATTTTAAGTGGACTCTTAGTCTCTTAGTTGGCCTTCTAAAAATTTTGCAAAGATTTGTTTTTCCACCAATCATATATCTGAGCACTACTTTCCTTTTACTGTAATCACAAATAGATTTTAGCATTTTTGTGTGTATGAAACTTTAGATAAAAATGGCTTCCTTTCATCTTTGAGGAACAGTTTTCTTTTAGCACAAGGGTAACTTCTTCCGAAAAAAATCATTGTTTTGTAGTCAGAGAAATCAGTGTGTGTGTGTGTGTGTGTGTGTGTGTGTGTGCATGCTTTCCAAATCACAATTGATATCATATGCTGCAAGAGGCAAGCATTTGCTCAGTCCTAGATAAAGAATTTGTGTGATGCTAGGAAGCTGACGTCTAGTGAGTCTGTGTCGGAATAGTCAGAAGTGTAGGCTGGGTTCATGGCTCTGAGATCAGGAAAATCACATTGGACCCTTCACATTGGTAGGAAGATGAAGGAATTAATGTCATTAGCATGTTTAAAACGTCTGAGGGGGCTGGAGAGATGGCTTAGCGGCTAAGGCACTTGCTTGCAAAGCCAAAGGACCTAGCTTCGATTCCCCAGAACCCAATAAAGCTGGATGCACAAGGGGGTGCATGTGTCTGGAGTTCATTTGCCGTGGCTGGAGGCCCTGGCATGCCCATTCTCTGTGTGTCTCTGCCTCTTTCTCTTTCTGTCTCTCAAATATTTCTGTCTCTCAAAAAAAAAAAAAAACTTCTGAAGAAGATATGCTTTGGAAATTCAATGTATTATCCCTGCTCCATAGATTACATAATGGATTTTTAAAATTTTATTATTATCTTTTTATTATTTTTACTTATTTATTTGAAAGAGAGAGATACAGAAATAGGAAGGCAGAGAGAGAGAGAGAATGGGCGTGCTAGGGCCTCCAGCCATTGCAAACAAACTCCAGATGCCTGTGTCCCCTTGTGCATCTGGCTTACATGGGTCTTGGGGAACTGATCCTGGGTCTTTGGCTTTGCAGGCAAACACCTTAACCACTAAGCCATCTCTCCAGCCCACATAATGGAAATTTTAAAGTATGCAGTACCCATTTCCTAAAGAACCTAAAATTTTCCCTTGTGCATAAACAGAATCTCATTAAAAGATCTATGGCACCTATTATGTAATGTACAAGTTGCTAGAAGTTCCCAATTTTCATAGCAAGAGGCTGCCAACAACCAGTTTAGTATGTTTCTAATTCTAGGGCTGGACAGATGGCTCAGTGGTTAAGGTTCTTGCCTGCAAAGCCAAAGGACCCAGGTTTGATACCCTAGGACCCATGTAAGCCAGATGCACAAGGTAGCACATGCATCTGGAGTTTGTTTGCAGCAGATGGAGGCCCTGGCATACTCATTCTCTCTGCCTCTTTTGCTCTCTCTCTCTCAAATAAATAGGTGAATAACTAACTAAATAAATAAATAAAATAATAATCCCAGGGCTGCTCTTTAGGAGATAGTACATTCTGGAATTCTTGAGAGATTAAAAAGAGTATGAAGGATGGTTTTTTAAAAAGGATTGTAGAGATTGCTCAGTGGTTAGGCACTTGCCTGCGAAGCCTAAGGACCTAGATTTGGTTCCCCAGGACCCATGGAAGGCAGAGCGGAAGGTGGGCATGAGTTGGTGGCTGCAGTTCCATGCATTTGCACTGGCTGGAGGCACTGGTATGCCTATTCTTTCCCCCTGCCCTTGTCTCTCTCTTTCTCTCTCTAATAAGTGAATAAATAAAATATTTTAAAAAGTGTTCCATGTTCTAATGGTAGGAGTTCCATGTATACCTGTCCAGTTGGCAATAAAAATTCCCCTCAGGAAAGTCTGGCCATCCAGTGTCTCTTAGTTGAGGTGAATGATGTGTGTGTCTGCTAAGCGTGTGTGAGCAAGCAAACTGAGGCGTGGCTAGTTCTGGATAAAATCCACCGGAGTTGGTTTCTACACAGAGATGAAACATTCAAAACCAATCATAAAATATGCGGACAAGATGGTCACAAATGGATTGGTCTTATTTATTTATTTGATAGAGAAAGAAGAAGAGAGAGAGAGAGAGAGCGAGAGAGAGAGAGAGAGAGAGAGAGAGAAAATGAATGGGCACACCAGGGTCTCCAGCCACTGCAAATGAACTCCAGATGCATGCACCCCCTTGTGCTTCTGGTTAATGTGGATCGTGGGGAATGGAACTGAGGTCCTTTGGCTTTGCAGGCAAATGCCTTAACCGCTAAGCCATCTCTCTAGCCCTGGATTGGTCTTTCTAAAAAAAATTTTTTTAATATTTCATTTTATTTACTTATTAAGGGGGACAGATAGAGAGAATGGGTGTGCAAGGGCTTTCAAGCACTGTGAATGAACTCCAGATGCATGTGCCACCTTGTGCAGCTGGCTTACATGGGCATGGGTACTGGGGAATCGAATCCTTAGGCTTTGTAGGCAAACACCTTAACTGATGAGTCATCTCTCCAGCACTTAATTTTTTTAAAAAATATTTTATTATTTATTTGAGAGAGAGAGAGATACAGAAATGGGCAGGTAGAGAGAGAGCGAATGGGCGTGCCAGGGCCTTCAGCCACTGCAAACGAACTCCAGATGCATGCACTCCCTTGTGCATCTGGCTTACGTGGGTCCTGGAGAACTGAGCCTCAAACTGGGGTCCTTAGGCTTCACAGGCAAGCGTTTAACTGCTAAACCATCTCTCCAGCCCATGTTTTTTTTTTTTTTTTTTGTGGGGGGGAGTCAAGCCCAGCAGACTGGCCTTTTTTTTTTTTTTAATGAAAGAGAGCAAGAACAAGGGATGAAACTAGAGAGAGAAAGAGAGAGAATTGTGATGTCAGGGCCTCCAGCCACTGTAATCCCAGGACTCACATAAGCCAGATGCACAAGATGGTGCATGCATCTGGACTTCATTTGCAGTGGCTGGAGGCCCTGGAGCACCCATTCTCTCTGTCTGTCCCTCTCTGACTTTTTCAAATAAATAAATAAAAACTTTAAAAAAAAAGAATTACTTCAAATACTGCTAAAGAGGCCAAATAATCTAGCAGCGTTTGCTCCGTGAGGTGATGAGAGCGTTGGAAGTAGAATCAGGTTCTGATTTCTTGTCTTTTGAGTTGGATGAATTCTAATGATGTGTTCTTCATGTGATCATGTTTCTTCTCACAAGGACCTGTCACTTTCTACCGAGCTGCTAAAACAACACTACTTCACATTCTCACCCTTTAGATTTTAAAAGCATTTTCATTTCTTATACTTCAGCTTTTTTTTTTTTTCACAGTGTCCCTGCCCCAAAGGGAGGGAGTGGAGCCCTACCTTCCCATGAGTGAGAGGAGATTTAGAAAAGTGAGTGTCTTCATGTGCTTGTGGTTAATGACTAGAAGAAATAGACCCACACTCAGATTGTCTGGATCCAAATAAGATCACTTTTGCTCTTTATCTTGTCAGAGTTTCCCAAGTCCATAAGCGGACACAGGCAGCCCCCCTCCCCCTTTCTCCATCCTTTTCTCTAATTAGTGTTACTAAGACAATGGTTCTGTCTATGCACATTTGATTGTGCTATCTTTGTATTCTGTTAACCACTAAGTAAAACTAATATGTTAATAAATAGAAAGGAGAAAACTTCCAAGAGATATAAATAGCTATTAGCTTTGCTACTTTCTATCAAAAATTTTTAATATGTATGTTTTTTTTTTGAGAGAGAGAGAGAGAGGAAGAAGCAGAGGGAGAGAATGGGTGTGTCAGGGCCATTTCAGCTACTGTGAATGAACACCAGATGCATGTGCCTCTGTGGGCAAGTGCAGCATTGCGTGCTTGTGTCACTTGTGTCTGGCTAAACGTGGGACCTGGAGAGTCAAGTGGGCGTTCTGAGGCTTGCCAGGCAGGCGCCTTAACCGCTAAGCCATCCCTCCAGCCCTAATATGTATTTTTATTTATTAACTTACAAGCAGAGAGAGGTAGAGAGAAGAGAGACAGAGAGAAAATGGGTGCATCAGGGCCTCTAGTCGCTGCAAACAAACTCCAGATGCAGGTGCTGCTTCGTGGATATGGCTTTATGTGGGTTCTGGGGAATTGAACCTGGGTCATTAGACTTTGTAGGCAAGTGCCTTAACTGCTGAGCCATCTCTCCAACCTTCTTTCAAACTTTTATGTGATGATACTGACAGGGAAAAAAAAGAACAACTGGTTTTCTTATTTCTTATTTGTTTTGCTAATAGTTTATTTGCCTTTCTCCTCAGTGGTAATTTGGGGTGAAAGGAAATCCAAACATAAATCTTCCAGCAAGTCGACTGAATAGCTGAACACATCGTGGAAAAGAATTTCTTGAACAGTCTTCCCACCTCAGCGCGGTACAAAGAAAAGCCACAACTATCATCACGCACAGCTACAGTCCCGAGACGTATTGAAGACTGTTCTCCTCAAGCAATCTCTTCATCTCATTTCCAACTTCAATTATTTAATCATATTGAATTCAGCGCCTGCTGTGGAGGAGAGCTCGGAAGGCAAGAAGGAAGAATGTCACGTTGTGTTCTGAAGGGGAAATATTTAATTTCAAGTTTTCACGGTGGAAATTAAGGCCTGTTATTTCCTTCAGAACAAACTGAAATGTGGGCATAAGTGAGCTGCCTGGAGATGAATATATAATGAGGCACGTTGATGACAGAAGTCAATCTCTCGTCTCTCAATCGGCAAATCTACGTGTCTGACCGTGGAAGCCATCCGTTAATTAGGATTTTCATGGTCTGCCACCAACAGTGGCTCCCTGTCCTGAAAGGTGACAACAAAATGCGTAACGTCCTTACAGAGAAATAAAGGTTTCTTTTGGGTCAAGGGCCCAAGGGATGGATGGGATCCAGCATACACCGTCTCCCTGGGGAAGGCCGGGTATTCACGAGCTGATCCCAGTCACCCAAGCATCTATGGGTGCACCAGTCGGGGCATGAAGATTCAGGGCTCCACACTGTCCTTGGGTCCCTGCCGTCCCTGCTGAGAGAGAGACCGCCATTCAACAGTGCTGGTTTGGGAAACTCTGCCTCTGCCTTTCTGAAATCATACAAATAGCAGCTTCCAGCTCATTTTCAGCCCCTCTGGCCCACTGTCTGCCACCATGGCTCGGAAATCCTCCTGTGTGGATTTCAGGAGGATCCCTAGAAGGGAACCATGTCGGAAGACTCCGGGGAAAGATCACTCAGCCCGCTTGAAGAAAGAATGATTGTCGCCACCTCATCTGGGGTGCGTGACCCCACTGTACCGAACTTAACAACGATCCTTGAGTTGATCCAGCCAGAGAAAGGCATGAACCCTCAAGCACAGTTGGTTCTACGAGCAAGCTCGTTTCTGACAAGCAATCGTTTGTGGAAGAGAGACTTCTGCATAGAAAAGCTGGAATAGCTACACGGGGGACTCAGCTGGTATCCAAAGCTGTTTCTGGCCGCTTGGCCACAATAAATATATATATAAATGCTTCTACAATCTTATTGCTTTCACGTTAAGCAGAATTTATTTGCTCAAATACAAATAACAACAATCTAGAAACACCATCCATTTCAAATTGCCATAGACACTATCTCTGCTGTGTCTATATGACCAAAGTCATTCTTTTCAGCATAGCTTTAGTCTTAATTGTTAATAGCTTATATTGGGGTAGAGACAGAATTCCCTACACTCTCATAGCTTCTCTGTGTTATACACATTCTCATACTTTCTCTCTATTATACACACTGCCGTACCTTCTGTCTTTTATAAACACTCTCATACCTTCAATCTATTATATACACTCTTATTCTTTCTCTCTAATATACATACTTTCATACTTTCTGTCTATTATATTAGGTAGGATACGGAGGAAAAATGCTGTATTTTAAATTTAAAAGGATCTAAGGATTATATTAAGTAAATCCCTTGCCCCAACTTAAAATTGCTGGGGGCAGTACCTGGATTAAATATACATTTGATTAAACTGATGTTCAAATTTGCAAAGCTAACACACCTAAAGTCCTTTCTGGAAATTTAGATTTATAATCATGAAAGGCTCTTTGTTTGATCTAGTAGACTACAAGTACATTTCTAAATATTTAACTGTGACGACATATAAAGTTTTGAGTTTTCCTAAGTGAGAAAAACGTGCATATAATGTCTACAGCAGCCACTCAATTGAATTTCTGAAGAAATAAGTAACAATAAAATATTTAGGTGACTCAACTTACAATTTCAATGTGATAACCGTTGAAATGTTTTCCTAACAAGGAGAAGGGAAACTTACTAGTTTACAACTGATGAAAGTAACCTAAAGTGATAATTTAGTCTTTCAACATAAAGGCTGTTGCTTACCTTCTCTCTGTTTTTTAAATATATTTTATTTATTTATTTATTGGAGAGAGAGAGAGAGAGAGAGAGAGAGAGAGAGAGAGAGAGAGAATGGGTGCACCAGGGCCTCCAGCCACTGCCAATGAACTCCAGATGTATGCGCCACCTTGTGCATCTGGCTCTCATGGGTTCTGGAGAATCAAACCAGGATCCTTTGGCTCTACTGGCAAATGCCCTAACCACTAAGCCATCTCTCCAGCCCCCACAACCTTCTTTTGATAAGGTAATCCTATGGAATTATTAAAAATCATTCTCTTTTTTTCCCTGCTCATTCCGCCTATTTATTTACAATTTTCTGTAAGAGACTCTTTGTGGGAACCAAGCCTTACAAATCCAAGACTTAACCTCCACAGGGGAGTCATACCCACAAATTTCCCATGATGGACTGGAAGTTTTGAGAGCTGCTGAGTTTGGGAGATTGTGTTCTTCAGATGAAATTGCCTAGTATATTATGTGTTGATCAATGAGGACATCTTGCACCTTCAAAATCAGCCAACACAGGACCGTTTCCCCCTAGCTAGAATCTGTTATCAGTAACTAAACAATGTTTCTCTGTGTTTTTAGCCATATACTGGCTGATGTAATGGTAGTTTTGCTTTGAATGAGAAGCCATTAGCCCTCAACCTCCCCCGCCAGTGGAAAATGCTTTGAGAGACAAAATCAATTAGTGATAAATTTTCTTTTATAGCCGAATAAAAAAGGATACTGGAAAATAAGTCTGCAAAGAACTAGGGGAAAGAGCTTTGAACTGTTTGATTCTGGTCCTAACATGTTATAGGAAATGTTGAAGAATCGGCAGAAGTTTTATTTAGCCCAACAGGAAAAAACACCAATGTTTGGACTTCTTGCCACATTTAATTTTAGTTTCCTAATACGTGGCCAATTTTGCTTTATTTCTCAATTCTCAGCAAAGAACTGAGCAATTACCTTAGCCCAAAGTTGTTCTTGTGTTTATGTATGTTTTTGTTTTTTTCTGTAGAAGGTTATTTTGATGGTCATGGTAAAACCATTAAAAACAGCCTTGCTTTCCGAGCTGGAAGAGAAAAAAAAAGCCTTTATCAAGCTTAAAAAACAGTTTCATTATTGCCTGACAATTGCAATATAATATTAGACATTTGGAAATTCTAGATAAAAATTCTGCTTGAAATGGAAAAGTAAAACAAAAAGCCACCCAAGATATACAATGGATATAGACTCTTCATAAACTGAACAAAGAAAAACATCAACTGACAACATGTTTTTATTAAACTTTCCTTTTTAATGAGGCTATGAATTTAATAATTATTTAAAATAGTACTGGAGTCTTTGCTGGGCTCTCGCTATTAGGATTGAAACATACTTATTAACTCAGCTCTCTTCTCTGACTACAGAAGTCTTTTATTTTTTCACCTGAAGAATACATATGAGTACAGGACTCCAAAAAGAAGGAAACCATAACTGGTTTGTTTCAAGTCCTATAATACTTCAAACAAGTAGTGAAGAAAGTACTGCTATGCGTAATTATTTCTTTTTATTAATTATTATCATTTATTGAGTCACTTTTAGGTTCTCACAATTGATCATGGTCTTAAATTGAAACCTATAAACAATAAAGGTTTTATTTAAAAGCATAGAAGAGGGCTGAAGAGATTGCTCAGTGGTTAAGGTGCTTGCTTGCAAAGCCCAATGATTGATAGAGTTTCCATTTCCCAGCACCCATGTAAAGCCAGATGCACAAAGTGACACATGTGTCTGGAGTTTGTTTGCAGAAGCTGGAGGTCCTGGCGTGCTCATTCTCTCTCTCTCTCTCTCTGCTTTCAAATATATATAAGTAAAAATATTTTTAAAAAGCATAGAAGAAAGGCTTTATGCTGTATGACTAGGCAAATAATTTTTAGACATGGCTCTGAAAAACACAAAAAAACATCATCTAGATTGTGTTGAAAACCTTTTTCTTACGAAAGACACCATTAATAGAATGACCACACAAGTGGAAAAAAATTGGAAGAAAATATTTTCACATCCTAAAAACATTTGCCTATGTCCAACCAATGTATGTTATCACATGTGCAACCAATGTATGTTATCATATGTGCAACCAATGTATGTTATCATATGTCCAACCAATGTATGTTATCATATGTGCAACCAATGTATGTTATCATATGTCCAACCAATGTATGTTATCATATGTGCAACCAATGTATGTTATCATATGTGCAACCAATGTATGTTATCATATGTGCAACAAGTAACTTGTATCTGAACGACATAAAGAATTCTACAAACTCAGTCGTTTAAACAAAAACAACTCTGTGGAGAGATTGAAAAGAACATCTTTACCGAAGAGATCATAAAGATGGTAAGTAGAAACCTGAAAATGTGTTCGGCATCTTTGACCAGTAGGGGAAAAAAATGTGAATTAAAACAATGAGTTACTACTACGCACCTGGGAATGGGATGGGGATCATGGCGACACTAAGGGCAAGAGAGAGTGCAGAGTGAGGCATTGCTAGTGGAAAGCAAAATGGTTCAGACCCCTGAAACTTTTGGCTAAACTTTATATCTCCAAATTCTTGTAAGAGCAGTGTAGTTAATTAAACACATGATCCATCGAGTCCTTTCCTTCTGTCCTCCAGCCTACCTTTTGTTCCTCCTTTCTGCTTTTCCTGAGAGTATATTATTAAGGATGACAAATTTTAATAAATTTGAGTATATTTATTTATTATTATTTTTATTGACAACTTCTTTAATTGTAGACAATATCCCATCTTATTTCCCTCCCTCCCCCCACTTTTCCCTTTGAAACTTCATTATCCATCATATCCTCTCCCCCTCTCAATAAGTCTCTCTTTTCCGTTTGATGTCATGATCTTTTCCTCCTATTATGATGGTCTTGTGTAGGTAGTGTCAGGTACTGTGAGGTCATGGATATCCAGGCCATTTTGTGTCTGCAGGAGCACGTTGTAAGGAGTCCTACCCTTCCTTTGGCTCTTATATTCTTTCTGCTCCATCTTCCGCATTGGACCCTGAGCCTCAGAAGGTAGGTTTGAGATGATCCAAACCTAAAAAGTAGTATGTGTAATACAGCATCTGGATTTAAAAGAGAGACCATCTGCCACTTTCATATTACTTACCAGAGGTTAAAATTTTAAGGCTTTTAAGGTAGTAGCTATAGGCAAATATTTTCGGCAGGCTATTTCATGAGGGAATGACAGCGTGTCATTGATACAAGTTCATTGGAATGGACTTTACACTAATGGGCAGAAATAACATCTCTTTTGATTAAATAAACATGTGTCAGTTTGGGGCCCATCAAATTTATTCTAGTCAATTATTACTACTGAGGAATAGTAGTCTGAGGTAATATGGCTCATTGAAAAATGTATCATTCCTTATAGTATTTATTTATTTATGACAGAGAGAGGGAGAGAGAGAGAGTGAGAATGGGTGTGCCAAGGCCCCTAGCCACTGCAAACGAACTCCAGATGCATGCCTCACCATGTGCATCTGGCTTACATGGGACCTGAAGAATCGAACCAGAGTCCTTTGGCTTTGCAGGCATGTGCCTTAACCGCTAAGCCATCTCTCCTGCCCCTCATTCCTTATACATACTGAAATTTGCTCCTCAATTTCTTAGCGGTGACTGTAATTATTTGCACTGTACCATTCAACAGGCCAAGCACAACTCTTTTTTTTTTTTTTTAATCCTGTTAACCATTCCAAAAATAAAAAGATATAAAAAGTAAAATTTGGGCTGGAGAGATGGCTTAGCAGTTAAGGCATTTGCCTGCGGAGCTAAAGGACCCAGGTTCCATTCCCCAGGACCCACATAAGCCAGATGCACAAGGGGTACGTGCGTCTGGAGTTTGTTTGCAGTGGCTGGAGGCCCTGGTGTGCCCATTCTCTCTGTCTCTCTTCTTTCTCTATCTCTCTCTGCTTGCAAATAAATCCAATTTTAGAGGAAAAAAGGTAAAATTTTATCAAGAATAAATCTGTCATTCTATCCCATAGAGAAAAAAAGAAATGTATGGTTGTGCATTTCCATGCAGTGACATATGGTTGGGGTCTTGGTCCAGAAAAATGGAGCCAAGGACATCAACTGAAATAATATAGAAAGGTTTGAGCCATGATAGAAACTGTAGCCTCAGGATGCATGGGGCAGGAAACCCCAGAGGATGGCAGGACATCAACGTAGTGGGCAACCGAAAGAGCCGTAGAGCGAGGCAGTGGAGAGAGAGCCAGGCAAGTTGATCTGGGGTTGATGCATCTGCTTGGCAGATATTACTAATGATCTTCCCCCCCAGCCCATCACACACACACACACACACACACACACACACACACACACACACACACGAGATTGTTTAAAGGAAGAGAGTGGACTTTAACCATTTGGTTCCATCTGTTTCACTATATGTAGTCATGTATGTGGGGGGGGTCTCATGTCGACTGAACAGATAAGGGTGGGAGAGATCTCTGGTTTTCTATCCCAGAGAAAGGGCTAATGCAACACACACCTGAAATGATGCCCATCATAGCACCTTACAGCCTTTATCCCTCCAAAATAGCTCCTTGCAAATAAGACCCAATGAAAATAAGCCAGCATAGTTACCCACAGCCCGAATGAAGATACCTCGTTATATCGGCAGATTTCAAGAAAGAAAAACACGGTATAGTAGCAATTTCCTTTGACAGAGTTATTTTTCACTGACGCATGGTAAGACAGAGGAGTTAAAATGATGCGAGCCCGCTGCAGCAAAAGAGAAATATTAAAAACATTAGCCTGTTAACAGGAACTTGATTAGACAATGTTTATTAATGAGGATTATCAATGAAGGATGAAAAAAGTTTCAACTAAATGTCTCCCTTCTCCCACTAGCTCCCAGCTTTTTTCACTCTCTCAGAAATGCATGCCTGCAGGCAGTGTAATAGACTTCGATTTCTTTTTATAATCAGCCTTTTGAATTTGTATGTAGTTTTGCCAAAAGCAGTGACGAGAAACACGGGTGGAATAAAATATTCCAGTGCATGTTTATTTCAGCCTTGGTTCTGCAGAATATCAGAGAGCTGCCCCTCCCCCCCAACTCTACAGTGCTCAGAGCTGTTGAGGGGTCAGAAGAGAGCCTGGTCCATTCTGCCTGGTTCCGGTGATTCAGAACTCTTACAAGACCCCTCCACTTCCTGCAGGACCCACATCAAGCCCAGATGATATTCCCTGGGTGGTGTTGGCATGCTGCTCTGGCCCTGGGACACTTCCTGCTCTCCACAGAAACAAAGGGAGGAAGAAAGGAACACATTGAGGATTCATGAAGGGTGATCACATGATTCCAAATCTGAGATTTTTTTTTTTTTTTTTTTTTTTTTTCAAGGTTGGGTCTCACTCTAACTCAGGCTGACCTGGAATTCACTATGTAGTCTCAGGGTGGCCTTGAACTCACAGCGATCCTCCTACCTCTGCCTCCCAAGTGCTGGGATTAAAGGTGTGCGCCACCACACCCGGCTGAGATGTTTTTTTAAAGGAAGCCATTTTGATTTTAATTTTTGTTTACTTTTTATTATTTATTTATTTATTAGAGAGTGACAATGAGAAAAAGAGCAGAGAGAGAAAGAGAGAGAGAGAGAGAGAATGGGCGCACCAGGGCCTCCAGCCACTACAAACAAACTCCAGATGTATGTGCCCCCTTGTGCATCTGGCTTACATGGGTACTGGGGAATCGAGCCTTGAACCCAGTTCCTTAGGCTTCACAGGCAAGTGCTTAACCACTAAGCCATCTCTCCAGCCCGATTTTTTTCCCCACTCTCAAATCTACCCTAACTCCATTGAGTTCACGTTGTCAGGAACGAAGAAACTGATAATGAAAGCACAATGGGAAAATAAAACTTCCACCCTTGTTCTCTATTGAGCATAAATGGGTGCGTCTACTCTCGAGGACACTGTATGCCCTGTCTCAAAATCCCTTAAAAATAGGTTACTTTGGGCTGGAGAGATGGCTTAGCGGTTAAGGTGTTTGCCTGCGAAGCCAAAGGATCCCGGTTCGATTCTCCAGGACCCACGTAAGCCAGATGCACAAGGGGCACATGCATCTGGAGTTCGTTTGCAGTGGCTAGAGGCCCTGGCATGCCCATTGTCTCTCTGTCTGCCTCTCTTTTCTCTCTCTGTCTCTCTCTCTGCTTGCAAATACATAAATAAAAATTTTAAAAAAAGGTTACTTTAACCAGGCAGCCTCACTTCTTTATTAACATATATATATTTGTTTATTTATTTGAGGTGGAATGGAGAGAATGGGCACGCCAGGGCCTTGAGCCACTGCAAATGAACTCCGGACACACAAGCCACCTGTGTATCTGTCTTTATGTGGGTCCTGGGGAAATTGAACTTGGTGATTATTTCAAATCTACTTCATCAAATACAAAACTAATTTTCGATTTCACTTAACCTGACGCCAGCTATGCTAACTGCTTCTAAAGTTTACCTTTGCAGAGTTTTAATGAGGAGAAGTAGTGATTGATGTTGCAGCCTGTCACATCTAGACATTTGGAAAGGTAACACCCCCCCCCCCAGGTCCACCATGGTCATGTTCCAAAGGTCAAGTTCCAATTGAGAGATCTTTTGATTACTCATTTCTGAAAGCAATAACGCTGCTCCAGAAAATAATAGCTCAGCCACCACCCTTTTGCTCTCCAGACTATAAGAGTGTATTTTCTTATGGATGGTAAGTATTTTCATCGCATGTTAAAGCTTCAAGCTAAATTATTCTGCTCCTTCATCTCCCAGTCTTACCACGAGCCCTCAAATCAATACATTGGGTTAAAACATGAGAACTTATTGATACTCCACTTTCGGTTGTAATAAACCAATGCCCATCTTTGCAAGGTGTTCAATAGGGATAGCACATAGCTGCAAATCATAGCAGTTACAAAATTATTCCCTACTCCATTCATATCTTGCCTTTTCAAACCACTTCTACTCCCTTCAAAGAATCAAACCCATAACCTAGGGATCAAATCTATCAAATTTAGGGCTAGAGGGATGGCTTAGCAGTTAAGGCATTTGCCTGCAAAGCCAAAGGACCTAGGTTCGATTCCCCAGGACCCACATTAGCCAGATGCACAAGGGGGTGCACGCATCTGGAGTTCGTTTGCAGCGGCTGGAGGCTCTGGTACACCCCTTCTCTCTCTCTCTCTCTGTCAAATAAATAAATAAAAATAAACTCTATCAAATTTATAACCTCTATCTCCAGTGTGAGTATTTGAGGGAAAGACACAGTTGCTCCTGTAACTGATAAACCTTCCTTGTTAAGGAGAAGGCTTGATAATGTTTACTATTAGAGAACAGATGTTTGTCATGGCTTGATGCATAACAGCTGTCATTTCAAAACAACCGAACTCTACGCCTAGGGAACTGACCTAAGGCAGCTGCCTTTGCACACTTCTTTCCATGTATGGCCACCACTGATCTCCTCTGTCCCCCACAGAGAAATGCACCCGAGCCTTCATGACCTTGTCAGCTTGTGGTAAAGATGGCATCTTATAGCTTATCTACCTACACCCATGAATGGTCTATGCTAAGGCTACTTTCTTCCGTGTGTGGTCTATTGTATATTCCGCTAACACATCCTGCAATGTCATTGTGTTTCTGAAGCTCACTGCATTTCCCCTGCCTGTAGCGAGATTTCAATAAGCTTACAGTCAGGTTCGCATTGCTGCTAGAAATCACCCGACCAAGAGCAGCTAGTGGGGAAAAAAGGAGGTTTATTTTGGCTTAACAGGCTCCAGGGGGAAGCTCCATGATGGCAGGGGAAAATGATGACATGAGCAGAGGGTGGACATCACCCCCTGGCCAACATAAGGCGGACAACAGCAGCAGGAGAGTGTGCCAAATACTGGCAAGGGAAAGCTTGCTATAACACCCATAAGCCCATCCCCCAAGAACACATTGGCTCTAGGAGGCTTTAATCTCCAAATTGCCATCAGCAGAGGAGACTAGCATTCCGAACACTTCAGTTCATGGGGGACACCTGAATCAAACCACCATACGAACATATTAAATGATGTGAAGTATTGATACTGTGATACTGCACCACACAATGTAGAGCAGGTGCAGGCTCCTCATTAATGCTCTAGGTCTGGCTTTCCACTCATTTCTTTTTCAAAGTGCTTAATGTTATTCTGCCATCAAGGGTCGTTAGGCTTCCAGAAGAATGAAGCTGAGTGCGGGGCGTGGTGGCGCACGCCTTTAATCCCAGCACTCGGGAGGCAGAGGTAGGAGGATCACCGAGAGTTCGAGGCCACCCTGAGACTACATAGTGAATTCCAGGTCAGCCTGGACTAGAGTGAGACCCTACCTCGCAAAAGCAAAAAAAAAAAAAAAAAAAAAAAAAAAAAAAAAAAAAAAGAATGAAGCTGAAGCGGCTTCAGGCACAGACATAGGGAGAATCCTGGGCAAGAAAATATCCTGAAACGGCTCTCTGGGATCACACGAGGGCCTGTTGCCCTGTGGCTTAATTTCTTGGTGCATAAACAAGTGGACCCCGACCCTGCCCACCTTGCGCTGTAGCCATGACTATAGGGTCTGCTTGGTGCCCCCACACAGACATCCTTCCATTTTTATTTTGTTTTGTTTTATTTTATTTTATTTTATTTTATTTTATTTATTTTATATTTATTTTTTTGAGGTAGTGTTTCACTCTGGTCCAGGCTGACCTGGAATTCACTATGTAGTCTCAGGGTGGCCTCGAACTCACAGCGATCCTCCTACCTCTGCCTCCCAAGTCCTGCCATTAAAGGCGTGAGCCACCACGCCTGGCTCCCTTCTGTTTTTAGAAACACATTGCTGGTGAGGCTTGGGAACCTGCTGACTTCAGCTCATCTACCCGGAAGAGTTAATATAACCCTTGGCATGCAATAGACTCTCTCCCAGCTGCTCCTCCAAAGTCTGACAAGAGTGCTTTCAGCAAACACATGAATGAAAGATAGAAGGTTCTCAGAACACTGCCACATTACAGATCTCAAACACGACAACTGTCACCTGGCCCTTAGTGGAAAAAGGGAAGAAAATGAACCCTATGCCCATCCGTGCTTTTGTGGGAACTTCTTAAGAAGGGATAGAAGAGAATTTTCCACCTTCAGCTCTTTGATGAAGTTTGCCTAATGTTTCCTCCTCAGAAAGCCCTTCCACAACGAGCTGGTTTCAAATGCACCTTCTGATGAACCGTTGACCTTCTTCAGGTTGCTTCTTAACTTGAACATGGAATAGTCTAAATTAAATATTCAATACTTGATTGAATGTCAACAATATTCCTGTTGATGCCTCGTTTCTATATCCCTGCATTAAAATGTAAACTCTGGGGCTGGAGAGATGGCTTAGCGGCTAAGGAGCTTGACTGCAAAACCAAAGGACCTAGGTTTGATTCCCAAGGACCCATGTAAGCCACACGCACAAGGTGGCACATGTGTCTGGAGTTTATTTACAGCAGCTGGAAGCCCTGGCATGCCCATTCTTTCTCTCTCTCTCTCTCTCTCTCTCCCTCCCTCTTTCTTTCTCCCTCAAATAAATTAATTTTTTTAAAATGTGAACTGTGAGAGTAGACGTTTTGTTTTATCATTATGTCTGCGGCACCTGTCATGGTGCCTGGTACCTAATAAGGTTTTCTCAATAAAGAAATGCTGGGCTGGAGGGATGGCTTAGAGGTTAAGGCATTTGCTTGCAAAGCCAAAGGACCTAGGTTCCATTCCCTAGGACCCACATACGACAGATGCACAAGGGGGTGCATGCATCTGAGATTTGTTTACAGTGGCCAGAGGCCCTGGTGTGCCGGTATTCTCTCCCTACCCTCTCTCCTTGCCTATTTCACTCTCTGTCAAATAATCAAATGAGGAAATAAATAAATAAATGCTGCATGAATGAGATGTGTGATGAGTATTTCTTTGCTATAGACACAAATCTAAGCAATTGTTCTTTATTCTGTTGGGCTTTATGGGGGGGAAACTCTATAGTTTATTTCTTTTAATTTAATCTTATTTGCTTCTAAAGTTTACCTTTGCAGAGTTTTAATGAGGAGAAGTAGTGATTGATGTTGCAGCCTGTCACATCTAGACATTTGGAAAGGTAACACCCCCAGGTCCACCATGGTCATGTTCCAAAGGTCAAGTTCCAATTGAGAGATCTTTTGATTACTCATTTCTGAAAGCAATAACGCTGCTCCAGAAAATAATAGCTCAGCCACCACCCTTTTGCTCTCCAGACTATAAGAGTGTATTTTCTTATGGATGGTAAGTATTTTCATCGCATGTTAAAGCTTCAAGCTAAATTATTCTGCTCCTTCATCTCCCAGTCTTACCACGAGCCCTCAAATCAATACATTGGGTTAAAACATGAGAACTTATTGATACTCCACTTTCGGTTGTAATAAACCAATGCCCATCTTTGCAAGGTGTTCAATAGGGATAGCACATAGCTGCAAATCATAGCAGTTACAAAATTATTCCCTACTCCATTCATATCTTGCCTTTTCAAACCACTTCTACTCCTTCAAAGAATCAAACCCATAACCTAGGGATCAAATCTATCAAATTTAGGGCTAGAGGGATGGCTTAGCAGTTAAGGCATTTGCCTGCAAAGCCAAAGGACCTAGGTTCGATTCCCCAGGACCCACATTAGCCAGATGCACAAGGGGTGCACGCATCTGGGTTAGTTTGCAGCTGGGAGCTCTGGTACACCCCTCTCTCTCTCTCTCTGTCAAATAAATAAATAAAAATAAACTCTATCAAATTTATAACCTCTATCTCCAGTGTGAGTATTTGAGGAAAGACACAGTTGCTCCTGTAACTGATAAACCTTCCTTGTTAAGGAGAAGGCTTGATAATGTTTACTATTAGAGAACAGATGTTTGTCATGGCTTGATGCATAACAGCTGTCATTTCAAAACAACCGAACTCTACGCCTAGGGAACTGACCTAAGGCAGCTGCCTTTGCAGACTTCTTTCCGTGTATGGCCACCACTGATCTCCTCTGTCCCCCACAGAGAAATGCACCCGAGCCTTCATGACCTTGTCAGCTTGTGGTAAAGATGGCATCTTATAGCTTATCTACCTACACCCATGAATGGTCTATGCTAAGGCTACTTTCTTCCGTGTGTGGTCTATTGTATATTCCGCTAACACATCCTGCAATGTCATTGGGTTTCTGAAGCTCACTGCATTTCCCCTGCCTGCAGCGAGATTTCAATAAGCTTACAGTCAGGTTACAGGTTCGCATTGCTGATAGAAATCACCCGACCAAGAGTAGCTAGTGGGAAAAAAAGAGGTTTATTTTGGCTTAACAGGCTCAAGGGGGAAGCTCCATGATGGCAGGGGGAAATGATGACATGAGCAGAGGGTGGACATCACCCCCTGGCCAACATAAGGTGGACAACAGCAGCAGGAGAGTGTGCCAAATACTGGCAAGGGAAAGCTGGCTATAACACCCATAAGCCCATCCCCCAAGAACACATTGGCTCTAGGAGGCTTTAATCTCCAAATTGCCATCAGCAGAGGAGACTAGCATTCCGAACACTTCAGTTCATGGGGGACACCTGAATCAAACCACCATACGAACATATTAAATGATGTGAAGTATTGATACTGTGATACTGCACCACACAGTGTAGAGCAGGTGCAGGCTCCTCATTAATGCTCTAGGTCTGGCTTTCCACTCATTTCTTTTTCAAAGTGCTTAATGTTATTCTGCCATCAAGGGTCGTTAGGCTTCCAGAAGAATGAAGCTGAGTGCGGGGTGTGGTGGCGCACGCCTTTAATCCCAGCACTCGGGAGGCAGAGGTAGGAGGATCACCGAGAGTTCGAGGCCACCCTGAGACTACATAGTGAATTCCAGGTCAGCCTGGACTAGAGTGAGACCCTACCTCGCAAAAGCAAAAAAAAAAAAAAAGAATGAAGCTGAAGCGGCTTCAGGCACAGACATAGGGAGAATCCTGGGCAAGAAAATATCCTGAAACGGCTCTCTGGGATCACACGAGGGCCTGTTGCCCTGCGGCTTAATTTCTTGGTGCATAAACAAGTGGACCCTGACCCTGCCCATCTTGCACTGTAGCCATGACTATAGGGTCTGCTTGGTGCCCCCACACAGACATCCTTCCATTTTTATTTTGTTTTGTTTTATTTTATTTTATTTTATTTTATTTTATTTTATATTTATTTTTTTGAGGTAGTGTTTCTCTCTTGTCCAGGCTGACCTGGAATTCACTATGTAGTCTCAGGGTGGCCTCGAACTCACAGCGATCCTCCTACCTCTGCCTCCCAAGTCCTGCCATTAAAGGCGTGAGCCACCACGCCTGGCTCCCTTCTGTTTTTAGAAACACATTGCTGGTGAGGCTTGGGAACCTGCTGACTTCAGCTCATCTACCCGGAAGAGTTAATATAACCCTTGGCATGCAATAGACTCTCTCCCAGCTGCTCCTCCAAAGTCTGACAAGAGTGCTTTCAGCAAACACATGAATGAAAGATAGAAGGTTCTCAGAACACTGCCACATTACAGATCTCAAACACGACAACTGTCACCTGGCCCTTAGTGGAAAAAGGGAAGAAAATGAACCCTATGCCCATCTGTGCTTTTGTGGGAACTTCTTAAGAAGGGATAGAAGAGAATTTTCCACCTTCAGCTCTTTGATGAAGTTTGCCTAATGTTTCCTCCTCAGAAAGACCTTCCACAACGAGCTGGTTTCAAATGCACCTTCTGATGAACCGTTGACCTTCTTCAGGTTGCTTCTTAACTTGAACATGGAATAGTCTAAATTAAATATTCAATACTTGATTGAATGTCAACAATATTCCTGTTGATGCCTCGTTTCTATATCCCTGCATTAAAATGTAAACTCTGGGGCTGGAGAGATGGCTTAGCGGCTAAGGAGCTTGACTGCAAAACCAGAGGACCCAGGTTTGATTCCCAAGGACCCATGTAAGCCACATGTACAAGGTGGCACATGTGTCTGGAGTTTATTTACAGCAGCTGGAAGCCCTGGCATGCCCATTCTTTCTTTCTCTCTCTCTCTCTCTCTCTCTCTCTCTCTCCCTCTTTCTTTCTCCCTCAAATAAATTAATTTTTTTAAAATGTGAACTGTGAGAGTAGACGTTTTGTTTTATCATTATGTCTGTGGCACCTGTCATGGTGCCTGGTACCTAATAAGCTTTTCTCAATAAAGAAATGCTGGGCTGGAAGGATGGCTTAGAGGTTAAGGCATTTGCTTGCAAAGCCAAAGGACCTAGGTTCCATTCCCTAGGACCCACATACGACAGATGCACAAGGGGGTGCATGCATCTGAGATTTGTTTACAGTGGCCAGAGGCCCTGGTGTGCCCGTACTCTCTCCCTACCCTCTCTCCTTGCCTATTTCACTCTCTGTCAAATAACCAAATAAGAAAATAAATAAATAAATGCTGCATGAATGAGATACGTGATTATTCTGTTGGGCTTTATGGGGGGAAAACTCTACAGTTTATTTCTTTTTAATTTAATCTTATTTATTTGACAGAGAGACAGAGGAGAGGGAGGGAAATAGGCAGTTAGAGAGAGAGAGAGAGAGAGAGAGAATGGGTGCAACTGGGTCTTCAGCCACTGTAAATGAACTCCAGATGCATGGACCATTTTGTGCATCTGGCTTAGGTGGGTCCTGGGGAATCGAACCTGGGTCCTTTGGCCTCGCAGCCAAGTGCCTTAACCACTAAGCCATCTCACCAGCCCTTATTTCTAATATTGTCTGAATGACAAGCGCTTTAAGTGTTGGGGAAGAAAAGAGCTATTTGAAGCAGGCTTTCATTTTTGTCCCCCAGGGTGATATTGCAAGTAATACAATCACAAGGCAGTCTATAGCTTAGCTTTCCCAAGTACTTTTCACCAACCCAAGGGGCTATAGTGACTTACTGCTGCTTATCCGCCAGCTGTTTTGATGTTTTGTTATAGCACCTGGCACGCAGACGACAGAGAGTCAGAACAGGTTCAGTTTACAAGAGGAATAAACCAGTGGTATGTTCTAGGAATGCTGGAACAGTAGCTGAAATTGTCGAGTGAATATTGTAACCGGCCAGGTTTTATATTGCTGAAATCACTCTATGGAGTAATTGAAGGAAAAGCAACTTGGGGATCTGTAGCTTGGGCCTTCATGTTGATTTCAGTGAACTTGGCAATGCACTAGGCTACTGTGGACGACATTCTGCCTCTTGTTTGTAAATTGGGACGTGCATTGAGATGACCCCCGTGATATTGCTAGATCATGTGCATTTTGGAAGAAAAGAATTCTTCATCGGCAGACAATGAAGCGGAATACGTGCAAGGTCTTGTTCATGTGACTGTTTATGACAATTGTTCGGTTCAGGATATTGAGTTGAATGGATGCCAATGACAAAAATTTAAAGCTTCAGCCAGGCGTGGTGGTGCACGCCTTTAATCCCAGCACTCAGGAGGCAGAGGTAGGAGGATCATAATGTGTTCGAGGCCACCCTGAGAATATGGAGTAATTCCAGGTCAGCCTGGCCTAGAATGAGACCCTACCTCGAAAAACCAAAAAAAAGAAAAATAATAAAAATTAAAAAAATTAAAAAGCTTCACATATAAAGTAAATTATTATTTTCATATTTTCATAGCTATATATTTAACTTTTTGTATATTGTCATGTTCCTAGAACTAAGGGGGGAAAAGGAAGTTAGCAAGTATAGCTAGAAAGAAGGGAGAAAAAAAAAGGGAAATTTGGAATAATTAACATCATGGGATATTATTTACTTTGCTCTTAGGAAGCTTATAATTGCAACATTTTATTTTACAGTTTCGGTAAGCATTTGTTAATTATCGTTGTGTTTAAATGTTTAACTGCATGATTTAAATTGGGGGTTCTCAACCACGAGCTATTTTGGCCCTGAAACATTTAGCAATGACAAAAGACATTTTTAAAATATATATATATATATATTTATTTACTTGAGAGAGAGAAAGAGCGCCAGAGATAGAAAGACACAGACAGAGAGTTTGGGCACTGCAAATGAATTTCATATGCATGTTCCACTTGGTGCATCTGGCATTATATAGGTACTGGAGAATCCAATTCAGGCTGTCAGCTTTGCAATCAAGCACCTTTAACCGCTGAGCCATCTCTCCAACCACTGTAGACATTTTTGAGTTCTACTGACATCTTGTTAATAGAGGCCAGTGAGGCTGTTAAATGGCCTGTCATGCGTAGGATGACCCCAGAACAACAAGTTACCCCAAATGTCAACTATGTTGAAGAAGAAAAATCAAACTGAATACCCAAGATCTTTCCAATTTTCCTAAGTGCAGAGAGCCAAGTAAAAATTCAGCTGAGGGGCTGGAAAGATGGATTAGTGGTTAAGGTGCTTGCCTGCAGAGCTTAAGGACCCAGGTTTGATTCCCCAGCACCCACATAAGCCAAATGCACATGGTGGTGCATCCGTCTGGAGTTGGTCTGCAATGGCTTAGAGGCTCTGGCACCCACATTCTCTCTCTTTCTCTCTCTGCCTCTTTCTCTCTCCAATAAGTAAATAAAGAAATATTTTTAAAATCCAGGTAAGGGTACCATCTCAGTGAAAGAATTCAGTAATTAATAATAATAATTCTGTAATAATCAAAATAGTCTCTCTTACAAACCAACATACAAGATACAAATCTACCAAGTCTGAAACTAACTCTTTCAGAACAACTGTGGCATTGTAAGGAAAGTAAAGATGAATTTTTTTTTTTTTCTGAGGACTGGGCATGTAGCTCAGTGGTAAGTGGCCACCTGACATGAGTGTGACACTGGGGTTTAGCCCCAGCACCAAGGGGCGGGGCAGGAAACAGAGGATTTCTGCGCCCTTGGTGCGGTTCCTTGTTCTTTCTAGTCACATGTTTCGTAGACGTAATTACATGACTAAAGGGCACATTTCTCAGGGGAAACTTTTCGTTTTCCCTGCTTTCTTCCACGTGAGCAACCCTATCAGTAGAAAGTAACTGGAGTATTTGCAATGTGAGTTCCACGTGCGCGTCTCCTGGGGCAGAAAAGGATTCTCACCTGTCCTTTCATAATCACCTCCTTGCAGGCCAATACTCCCTCCAACTTCCTCATGTTTGTCCCGGCTATTGGGATGTAAGGTCATCTTGGTCAGTCGCAGCTGAAATGTGCAAACCTCCTGCTGATGTCATCTGGGGAATTGATGGCCTTGTGGAAAAAAAAATATATATATATATATGTTAGCTGTCAAGCCTCAGAGTTGGGTGTTTGGCACACTGGGCTTGTTCGTTTCACAGTTTTTTGCTTTTTTTAAAAAAAGATGTGTTTCCAAGAAAACACTCCTGCCCCCTGTTGCCACATTACACGCTCTTCTGTCCATTTCAGTACAGTGCAGATGTAACTTTCACCTCTTAGGTTTGAAAATCCACAAAACTGAAAACACGGAGATCCCTCCTTCATGCTCTATATTTTCCAGAGCCAGATCTGTCCTATCCTATCCAATAGAGCATGTAACAGCTCTACTGTTTTTCTTCAATAAAATTCAAATTCTTACAAAATAGGTAAAATGCATAGCTCAAAACTAAATTCATTTTTCTCATCATGCAGAGTTAAAGTCAGATTAATGTTCAATTTTTCCCCCTCCTCGGTACTGATTCCTTAGTTTTGTCTTTTTGATTTTCTCCCTTCTTTCTTTTTCTAAAAAACTTTTTGCTTATTTTTATTTATTTTATTTGAGAGTGACAGACAGACAAAGAAAGAGGCATTCTTGTGGCTCTTACATTCTATCCGCCCCTTCTTCCGCAAAATTCCCTGAGCTGTGGTGGGTGAGTTTTAAGTCTGCTTCAGTGATGAGCTCTTAGGAGCCTCTGGATCTCTGCTTTGGTAGGTGTTGAGTGTCCTCAGGGTCTGTCTCCTTCCCCCTGGCACTGATTGGCAGGTTCACCATGGAAGCAGCACTCTTGCTCATCTCCCCAGTTCCTCTGTGGTTTCAGCTCTCTCCTCATGTTCTCTGTGATCTCTGAGCACCTTTGTTAAAGATTGAATGGGTTGCATCATATTTCTCATAACTGCTGGACTGTGAGAGTCTTGATATCAGAAAATGTCTCATTCATCATTATGTCTCTTTTTAAAAAATAATCGTTATTTATTTATTTATTTATTTAATTTACTTATGTATGTATTTGAGAGAGAAAAAGAGGCAGAGAGAGAGAAAGGGAGAGAGAGAGAGAGAATGGGCATGTCAAGGCTTCCAGCTGCTGCAAACAAACTCCAGATGCATACACCCCCCCTTGTGCATCTGGCTTGCATGGGTCCTGGGGAATCGAACCAAGGTCCTTTGGCTTTGCAGGCAGATGCTTTAACCACTAAGCCATCCATCCACCCCTAAAGTAGCCAGTCTATAATGAGTGAGTTACTTGTGCACTGAATGTTCATGGAGTACTTAGAATCCCTCTTCCATGATGCCCTCCACACAGTGTGCCATAGCAATGTGCCAGGGCTCTGGAAACGGCCGTTCCTAGAAAAGTGTGCCTTCGTGGAAATATAGAGCCAGATAGTGGCAATTTCATGAACCAAAAGTTAAAAATGAAGTAATATAGCTCTGAAAATAGTATTTACTTTATACTTGTATGAAATTTATACTTTTATCTAATTTATTATTATTTATTTATTAAAAGGAGAGAGAGAATGGACATTCCAGGACCTCCAGCCACTGCAAACAAATTCCAGATACACGTGCCACCCTGTGCATCTGGTTTTATGTGAGTACTGGGGAATCAAACCTGGGTCCTTAGGGTTCTTGAGCAAATGCCTTAACCATTGAGGCATCTCTCCAGTCCTTCAAATTTTTATCTAACTTTTTAACTTGTAAAGTTTATCTAACGTTAACATACTATATTTTACTTGCCAATAAGAAAGAAAATTGGGCTGGAGAAATGGTTCAATGGATAAGGTGCTTGCCTTCAAAACCAAAGGACCCAGGTTCAATTCTCTAGGGAGCAGATGTGTCTGGAGTTCATTTTCAGTGGCTAAAGGCCCTGGTGTGCCCATTCTGTCTCTCACTATCTTTCTTTCTTTCTTTCTTTCTTTCTTTCTTTCTTTCTTTCTTTCTTTCTTTCTTTCTTTCTCTTTCTTCTTCTCTCTCAATCTCAAATAAATAAATAAATTTACACACACACACACACATTTGGTTTTTCGAGGTAGGGTCTCACTTTGACCTAGGATGACCTGGAATTCATTCTGTAGTCTCAGGGTGGCCTCGAACTCACAGCGATCCTCCTACCTCTGCCTCCCAAGTGCTGGGATGAAAGGCGTGTGCCACCATGCCTGGCAAATAAACTATTTTTTAAAAAGAAAGAAAATCACTTACAATATTCTCTTTACTCTTTTCTAAGCCTTTCAAATCGTCTTCTCTAAAGTGTAGCTAAGGCAGGAGAGGAAATAGAAATAACTTCTTGAGAGATAATGCTATTACTTGACATATCTATGTCAACTCATTCAATTGCCTTTTCAATTCTATGATTAAAAAAATAACTTTATAGAGGTAAGGAAACAGGAAATGAAAGATTACATAGTCAGACCAGAACAAAAAAATCACTTTAAAATTTTATTATTTTCACCATGTGGTTTTCACCAGATGAGTAAATTCAGCAAGCTACACAAATCCTGTTTATCAACGTGATGGTTTCAGTTTACAAAGCGTTCATTGTATCATTAATAATAATCTGTGACACATAAACTATGCCTTTGTGTCATTTCCTGGCCTTGATTTTCTTCTTGGTAAATTGCAAATGTTTCATGCACAGGGTCTCACTAACCATAAGGCTATGTGTTGATGTTTTAGGAGGCTGTATCATGTGTGACTGTTCAAAATAAAAATTATCTGTCTCAGGGGCTGGAGAAGATGGCTTAGTGGTTAAGGCATTTGCCTGCAAAACCAAAGGATTCCGGTTTGACTCTCCAGGACCCACGTAAGCCAGATACACAAGGTGGCACATGCATCTGGAGCTCGTTTGCAGTGGCTGGAGGCCATGGCGTGCCCATTCTCTCTCTCTCCCTCTTTCTGTCTCTCAAATAAAGAAATGAATAAAACATATTTTAAAAACATCATCTATCTCAGAAGCAACATTGGTCATCTTGTGTAAAAGAAATTTAATAATTTCCACAGGAAATCTTCTGTCCCACATCCTATAGAGATTAAAGACTACAGGGGATTAAATGGACGTGAACATTTATGATATTTTAATTCCTGTTATCACCTAAGACACGGGTATCTGGCTCCGCTCAGTTTGTGCTTATATAATATGTAAAAGCAAAGCCAATCAAAGGTCAAGATAAGGCCCATCGCTGAGACAGTGCCTCGCACCTGTGGGCCAGTTGAGTACAGGTTTTTTTTTTTTCCTTAAAATGAACTTCATTAATGATGGGTTTTGAAAAGGATTCAGAAAGTAATTTTGTGCATCAGTTGGATTGTGCCATGTTTTCTTTGGCATAACGTGGTGAGTCTCTCGTGAACTTGGTACTCATTGCGATGTTTCTTGCCATCATTTCAAAATACCCTTGTTTCATAATACCTATACTGTCTAATGGTTACTATTTCAGCTTCCACTAAGTAAAACAAAAAAAAAAAAAAAAAAAAAAAAAACTATTATAAAAAATACAACAATTTTATTGTTTTTTTTTAATTTTTTTATTTTTCGGTTTTTCAAAGTTAGGGTCTCACTCTAGCCCAGGCTGACTTGGAATTCACTATGTAATCTCAGGGTGGCCTCAAACTCATGGCGATCCTCCTTCCTTTGCCTCCCGAATGCTGGGATTAAAGGCGTGAGCCACCACGCCCGGCAAAAATACAACAATTTTAGATGATTTTTTTTCTTACCACAGATATAATATAATCAGAGATTGTTGTAAACATCTGTTTATATGCTAGCTGAAGCCATTTCAAACACCACTGCCAACTTCATGCTTGCGATGTTCGCATTACTAAATACTAAGAGGAAATTACCCTCAATACAGGTTCCTCAAACCAACACCAGCTCCGACAACTTCTTTCCCCAGCTACGTACTCTGCTAATATTGTGTGTGTTCTTTACATTTGTGGAACTGATGGCTAATAAGGTCAAATAAAAGAAATGTACCCTTAGACGCGTCACCAGCAGCTTTATTTCATTAGCTAGGGTGGATGCCTTGAGCAAAATCAGAAAGTTAACAGTTTCCTTTGAGAACCCCTATCCAAGCATGCTTTCTTCTGTATCCCCTCCCTCTCCAGTAGATCTTCCTCGCTCTCTGGGTTTCCTGGGGATCCTGTTTGCTTTTGATAACCTTCAGAAAAGGATTTGAAACTAAGGATTCATGCTAAGCTGGTTACGGCTTAAAGGTTTATGCCTTCAAGAGAGCAGGGAGCAGAAAGTGGAGGGATTTATGCTGGATTTGAACCCTGCTTCCACCGTGGATCTATCCCACAAACCACCTCTCTGGCCCTTATTATCTATGTGATGCAGAGCTAAGTTGTGCAAGTTCTCTAAGCACGTGTCTTCATGGATAAGGCAGGGCCACAGTATTTCCTCACGTACAGGGTTTTTTAGGAGATTTGAATGAGAAAAAGCAAAATGCCTATAGTGCTTGGTGCCAGGTACGAACTTCAGGAATGTGTAACTGATATTATTAGAGCCTTCATCGGCTGTTGGCACCAGAGAAGTGTGGCCCTCTCCCTAAACAAAAGTCAAACAATTTGTAAATGGCAGGTAGGATTTGATTACATTGTGCTCTTGAGCTAGCTGAGTTATTTCTCAAGACAGGACTTTATGTCCTCCTTGGAAAAAAAAAAAAAAATGGCATGATCGATAGAAATGACTCAAAAGGGTTGCAGGACTAGTAATCACAGGGGAAAATGCTTTTATCCATTTTTTGTTCTTTTCTTTTTTTGTTTTTTTTTTGAGGTAGAGTCTTACTATAGCTCAGGCTGACCTGGAATCCACTATGCAGTCTCAGGGTGGCCTCCAACTCACGGTGATCCTCCTACCTCTGCCTCCCAAGTGCTGGGATTAAAGGCATGCGCCACCATGCCCGGCTTATGTATCGTTTTTGTTAAAACAGAAAAGTTATAAAAGTGACTTTCATAAGGAGTCATTCTCAGGCTGGAGAGATGGCTCATGCTTAAGGCGCTTACCTGCAAAGCCGAAGGACTCAGGTTTGGTCTCCCCGGTACCCAGGTAAACCAGATGCATGAGGTTGAGCATGTGTCTGGAGTTCATTTGCTGTGGCTAGAGGCCTTGGTGTGCCCATTCTCTCTCTCTCCCTCTCTCGCTCTCTCTCTCTATCCATCTGCCTTTCTCTCTTTCCCTCTCCACCCCCGCTCAAATAAATTAAAAAAAATTAAGACACAACAGAATCATTCTCTCTCTCTCTATCTCCATCACCATTTTGTTCTACAGTGAGGGGCCTTAGTGCCTGGCTTCAATACAGTGCTTTGATGTCTTACTTCTGTCCTCTAGGGGCAGGACACACCTCCTAAATTATTTTTTTCTAAATCAGAAGTTACATAGTTTATTTTGGTAATAGCGTCTGACCTCAATCTTTTTCTACTGTCGTTGAGCTGCCCCCAGGTGAACCCTGGGAATCTGGGAAATGGCCAAGAGCTGAGCTTTTGCAAGTCCCTTGTGCAGAGGTGGGACAAACATTCTGGCATCGCAAGTGATACTCATTGTTTCCTGGACTCGAAGGTGTTTGTTCTGCAGCCTTCCACGGAGTTGCGATCCAGCCTTATCTACTGAGAAAATCATCTTCAACTGTTGTTGTTCAGGAGCTGACCCCACCCACCCCCCCCTGGGCCTGGCTCTTCTGACAGCACCTGCTGGTGACTGGTGACTGGGAGGAAAGGTCATGAGAAAATAAACAGTTCCAGTCATTTCCTGAGCCATTCTGATCTTATCCTTGAAGATAGATGGCACTCTCCAGCTGAACCTGTTATTAAAAGCACTCAGACCTAGCTGGGTGGTACCAATAGGCCTCCGTATTTGGCAAAGGATTTGATGCCTCCCGTGGACTCTACTACACCTGATTCTCCGACTGGAGGCCTTAGTGGATCCCTCTCTCTTGGGTACTCCATGGCCCTCAGTCTCTCTCTCTCTCTCTCCTCTTCTCTCGATCAGCCTCAGCTTTTTGCACTTCCACAGGATTCCCTTAAGCTTCACTTTCTGCTGTTTGTTCTGCTGCAAACGTTATATTAAATGGGTTTTATATTTTAATTAACATGGTGTTCAAATCCCTGTCAACCCCATTTGACAGGACTTCCAGCTGGGATGTCTCATTGGGTATTAGAGATTCACCCACTTTGGAGGTTTAGATTGGCACTGGGTATATGAGGCTCTCTCTCTGGAGATGGCCCAAGGGCCAAGGTGTCTAAGAGAACTATTTCCATCTCGGTTTGGCATCAAAGAATCTGAACATTCCGAACAGAAAACAACGCACATATCGCTTTCTCTGTTCATTGAAATGTTTCCTGTCAATATAAGCAAGCACAGGCCGTGACGAAGCCCAGAACAATCAGCAGAGGCAGAAATTTCTATCTGAATAATCCATTGGGTGTCATAGTACAGAAAATGCCAAAGGATTGTTTATAAAGTCCTATTTGATATTGACATTATAGGCATGGTTTTATTTCGTCTGGCAATTACATGCTCCAAGAAAATGCTTGTGAACTGTATCTGATAGAAAATGCTAAAAAATAAATAAGAAACTTCATAGCAGGCATGGCTAGAATGTCTAAATATCATTTCACAAGAATCCCTTTTTTTTTTTTTTTTTTTAATATAGTGATGGGTGTTGAACCCCGGAACTCATGTATACAACACAGGCACTCTGCCACACAGTTACACACCTGGCCCTGATAACCAGCTTTGAAAAGACACCATGTATCATGCAGGGATGCAGTGTCTCTCCTTTGTGCACATTCAATCTAGTGGAAAAAAAATCAGGGGAAAAATCAGTGATATTTTCTGAGACAAAATTTATGTGTGGTTTTATATCCATTAGCCATCGACATAAATTTACCTAGATGTGCCTCGTTTAAATTAAAATCCATTGAGAACCTAAGTACTTGGCAAAATATTTCTGAACTTTAATTTCATCATGATAAGAATAAGGAGGTGGACTGGAGAGATGGCTCAGTGCAGAAAGGGGGAGAGAGAGAGAGAGAGAGAGAGAAATGCTTTGATACTTTCATGTTTGGCCACTGGAGTCCTAATTTGAAAAGTTATGTCCCCTTCACCTTGGGAGATTTTGAGGGAGGCTGATGTAGTTGTCAACAGGAAATACATATGTTGAACATCCCCTATGTGCATGGCATTTTAGGCAGATGCAGGGCTCTGAACCTGGCACGAAAATGCAGAGGGCGTTCCCAGTGTCTGAGAACTTCCAACTCTGCTCTTCTTACATATAAAGGCAGGGCTGGATCTGTACCCCCTCTGCCTGAAGAGGGCAAGGGGCTTAGGGAAGTCCCGCACTGTGGCTGACCTTATCAGCTGCCTCGAGCCGGTGAGAACCGTTATTCCCAGCCCTATTGTTCAGGACTTCCGGATCCTGCCTGCTCCTTCTGACTCACCAAACATGAAATCATAGCTAAGAAAGCTTCAAAGAGACGGTGGAAATCCTTAGACACACGCTGTTCAAATGATAAAATGGTGTCACCCATCAAGCAAGGATAAACAAAAATCACGTGTTTAGCATGACAGCTGGACTAAGTAAAAGACCCATCTCCCCCCCACCCACCCACAAATAAAGGTTGTCCCTTACTCTACTTCTGCCGGCTCACCCATTTATGCAATCGCTGCGAATGTAATGCCATAAGCACTAACGGTGACTGTCCTTATTTATATATGACATGCATGTTTCCAGCAAATTCCCCTCTCAGTTTCAATGTCCTCTGTCCAGCGTATCGTCCTCTGTTTGCTTCACCTGACAAAGCCTTCTGCCGGGAAGATAGTTGAGGTGTCACATGCTATGTGTGGCCTTTGCTTGAAATGTCTACATACAGCTTGTCATTTTTTTCCTCTCACAAGGCACTCAAATCTATCATAGCTCCTGTTACTAGAATCCAGTTCTAGCATATTCCGCTCTAAACCCACACTTAAGTACCGTGAGGAAAATGTCTTCTCTCACTCCCACCCCCATCCCCCATGATCCTTAGGATATCTCCATCACAAACTTTCTTTTTAAAATTTTTTCTTATTTATGTGTTAGAGACAGAGAAAGGGGAAGAGACAGAGAGATAGAGAGAGACAGAAAGAGAGAGAGAGGGAGAGAATGGCTGTATCAGGGCCTCCAGCCACTGCAAACAAACTCCAGACGTATGTGCCATCATGTGCATCTGGCTAACCTGGGTCCTGGGAATCAAACTTGGGTCCTTCAGTTTTACAGGCAAATGCCTTAACCACTAAGCTATCCCTCCACCCCCATCACAAACTTTCTTGAATAAGGGAATGTATTTTGGTTTCTGTCTCAAAGAAGGTAAGTCTTTCTTTTGGTGAGAAGGTGGACATAGGTTTGAAATAGAGTCCGGATATATTACCCCAACTGGCCTTGATCATTGTGTAGCCCAGGCTGGTCTCAGACTTATGATCCTCCCAGTGCTAATACAGAAAAATAATACAGAAAAATCTTTAGTAGAGGTATGTGTGATTGGAAAGTGAAGAAAACAGTAATGGTCAGTGAGGGCAAGCTGTCACCTTTAGTCAAACCAGAGGCTTGGGAAGTCCCCTCCCCAACAGCTCTATCCAGTTTAAAAGAGAGGCCAGAAGAAAAATGCTTATTGCTCTTTCTGTTAGCTAAACTTATGAAGATCTCAGGTTTGGCTCAGGGGAGGAGTCCTTGCTTCACATGCATAAGGCATTGGGTTCATTTCCCAGCACTCGATTAAAAAAAATTAGGGGGCTGGAGAGATGGCTTAATGGTTAAGGCGCCTGCCTGCTAAGCCTAAGAACGCTGGTTCCAATCTCCAGCAGTTCCCATCTCCAGGTCCCACATTTAGCCAGATGCAAAGTGACGCAAGGGCGCAATGCCGCACTTGACCACAAGGGGCGCACACATCTGGATTTCGTTCGCAGCAGCTGAGAGACTGCTGGCGTGCCCATCTCTGTCTGGAGTTTGTTTGCAGTGGTTGGAGGCCCTGGGGCGCCCATTCTCCCTCTCTCTTTCTCTCTTCTCTCAATCTCTCTGCTTGCAAATAAATTAATTTTAAAAAGAATATCTATAAAATTATTTTTTTTCTTAAAAACTGAAGAATATAGATGGAGTTGGAGGTGATAGTCTTGTACTATATTTTAGTTCTCTGATCATTCAAACATGCTAAGGAGGTACTCAGCCCCACTTGTGAGCACACAAGTGTTAATTCTTCCCTTAGGCCATAATTAAAACTCAAATTTAGCATTCAAAGTGAAAACGAAACAAACCGAGCTACATCATTCAATTGTAAAGGTGAGAAAGGATTTGTGGAAGAGAAACTTGAGTAATTCTCCAGCCATTTCACATTCACTTCCAGGGGCTTTTGCTGAGCTTCCCAGGAAAGGATGAGAAGGAAAACAAAGATTATCATATAAGGTGACTGGCTACAGTGACAAATGTGCCCTCGATAAAAACAGTTTGGTCAGATTGATTCTTGTCTTGAGTCAATACTTCAGGTCAGTATCCAGCCAGGCGCAAATGAGGGATGCACGACGAGGAGGGATGATCGATTTGACATGGGGATTGCCACATGACTATCAACTCCCTTACATTTCTTTGTCCAGAACGCTGTAAAAGCTCCCCCCATCTGTCAGAAGCCAACTCGTTATAATTTAGTTATTTTCATTTTTTAAAGAAAAATCCAGCATTCTGGGCTGGAGAGATGGCTTAGTGGTTAAGGCGCTTGCCTGCAAAGCCAAAGGATCTTGGTTCGACTCTCCAGGACCCCTGTAAGCCAGATGCACAAGGGGGTGCACACGTCTGGAGTTCGTTTGCAGTGGCTGGAGGCCCTGGTATGCCCATTATCTCTCTCTCTCTACCTACCTCTTTCTCTGTCTCAAATAAATAAATAAATAATATATATATATATATTTATTTATTTAAAAATCCAGCATTCTATCTTATAAAGAAAGTAAAAAATGTCAGGAGGAAAAAGACACAGAAAAACCAAAGTAGAGGGAAACGTTCAGAACACACTTCACAGACGTTTATCCTGTCTCTGTTCCTCTTACATAAGTGTCTGCTCCCTTGGGTTATTTCAGGGTTGAAGAGAAAATGGAACTCACATTTGAAATGTCTACATATACGCCTGGCCACGGTTTGAATAAGTGTTCCACAAAGGCCCTTGTTCAAAAGGCTAGGTTCGTAGTCGGGACACTCTTGTGAGGCGACATGGCCTTCAGGGGAGCTGGATCAAGTGTGAGGTCTTGGGACACTTTGGCCAAACCAATTAAGAGGACCCTTGGTACAGTTCCCCACCTACCTTGGTCTTGCCTCTTTCTTTTGCTTGCCAGACACCATGAAGAATATAGATGGAGTTGGAGGTGATAGTCTTGTACTATATTTTAGTTCTCTGATCATTCAAACATGCTAAGGAGGTACTCAGCCCCACTTGTGAGCACACAAGTGTTAATTCTTCCCTTAGGCCATAATTAAAACTCAAATTTAGCATTCAAAGTGAAAAAGAAACAAACCGAGCTACATCATTCAATTGTAAAGGTGAGAAAGGATTTGTGGAAGAGAAACTTGAGTAATTCTCCAGCCATTTCACATTCACTTCCAGGGGCTTTTGCTGAGCTTCCCAGGAAAGGATGAGAAGGAAAACAAAGATTATCATATAAGGTGACTGGCTACAGTGACAAATGTGCCCTCGATAAAAACAGTTTGGTCAGATTGATTCTTGTCTTGAGTCAATACTTCAGGTCAGTATCCAGCCAGGAGCAAATGAGGGATGCGCGACGAGGAGGGATGATCGATTTGACACGGGGATTGCCACATGACTATCAACTCCCTTACATTTCTTTGTCCAGAACGCTGTAAAAGCTCCCCCCATCTGTCAGAAGCCAACTCGTTATAATTTAGTTATTTTCATTTTTTTAAGAAAAATCCAGCATTCTGGGCTGGAGAGATGGCTTAGTGGTTAAGGCGCTTGCCTGCAAAGCCAAAGGATCTTGGTTCGACTCTCCAGGACCCCTGTAAGCCAGATGCACAAGGGGGTGCACACGTCTGGAGTTCATTTGCAGTGGCTGGAGGCCCTGGTATGCCCATTATCTCTCTCTCTCTACCTACCTCTTTCTCTCTCTCAAATAAATAAATAAATAATAATTAAATAAAAAAATATATATATTTTAAAAAAATCCAGCATTCGATCACATAAAGAAAGTAAAAAATGTCAGGAGGAAAAAGACACAGAAAAACCAAAGTAGAGGGAAACGTTCAGAACACACTTCGCAGACGTTTATCCTGTCTCTGTTCCTCTTACATAAGTGTCTGCTCCCTTGGGTTATTTCAGGGTTGAAGAGAAAATGGAACTCACATTTGAAATGTCTACATATACGCCTGGCCATGGTTTGAATAAGTGTTCCACAAAGGCCCTTGTTCAAAAGGCTAGGTTCGTAGTCGGGACACTCTTGTGAGGCGACGTGGCCTTCAGGGGGGCTGGACCAAGTGTGAGGTCTTGGGACACTTTGGCCAAACCAATTAAGAGGACCCTTGGTACAGTTCCCCACCTACCTTGGTCTTGCCTCTTTCTTTTGCTTGCCAGACACCATGAGGAGAGTAGCTTTGTTAACACATTCTTCAATCCACAATGTGCTGAGCCTCCTGAAAAAAAGACCTGAAAACTCTGAAGTTATGAGTGAAAATAAAACTTTCCTGATTTAGCTCAGGTGTTTGTTATAGCAACAGAAAACTGGCTTGCACATATATATGTATATAATCAGGGAATCCACAGTATGAAAAAGCATAAACAAACATTTAACATCATATGTTAGGACTGGAGAGATGGTTCAGTGGTTAGGGCACTTGCCTGCAAAGCCTAACGACCCGAGTTCAATTACCCAGTACCCATGTAAAGCCAGATGCACAGTGTCACATGCATCTGGAGTTTGTTTGCAGTGAATGGAGGCCCCGTGTGTCTGTTCTCTCTGTTTCTCTTTTCTCTTCTCTCTATGCGTGCAAATAAATAAATAAAAATCTTTTAAATCATATATAAAATATAGTTATATTAGGCAGTTATATAAAATATTATATATATATTATATATTAATAATACATAATAGTTATATTTAGCTATGCCTTAGCTTTTAACAAACATATATAAAATGCTCAAATTCCTTGGGTCTTTCTTGGACTCACACAGATCATTTTCTATCATGACCCCAGTTTGGGGCCCATATGGTCTTTTGTTTCCACACCAGCTTAAAACAATAGTGAATGATATGAACTTGTTTTGTTTTTGCCCCATTTCGCCCCTCCTTTACTTTTACTCAACGTCTGGTATTTTTTTCAAAACCTAAGCACATTCTCTCAACTTGTTTTTTTTCTGTTTGGGCACTTCTCACATGGTGGTGATTGCGAGTTTGTTGAAGGCATTTAACACTGGGCTAACCAGAAGCATTATTGGCTAGACAGAGGGGGTACGCACATAAACCCAGTACCCATTAAAGCCAGATTCATAAAGTGATACATGTGCAGGGCCTCCAGCCACTGCAAACGAACTGTAGATGCAGGCGCCACCTTGTGCATCTGGCTTATGTGGGTCCTGGGGAATCGAACCAGACTCCTTTGGCTTTGCAGGCATGCGCCTCAACTGCTAAGCCATCTCTCCATCCCCTGATTCTGGAGTTTCGTCAAAATAATACAGGACTGGGGATTACCGGTTCTTGTCCCCTGCCATGCGTCTTCTTTAACCCTGGACTGTCTTCCACATATAACCTCAGAGCCCAGCAGCAGGAGCGTAGGAGGCAAGATGGTTGTGTCCGCTCGGCAGCTGAGGGTGGAAAGAACAACTGAAGGATGTTGGGAGCCATCACAAGAGGAAGAATGGGGGGTGGGGGGCTGATGGAGTTGCCAAGGGCCTTGTTTAAATCTTGTGACTCATAATGCCAAGAATGGACAAATGGTCAGACAGAACTGTGTGTTTTGGGGAAACTTGTGATTGTCTTAAGAGTGTGCTGAAAGTGCCAGGGAGGAGTTGGGGGAGGCAATGTCAGAAATGTCCAATGGATGCTTTCTAAAGCTAAAGTCAGCAATCACCCAGAACTGGAGGCTGCTTACCCAAACAGGAAACCCCCGCTTGGGAGCACACAGAATCCTCTTTCTGGACAGAGGATGTTGCGGAAGTGCCTTCTTCCCCATCCTAATTAGGCCCCATGGCTTGACAAGGGTGGTTCCCTCGTGAAATTTCCCCTTCGTGTTGTTTTACAGAGGATCTCAAGGAAAAAGGGCCAACAGACCCGGTTCCTTTGCGACTTCGTTGAAGAATGTCAGCAAATCCCGGTTGCTCAGAATCCAGCTTTCCTAAGCCGGGCATTCAGAATATTTATGCTGCGAAAACAATGGCGGAAGGCTTTGCTGCAATGCTTTATTGACACAGCCTTCCTGTCCCCCACATCCCACTTCCTCTCAGGAAAGTGGGACGTGTTGGATGATTTCCCAGATTCTATCTGGAGAGGAAGCCTACAGGTTTTTTTCCCCCTCCAACCCCTGCCAATCTGCACAGCCTAACGAACACCTGCAACCAAGACCTAGGCCGCTTCCCTTTGGGGCTCGCAGCTAGCAAAAAAGAAATGAGCCATCTTGACTGGGGATAAAAAAATCTCTCTGTTCACAGATACCTTGCCATCTACATGTGCACAAGGAGGCACACACGCCCCAATGTGAGGCACAGCGCCTGTGAGCAGAATTACAATTCAGGCGTTTTGCATTCAGCCAGTGTCACTATGTGCATTAAAAGAAAGAGGTCCTAAGAGCTGATGAACTTGCAGCTTTTCACTGACACTGTCCACTTATTTGTACGCAGCAAACTCTTAAACCACACACAGTCATGCAAAACAAGAGAACCGCCGACCTCCTTTGCCCTGATAATATCATTAGGGCGATACTAATGATTTTTGCAGACTGTGAATCTTTTCTCCCACCCACTTGGTCATTCCCATCCCAAACATCTGTCTCAGAAGCTAGCATTCCCCAGAGAGAGAGAGAGAGAGAGAGAGAGAGATCAGTTCTGCACTCCTTGACTATCTGCCCTGGTCCTCCCGGGGTGTCTGAAGTTTGGCTCAGTCAAACTGGGAGCTCGCTCATGACAGCTTTGTGTTCACCCTTCTGCTTGGCACGCACATAGACAGGGAGCTGTGTGTGGTTCTGTTCGAGGTTTATCTGCTGTATTTATAACCCCGGCTTTGAGAGTGGAAATCGTCGTAGACTAACCCTTTCATAGAAAAACAACAGCTGGGCGTGGTGGCGCACGCCTTTAATCCCAGCACTCGGGAGGCAGAGGTAGGAGGATCGTGGTGAGTTCAAGGCCACCCTGAGACTACAGAGTGAATTCCAGGTCAGCCTGGGCTAGAGTGAGACCCTACCTCGAAAAAACAACAACAACAACAACAACAACAAAAAAAAAAAAACAACAGAAGACACCAAGTTCACAAGCACACACACACACACACACACACACACACACACAGAGCTCTCACAAGTTTGGTTCTTGTTCAGCAGTCTAATGTGCTACTGTAGCCATGCCTAATACATTCCTTCACAAGATGGCATTGTTGACAACATTGGCATGAGATGGGCTTGTGTAAGTGTGCACAGGTCTGTATGTATGACGAGAGATCATTTAGTGGCTCAGAACCCACCTTCACTTGGGACTCCCCCTGCCCCCCCCGCCAGGCAGGAGGGATAAGTTTGACAAGAATCTTGAACACAGCGCTCGGCGTGACTTCCTGACACAGGGAAAGGCACCCCAAGCCCGTAGCCGACTACATCCTGTGTCGTCAGTCACTCCCTGGGGGACAGGTCACTTCCTTGAAAGTGACTCAGTGTCAACAGTGTCAAGGGATCAAAACGTTCAGATAATGCCACTTCGAAGTGTCCTTTCTTGTGGTTCTGACCAGATTGACTTCACACTGCCTTCCTCTGTGCTGGGCACACCCTTGAAACGCCCCTCAAGCTCTTAGTCGTCTTACAGAACACTCCTGTTTTCATGCCTTCACGGTGGTTTTCAGGTTATTTTAAGACCATCCTACCCAGAAAAGGCCACATCTTCTCCCTGTGTCCCTTTCTGCTGTCTGTCCCAAGCTTACCTTCCTTCTGCGTATCTGAACTCTAGCAGCTCTTTAAGAACCCAGCAAAAGCCCTCCTTCCTCAACAACTAAATCTCTCGCCCCACCAAATTCCAGAAGTGCTGAGGGCCAGACCTCCTTGGCAACTGTGTTCATCCTTCCATTTTTCAATCACATTTTTTCCCTGTGTACACCATGGTGTTATACTAGACTGAAAATGTTCTTAAGACTCCACCATTGACCTTGAAGTACCTGGTATTGCCAATGGATTCTCACATGTGCTAAAAGTAGGGCAATAGAAATATATATGGGAACTTGGTGTGTCTGAGAGTGACAGAGGTTTTCTTGGCTCTTGGCTGGGCTGTAACTCAGGAGTTAGGGTGACAGACAATCACAGAGTCAGTGCTCTCTGGGATCTTGTCTTAGGAATTTCAGTGAATGAAATCTGCAGGTCACAGGGTTGAAGTTGAGAAAGATTTCACTATAGAGCTTACAGAACTTCAGAGATGGAAAGAAGGCAGAGTTGCTGCCAAAGAGGGGATTTCTAGAAAATGGAAAGCCTGCCTGGTGGTCCTGCTTCCAATTTTATTGGAATTGGCCGGGAAGGGGTTGAACTAGTTAATCCAGCCCTTCCTCGGGTGACCAGGAAGCATCAGGTCTTCAGGAAAGGGGGAAATTTTACTCTTCTAGGAAAGAGATAAGGATTCCTCTCCTGCATTATGTTTCTGGCCTCTCAGGGGGAAAAAAAGAGAAAAAGAAGAATCAGGGTCTCCATGAAAGGCTTAAGGACGGTTTTTCCCCTACAGGCTCAAAGGCATTTTTCTCTTTTACTTTCAGGGGTCCTGTTACCCCTAAACTGCCTCCGTTATCCATGTTGCTTGCCATCTGGAGAATTTAGCTTCTGCATCAGGTACAAAATACTGGGGCTGTTCATCATATATTCTACAATCTGTTCCCTCAGTATAGACATCAACGTGGCTCACCTTAATTATAAGAGGATAACGTGTGTCTTTTGTTATCTTCCTATAATATCCTTTTGATAATGGTTCTGATCCCTCTGCAAGTTTTTTTTTTTTAATTCTCAAGCTGCCCTCCCTCTTGCCCTTGCATATCTCCCACGATTCCTGCTTGCCCTTTGCACTGAAGAGGAGCCCCCTCCTCACACTCAAATCCCACCATTGCATTACGTTCCTTCCCACCCCCTTCAGCTTCTCACAAGGCCGTTTTCTATTTGCTACTGGCTCTTCTCCTCCTCTGCTTTTCGCTCTCTCTTCCGGCCTTTCCCAGCCTGCCACTCCACCAAACTGCACTTGCAACAACAGCAGAAATACATGCTTTGTTACCACATGGGCCTCCCTGCTGCATTGAGCAGTGCTGGGCTTCTTGACACTTTCTGCTTAATTGGCTTCCCTCCTACGTCCCTATCTTTTTTTTTTTTTTTTTTTCAAGTCTTCATCAGCCCTCGTAGAAAATCCCTTAGGCGGTGATCTTTCCCAGAGGTCCATCCACACGCACAAACACACACAACTTAGGTTCTTTTTATTTTATTGTTTATTTATTTAGAGAAAGAGGCAGAGAGAGAGAGAGAGAGAGAGAGAGAGAGAGAGAGAGAGAGAGAAAGTGGGTGTACCAGGGCTTCATAGCCATGGCAAATGAACTCCAGATGTATTCGCCACTTTGTGCATCTGGCTTTATGTGTGTTCTGGGACCTTTGGCTTTACCAGCCAGTGCCTTAACTGCTAAACCATCTCTCCTGCCCTTGTCTTCTTATTCTACAGAGAATAATCAATTCACTCTGAAATGCATGAAGTTGTTATTTCAGTAACAATAATAGCAATTACCAATTTTTATACTTTCTCAGTACTTGGCATAGTTCTAAGGATTTTAATATGTCTTAGTTCAGTTAATCCTCAAATACATTCTATCTTTCTGAAAATATTTCTACTTTTACTTATTTGTTTGAGAGAGAGAGAAAAGAAGAGAGAGCCAGGGCACACGAGGGCATCCAGCCACTGCAAACGAACTCCAGGCACATACGCAAGGTTGCACACACCCACTAGGTGGCTTATGCATCTGAAGTTCGATTGCAGTGGCTGAGGCCCCAGTGTGCCAATTCTCTCTCTCTCTCTTTCTCACACACACTCTCTCTAGGAAAAAAAAAAACCCTCAAAATAGGTACTTTATAAATATTTTAGCAAGTGCATTCATGAATCGTTCAGTTGTGTTTCTGATATTGTGAAATATACACATGCTGACAAGGCACACATGCAAAAAGTAAAACTGAAAAGAAGAATCTACCCGTTTATACTGCTAGATATTTTATAACAATGGACCCACGTAAGCCAGATGCTTAGGTGGTGCATGCGTCTGGAGTGTGTTTGCCATGGCTAGAGGCCTGACCTTCCTCCCTCCCACTCCCTCTTTCTCAAGTAAATAAAATAAAATATTTTTTAAAAGCCAGGTGTGGCCATGCGTGCCTGCACCGCAGCCCTGGGCAAGGCAGAGGCAAGAGTATCCGTTCTGTTGCTTAGTCAGCAAGTCTAGCTGAAAATCTGGGCGCTTCAGGTTCCGTGGCAGACTCTGTCTGTCTCCGGGAAGTAACTCGAAAAAGTCATAGAGGAAAACAATGTCTTCTGATTTCTGTACCCAGGTTCATGGGGAATGAGCTTCTGCATACATGACACATGACACACAGGGTGCGATAGTACACACACAAACATCAAACAAGTGTTAATTGTACCGGCAAATGACCTGAGGTCCATTGGGTTAGACTGGAGGCGATCATTTATCTATTTGAAAATAGTGCAAAGTGAAGGTGTACATCAGGCCACGTGAACTGAAAGGTGAGAGAATTAGATTCACCTCATGGAACCATGCCATGGTTTAAATGCATTATAACCAAGCATTCATTAGGCAGACTACACACACACACACACACACACACACACACACAGTCTATAAAGTGCTAAGACTATAAAGATAATGAGATTCTTTTACATGGTTAATTTAAAAAAAATTATTTTTTTGAGAGAGAGAGAAAGAAAGAAGACGAACTTCAGACACACGTGCCATGTTGTGCATCTGGCTTATGTGGGTCCTGGGGATTCAAACCTAGGTCCTTTGGCTTTGCAGGCAAGTGCCTTAACCACTAAACCATCCCTCCAGCCCTTCATGGCTAATTTCTTTAGATAGACCATTATCTCAGAACAATGCTCTTTGAACTTGCAGAACATAGATATTACCTGATATCTTGCTAATATGCAGACGAAGTCTCAGGCGAAGTCAACGTGGTGTTGCAGGCTGAACAGTAAAGCTCTGGGAGCCCCCACCTTTTCGTCTCTGGGGAAGTGGATTCTAAGATGTCATGGACGTGTGTGAGATTTATAGAAAGCCTGAGGAGGATGAAAGGGAGGGAGCCAGAGAATGTGGGAGAGCCATCAGCCTGCCATGCAAGGTAGACTTGAGCAGATGAAGGTGAGCTCACGCCACAGAGAAGTCAACTGAGGGGTCCAAGCCAGGATGCTCATCAGAGATCCCCCGTCTCCCAGGGACGAACCCATGTCTGCATCCACAAGCCATGCGCAGACACTGCCCAAGGATGGCTTGTGGGAGACATGGCTTTGGTCCTAAGATGCTGTGCAAGCCAAAGGATGGACGCTGGCTCCACTTGTCAGTCTCACTTCTTGAACCAGTTAATATGAGCCGTGCTTTTTAATATTTTATTTTATTTTATTTTATTTTATTTTATTTTATTTATCTTATCTTATTTTATTTATTTGAGAGAGATACAGAAATAGGCATGGGGAGAGAGAGAGAGAGAAAGAATGGGCATGCCAGGGCCTCTGGCCACTGCAAACAAATTCCAGACGCATGTGCCTCCTTGGGCATCTGGCTTACATGGGTCCTGGGGAATTGAGCCTCGAACTGGGGTCCTTAGGCTTCACAGGGAAACGCTTAACTGTTAAGCCATCTCTCCAGCCAGCCATGCTTTTCTATAGTAGCCATAATCCCTATTCTGACCTTCATACTGCAGTACCTTGAATATATTTTAATGTTTATTTGAGATCCCTGAGGTATCTGACCATGTTTATTGCAAAATGTGTATTTTTCAACATGAAGTTTGCAGTGAATACTTTCACTAAATATTTTAAAAATATTTATTTATTGGGCTGGAGAGATGGCTTAGTGGTTAAGGCGCCTTCCTACTAAGCCTAAGAATGCCAGTTCCAATCTCCAGGCCCCACGTTTAGCCAGATGCAAAGTGACGCAAGGGTGCAATGCTGAACTTGTCCACAAGGGGGCGCATGCATCTGGAGTTCGTTCACAGTGGCTGAGAGGCTGCTGGCATGCCCATTCTCTCTGGCTTTATGTAGGTACTGGGGAACTGAACTCTGATCATTAGGCTTTGCAGGCAAGTGATGTAACTGTCAAGCCATCTCTCCAGCCAACTAAATATTTTTTTTGAATAATCAAGATTGAAGATGAAGAGATTAGAGCAATAAAGACTGAATTGTTGCTGGACCCAACATATACCCCACACAAGCTGCATGTGCAGGAAAGAAAATTTCTTGCTAATATATAGTTTTGGTGTTTCCCACAAAAGTTGATTTCAGCAAATGTCACTCGATTTTAGCTTTCTGCTGGTTGATGTTTGATTGTAAGTAGTTTAACAATTGGATTCATTTCCTCTAAAAAGATTACAGAAGGATCGATTACTGGAAACAAATTAACCATCATGAATTTAATTCATATAATTCACTCATGTTCACTTTTAACTCTAAATATAATTACATAATAATTCTGATGCATTAATAAGTCACTTGGCACATTTTTTGTTCATTGAAATTAGCAAAGTCCAATTTAATTTGTGTAAAGAATGATTATTTCCCACTTTTGGAAATAAAGGCCTTATCCGATCACAATTCAGGTAAAGCCATTATATTTTCATTCAGATTCAGTTATTTAATTTGTTATAGTTCACAAAAGTCACAAGTAAAAATAATTCTTCCTGAAAATAAAATGTCTAAATGTCAGGAATGGACATTGAATACTTCTATGAATATTGAAATAATTCATGTTTTGTGTTTCTTTCTCCTTATGTAACCAATATTTGCTGGCATTGTACAATGGCTTAGGTCTTTATTTTCATCTAAATGGTACTCTTTCACCTACAAGCCATTAGTAGCACTCAGAAAGACCTCCTATGCATCACAGATGGAACTGTTAGTACCGATCAAAATAGGGCCAACAATCTGTTTATCAAGTTCATAGTCCTGTATGAAAAACAACCCAGTAACTAGAAGATGTTCCATATCTAAAAGCATCATTCATGCACTCACCAAACCATTACTATTCATTACTGAGTATGTGGAATAAGTCTCTGGGGTAGAGTCCACGGGAAAGTGAAGAATATTCTAGGCAACAGTGTAGACTTTGGCATCAATCTTACCTGAATTCGAGCCTCAGTTCTGCCAGTCGGCTGCTTGCTACAGTACGTTGGGCAAGTTGTTTTTCTTCTCTGTCCTTCAGTTGAGTAGTTAGTAACTTAGAGGCCCAGAAATAATCTGTATCATGGAATTATGAGGTTTCCATGATTAATTGCATGTGGCATAAAAAAACACATAAAAAAGGGGGCTGGAGAGATGGCTTAGCGGTTAAGACACATGCCTGCGAAGCCTAAGGACCCCGGTTCGATTCTCCAGGTCCCGCGTAAGCCAGATGCACAAGGGGGTACATGCGTCTGGAGCTTGTTTGCAGTGGTTGGAGCCCTGGTGCGTCCATTCTCCCTCTCCCTCTCTTTCTCTCTCTCTGTCTCTAATAAATAAATAAAAATAAAATCTTTAAAAAAATAACACATAAAATGCCAGCCATGTTCTAAATGCCTAATTATTTATTTTCACTCTTTTTGGATGTTTTGTTTGTGTATGTGTGTGAGTGCATAGGTGTGTGTGGTGTGGTGTGTGTGTGTGTGTGTGATATATGTGCATTTATTCTTGTGTGCAAATGCATACACTCCATGTGTGGGCATGTGGAGGCCAGAGGAGACAGTCGGATATCATCTTATCACTCTCCATGTGTTTGCTAAAGACAGAGTCTCTCCTTCAGCCTGGACCCGCTGACCATCAGCGATGCCCTCAAAATTCTCCTGTCTTCCCCCCTCCCCTCCCCTCCCCTTCCTTCCCCCCCTCCCCTCCCACAGAGTCTCTCCTTCAGCCTGGACCCGCTGTCCATCAGCGATGCCCTCAAAATTCTCCTGTCTTCCCCCCTCCTCTCCTCCCCTCCCCTCCCCTCCTCTCCTCTCCTCCTCCCCTCCTCCCCTCCCCCCCCCCTCCTCCTCTCCACCTCCAGAGTCCCTTCCCTGGACCCCTCCATCAGTGATGCCCTCCTCCTGTCTTCCCCCTCCTCTCCTCCCCCCCTCCCCTCCCCCCCCCCTCCCCTCCTCCCCCCGCTCCCCCCCCCCTCCCCTCCCCTCTCCACCTACAGAGTCCTCCTTCCCTGGACCCGCTCCCCATCAGTGATGCCCCCTCCTGTCTTCCCCCCTCCTCTCCTCCCCCCTCCCCTCCCCCCCTCCCCCCTCCCTCCCCTCCCCTCACCCTCCCCAGAGTCTCTCCTTCAACCTGGAGCCCCCCCTCCCCTCCTGTCTTCCCCCCCCTCCTCTCTCCCCTCTCTGCCCTCCCCTCTCCTGCCCTCCCTCCTCCTCCCTCTGCTCCTCTCCTCTCCTCTCCTCTCCTCTCCCTCCTCTCCTCTCCCTCTCCCCTCTCTCCATCTCTGCTCCTCCCTCTCCTCTCCTCTCCTCTCCTCTCCTCTCCTCTCCTCTCCTCTCCCTCTCCTCTCCTCTCCTCTCCTCTCCTCTCCTCTCCTCTCCTCTCCTCTCCTCTCCTCTCCTTTCCTCTCTTCTCCTCCCGTGGACTGGGGTGCTGGACTGTCAAACTCAATGACCTCTTTTGCTCAAGCACTCTTAGCCACTGACCAACACTCCAGCCCCGTTTTGGGGTTTGAGCTTCAGTTTCAATATGTCCCCCAGACTTTGTTTCAAACTCATCATCCTTGTGCCTCCATCCCTCAGCGTGCTGGGATTACAGGCACGTGGAAAAACAGCCAATGGTTGATTAATTATTGTACAACCAATAATCTAAAAAGCTAACAGGCTTTCTCACCTGTCCCTCCACGTTCTTATCAAGATCTTACTGCGCACACTCAGACACTGCTCAAGATTTATTCTGTATCCAAACTTACTGGGACTGTTGTGGATGGCCTCTGCTCTGTCCTCCACATTATTTATTTTATTTTATATTATTTTATTTATTTGAGAGAAAGAGGCAGAGAGAGAGAGAAGGGGCACACCAGGGCATGCAGCCATTGCAAATGAACTCCACATGCATGCACCCCTTTGTTACATCTGGCTTACGTGGGTCCTGGAGAATCGAACCAGGGTCCTTTGGCTTTGCAGGCAAATGCCTTAACCGTTATGACATCTCTCCAGCCCCTCCTCCACATTCTTTATCTCTTTGATCACCTACATATCAAGCATCCTCTCTGGGACAAGCACTTTAGGCTCCACGCTTATCTCCCAGCTGTCTATGACTGACCTTTTCTCTGACTCCTCCTCCCACTCAATAATTAAAGCTATTTTCTAAGGTCTGCCCTTGGCTCCGATTATTTCTCTCACTGAGGTTATGTCTTCACCAAATTCCTAAACAATTATTTGTATCTTCACTTGTCATCTTGATGAATCGCCCAAACTCTAGTAATATATTTCAATCCCCCAAACCCCTTGACATTTTGTCACTATAAATTCAAATACGATTTGCGACCAATACAAGCCTTCAACCTTCTTATTTTCATTGATATTACTCTTAACTAGGTCTCTGAATAATAATAAAAAAACTCAAAATATTCTCATATATTCCATGAATCTTTTCTGCACTTCTCAATTCAATTTAAGTAGTTGACACGTCACATGGATTTCAGCTCTTTTTGATTATTCCTCACCCAGGTTACTACTTAATAAAATCCAGAATTGTTAATAAAATCCAGCTCTCTTTGTTCTCTGTCCTCTGCAAGCCCTCTCACCATTTTTGCCACGTGAGTGTACTCAATGCCATTCTGGGAAGAGGTCCTTCCTTGCTTCTCCAGGATTCCTGGTGTGCTCGTACTTAAACTAGACTTCATTAATAACTCCACCACTAATAGACTTCTGACATACTGGCTATCTATATACTTGCCTCCTTCACAACACTCGGACTCATTAAACTCAGCTGTTGTGCCACGAAGTTATATCTATTAACATTGGGGTCAGTGCCCGACATAGCAGGTACATCATGACTGATTCCTGAATTAACTTTCTATTGAACAATGGCATTCCTCTGCTCAAAAAAAATTAGCCGGGTGTGGTGGCACATGCCTTTAATCCCAGAACTCTGGGAGGCAGAGGTGGGATGATCACTGTGACTTTGCGGCCACCTTGAGAATACAGAGTGAATTCCAGGTCACCCTGAACTAGAGTGAAACCTGACATCAGAAATATATATATATATATATATTTGACACTGTGTTTCTTACCCAGTAAGGGTAAAGCTGGTTCCTCAGCCTTAACATTAATTCTTTTATAAGTTTAACCTGGATCTACCTTTCTATATCTCCAGGGTTGTCCAGCAAAGCTGAATTTCCATGCATCTTGAAGACTGATGTGTTAAAGGCTCGGCTGCTCACTGATGGGGCGGGCTCTGGGGAAAAATTTGGGTCGTGTGAATGGTAATGTCATCAGTAGATCACCCACTGATGGGATCATGACCTGATTGGAAGGTTGTGGAAACTCAGAAGGTGAGCCTGGTTGGAGGAAGTGGGCCAGTGCATGAGTATCATTTTTTCCTCAGTCCCTTCCTGTCTTTTTTTTTTTTTTTAACCTATCTGTGTTCCAGAACTTCCTGCTAGACTCCAACCAGAAGCCGCGGTCAGGCAAAACTACTTTTGACCAATCCCTCTGCTCTGTCTCTTCTGGTAACACACATACAATAAAACACGCATGTATCCTGGCGTCACACTGTTTCTAGAAATATTTGAATCAGCCTCATGATATGACCGCAAAATGCCTCACTAACCTTCCCTTCCACCCTCCCATCCCCCACCCCTGCCACATCCCACCCCTGTGTACATGCAGCCCTTGGTCACTCTTGCTCAAATGCTCCTTGGAAACTCTTTCATTCGTGTTTTACGAAATGCCTTTTCACTGTTAGTCCAAAATATATGTGGAATTCATGCCTTGCTATTCCCATTCCAATCTTTGCTCATTCTCTCTATTTCCATACCTTTCGGTACCTTCTATTTAACAACAATTCTACTTTTCCATTTTTTTCCCATAAAAGCATGAGCTACAGTACCTCTGTCTATGTGATGGTGTGAAGATTACAGTGACACTTACGGAAATCTCCGAGCACAACGCTTGGATCCGAGAAAGATCATAACACGTCATTGTGCTATTTGGTTTCTAGCAGACATCTCTGATCCTCCATCCTCTTTGCCCCTCCCCAAGAAAAGTCCAGAAACTGAAGAGCTATTGGCTTGGAGAGGCCTTGGCCCCCGTGATTTCTTTCCCTTCACCCCCTTATGTCCTTCGATGGTATTCTGACCACAGAGAGGTCTGGCTGAATATGTGACCCAAGGCATGGAGATAGACGGAGAGGCAAAGTCTCCCCAAGACCATTTACTGAAGCACTACCTCAGATATTAAAAGCAGCAGCAACATGGAATTGCATTCTTTTGAATTTTCTATGATTAGTCAGCAATGAACATGGATAATATATATGGCTGAGGGAAAAATGCTAATGGGCTTAAAACATCTGCATTAATGTTCTAGTGACATAATGCCCCCACGCAAAAGAGAAAGCTTTGTTTGGCTAAGCACCCAGCAAGATTTGTATGGAATGGAATAAAGTGTGTAGACATCCTTGAAAGGAGGGTCAGCTTCTATCTGGTTTATATTGGGATATCCCACAATCCATCTAAGAGATGGCTTAGCAGTTAAGGGGCCTGCCTGCTAAGCCTAAGGACCCAGGTTCGACTCCCCAGAGGCCACGTAAGCCAGACGCACAATGTGATGCATGTTCGCAAGGTGGCGCACACATCTGGAGTTTGATAGCAGTGGCTTGAGGTCCTGGTGTGCAAATTCTCTCTCTCTCTCTCCCTCCCTCTCTCTTTCTCTCTCTCTCTTTCTCATAAAAATACCTAAAAAGTGTGAATTTTCCTAAGAAAAAAATTTAAAGGCATTATCAACAACCTGATTTCTGTGAAAATCAGTTAAAAGGATAAAAAAAGCCAATAAAAAGTGCAAGGATGATATTTTCTTCGTAATCATAGTGACTTGTTCAGTATTTAGAGTCAGTCATCTTAAAGGGGGTCCTTTAAAAATGTTTGGAGGGGCTGGAGAGATGGCTTAGCAGTTAAGGTGCCTGCCTGCTAAGCCTACGAACCTGGTTCCAATCTCCAGGTCCCACGTTTACCCAGATGCAAAGTGATGCAAGGGCGCAATGCCGCACTTGCCCACAAGGGGGCACACACATCTGGATTTCGTTCACAGTGGCTAAGAGGCTGCTGGTGTGCCCATCTCTATCTGTCTTCCTCTCCCTCTCTCTCTGTCTGTCTTTCTCTGTGTTTCTCTCCAAAAAAAAAATAAATAAATAAAATAAATGTTTGAAGATTTCTCAAAAAACCCAGCATTACTGAAATTGTCTTAAGACTAGTGATATAGTATTTAAGGATAGAATTGAAAAAGATGCAAAATTTTCACATTATTCTAAGCAAATCAGCACATGTGGGGTACACACACACACCCCAAATACACCCTGACTTACAACTTTCTATTAGTCCCTCTTCCAAGCCAATGAAAAGATGAATGTTCTATTTTCTAGGCACCTGTTAGCCAATGATCTACTTCCAGGTATGCATGTATGATTTTCTTCCAAGAACATCCTTATCCCGGCATTCCAAGGAGGGTTCTCCCAGTCCTTCCCAGCCTGATTCAATGTCATCTGCTTTTTGTTGGCTTTTTAAAAAATATTTTATTTTTATTTATTTATTTGACAGAGAGAAAGACAGAATGGGCGCGCCAGGGCTTCAATCCACTACAAACGAACTCCAGATGCATGAACCCCCTCGTGCGTCTGGCTAATGTGGGTCCTGGGGAATTGAACCTGGGTCCTTTGTCTTTGCAGGCAAATGCCTTTAACTGCTAAGCCATCCCTCCAGCCCCGTTGGCTTGTTTTGGTTTTGAGACCAGATTTCATACAGTTCAGATGAGCCTGAAACTCACTTAGGAGCTGATGCTGGCCTTGAGCTCCTACTTGTCCTGCTGTCACCTCCCGAATGGTAGGATTACAAGGCACAGGCTGTCAAGCCTCAGACGGCACTGTTTTATTCAGCAGCTGTGCATTTGAGCACACCTTTGACCTCTCAGGATGTGACAACTTCCGCACTTGAAGTACCCTCCCCACTCCGATGGATAACTTTCATGGGCCTTCAGTACTTTTACCTTATATTACTTTGAAATATTTTTTTTGTTGATGTTTTGTTGCTGTTGTTATTGTTTTTCAAGGTAGGGTTTTACTCTAGTCCATGCTGACCTGTAATTCAGGGTGACCTCGAACTCATGGTGATACACTTATTTCTGCCTCTTGAGTGCTGGGATTAAAGGTGTGAGCCCAGCAAGATATATGTACAAATGTATTTTATAACTGCATTGTTATAAACACAAATATAGCCAAAGTCATATTAAACAGATAAGTTTAATTGACAGATAGGTGATTGATAGATGATAGATAGATAGATAGATAGATAGATAGATAGATGATAGGCAGATATAGATGATACTCATTTTTCTTTTCTGATTTAAAAATATTTTCATGAGCTGTTAAATGTTCTAACACACTGTCTACCCTTCTTGTTTCATGGGTATGTGGGTCTTGCATAGATATTATAGATATTTATTTATTTATCTGTTTATTTGTGTGTGTGTATATTTATTTATTATCTTCCCTTCCAGGAAAAGTGTTAAGTATAAAAGCTTTAAGTGTAGATGCGTGAGAACTATTTTTTCATGTACACTCTAAAAAATCAAGCATACTAAATAACAGAATCTTCTGGGGTTTGCAGAATGAAGGGGAATTAGTCAGGCGGCCAGTCAGGGTGCCCAAAGAGGGAACACCCTGCCTTTTTTTCTGCTTTAGCAGAACCAGAGTTTAGCATCTGTTCCAGCCTACCCAATCATCTCTCTCTCTCTCTTTCTCTCTCTCACCTCTAACTCAGGAGTGCTGATCTCTTCCTGAGTCAGCGCCCCCCGAGTCCAGACCAAGCAGCTCTCTCTCTCTCTCTCTCTCAGGCTCACCTCAGTCTAAAGGCAAGACCCACCTCTTTCTTGGCTGTTCATCACTCCTGAAGCATCACCAGGTCCCTGCTGTTGTACCCCCTTCCTGATCTCAGCCCTGCTGAGGGGGGAACTCGACCGCCACAGGAGTTCCCTCCCCAATCCCTCCTCCCGCGTGGCAGGTGCTCTTCCCTTGTCTAATTTAATAGAGAGACTCTCTCCACCTTACCCTCTGGTCTGTAGATTTTAACTCTTTAAATTCATAAGACAAGCATCTTGGGTACTCTAAATTGATTGTTGCATCGACACATCAGTGTATTGGCAACGAACACTCCTGTTATAAGAGAAAGAACACTGTTCATGAGTCTTACAGCCACATATTTACTGAATCAGGGTGGCCACCACTTTTTGGTATGACGAATTATGAGCCTTACTTTTTTTTCCAGTGATAA